>JARYZH020000021.1:4589453-5251166 GCA_030021035.2 Notholithocarpus densiflorus | reverse complement strand
ATATTATTTTATCAATAAATTAAATGTTATATAGTAGTATATTTTAATCAAGTACATTTATAATGCCATATGATATATATATATATATATATATTATTGTAATAACAAATAATATATTATAAGAAAAATTAAAAGAAAACAAATGAAAAGAAAAGTGCATTACCTGGTAATTGGGAAAGTGGGTAATAGAATGGGTCGGGGCACAGCCACACAGGGGCCTACACGGAAGCTTGGGGAACTTTGTCTGTCTTGTCTAGTCTAGTTTGCCATTATTATTTACACATTCACATGGAAGCTTTGTTAACATTGTAAATCACAGAACTGCAACAATGTAGCCTAAAGGAGAGAAGAACTGGAGAGAAAAAAGAAGAAGAAAGGCAAACGGAGACAGAGACAGAGAGAGAGTCACCTGTGTGAGCACTGATCAAAATGTTCTACAATTGTGTGGTGGACTTAGGGGTGCGGTGGATCAACAAAGCCTTTGACCTTCCAATTTTATACTACTATGGTGTAAGTTAAAATACTTCTGTGTTCATTTTATAGATGCTAAATGTCTAATTATTGCAATTTTTTGACACATATATTTATCACTAATTGGATTGTATTCTATTTAAATAAAAGTTATATTTATTTTTAGACTTTCTTAAATCTATATTTGCAAAAAAAAAAAAAAAAAATCCCTTTTATTTGTTGAGGTAATTGTTAAACTACTTCTGTGTTCATTGTATAAATGCTAAATGTCTAATTATTGCAATTTTTTGACATACATATTTATCACTAATTGGATTGTATTCTATTTAAATGAAAGTTATATTTATTTTTAGACTTTCTTAAATCTATATATGCATATTATCAGGTATGGGTAGCCAAAATGATAAGCATTCTTTAAAAAGTTTCAAATTAATTAGGATAATTCCAAAAATATATATATTTCCTTCTTCTTTTTTCCAAAAATTTGGACTAAATGAGGCTCTGCCACTAAAGTAACCAAAATTAAAAGTTGAAAAAGTCAGACACAAGATTTACAGTCTATTTGGTAAAAATATTAAAGGGTGTTTGGCTTGAGAAAAAATGTGGTGTTTTTAGTATTTATTTTCAATTTTTGTGGGACCCATCACAAAAAAACACTAGTTTGGTTGTGTTTTTTGTACCTAGTTTTCATTTTCAGTATTAAAAAAACTGCATACAATTTTTGGGCATTTTCATTTTCTTGAAAATGAATATCATGGCATTTTCGTAAAAAACCCAATTCCGTGGGTCACACTAACAGTGAGTAGTCCTATCAAAAGCTCTCTCTCTCTCTCTCTCCAAAGTTGAAAAAGTCAGACACAAGATTTAGAGTATATTTGGTAAAAATATTAGAGGGTGTTTGGTTTGAGAAAAAATGTGGTGTTTTCAGTATTTATTTTCAGCTTTTTGTGGGACCCACCACAAAAAACACTAGTTTGGTTGTGTTTTTTGTACTAAAAAAACAGCATACAATTTTTGGGCATTTTCATTTTCTTGAAAATGAATATCGTGGCATTTTCGTAAAAAAAAAAAAAAAAAAAACCAATTTCATGGGTCCCACTAACAGTAAGTTGTCCTCTCTCTCTTTCTCTCTCTCACAATGGTGGTGGTGGTCAATCGATGAGAGCGATCCATGGCTGATGCTCACTGGTAGTGGACTCCTTTTCGGTGTGGTTGTTTTTTTGTGGATTGGTTTGTTGAAATGGTTATGGTGGTTGTTTGTTTTAAGGCATATCTGATAGTGAATCTAAGGTGGCATTTTTGTAAAAAAACCAATTTCATGGGTCCCACTAACAGTAAGTTGTCCTATCCAAAGCTCTCTCTCTCTCTCTCAATAGTGGTGGTGGTCAATCGATGAGAGCGATCCATGGCTGATGCTCACTGGTAATGGACTCCTTTTTGGTGTGGTGATTTTTTTGTGGATTGGTTTGTTGAAATGGTTATTGTGGTTATTTGTTTTAAGGAATATCTGCTCTGATTATTACTAGTTTGTAGGAGGTAAATGGTTTCTAGCGGGTATGATAACTACCAAAGGCTTCCTCTGTGTTTGTATCCGTTGGGGGTTAGAAAAAAAAAATTAGGGAAAACAATAGTAGAAAATTAATGCCAAACAAAGATATGAGTTGGAAACAAAAAATGAGTACAAGATTTGAGTGTAGAAATGAGTACAAAAAATGAAAATAGAAAATGAATACAAACCTAACACAAACCAAACAGACTCTTAGTTTTTAGCTTTTCACCTTTTGTCTTAGAGCATTCACAGCTAAATTTGTAACAAAAAAAAAAAGAAGCCTATTTTAATACCAAAAAGTTACTTTATCTACTTTAAAACACTATTTTACA
Organism: Notholithocarpus densiflorus; assembly: GCA_030021035.2. Taxonomy (NCBI): domain Eukaryota; kingdom Viridiplantae; phylum Streptophyta; class Magnoliopsida; order Fagales; family Fagaceae; genus Notholithocarpus; species Notholithocarpus densiflorus. The sequence continues at coordinate 5,248,814 of JARYZH020000021.1, read as the reverse complement.
ATTTATAGCTATATTGGATGAACTAAAACTTTCTCTTACATTAGTGGCAATAAACAGCTCAAATATGATCGACTAGTATTGCAGCTTCATAGGACTTAAGGGTTTTTTTTTCCCAATATCATCTCAAAACCAAATTATAAATGCAACATAAACAGAAAATTTTATAAGCATCTTCTTGATAATGACTACATAAAATGAACAATAGTTTACAGAAACGAAAAGTCAGTACTGCTTAATCAAATTCTACAATACCTTGTATGCTGTTGTCATTGTCAGCTTCCGGTGAATAACAAATACCTTTAAAGCACAAAAAATCTAACTTCATTTTCTTGATCAAACTTGTTTAGTCACTTAAAACTTCAATGATCCTCTCTGAAATACTGAGCCCAGAGAGAGAGAGTTATTTCACTTTTCAGGCGGTGATGCTAGTGATTCTGAACTGGGATTCTTTATATCGTAATAATGATTAACGGATAAATTAAGTTCTGGCACAACTTGCTCCATGGCCAAATTATGTGAGGCGGCTGATACAGGTAGAGTTGATAAATTTGTTATTTGTTTGATCAATAATATGCATTTCTTTTGACTTATTCACGGAGACTTTTCTTTTCCCTCGTGGTCCATAGCGGAGGGAGCTATATTATATATTTTATATATATATATATATATATATATATAAGGTTATATATAAAATATGGAAAATTACATTTTACCCACATGTATTTTGCTCAAAAAACATTTTACCCATCTGTGATTTAAAAAATAACACTTTGCCTACCTGTGGTCTAATCTATTAACCAAACGTTACCCACCTCTGTCACTGCCGTTACTCTAACACTATTCCACTCAAAAAAACAATAGCAATTGAATCAAAACACTTTCCTGAGAAAAAAAAAAGCTTCCTTTTACCCGTACACCCCCTGTTCGAGATTGTAATCCACTCCATCAAGATCAACCCGTGAAACTCTCAGCATCAAGAGAAGAAGGCAGTCCTATCAAAACCCATGTGAAGGATATTGAAGATTTTCTCTCTTGATTTAAACAACAGGTACGATTTTGATAGTTAGGGTTCTTGATTTCTTTTTCAAAAATCGTTGGTAGATTTTTTTTTTTTTTTTTCATTGTTGGTAGGTTACTTGATAGATTGCTGGAAGATTACTTGATTTCTTGGTTCCTATTGCACCACGTAAACCAATTAACCAAACATTCATAAGCTCCTTCATATTTGTCTTGTTAATAAGTCAAAGACCAATTATTGAATTGCTTTCTCATAAGGCTCTTGCATTGGTCTATTTGCAGCTGTTTTCAAGTAGAATTTTCTAATTTATATAATAATAAAAAAAGACATTGGTCCATTTCCATGTGGTTTCCTCCCAAATACAAAACAAAGATTTTTTTTTAATGTGCATATTCCGTTAGGAACCTGTAGAAATTTTCAACGGCTGAAATTTATATATTGTTTAATGAGCTAAAAGTTGTTAGTGGTTTGGTCCTTTGCTATGTTGTGTTCTGTGTGGACCCTAAGAATCTTTTTGTATTGAGAAAAAAATGTGGACTTTGTGGTCCATTCTCATGTGGTTGTCTCCCAAAAATAGAACAAACACTTTTGTTTGTTTCTGCTATGTTTGTGTTTTATTCTTTTGTCAAATAACATTTTTATTTAAGCATTTATTTTTATGCAGGTGGCAGATTTGAAGTTGACTGTTGAGATTAATTATGGTGGAAAGTTTGTGTGGAACCCAAACCTAGAATATATAAGTTGCAACATAGCATATGAAGATGTTGGCCCTGATTGTCTAAGTTTTTTCGAAATACAAGGACTGTGTGAGAAGTATGGTGCACCCCGTACAAGTACATATCATTACCTAATTCCTGGAGGTAATTTGGAGGAAGGCTTAAGAATGATAACTAGGGATACTGAGGTGTTGTATATGTGTGAAATTCACATAGCATGGCCTACAAATAGGTTGGTATTATATGTGGAAGATGGTGAGCAGCCACTTGCTATTGAAGTACCTGGTCAAAATGTTGATGGTATGGAGGGAGAGGTGGTAGAAGGTGGTAATGTAGAGTATGAAGATAATGGTGATGTGAGTGATGTAAATGAAGAAGTGAATGTGGATGGTGAAGGAGATGAAGTGCTAGAAACTGAGAAAAATGACAATGTGGACTTTGATTGGTTGGAGGAAGGACTAGAAGGGCCAGATTTTAATGATGATGTATTTGGGGAGACTGCAACCCCACAAAGGAGTAATGCAACAGCTATTGAGGCCCCACAGAGCAGTAATGCAGCAGGTAATAATGCCCCACAAATGGATAATGCTAGGGAAATTGATGGTGTGGATGAAAATGATTGGCTTGAATAAGTGCCACTTGATGAAGACATTGCATAAGTTGCTCAAGAAACCTTCACTGAAATTACTGCACAAATTTAAATGATTAGCATGACATGATTTCTGGCATATGCATCTTTAGATTTAAATGATGGGGTAACAACAAAAGCCCCTTTCACAAGGGCATCCACATAGAGGCATAAAACTTGATATTGCCATAGCAACATTGCAAAAGATGCATTATAATGCACAAGTTAGCTTCTAAATTTAGATTAACAAAAGGCAAAAACATTAGGATGTTGTTCTAACCATGCATCAAAACATTTTATGACCTATCACTGAAATCATTTAGAAGCTTCCTATCTCATTACTTTATATAAGTAGATACAGGACTACCTTTGAAGATTGCTGAAATAAAAAGCTGGTCTGTTCCATTCCACTGATCTGATATGTACAATGAAGATCAATATGGAACACCTAACAAGAATCAATACTGATAACAAAACCAGCAAGGAAATCAGAGACTTGACTTACCAGGTTAATATCGGTAAATATAATGTTACCCAATTCAGTCCTTCCAAATTTGCTCTCAGAAGATGACGACAGCTGCAAATAGACCCATACAAGAACTTTATGAGAAAGCAATTCAGTATTGGTCTTTGACTTAATAACAAGACAAATATGAAGGAGCTTATGAATGTTTGGTTTACGTGGTGCAATAGGAACCAAGAAATCAGTAATCTACCAACAATTAAAAAAAAAAAATCTACCAGCAATTTTTGAAAAAAAAAATAAAGAACCCTAACTATCAAAATCGTACCTGTTGTTTAAATCAAGAGAGAAAATCTTTAATATCCTTCACATGGGTTTTGATAGGACTGCCTTCTTCTCTTAATGCTGAGAGTTTCACGAGTTGATCTTGATGGAGTGGATCACAATCTCGAACAGGGGTTGTACGGGTAAAAGGAAGCTTTTTTTTCTCAGGAAAGTGTTTTGATTCAATTGCTATTGTTTTTTTGAGTGGAATAGTGTTAGAGTAACGACAGGGACAGAGGTGGGTAACGTTTGGTTAAGAGATTAGACCACAAGTAGGCAAAGTGTCATTTTTTAAACCACAGGTAGTAAAGTGTTTTTTGGGCAAACCACAGGTGGGTAAAATGTAATTTCCCCTATAAAATAATATAAACAAATCAATTCTACACTAATGTGACAAAAGAGAAAGGAAAGAGACAATATTTGAGAACAAAATTTTTTTACAACCTAGCTACAATGAGTTCTTATAAATGAGAACTCATTGTAGCTAGGTTGTAAAAATTTTTGGGTTTACACACTCGGGTAAAGCATGTTTTTGGCGTGCGGGGTGTAAAATAGCAACGGGGGGTTTTATACTTCCTCATGCTAATGCTCTAAGAATATGTTTTATATGTTGAATAGAATTGTAATATATATATATATATATATATATATATATATATAAATATATATATTTATTTAATAGAATAGAATTATAATAGAATAGTTAATTCTGAAGAGTGCGTTTTTAAAGTTTTTTAAGGGTAGTGGTTGGGCTGCCTTTCCAACTAACAACGAGTAAAGTGAAGTTGAAAAGTACAAACTCTGAATACAGTAATGAAGCATATGGAAACTCAGCCGATTAGGAAAGAAAGCAGCGGGAATCCTAAAGTTTAGGGTGTGTTGAAGAGCCTTAAAACTAAAGCTAAAGATCTTTAAGGGATACCTAAAGCTACAAACCATATTAAGACTAAAACTAAAATTTGAAACTTTTAGAATAAATATATATATATAATTTATTGTTCATATTTTAAAAATCTAGAACTTTAATTTGTCAAATATTTAAAACACTAAAGAGTTTTTCAGTTAAACCTCCATATCATAAAAGTTTTACTACTAATTAGTAGTAGAGCTTTTGCAAAAAGATTATAGAGCCTTAATTAAAAAGTTTTTAAAATTTCTTGAAACTCGAATTGGGAGGATTGAAAATATTCTAGTTTTTCATTATGTGTGTTTGGTATAGAAAATAGAAAATTGGAAGGATAAAAAATAACTATAAACTAGGTTGTAATCCATGTTTACGCACATAAATATTCAACAACAGTGATGATAAAATGATCTTACCTATGTAAGTGGGGTGATTATTTTGATTTTCTTGTTGAGTATTCTGAATGAACAACTTTACATTAAAATTAAGAAAATTAAAATAGACATTTATCGCAAAATTGGATTACAATTAAAAACTAATCTAGATTCAATTTGGATTATGATTATGTTTTGACTTTAATATAATATAATATATATGATACGATATATTTTTTTTTTTTTTGCTGAGAAAAAAGAATGAGAAAATGGAAAAAATTGTTTACATATATTTATTATTATGCTCCTATTATCAAAGATATTTTTTTTATAATAGTATGTGAGAAGTAATTTTTTTTTCATTATTATCTAATAAATATTACATATTATCTCTGGGTGTGTGTTTCGAAAATCTAAATTTAAGTGTTTATTTTATTTTATTTTGTGTATATAGGATAGGTCAACATCTCCATGATTTTTTTAATAATTTGATATTTGGTAGGGAAAGAATTTGAACAGTAAATATCTTTGTTGGAAATACTAAAAAATGCCAATTGAATTACAAATTTCTTTACAACATTTCCATGGTTAAATTAACAAGTGCCAAACTATAAAAATGCCACCTCCCATGGGCACACAAAATATAAGGAGAGAAAAATCTTGTATGAGACGGGCTTATGAGACCCATTTTTCACTGACATATGGGTCCCACACACGTGAAACTCACATGTCAGTGAGACAGATTTTATGAGCCCGTCTCAGGAGATATTTTCTCAAGAAGGAGACGGACAAAAAACAACCAACCAAACAACTAGTAGAAACAAAACCCATTTCAAAATGGAGAGAGAGAGAGAGAGAGAGAGAGAGAGAGAGAGAGAGAGAGAGAGAGAGAGAAGGGCTGATTAACAAAAAAATGTAATGGGAGGCTGAATATCAAGGAATAGAAAATGTAATTTAGGTAACTTGGAGGTATTTTTCTTCCCACGTTTTTGGGTCAAAGTGGAAACCACTTAGACACCCTCTGTTATGAGTTTATCTCCAATTTCCTTTCTAAACCAAACAAAGGAAAATACCAATTTTCCTTCTACTTGTCTCTCATCATTTTTCTATTCGTCCATTTTTCAACCTGATATATATATAAAAATAAATAAAAAACCACAAAGGAATTTTATATAGTGCTTGAAAAACTCTTTTCACCACTTTTGAATCTCCCTCCCCTTATGTATTTCAAAACCAAAAATTAAAAAATATATATCTATTTTCCCAACTTTCATACTTTATAGCTCTTAAAATTTTTTGATTTTGAAAAGCAGAAGAGACTTGTAGCAAGGAAATTGTAAAAATTACCACCCAAGCAAAACTGCAAAAGCAATTGGCACAACGTGTTCTCTCTTCACGATGAAATATTTTGAAGTAGCTTGTTTCTTTTATGGATCAAATATATACAAATTCTTATAAGTTTGTCAGGGGAAACATATGTTATGCTAGTCTCCTCTCTTGTTTGAATTACAAAGAGAATGGAGGGTAGGAAAAAGTTCTTGTTTAGAATTTTCTTTTATTTCAATTATATTATTAAATTTTTATTTCTGTTCTTGAAAGTTGAAAGTTTTCAAATGTTGTTGATGTTATTCCTTTTGCCTGTCTTTGTTTCCTATGTCGACCAAAACACTTCAAAGAAGTTGGGAAATTAAAATTTGAGATGATTGAAGTGTGAATTTGACTGGTGAGTGGCCCTAGTTTGAATTAGACTAGTTCAAACTCAATTCAAGTCATAAATAGCAAATACAATAGAATTCCATTTCTGCTAATGGAATATAAGGAAAGTGATGTTAGAGATGTTACAAATTTTACTATATAAGACTTATAACTTTTTTTGTTTTTTGGAAAAAAGTATAAGACTTATAACTTGATTTTTCACAAATATAAAAAAAGAAATTACAATATTTATTTATTAAGTTGTTGAAGTCCACCATCACATTTAATTTATATATATATTGTAGTAAAATTTGTAGTAATTTTAATATTTTTCATTTTTTCTTCATACATCAAAAGTGAAGAAGGGATTCAACATGAACATCTCCAATAAAAATGATTGTAAAAGTGAAAACTCTAATACCAATTTGTTATGCGGAAGGACCTCTTGATAGCCCTCTCACACAAATAGTGATTGTCAAATATTATGGGATTTAGAAAGATCTTCAAAGAAATAATAAGAACGAATAAATTAATAAGCAATCACATACAAGAGAAAACACTAAAAATTTACGTGGTTCGACAATAGCATATGTTCATGGCAGTGGTGACAAAACTAGAGGGCCCCCTAGTTTTTCAAAATTTCCCTTAACCGTAGTAAAAACATTATCTTTTAATTTTAGAATGATTTTTTTTATATTTTTTGTAGTTTTTTTTTAATTAAAGAAAAAGAACTTTATTATATTTGGCTTGACTCCTATGGAAAATAATTATTGGCTCAATCACTTGTTTACAGGTAGCAGATGATGAATTCACGATATCAAAGAAATATTACAGTGTTTATACACTCAAAATGTATCAACAAATAACAAAATCTCACTAACACTTTCACAAACAAATTTAAAGTCTCTCCCATATGGGAGGACCCTTGGACAAAGGCATCTAAATCCTTTGTGGTATTACTTTATTTATAAAACTTTAATATTCATTTATTAGTGGATAAAAATTACCTTTATAGACAATGAATATTATTCTTAGGTTGAAGCAAATTTATGGTGTCGGGATTGTCATGGTTACTCTAGAAGGAATACGGCTAGAGCACTCTTTTCAGTTGGGGTTTAGGGCCTCCAACAACGAAGCCGAATATGAAGCCTTGCTTGTGGGCTTGAGAACCGCTTTAGGAATGGGTGCTCGGGATGTAGAAATTTATTCAGATTCTTGGCTGGTGGTTAGCCAGGTGTAGGGTTGTTTCGAGGCCCGGGATTCTCGGATGAAGGAATACCTACAGGTGGCAAAGCAGGTTATAGGTGAGTTCAATATTGTAAAGGTGACCCAGGTGTCCCAGGGACAAAATAGACATGCTGATTCCCTGGCTACGTTGGCGACATCAGTAGTGGAAGATGTGCCTAGGTTGATCAAGGTGGAGCTTATAACCGAACCGAGCATAAATACAGTGATTAAACCCGGAGCCTCTGGAGTCGGTATTACGGTGATTTCCTCAGCCGGGCCATGCTGGATGGACCCGATCATTAGATTTTTAGCCGAGGATCGAATCCCAGATGAAGAGAAGAAGGCTAACAAAATCCGCCGAACAGCCTCTCGGTTCTGGCTGGCAGAAGATCAGAAACTATATCGGAGGTCTTTCGGAGGACCGTACCTTTTGTGTTTGCATCCCGAGAAAGTGAACGAATTGTTGGCCAAGCTACATGGCGGGGTATGCGGGAGTCATGTAGGGGGGCGCTCATTAGCACACCGAGCGATGACGCAGGGGTTCTAGTGGTCGAAGATGCAGAAGGACACCGCCGAGTATGTGCGTAAGTGCGAACAATGTCAAAAGCACGCCCCCCTGATCCACCAGCCGGCGGGACACCTAAACCCGATTAGCAGCCCCTAGCCCTTTGCACAGTAGGGGCTTGATATTATTGGCCCATTTCCCCAAGCAACCGGTAACCGGGGGTTTGTTTTAGTGGTCGTTGATTACTTCACTAAATGAGCAGAGGCAGAAGCATTAGCCAACATTCGGGATGTGGATGTTAAAAAATTCATATGGAAGAATATAATTACGAGATTTGGTGTTCCGGACTCCATCATATCTGACAATGGATTGTAGTTTGACAGTAGAGCCTTCCGTGAGTTTTGCAGCGACCTCAGCATTAAAAACAGGTACTCCATGCCAGCATACCCTCAGAGCAACGGCCAAGCTAAAGCTGTTAACAAAGCAATTGTGAATGGATTGAAGAAAAGGTTGGACAACGCAAAGGGTAGATGGGCTGATGAACTACCCAGCGTTTTATGGGCCTACCGAACGACACCAAGGAGATCTACGGGAGAAACCCCCTTTTCTTTAACATACGGAGCAGAAGCCGTGATACCAGCCAAGGTAAACCTCTGCAGCGCTCGAGCCGAAGGGTTTTCCCCCAAACGAAATGATATGTTAATGTTAGAGCAAATGGACTTACTAGAAGAGCGCCGAGAATTTGCAACAATACGGCTAGCCGAGTACCAATAAAAGCTTGCCCGGCGCTATAACCGAGATGTGAAAACCAGGGAATTCAACACTGGAGACTTGGTGCTACGAAGGGCTATTGGGAATATGCGAGACACAAACGCTGGGAAACTTGCCCCTACTTGGGAAGGGCCATATAGGGTCACTGCTGTTGCGGGCGTGGGAGCATACTACTTGGAGGACATGGAAGAAAGGCCACTTCCCCGGCCATGGAATGTCCAAAACTTGAAAAAAATTTACCACTGATCGGCAACACGGGAGGATACTTACAATGTAATACTATACCTATGCTTTATCAACTAACATGAAATTGATGTTTATTCATACAGGCACGTTGAATTACAGTAGTGTTAATCCATCAGCACAAAACTCGCATAAACGAGAAAGTACGGAGTCTAAGGACAGAAACTTGCCCTCAACTCGATTTCCATCACCGAGCAGGTGGAAACCTTACACTACTTAATCTAAGGACAGAAACCTGCCCTCGGCTCGATTTCCATCGCCGAGCAAGTGAAAACCTTACACTAAATCTAAGGATAGAAACCTGCCCTCGGCTCGATTTCCATCGCCGAGCAGGTGGAAACCTTACACTACTTAATCTAAGGACAGAAACCTGCCCTCGGCTCAATTTCCATCGCCGAGCAGGTGAAAACCTTACACTAAATCTAAGGGCAAAAACCTGTCCTCGGCTCGATTTCCATCGCCGAACAGGTGGAAACCTTACACTACTTAATCTAAGGACAGAAACCTGCCCTCGGCTCGATTTCCATCGCCAAGCAAGTGGAAACCTTACACTACTTAATCTAAGGACAGAAACCTGCCCTCGGCTCGATTTCCATCGCCGAGCAGGTGGAAACCTTACACTAAATCTAAGGACCGAAACCTGCCCTCGGCTCAATTTCCATCGTCGAGCAAGTGGAAAACCTTACACTACTCAATCTAAGGACAGAAACCTGCCCTCGGCTCGATTTCCATCGCCGAGCAGGTGGAAACCTTACTCAATACATAGTCTAAAGACGAAAACCTAAGCGCGTGGAAATATCTTTCCCCAAAAAATTGTCCGCACGTATTAAAAATAATTATTACTGACAAGGAGCCAATTCTTTCAGATAATCCCATTCACAGATTATCAGCAACTACCCAACCTTTTATAAGTTGAGAAAATCTCTGCAAACCGGCAACTACATAGCCCGATAACTACCGTCCGATTAGTTGAAATACGTATTATTTATAAAATGAAAGGCAAATCGAGTAATGCAACGGGAAAGATAACAACCAACATTCTTAGAGAATAAAAAATAATAGTTGTTCCATCACCGCATCCCGGTGACAAAAAGAAAATTAATCCCAAAAAATTAAATTGTTCCATCACCACAACCCGGTGAGGTAAGCAAACCAAACAGAGTTTAAAAATATAAATGAAATTGCATGATAAGGAAATCAAGCCAAGGGATTGGCGAACTGGGTGTGGGCAATATCCTCGGCAGTCTGCTGGGCTCCGCTAGGCAGCTGAGTATTCTCGTCAAGATGAGGATTCCCGTCGGTGTGGGGATTGTTGGTGGTCTCCGTATCAACCAGCTCCACATGGGAGTCGATTTGCGCCACCAACTCCCTCATACTGGTCGTCTCCTCTTCATCAATTGTCTCTAGAGGATTCTGCACGGCGATGGCGGTACTCGGTAAGGTGATGTAACCGAGATTCCTTAGAGAGGAATCCTCAGGAACCCGCATGGCCTGTAGGGCAGCCAACTAACCTTCTTCGTAACCTAGCTTCCGGGCTTCTAGCATAACAAGCTCTGCAGAATTCTCCGCATCAGCGAACCCCTCGTTATACCATTTATTTTGGCAGGCCTCCAGCGCCGCTTTCATGTCGGCCAACTCATCTGCCCGTGCATTATTCAGATTCACCGCTTCAGCTAATTTCTACCCCATCGCCCCCAGCTTGACCTCTAGCTCCGAGGACCTCTTTTCTGCTGCCGCCCTTTCCTTCTCGGACGTGGCAGCCTTCTTTTCGGCTGTCGAAGCAGCCCTGGCCTTATCCTTCGTGGTCAACTCCACAACGTCTTTGAAGGCCTTCTCCCGGCCAACATCCTCGGCCAGCTCCTTCAGCCGTCCGTCAAGTATATAAGACAATTGAGCGGCCTGGTAAAGCAACAATGATCAGTGCAAAAACAAAAATAATGTGTATAGAAATTAGGAGGGACTAGAGACTACCGCGATAGTATGCCATTGCAACCTTCTTCCTAGGGACTCGTCTGTGCCATCTTCAAAAGCGTGCACATCCTCGGGCAAAAGAAGGTCGTGCACTAAACTTTGAGCGACACAACCTCCCTCACCTTTATCCCACACCCGCACACTCGCGGTCGCAGAGAGGGGCTGGCCGTCCATCTGGAATACCGGTCGCCACTCTGGTGCGGCTCCGGAAGAGGACGCCAGGTTGGTACCGATCTGAGCCGGTGGCTCCTGGATTACGATGCCTCTGGATGGCTGGGGAGGAGTCCTGGTTGACACATCACCTGAGCCAGTTGAGGCGTGCTTGGTATTGCGTTGTGATTCCCAGTCTAACGACATCACCATACACAATAAGGACCTAACAATTTTGACCCCACTATCACAACTCACCACCACACCAAACCAACTCACCACCACAATCCACCACACCATAGACCAAAACCCACAACCCACCAACGTCTCCACCACAAGACCCAGGCCGCCACCATTGCACGATTAGAGAGAGAGAGAGAGAGAGAGAGAGAGAGAGAGAGGTGAGAGGAATGAGATACAAAGAGAATAAAGAAAGAAAGGGAGTGACTCATAAAGAAGGAAGCGATAGAGAGAGTGAATCAAAGAGAGGAAAAACTAGATAAACTAAAAGAGAGAGAATGGGGTGTCAGAGAGAGAAGAGAGAAGAAATAGAGTCAAAGAGTTGAGATGGAGAGAGGTGAGAGAGAAGATGGATTCAGAGAAGAGAGAAAGTGAATAAAATAATAATTTTTAAGTTTAACACCAAGTTATGGTAAGTTGTAAAAGTAACAATTTACTATAGCAAAGTGTCCAAATATTTTAGCAATACACACTTAAATAAAGTTGGTTTTGGGTGTGTGGTTCTAAACTGAAAAATTGGGGGGTTTTACACCCCAATGCTAATGCTCTTTATATAATATATATATATATATATATTTATGTGTGTGTGTAGTTATAAGAATGATGATGATATCATGATAGAAATGAAGATTGTCTTCTAATTTGTAAGCTACACAGGCACTCAGTGGGTCTTGAACCCAATTGAGCTGTAGCCCACTAAAAATAATTTAGGCAAGATGATCCATAAGGTACTACTGACTCTTACTCTTTGAGCAAAGGTAAATGCAATAGATAAAGGGCACACCTTTGGTTAGGTGCAAACTCTTCACCCCAATTGTAAAATCAGGTTGTTGAGTGAGAGACTGCACACGAATATACTAATAATAATCTACATCAGGTATGGATGCCTCAAAATACAGAGTGCTGACTAGTGACTACAAATCAAAGAAAGTAAACTCTAGTTAAAGATTAAGAGCAATGTGTACAAAGGGTTCGAATCACAGAACAATATTAAGGTAATTTTGACACAAAGTTTAAATGCATCATTGCTCCAGACACCATAAATAGAAAGTTATGCCAAACTGACCCTCCCCTCTCTCCTTTCAAATATAAACATAATACCTATTGAGCTTCTAATTTATCTCTAACTGGAAGCACAAAGACATGACTAACTATATCTTATTGCATACTGCTCTGAACAAAGATGTAATGTGGCCTACATTCATTAGAAATTTAAAATGAGATGTGAGGAAACTTTGTTACCCAAAAAACACTCTGGAAAATCACCGTTCCTTCATATCCTTCAAATTATCAACCTCAGTGTGAAAAGTGACCATAATTTTCTTCCTCCTAAAGGCACAACAAACATTGGTAACTCCAGCTTATGTTGAAGAGAAGTATATATCAATCTGCCCCAGAGAAGAGGTGCCTTTCTAGTTCAACTACAATATATTCATTCAATCAAACCAGAATTCTTAACATTCAAAAAAACATTTGGACCCAGCTTATGGGGCAAGGTCCCCTCTAGGGATTTGAGTACCTTTCAGGCCAACTCATAAAAGATAGCTTATATCCCCAAACCATTCTTTAGAGCATGCTTTGGCTTTGAATATGATCTTGGAAAATGATATTCCTCCAACTTCCATAAATCTTTTGGTCTCAAATCTTCCTTATGGAATCCATGTATGCTCCTGAAATAGCCATTCTCAGTCTGGTGAGAAAAGAATTCTCACTATCACTAACGGAAGACACCGTAGGTGTCACAATGTGGCAACCACAACAAAATTCTCTCCATTTCCTACATCTATTTTATACAGCTCATGAAAAACTTCATGAAATTCATATATCAATTTCTCGTAGAATGATTTATTTGGAGAAATGACATTTATAGCAAGAATGCCAAAATCACATAGGACCGACTTAGCAGCCAAAAGAACTTGCTTTCTAATAAATTCCAATGGTGGAGCACTTGTACCATTTATAGCATCACTAGAATCCAAATCAACCATAATGGCATCAAATTTGTTATTGACATCACTGCCATCATTCAAGTAACTACCATTCTCTCCCTCATGAACACCATTTGAATGATATATAAATTTCTCTATAACATCTATTGCATCGCCAACAATTACCCGAATAGACTCATTACCTAACAAACCAAAATACCTCCTCGCAACCCGCAAAACCTCCTTGTCAGCCTCGATGCCAACAACCTCAAAACCTAATTGGGCTCTTAAAAAACCAAGCAAAGCCCGTCCTCTAACACCAATACACAAAGTTTTCGGCTTAAACCCACCTAGAATCCGTTCTTCAATACAACAACCGACCAACGAAAGACTCACCACCATTGGCACCAAGTAAGGATGCACCAAAACCTGAATATCAAGCCTAAACCCGTATCACTATAGAGACAACTGCTTCAACATCCATTGACTTTTCTCTTCCTTTTTCTCCTTAATATTGCCAAACCAAGAATGGTGCTTTGTTTGTTTGAGAACCGGTCAGTTGTGAAAGGTTTAACGCTACTCTTCTTCTTTCTTGAAATTGATTAAATGATACCTTAAATACGGATTTTTTGTCAAGAAAGATCCATTGATAGTAATCAGCCTTTACTTTAATCTTTGGACCTTTCAACCAATTGAGATGACTTATAGCTTCCAGTTAACTCAATTGGTAAAGTTTCTGATGGTTGAATTAGAGATCAGGGGTTCAATCTCCGCCTACACCAAAAACTGATTGGTGTCTTGGTCTGATGATAAAGAGTTATCATCAAGAGCGGACGCCATAGGTTGAAATTCTCAAAAAAAAAAAAAAAAAATTTGAGATGACCTTTGATGTAATTTTTTTTCCCTTTTAGAACTTTATATTTATGTGATGTAAATGGTTAATGTAGCATCTTTTCTAGTTTTTTTTTTTTTTTTTTTTAATTTTTTTGAGAGAGAGTTTCAACCTATGTTGTCCGCTCCTGATGATAGCTCGTTATCATCAGACCAATACACCAATCGATTTTTGGTATAAGTGGGGATTAAGCCCCAGATTTTTTATTCAACATTTAGAGATTTTACCAGTTAAACTAATTGGAACCTAAAGCATCTTTTCTTGTTTGATTACTATTATCATTATGTTTTTAAAAATAGATAAGATTAGAAATATTTATTTCTTTTCCTAACAAAAAACTGCTTTTTTAAGATTAAAGTACGATTATTAATTTGGGTTTATTTTTGTTTTTACCCTTTATGTTTAATTCATTTTCATAGGGGTCCTTTTTGTTTCAGAATTTCCATTGTGGCCCTTTACGTTTAATTATGATTTCTATTTAACTTTTTACGTTTCAAATATTCTATTTTCATGTAGGGCCAAACAGAAAACTGAATCAAATGCATGAAGGACTAGATGAAAACAAAATCAAACATGAAAGCCCAAAATAAAAAATTTGAAACCTAAAAGGTTAAAATGAAAACAAATTCAAATTTTATTTTTTCATTTTGAGAGATAAAGATATTATTATTATTATTATTATTATTATTATTATTATTATATACTACAAAACCGAAGCTTTTAACTTTTTGTTGACTTCTTTTCATTCACACCACATAATCTAACAAATATTTGTGCATTTTTAGCTAAAGGAGTAGAGAAGTTTTAAAGGGTTATTAAAATTGAAAACAATTTTAAAATTTGGAGTTTTTAGGAGAAAAAACTTACTATTTTCTATTCATACTTCGAAATTTTAAAACACTATTCAATCTAATATGTGAAACACTCAAAATAATAAATAGCTAATAATATTAAAGCCTTATTTCCTAATAGCTGTTATAAGTTATAACTATTAGGAAAAAAAGGACCAAAAAACAAAAATCCTTAACTTTCTACGTCTTATTATTATTATTTATAATTCAATTGTTATTTTTGATAGGGAGAATTTAAGCTCAAGATGTCTCAACTAAAAATACCAAGAGAAATTTTTTTTTCTTATTGAGAATCAAAAATACCAATAGATGTTAGTTAAGTTACAACGTTATTAGCTACTTATCATAATACCTAAATTTGACCTTCAATCTGGTAAGAATAAATTATAGAAATGTGCTACATCCACAATATTTTCACAACAAATCATAGATGGTTAATTGTTATTGGTTCAAATTTGAACCTAACACTAAGATTACTTTTTTGTCCCAATAATAATAACCAGTAACAACTTGACACTTAAGATTTGTTGTAAAAATATTGTGAAAATATTATGGACATATAATTTCTCTAAATTATATTCTTTTTACCTAAAATCTGTCAAAAGGCCATTTATGCTGGACATAGTTTTCGACATCCAGTTAAGGCTGATTTGGGCTCAAATTTCATGCCCCGATAGTTTGGGCTAGAATGAAGAAAAAGCTAACTTCGGCCCCAATAAGCCAATACTTCAAATTATAGCCCGATGTCTATGATAATAAGGCCGAGCTTGGATTTACAAGTCTGGACTAATATATGGTATGGTTAAAGAAAATGTCTCACACTTGATGCCTACATGATAATTTTCTGTCCAACTTGCAGCTCGAAGTGTTAGTTAAACTAGTGGAAGAATGAATGATGAATCACCGTTTTTCACAAAAAGAAGTCAATCCACCAACCCAACGAATTGGGCATTCATGGGTAGTTAAAAAATAAGGTAAAGGCGACTGCAATAGAAAAAGGGGAAAAAGTCGAAATAGGTGTAGGGGCATAAAGGGGGATATTGGACTGAATTATTCAATCGCAATCATTAGCTTTATGCAAGATTGCTTAATCGGTGGCTTCCATAAAAGTGAGAGCCTATAAACACAATAAGAAAAAAAAATGATAAAAATTTTCATAATTGCTAATATAGCAGATTATTAATAGTAGGTAAAAAAATGACATCTATAGTGGACTCAGATAAGAAAAAAAAAAAAAATTTCTTAGCTTAATTGTTGTGAACAATATTGTGAAAATTTTTGTGTATGTATGTAGTGTTGCTATTCCATCAAATATATTTTTGGAGTTAAGATGGGATATATTTTCTATAGAATATCATTCATTGTGTATATGTTTCTCTCAGCTATCCACATACATAGGCATTTGTAACATGTTTATCTTATGGTTATTTTGGGTTGTGTCCGTTACACCATGGAGGCATTGACAATGACCCTAATCACAATCAAATTCCACACCTTGCTAACCAAAACTGAACATATAAAAACACAATTTCAATCCCCATTACACCACCAACAAACTCAAACAAATAATCAATGACTAAATCACATTTTCTTTTAGCTGAATAAAAAGGGTACGGGGAGACTACTAAGTGGAAACTACCTTGTATGTCATCATATGCACTCCTTTATTTGCTAAATGATGAATGATTGAGAGACTATAAGTAAGGGGGTCACAAGCGCTTTCATGTTGGTTAAGTCATATCATGACTCCCTATCGAGAAAACATTAGTAATTTATAAAAGTAGAAAGAAATACTTTTAGATTTTATCCCATATCAAGTGTAACTATTAAATCACCACTTTGAATGGTCTGAATATAATTTTAAAAAAAAATAATAGTAAGCATAGATGGGAGAAATCGGATTTATATTTTTCTTCACTTAATAATTCAGCAATACCAATGAGCTACAAAGCTCTTGGCATCCTAATACAATACATTTATCATTTATTACAAATTAAGTATAATAATGATAACAACAATATAAATCTATGTACCCTAGCATTATCCCATGAATAAAGACAACAAACCATGTTCGGAAAACCTAGAATCAAAGAATAGTTTTTATAGTATTACTATTTTCGTGTGTGTTCTAATAAGTATTACTGTTTACTCAAAAAAAAAATAAGAATGTTTATCCCACATTAGTTGTGTGTGTCCAGTGTCCGTTATTTATAACCCTAGTCTACAACTATAAAGGTTAGACCCTTTTTTAGTTGTATACTATTATGTAATGTATTATAAACCCAGTTTAAAAAACTAGTATTACTATTTTCGTGTGTACTCTAATAAGTATTACTGTTTACTTAAAAAAAAAAAAAAAACTTCTATGTCTACAATTTTTGTTCCTCCACTCTTTCTCCATCACTTAAAATCGATCTTATTAAAGTTGTGGTATAAAAATTGTGTCTACAAACTTTCTCATAAAAGACGGAGAGTGCAACATGCAAAATTGTCCTTTTGTTTCACTTACAAAAAACACATAGTGGCTCTTCCCCCCTCCTCCCTCTCCATCATCTAGTGGCTGGGTCATTGTTTCAATGGCCACAACCACTGGTAGCCACTAATTTTGGTATTTTGTGCTTAAAAATTTTTACATGTCACACCAAACACCAAAAAAAATTTTACAGCAAAACAAATAGATCGTTAAAAAAAATAAAATGAAAGATAAGAAAATAAAGTAGGATAACAATTTAAAAAAAAATTAAAACATAAATAATATGACTTACTTAAAAATGTAAGTCGATGTAACTTTAAATAATATTTGAAACAATGTAATTTTTTTTAATAGAACGTAACAACTTAATTTTCAATAGAAAAATTACATCATTTTATAAATTTTTTTCTTAATAATATTGACTTACCTGTTTTTCAAAAAAAAAAAAAAAAAAAAATCCGAAACTATTTAGAATTTTTTTTTAATAACAACAATAAAAAATAATATTAAAAAAAACAACTTGAAAGAGTAAAGACGAAGGTCCAATGGGCAAGGAGAGGCGGCCCAAGATTTTGTTCAACGAATGCAACTTTCTTCAACTTTGAATTTGGAGGGGGTACAAATACAATCAATGTTTAACTTTCCATATCACCAAAGGTTGGTACTACACCCACCGTGGTCCCATCTGCCTCTGAATTCTTCTATTTATACCGCCTCTCCTCTCCTCTCCTTTTAACGTATCCTCTGCCAACCTCACATTCTCTCTCTCTCTCTCTTCACAGAGGCATTTCGTCGAACACATCGAGCCCATGCTTTGAGGTTCGATTCCCACCTTCATTACACCTACGTTACGTATCTGTTTGTGTTTGTGTTTTTTTTTTTTTTTTCAATTTGGAATTTGCTTTCTCTATCAGTAAGTTAAAAACTCATTCATAAAATGCTTTTTGGTTTTTTAATAACTCTTTTGGAATCTTTCAGATCAAGATTGGCTTTATTCTCAACGTGTATGTTCTTCTTTTCTTTTTTTGTGTGGAAACTGTTACATGAGTTGTAAATTTTAACGTTATTATTATTATTATTATTTTTGTAAAAGTACTGCTGTACCATGTAAAATTTTGATGTTTTAAAAACCTGTACATTTTTTGTCGTCCACTAATGTTAAGATACAAAAGCTGTTAAATCTAATAAATATAGAATTAAAAAAGCTTTAAGATGTTACCATGAAAGACAACAATCTTCAGTGAGTGTTGGAAATCAGAATTGCAGACAAAATGAGATTGAAGTCATTTTTCGAACATTGATGTAAGTGATTTGACAAAAATGATGTTACAATGTTATACTGAAGCATTATTAGCTCTTGAAAGATCTATGTTGAAGTAAATTTTCACTGAGCTTGTCAACCTGATTTTTTTTTTTTTTTTTTTTGTAATACCTTTTGTTTTCCTGGTATTCTGAGTTGTTTGGACTGTTTACAGAGCCTGATGTTACTAATTGATCCATCTGGCCAAGCAAATCCGGTTTCCGAAATTTTGTTTCGTATTCACTGATGTGACAAACTTAATTAAAAAAATAGTTATTTCAATGCAGATCAAATTGACTTTGATTAGACTAATTTATTCAAAATATGCTTGTAACCATCACGTTGTTTTATTTGGAATTTTGATAATATATTTGATTGTATGCGTTGTTATTTTGCAGAGGCGTGGAAGTGGGGGGGTTTTGTGTTCACACATATATAAATTTTGCATTCCCCCTTATTGATAAAAAAATGAATTTCACATTGTGTTCATCATCTTCTGAGCTCAAGTACCCTTGTGTTGAGGGTTTGCGGAGTTCAAATGTAAACATACTAGTGCCCAGACCTTCTGTGAGGGTTGGTTATTCTCCTAAAAAAGATAGTATTCAAGTGTCTGATAATGATACTGGGAAAAGGGTCGTTGCAAATCATTTAATGCCTGGGAAATTGGAAGGACCGTACATGGGAGAGAAACAGCTGCAGAAGCCTAGTCAGAAGCTAGAATTTGTGAGAACATTGTTGATTGACAACTATGATAGTTACACATACAATATTTACCAGGAGTTGTCTGTTGTTAATGGGTGTAAGCTCTCTCTCCATTTGTCTATATGTCTATCTATTTTCATGGTGCACAACTCTTTACTACTGATGCTATACTTTTCATCTTTTGAAGCATGCTAATATTCTTTTCTGATTGTTCATGATCCTACATTCTAAGGCCTTTTCTTTGCAACTTTTTACAGTATACAATAAGCTGGTTGATACGTATAGGTCTCATGACTTTCATGATCCTCTTATATGAACTTTGATCTTAAAAACTTGATATTGAAATATTAAGTACTGTGAAGAATTTTAAAGCATTGCATTTATGTTAACTAGCTATGCTTACTTTTAAGTATCTTGCTTTATTTATGTTTAATTCATTGGTTTGGAGAATGCTGCTGCAAGTTCAAATGTGAAACCATACAGCCTATGTTCTCTGGTGTCAAATATTGGATGCTTGGTACATGCTTAGTTAAAAAGTTTTGAAGCAAATGCATTTACAATTAGTTGGAAGGAAGAGTGGTTTTCACGTTTTTACTCTTTGACCAAAGTATTTTATGCAATTCATAAGATCACGGATTTACTGTTGTTTACCATGCCTTGCTTCCTACTATGATGTTTAAGAACCCAAGCATTTAGGCTCTAATATTTTTAGGTTTTGTAGTAATATTGGAACATGGAAGGGTGTGTGCTTTACATGGGGTGGATCATTCTTTCAAAAATCTATCCTTTGTCTTTCTATGGTGATTTTCTAATTCTTACTTAAAAGAAATATTATTTTATGGTTAAGATGTCCACTCTTGATGATGGGATAACTTCGCATATCTAAAACTTCTGTATTGGCTAACCTTAGTAGCCAATATATGCCACAAATAATTGCATATTTTATTAAATGAAATGATAGGGCCAGAAAAATAAGGTGGATGTGAAACATTCCTTTCACATAGTCATGGGTCTGCCATTGTGGAATAATAAGGTTTACAATATTGATACAGAGATGGTAATAAGAACTTACTAGTATCTGGGTATAACTTGTTTTGACATCTTCCTCTTCTGGTTTGATATTGTGCTAGTGCCTCCTGTGGTAGTGCGAAATGATGAATGGACTTGGAAGGATGTTTGCCACTATTTGTATGAAGAAAATGCATTTGATAATATTGTTATATCACCAGGACCTGGTTCTCCAACATGCCCTGCAGATATAGGTGAGAGAATGTAATGTAATTTTGACATATGCTTTTTATTCCCATCATTTTCATCCGTAATAGCTGAAAATAGTAGTGTGAAAAAATGTTTACTCAAAGCACAGTTCTGCGATAGCTATACTCACAATTTTCACTATCATGGGGCTATGGAAGAGCATATGATCACATTTGAATTTTCTTCTAACACAAGCAAGATAGAGGAAGCTTAATTGTGATAGGCTTTATTCCAGAGAGCTGTAGCATAAGTGGCATCCTAATTGAGCACGTATATTATGAATAGATGGCTGTATGGCATTATGAATATCATTTGAGTGATCTTGCCTAGCCAAAAAAGTGACGGCATAACTTATTACAGTTGGGTTGCAGTTCTACTTTGTTTCTGTATATTCCTTATTTGTTCAATGATGATATGTTTTAGAAACTATTTTTATCTTGCAGGAATATGTCTCCGATTGCTGCTCGAGTGTTGGGATATCCCTATTTTGGGTGTTTGCCTTGGACACCAGGTATTTCTGTTTAATGTGCTTTCTATTGTCCTGGTTACCATAAATTTCTTTTCCAATCATTGTTTTACATTCTATGTGTCTATGATCATCATCTGTGTACTTAGCCCCATTTTAGGTTCTCTAGAAATCTTCCGTTAAAGTTGTTAATTCCCATCTGAAAATTATTTGCATTTTAGGTTATGCTCTATGCCATATTCACATCAGTGAAAGTAAATGTTTTTTTTCCAAAATTGGTGCTTATGTATTATGTCGAACATCCTCAGACTCTGATGGTCCACCTACGGTATGCTCTAATTGTTTTTGTTGTGTTATATTGTATAAAATCAATGTGTACACCCTTCTCATTTGTGGTTGCAGTGCAAAATAGATATATGGTTTTGTCAGGATGTGTGTCACACACTCGCATACACTTGGACATGTGTGCGACAGATATACTATAACAAAGCTTTACTTTACAAAGATACATTGAGATTCTAGGTTGACTTATTAAAAAAAATAAGTAAAAAGAGAGAGAATCTAGGTTGTAACTTGTATTTGATTCTCCTCACCTTAGTTTTCCTAATTACAGTTTATTGTTAAGTTTAGGCTATATGATTATTTACATATACAATATTTTAGAATATAAAGAATCCATTTAAAGTAAAAAAGATTGAAGAATAAATGTGGCTGACCTTGACTGTTGAGGATCCATAGCCGACCTCAAAAAATTTGGGACTAAGGATTGGTTGTTGTTATTTTAAATAAATGAGCTTGAAGCATTACCTTAACAATTTAATAAATGTGCAGATTATCAATAATATATATCTAAGTTCCGTGCTATACGATAAGTTGACCCACATACAAATCATGGGGCCCATATTTTAAAAATCGTAGGGTCTCAAGGATTTCCAATCCTGCAATAGAGACTCACCTTTATTTTATTTTATTTTTCCCAGCAGTGGCACAGAATGTAGCTCTCCCTGCTTCCTCCCTCTCTCACTCTTACAAATGGTCTAAATTGAAACTATTATATTCGCTGCAGCATCTCTTTCTTATTTTATAGTAAATTATACATTATATTGCGTATACTGTCAAATATAATCTTTGGTGATTTGATTCTATAATTGTTTGCATGTAAATAAAACTATTACCTTGAGGATTATGTATCATAAATTTTTTCCTCCTTAAAGATATCTCTCCACTTTTAGCTTTTCTTCTGAATGACTTATGATCTGGCAGGCTTTAGGATATGTGCACGGTGCTCAAGTTGTCCGTGCACCTGAACCAGTCCATGGGCGACTGAGGTATGGTTATCTAGTTTTTGTTTTGATGTTAATTTAGTCAACTGAGAAATTCTGGTTTGGAGCAATAAGATGGTGACTTATTATTTTTAAAAGGCCTGCTAACTTATTTTTCGTCCAATATAGTGAAATTCAGCATAATGGATGCCGATTGTTTCATGACATTCCTTCTGGCAGAGATTCAGGATTCAAGGTCAGTTTGTCTTCTTTTGAAAGAGTTTGGAATTTATAGTTCTCAGAAGACATACAAAGAAAAGAGTTATTTTGTAAATTGTATTTGACACTACTGCAATGGCCAGGCTTATGGGTTTATTTTAACACCTACATTTAAATTAGGTAGTAGGTATTTAGCAACTGAAGCAATGTTATCAGAAGATCTCAACTGTTTGATGTAGATCTCTCTTTCGATGTCTCATTCATCATTATTTCTTTCATTTCTTGATCTCTATGTACAACATACATGCAGGGGAAGAAATTCTATCATGAGGTCACTTTTGAGTTGCATTCAGATTATATGAGATTACATATAAATTCTGAATTTTCATTTAGATGACCAACTCCTGTAATTTTAGTATGGTGTAAAACATTTTACAATTAAAAACCACAACCAACATGTAAATATATCATAAAATTCATGAAGATGGGAATCACATGAAAAATCTAATATACTTCAACTTGCAATTTTACATTTTAAATATGAATAAAACATTAGTAAAGTTGTCTTGCAGGATATGGTCATTTTTCAGTATTAGAAAGTGTTTTAAGTTCACAAAAATTTGGATAATCCTTTAAAACTGTTTTTACTGCAACTGCATGCTCTGCTTTCATGGGCCCATAGGGAAATTATCAGTGTTGATCCTAAATTCCTGTTAATTAAAACTAATTGCAGGTGGTTCGATATCACTCGCTTGTAATAGATGCCAAATCTCTCCCAAAGGAGCTAATTCCTATAGCTTGGACCTCTTCTGGTGATGCGCTTTCTTTTTTTGAGACCCAGAAGTCTGACATTATGTCAGATGCTTATGAGAGTCAGATTGGGCATAAAAGCTCCTTTGAATCTATTTCAGAAATTAAAAATGGAAATTGTTGGCCTTTTGTCCAGTTTGATGAAAGTAGAAGAGTTCTCATGGGCATCATGCATTCTTCCAGGCCACATTACGGTTTACAGGTGGGTCACATGGTCATTCTGCTAAGTGTTTTTAATTATTTAGCTCTTCTTCTTTTAAGTGCTACAGTAACTCTTGACTTTCTTTTGACCTTCAGTTTCATCCAGAGAGTGTTGCCACATATCATGGGAGGCAAATATTCAAGAATTTTAGAAAGATCACAGAGGATTATTGGCTGAGATTGAGGCCATATGCTGGTAAACTGGAGCTCTGTTAAGATATACTAATTACTAATTCATTGTTCTTGTTTGGTGGCCCTGCTTTTTATGCATACTACATATATATATGTGCCCATGTAGATACATGTATGTTCGTTTTGGCTGACTCATAATTTTGGGAGATAGCCTGTTTATTGTTTTTATGAGGACGAAATGGTATACTGCCAGGTTTATTGTTAATAAAGATTAGATGAAGATTTATGAGGACAAAATGGTATACTGCCAAGTTTATTGTTAATAAAGATTAGATGAAGAAGTTTGATGTTTTAACATACCTGAAAGGTTTTTGACTACCTTCATTTTCTGGGGTTCTCCTATAAATGGTTAGTCCTACAGCATTGTGTATATTGACTGATGGGTTGGTTCAATCCCCATCGGCACTTGGCATTCTTTGTACCAAAACTATATAGCTTTCCCCAATGGTGTTTTTCTGGTCTACCTCATGATTGTCTCCAACCATTAACATTTTTCCTTTTGGGTACATATGTATACATTTATACATGCACTACGTACGTAATTGCCCTGTGATTTCCTCTGAGTTACTTCTTTTAGCATGCATGCAGGTGCCCTGTGCTAGTCAACTTTTAAGAGAAGTTCCTAGAAGCCGGCATTTAGTGAGTAATGCAGCTGATCAACTATATAGAGACCCTCCCCAAACTAGCCAATTAGTGCATGATGCAGATAAGAGGAGCTATTTTGAAGTGTCCAATATGGTGCATCTTTCACATCCAAGCACTGGTGTTAAATTTCTAAAATTGAAATGGAAGAAATTTGATCACTTGGCCAGTCAAGTTGGTGGGGCAAGAAATATATTTTGTGAATTGTTTGGACGTCATAAAGCTGAAGACACCTTTTGGTTGGATAGTTCTTCAATTGAAAAGGTTGGTTTGTTGCCTAATGACTACTCTTACTGAGCTTCACAATGTTCCACTTTTTCATTTTCTATGCCTTTCTTAACAATGTTACTGGTCCAATTGAAACAAGATTTTCTAGTGTCACAGTCTTACTTGCAATCTTGTGATTTTAAGCAGGGAAATTTCTTTTGTCAAAAAAACTGGAAATTATGAACTCTGGATATTAAAGAAATTGATTCTGGTAATTAGTATATAGCAAATCTTGGAAGAATTTACAATGTGTCCATGGATATTTTACTGAGTCTTATTATACATAAAGCTTAATTTATTCAAGTTATACAAAATAATTTGACTGCTTCCACCTCCCCTTTGGTCCAAAGCTTACAGCAATAATAACAACTAAGCCTTGGTCCCAATTTTTTGGGTTTGGTTATTGATTTTCAACAGACTATTCAAGGTCGGTCACATGTATTCTTTTGTACCATTCTATCCTATCCGAGGTCATACTTTTTGTTATTTCCTTAATTGACATGTTGTTTTTACTCTTTTTATTATTGTTATTTTTTATCTTTATTTTTTTTTCTCGTTCCCTCAACTTGAATCAACTCTTTCTCAACGGTGCATTATTGCTTTCCTTTGAACATGACCACACCTTTTCAAGCAACTATCCCTCGTCTTTTCATCAATAGGGGTCACCCTATCTTTAAGCAATTTTTCTTCTTTTGAATCCAATCTTTCCGTGTATTTCTAATTATCCATCTTAATAAATCTCATTTCAGCTACACTCATTTAATGAATGTGTTAGCTCTTAATATCCCAACATTCAATAACATAAAGCATTGCTGGTCTTATAGCAGTTTTATAAATTCTGTGACAATTAAGAAATCTTTAATAAAGAAAATCAAATGCCACCCATTACACAAGATGTGTACTTAGATAGACGTACTCTTATAAAACTTTCCCTTTCACGTAATAGGTTTTTCATGATCACAAAATACTCCTAATATGTTTCTCCATTTCATATCCTATGATTTACATCCCTTGCGCCAAAACTTATCCACAAAAAAAAAAAAGAAGAAAAAAGATACACAATTCAGTTTGAAAATTGACATATAGTGGAGATTGATTTTTTATTTTTATTTTTATTTTTGCATTATACTAATTATATAACTTACAGAAAATTGTTTATGCAATATTTTAATACGTTGATAGTTTTGTTGCTGATTATATTTTTTATTACATTTTCAAACATATAAAATATTGTTATTTGGACATCGGACCATTATGTTTGTTGAAAATTGTCTCAAATTCCTATTTGGACTTTGTTTGGGCTTTCTTGGTGTGTCTATTCCTTGTTAAAAAAGTAATATGGTATTCTTTGTCCACTAAGGTATTCCTAGACCACTAAGAAATATGAATTGCAACCTCATGAATAGACAGTATTGTTAAGGGCTTTGGCCCAAGCAGTCCTCCCATATGAGGAGAAAAAAACTTGTAGAAGAACATGAAGTGGGTTTCTTCAAAGAATAGTTTTTGCTAGTTGCTTGGGGGATAAAAGGTATTGGTGTGTGTGAGCTTAGAGTTTGTCTATTGATTAAATGAGAGCATCATTGGGTTTATTGTAGCTGTGAGATTGTATCTCGTTTGTTATGGGTGTAATGGCTATAGGGTTAGTTTATCGAGGGTTTGTTATGGGTGTAATGGGTATTGGGTTAGTTTGTGTAATGTGTTTTGTGAGGTTTGTGAGAGTTGGTTGAATGTGGTTGCAACCCATATCATTGATAGTGGATTTTGGTTAGTGTTGTCTATAGATGTAGGCTTGGAGTTGGCCAAATCATGTTAAATCTTATTGTCTTCAAAACATGTGTTATTTTACTTGTGTTCTTGATATCATTCTCATCATAGTTTTTATGGTTTACTGTTGTTTTATTTTAGCGTGATGAAAAACTAATTTGGTATTCTCTCTGTCTTAAATCTTTAGAAAAGAGCACGTTTTTCATTCATGGGAGGAAAAGGTGGATCTCTTTGGAAGCAGTTGACATACAGATTGTCTGATCAAAGGTCTGATATTTCAATCATGTGAAATTTATGCAAACAAGTCCAAGTTTTTCTTCTTTCTTCTCCCTTTTCATTATTTTTGGAACATTTTCCTGTTTCTAATGATGGTCTTGACTTTGTGCGTTCAATTCAAGAACAAGTTTTAGAGTTTTTAACATTTGTTATGAGTATATAATATTATTAAGGTAATGATTATGTGCTTATCCTTTTACAGTGATATGTCTTTTAAAGGTGGAGGATACCTATCGATTGAAGATTCTCATGGCTCTCCCAGAAGCATATTCTTGGAAGAAGGTTTTCTTGATTATCTGAACAAGGTACTTCATGAACATCATTGGAGTAGTTGTCTTCTTTGTGCACACCTGAGATGCACTTGATAGTGGGATATGGCTTCTGTTGCAATCTTTTGTGTGCTGATGATCTATGTTTTTTTGTGACTATTCCATTAATTTCATATGTATTTTGACCTATCAGGTGAAAATGTTGTCTGTATATTTACCTTTTTTATATCTCACCAGCAAAGTTGATTAGGCTTGCAACATCAAGTTTTACATTAGAGATCTAAATTTTTTTATTAACGTTAAATTGGAAGATTTACTTCATTATCTAACTTTTTATTTTGACTTTTATAGACCAGTTCACACCTTGCAAGAATAGTAGCTCAATTTTGCATTTGCAATTTACCCTTCCACTTCAGTTAGGATTACAATTAAGTGTTTAGCATTCCTGTGGAATATGTTCTTTCTTAAGATGAGTGTTGTACCTTGTAGCAGACAGAGTGATCTATTATGGTCAGCAACTTCATCAGGCCCTGAAATTGCTGGCATTGTGAAAATAGTGGCTTTAGGACTTTTCTGTAGTTCTGCTTGAGGAGTTTGATTTATATATCTTCCTTGGAGAATAGATGGAATTAAAAATTAAGAATTATATAGAAGGCATGCCTCTGGGACTTTGACGTGTGTCCCAAAACATATGAAACACAGATGTCTTCATTGTATGCTCATGCATGGAGTAAGGAATGCAAACTGTTGCGAGTTTGAATCTGATATTCGTTTTACATAGAAGTTTCTCAATTTGCACTCCATTTTGGTCTTCTCATTATCTCATACCTATTTCAAAACCATTTACAAAACTTGATTAATCAGATACTAGCATACAGGAAATTTCCCTTAACACCCCCCCCCCCCCTTTTCAGTCCTAAATGAAAAAATTGATTATAATATATGATTTTGATACCCTCCTGAAGTGTAAACTCTGTGATCTTGTTTATCTCAAAATATATGTCATGAAATACATAGGTCTTCTTGAAGATTACCAACTTGTGTCACCTGAGCATCTCCTTTTCTTTTTTAAAATAACTTTACGAGTGAGCTATAACTCAACCCGTACTTCCTCCTCCAATAGTATTGGGATAGAGAGTGAATTGGGGGTTCAAGACCCACTAGGTGCGTGTGTAACTTACCAGTAATTAAAATAAAATAAAAAAACCTTTGTTTCTTATTAATATACTTACCATTTTTGTTCTGATAATTTTTTCATGTTTGCTTGATCTTTGGGCCAGGAGCTTTTGTCGTTCCGTTATGAAGAGAAAGATTATGAAGGACTACCTTTTGACTTTCATGGTGGATATATTGGTTATATTGGGTATGCAGTGAGGTTTATTCTCATTTTATATTCTTCATTCTACCATTTAAATAATGGTTGCTTGTTACTTCTGTTAAAATTGGTGGCCCAAAACTCATTCTCTAATTTAAGCCGGTACAAAACCAATCTTGTACAACATGAATCATGAACATTTAATAGAAATGGGAGTCTGACTCTAACACTTCATTTGGTTAGAGGGAATGGGAGAGAAGGGAGAAGAAAAGACCCAATTTCCTTTGTTTGGTTAGAAGGAAAAAGAAGAGAGAATATCTAGAGGGAAAGGGTTTCTATGGGTCCCACCAATTTTTAATTTTTATTTACTTTCCCTCCAAATCCATAAAATTACTTTTATTCCCTTGAAAATTTTTATTTTATTTTTGTGTGAAATTACTTTTTTGTCTTCATAAGTAATTATTAATTTAAAATTAGATGGATAAATATCAAAAAAAATATTTTTTTAATTATTTTTTTAAATTTCCTTTCTCTCCTTTCTCTTCCCTCTATATCCAAACACAGATGGGAAAATTTCTTTCCCCCTTTTCTTTCCTTCTCCTGTCCTCGCTATTTTCTCTTCTCTTCCCTTCCCTTCTGTGCAATCAAACGTAGTGTAAAGGATGTTTTTTCTTTCCACCAGATACAGTAGGACTCTCACATTTACTCACTCTTCCAAATTTATATGCTTTCACGGTATTTCTTGTATGGCTCTCAAGTTATCCCATAGAGGCTAATATTGATTTTCTTGTCATGCAGGTATAACCTTAAAGTTGAATGTGGTGTGGTCTCCAACCGTCACAAATCTAGGTCTCCGGATGCTTGCTTTTTCTTTGCTGATAATCTTCTTGTTGTTGATCACCAAAATGATGATGTTTACATACTGTCTCTACATGAAGAATGCAAAACTATGACAACATGGTTGGACGATACTGAGGAGAAGCTTTTCAGCTTAAAAGCTTCTGTCACAAGGTTAGAGGAGCAGACTTTCCAGGCTGCAACCTTATCCCCATATAAGGCAGGCTTTCATGCTGACAAATCCAGAGAGCAATATATGGAGGATGTTGAAAAGTGTCTAGAGTACATTAAAGATGGAGAAAGCTATGAGTTGTGTCTTACAACTCAGATTAGAAGAAGTATTGGGGAAATAGATCCTCTTGGACTTTACCTTCACCTTAGACAAAAAAACCCAGCGCCATATGCTGCCTGGCTTAATTTTTCTAAGGAAGATTTATGCATTTGCTCTTCTTCCCCTGAGAGGTTCCTGCGATTGGACAGAAATGGTACATTGGAAGCCAAACCCATTAAGGGCACTATAGCTCGTGGGGCAACAGCAGAGGAAGATGAACAACACAAACTGCAACTACAATATAGGTAATGTGATTCTCCTGTTCAACAACATGAAAACTCATTTTTCATTTTCTGCCTTTAGTAATACTACTTTGAATTCAAATTAATTGTTCTATGTATGTTTGGTCAATTGGAAAAGACTTTATTATCAGGATGGTAAGTTCCATTGAATAATAGGCCAGTGAAAACGTTCAAAAAAAAAACACTGCATTTTATGTCCAAGAATAGTAGCTTTGTGTTCTTTTGCTGCTCCTTGCCATGATCTAATGTGCTCTTTCTCTCTCTTGTGACAGTGAAAAGGATCAGGCAGAGAATTTAATGATTGTTGATCTTCTAAGGAATGACCTTGGTCGTGTCTGTGAGCCTGGCTCTGTTCATGTTCCTCATCTTATGGATGTGGAATCATATGCGACTGTTCATACCATGGTGAGTACAATTCGTGGGAAAAAGCGGTCAAATTTAAGTGCAGTTGATTGTGTCAAAGCTGCATTTCCGGGTGGTTCAATGACAGGCGCACCAAAGTTAAGATCAATGGAATTACTTGATTCTCTTGAAAGTTGTTCACGGGGCATTTACTCGGGTTCCATTGGATTTTTCTCGTATAACAAGACGTTCGATTTGAATATTGTAATAAGAACAGTTGTTGTGCACGAAGGTGAAGCTTCCATAGGAGCAGGAGGGGCCATTGTTGCTTTATCGAATCCAGAAGACGAGTATGAAGAAATGGTTTTGAAAACAAATGCCCCAGCAAAGGCTGTAATGGAATTTTTATAGGGGGGTCAGCATTATGCATTGTACCTTATTCACTAGCTAATTTGATAGTTTCATAGAGGAAAGTTATACGGTCCTGCGGAGAACTGCAGCAATGTAACATAGTTTAGATTATAATTGGATTCATGATTTATTTTTTCATAACAATAAAAGGGTTATTCTTTTTTGAAGTGACGACGTGATAGAATGTTGTGGTTTCTTCTTATCTATTATAGGTATATTTATATTTTATTGCCTAGCCTTGAGTAGATAGATGTCGCATTGGCTTGATTCTCTTATATCACTCTATTCTTATCTGCATGTAAAATTTTCTTCTCTGAACTGAAAAGGAAAAAAAAAATGACAAAGAGACAAATTTTGGGAAATGTGAAATTTCCAATATGTTGACACTCAGTTGTTGGCACCAAACACCTTGGGCCCCAGTCACCATGGTTTTCAGTAGTATCGTAATATCCACCACCAAAAAAAGAAAGGGAAAAAAGAACTAGTGATGTAATGAGAAATATGTTCAGGGTTTGTTTACTAATGTCTTTTTCAGGATGTTAGATTGTGACCGTCGAAAGTAGATTTAAAGA
Source organism: Notholithocarpus densiflorus (assembly GCA_030021035.2). Taxonomy (NCBI): domain Eukaryota; kingdom Viridiplantae; phylum Streptophyta; class Magnoliopsida; order Fagales; family Fagaceae; genus Notholithocarpus; species Notholithocarpus densiflorus. Next base: position 5,217,764 of record JARYZH020000021.1, on the reverse strand, counting down.
GTATTTAGCTGTCTTTACTTCTATGAGTCTTTTCAGTAGTGTTTTAACATGATATCTCTGTTGGATCTCTGTTGGTTTTAATGGGAAGTTATCATATCACTCACTAATTAGATCTGTTGTGGAGATTAAAACCTAATATAAAACTATTTGAACAACCCTTTTTTTAATTCAACACTTATAACTTTAAGGTTTAAAGTTTTACCGCCTAAGGTTTTTCTCCTTTTTTTTTTTTTTTTTTTTTTTTTTCAGCCAAATAAGAACTTAGACTATTTAGTATAATCTTTAGGGGGGGAAAAGAAAGAAAAAGAGTGAAGAAGAAGAAATCTTTTTTCAAGGTATTATGTTACTGCTATATACAGGCAAGAGTATCAAATATGATCAAGAACAAAGTTTATTTGGAACTTTTGAGAAATCGGTAAATTTTAATGGTAAGAAAAAAAAAAAAAACTGAAATTTTTTCAGTGGTTGTGTTGATTTTCAAAATGTAATATTTGGCTAATAATTGTAATCTGTCATGAGGAAGGAGAAATTTTCATATTCTTGTTTTATGTTTTAAGAATCCTAGGGATCTTGAAGTGGATGACATTAGTTCATTGCTTGCAGAGTCTACCACCACTGTTAGAATTGAAGAATTTTCTATCTTTCTTTGAAAGGTTTAAATGAGAACATAAATTTTGGGTGACATTGAATGGATGCAATGACTTGTTAATTTTGAACGATTGTGAATGGCCAGGGTTTGTAATTGTTGGAGTTCACAGTTTATGCTTCTTTGTTTAGCTCAAAGATTCTAATTTTGGAACTCACAGTTTATGCTATATTGCTGGCACTGAGTATGCACATCCGAGTTTGCATAAAAATGTCTATTTTACCATTTAAAAGGGTTACTTTATCTATTATATCATTCCACTTTACAATACATCTAACATCTCAATCTCTATGCTTTTACCACTTCATTTAAATATTATTTATTTTATTATTTTTTATTTACTATTTACTTGAAAGGGAGAGGGTGTTAAGAGAGAGAGAAAAAAAAATAATAAAAAGGTTAAAAATTGTTTATTGAAAGAGAGAGACAATAAAATATACTAATATATTAGTTTTACCATCTAGCTACAATAATTTGTATATATACATACTACTATTCATGGTTGCTAAAAAATTTTAACAATACACACCCGAGTAAAGCTTAATTTGAGCGGGTGTGTTGCTAAAATAGCAATTTGGGAGATTTTACACCCCCAATGATTATTATGCTAAGAATAGAGGAAAGATTTTTTTTTTTTTTTTAATCTTACTTTTTTCTAGATATAAATAATTAAAACAAGTAATGTAACATAGCAATGTCAACTAGTAGCTACTAATAAGTTGTGATTTGAGTAATACTACTTTTGCATAAGTCCATTACTTACACTATTTTCATTATGCATCATTTACTATAGCTCGAATCACATTAATAATTATTATGATATTCTCAAAAAAAAAAAAAATTTGAAAAAAAATTTGACATTTAAGATTCGAATCTTACAAGTTGTAATTATTAAATTATAAATAAATAAATTTATGAAAGGTTTTACTAATGTATGCGTTTAAGGCATATGTAAGTAAATAATTTTAGGAAATTTTTTTTTGAGAATTGAAAAAGTTGTCAAATTTTTTGACAGTTTTTTCAATTTTTGACAACTTTTTCAATTCTCAATAAAAATTTCCCTAAAATAGATTGTTAATATATGCCCTAATTGGACCATTTATGAAAACAAATTAAGAAAATTACCGTGGACAAGTTATTGCTGCTTTTGAGTGGAGTTGTGATGTGTTTTTGTGTTAGAATTCCTTTCCCTCTCCCTTGTGTGTATGTTTGTTTCTCAAAAAAAAAAAAAAAAAGGTAATTATCCTACATTGCTTAAGAGTGTGTTGTGTGTAGTATAACTTGCCTCACCCTCTCTTAAAAGTTATCATGGCTTTTAAGTGGAATTGTGGTGTGCTTTTGTATTAGAGCCTCTTTCCTTCTCTCTTGTGTGTGTTTGTTTCTCCAAAAAAAAAAAAAAAAAAGGTTATTGCTGCTTATATTTTAGAAGTAAATGCACTTTTAGTCCCTACATTTTGACTTTTTTTTCATTTTAGTCCCTACATTTTATTTTTACCACTTTTAGTCCCTAAACCAATTAACGTGGGACATTTAAGTCCTTGAAGCACTTTCTTATTTTTAACTTTCTTCATATGGGTTTGGGGTTTGGTTAGGATCTGGGTTTAGGGTTTGTTTTTTGCTGAAGATTGATTATAGGGAAGAACACAATCAACATGAACATGTGCTTTTGAAAAAATAATGAAAAGAAAAAAAAAAAAAAAAGAAGATAAGAAAGACATTTAATTAATTTATTTTGTTTTGATGTGTTTGGTTATAAAGAAAGTACAAGAAAGGAAAAGAAAATGATAAAAAAATAAGGATTAATTTGGTAAGAATATGAATCATATATGGGAAAAAAAAAGATTGGAATAAAAAAAATTCATTTTAATTAAAAGAAAGTAAAATTTTTGTTTGAAAGAAAATAATTTTTTTTGTTTGTTTTTTATTTTTATTTTTTTTAATTAAAATTGAGTAATTAATTATTTTTTTTTAATTTTGGTATTTAAAAAATGTCAAATAAATTTTTTTAATAATATTTTAATGCCCACGTTAGTTTCTCCGTTAGTTGGCTAATGGAATAGTGCTTCAAGCACTTAAATGTCCCGCGTTAATTGGTTTAGGGACTAAAAGTGATAAAAATAAAATGTAGGTACTAAAATAAAAAAAAGTCAAAATATAAAAACTAAAAGGACATTTACGCCTATATTTTATAAACGTTACGCAACATCAGATCATGTCCTCAAAAATCAAAATAGTCCCGTACACCTACCCCCCACATTTTGGTTTCTGGTGGTGACCAGTAGTGACCACCAAACCCATAAGAGAAACAATTACCAAAAGAAAAAGAGAGAAAATGAATGATTTTTAGAGGGTAGGTGGCTACTTGCTTTTTCTATAAACAAGTAAACAACAACTTCCAATTCATATAAGCCACCAAATTCACCAACCATCTCTCCCTCTCTCTCTCTCTGTTTCTCTCTGTGTTGTGAGAGAGTGATCCATGGCTTCTTCATCTCTCTCAACTAAGCCATTTCTCGGGTCCTCTAGAACCCACAGCTTCTCTCGACTGCCCTCAGATCTTCGTCCCTCTCCACACATCTCTTTCCGTTCATCTAAACTCAAGAAGCTCCGTCAGTCTCTCTCTCTCTCTCTTTTCTGCTTTAATATTATGCAAGTTTGTCATTTTTACTTTAAGCTTTAGTGATTACTCTATATGTTTCAATATGGTTTCTGAATTTTTTTTTTCACATGCAATGCCAATTGATAACTATTGCTGAGTGTTTTTTTTTTTCCAGTCTTGAGGCCTAGAGTTCCCAAAACTCATGCCCATGTGTAAAAATATAAACTTTAGTACAATTTTCTTCTACCCAAGTTTATAAAAGTGGTTATTTCTTTGACTTATGCTCTGGTTTGAATTGGGTTGAACCCAATTTGCTTTTAGAATAGAATTTGATATGACAGATTTGGGTTTTTTGATTTAACAATAATGGGATTGGAGAATAGGACTAAAAGTTGAAATTTTGGATTCTGACATGGTTATTGCTGAATCACAGAGATTCAGGCTGCTGGTAGTACATATGGAAACTATTTTCGTGTAACAACTTATGGAGAATCTCATGGAGGTGGTGTTGGTTGCATCATTGATGGATGTCCTCCTAGACTTCCCTTATCAGAAGCTGATATGCAAGTTGAACTTGACAGAAGGTATTGGTTGTTGTAGACTTAGCTTTTGCTCTATTCATTGCTGATGATAATGTGTCCTTTACTTATATGATATGCCTTTGTTGCGTGTTGGAAGTAGTTATGGTTACTGGGGTACTGATATCTTTTGATGATGAAAATTTTCTTTTTGAGGATTAATTTGTAGAAGTTGTTGTGTCCAGGAGGCCAGGTCAGAGTCGGATTACTACGCCAAGGAAGGAGACCGATACATGCAAAATACTTTCAGGCATTTCTGAAGGTTAAGATTTTTGTTTGGTTATTATTCAGATAAATTTTGCTTTTGTGGTGCTCGGCTAAAATTCTTGTTTTTTTGGTTGTATGCATGATTTGTCATCTGCAGAAGTAACTACCGGCACACCGATATCTGTATTTGTGCCCAATACTGATCAGAGAGGAAATGTGAGTATTTGATGCTAGATTATAAATTCATAATGGGTGTGAGGAGGAAATGTTTATGAAGATAAACAACTGCTTTGGAGGGTTAACATATTTTTGGCATTTCCTTATAAAATTTTCAGGATTACAGCGAAATGTCAATGGCCTATAGGCCTTCTCATGCAGATGCTACTTATGACATGAAATATGGTGCAAGAGCAGTGCAGGTAATGTCTTTTGGCATTGAAGTTTAATGGTGCTAAGCGTATTTTGGTAATTTATTTCACCTAATTTATCTAAATTTAATTTGTAAATGAAGGGTGGTGGTAGATCTTCAGCAAGAGAAACTATTGGAAGAGTTGCTGCTGGGGCTGTTGCTAAGAAAATCCTTAAGACCCTTGCAGGAACTGAGGTGTGTTTATTTTGTTGAGTTGCAGGCTCAAACTCTCTCTGTATCCTGTTTCTTTATGATTACAAGGACTCTCTGTGTAATGCAAACACTTTGTTGTTGATTTTCGTGAATCTGTTCTCTCCTTGGTGTGTTTGTCTATTAATGTAGTTCCTTTCATGTGTAATTTTTGAATTAATTGCATACTCACTTTATTGAATACTTGTTAGTATTGAAAGGAAAATCATGATTATAATATGTGAAAAATTGTGACTTGTCCCAAAAGCGTAAGCTATTAGGAAATGGTGAATTTAATCACATAACTATAATTCTAAAACACTCCCACTCACCTATGGGCCCAAACTCTTCCTTGATAAGTGGGGTCCAACACGAGGGATTCTTTACTTTTTATAAGGGAGGTAAAGTAGAGACATAGTTCAAACCTAGACCACCTGCTATGATACCATAATAACTTACCGCTTATCCCAAAAGGTTAAGTTGTTTGGAAAGGGTGAACTTAATCACTTAACCATTATTTTAATAATATGCATGAAGAGCTTAGTTGATTTGTCATTTAAAAGATAAGATTATTTATTGAACTTGGTTCCTCTTATAAAAAATGTGGTTGACCCTGATTTTTTGATGAGGATATACATGGAGACAACTCCAATTTAAATGGGATTAAGGCTTAGGTTGAGTTTTTTGATAGGTAGATAGTGGGGGAGGAAGAGGTGGGGTTTGAAACACAGACACGAGGCACCATGAAGGATGCCATTACTACCAGGGTATCATTGAACCCCAAATTAAGGTGTAGTTGAGTTGATGAGTTAATTCCACATACCAAAAACGAAAATGCAGGTTGGCTCAGAGAAGTTTGAATTTGACCGGATGCTGACATTGGTAACTTACTATAAGTTCACACACACATGTTTATGAATTGGTAGCTCTTAATTTCCCTAGGCGTGTTTCTGTTGGTTGGGTGATACAAATGTTATTTTCTTCCTTTTCTAACACCTTTTTTCCCTTGTCTTCAGATTCTTGCTTATGTCTCTCAAGTTCACAATGTTGTACTTCCTGAGGATTTGGTTGATCCTTACACTCTGACTCTTGATCAGGTAATAACTGATGTTAGGTTTAAGATCATTTTGTTGTAATCCATCCAAAGCAATAAAAGTATGAATGTTGTTTTGACACGTGGGAGCTAGTTTTCTTGGATGTCTCATGAATTTTTGGTATGTCTGTCAACTGAAATGCTATGGATTCCTCTAAAACCGCAATGCTTTGCACTGATATGAGATAAATGTTTGTATTGCCAAAATTTAGCTTTTGTTTCATGAATCTATACTTTCTCTGATGGTATGTTAATTAAATAGTTAGTGCTTCACACTGTACATTTCTGTGGAAATGCATGTAAAATTCTTGTAGTCTATTGATGGAATCACCCTTAAGGTGAACTAATTAAAACCTAACCTAATTTAATTCTAACTGTGAAAGATATTAATGTTAGAATATGAAGCTTGTTAGGGTTATCTAGCATGACTTGAACATAAACACTGTTGATAGTTTTAATGACAGTTCTTAACATTCATCCTTGTAAGGACAACATACATGAATTCAATCTCTCATAAATTCATTTTGTGTTGAGCATTGGTTTCAAATAATCAGTAGGTACAGCAAAGTATCAATACCCTTGCACTGTTATGCGTAATAATAAATTGAGTTTCCGTTATTCATGCTTCATGATTTTTTTTTTTTTTTTTTTTTTTTCTCTCTCTCTCTGGCTTAATTTGATGTTTTCCTGATTAATTTTGAACATTCATTAGCCTGACTATATCCTGTATGAAACATTACCAGATTGAGAGTAATATTGTTAGGTGCCCAAATCCAGAATATGCTGAAAAGATGATTAATGCTATAGATGTTATCCGTGTGAGAGGGGATTCTGTTGGTGGTGTTGTCACTTGCATTGTGAGAAGATGCCCACGAGTAAGAACTCTTTCTCTCTCTCTCTCCCCCCCCCCCCCCCCCTCCCCCTCTTTCCTCTCCTCTGGGCTGTGTGGTATGTGCATGTGTTTTTCTTAATTTTTTATAAAGCTTTTACTGAAGGTAGAAATTACTTTATTGCAGGGGCTTGGTTCGCCAGTCTTTGACAAGCTTGAAGCTGAGCTGGCTAAAGCTGCTATGTCATTACCTGCAACAAAGGGTTTTGAATTTGGCAGTGGCTTTGCAGGTTGAGAAACTTACATTGCACTTTGAGCACAATTTCCTTCACAGTTCTTAAACTGACCTGGGTCACAGGAGAATTTTTACTTGAGAGGATATTATTTGCATGGGATTATTGCATCTTGAGTGTGTTCTAGCAGTTTGACTCTGAAAACCTTTGTAGGTACGACCTTGTGTGGGAGCGAACATAATGATGAGTTCTTCACTGATGAACATGGAAGAATCAGAACAAGAACAAACCGCTCTGGTGGGATTCAGGTATGTATTGTATAATTGAATTAGTTTTAAGATGTAGAGTGAATTCTCTATCTGTCTCTCTGAGAAGGTTCATTGAGATGGCTTATGTTGACAAACAGGGAGGAATATCAAATGGGGAAATCATAAATATGAGAATAGCTTTCAAGCCAACGTCTACCATTTCAGTAAGCTCTCTCTCTCTCTCTCTTACAGACATGCTTGCATGTGCGCAATAAACACTGTTATGTTGATTATTCTTTTTTGAGCTGCCCAATTCACTTGCATGTGTTTTTTATTTATTTTTAAATGATATTCTTGTTGGGGCTCATAGAGCTGTAGGTTATAAACCTAATGTACCTTCCTTTGGAATGTACGTCACAAAGTAAACCCACTGGTTCTACTGTTTCGTTGTTTGAAAAGCAACTTTTTGTATGGATGCAGCATATTTTCACCTTACATGGCATTTCATGTTAGCTTTCTGAGATAAATAATATCAATTGGTATACATATTGATGCTTGTGCAGAGGAAGCAGCACACAGTGACTCGAGAGAAAAAAGAAACAGAACTCATTGCTCGTGGCCGCCATGATCCTTGTGTTGTTCCGCGAGGTATTTCCCTGTTTGCTAGATCAAATTTATTCATCACCTTTAATATATATATATATATATATATATATATATATATATATCCCGAAAAGATGACGATCCTTCACATCATAGTGACCAGGATCCCCCCCCCCCCTCTCTCTCTTTTCTTAATGATTTACATCACATTATTTATAAAGTGGTTAGAGACTAGTCCACAAAGGGCAGAATATGTGGATATGGAGATCTATAGAAACTCCCAAAATTTGAAAACTGTGATATACTGATATTGCAATAGCAACAAAGCTTTAGTCCCTAAATTTTGGAGTAAGCTATGATTTCTAAACAAACTAATCGAAGTGGGCCACATGTATTATTCTCCTCCAATACAATGCGTTCCTAGTAGGGTATGCCCCAACTTCTATTTGTAATGGATCCATTCATAAAGAAGTGACTGAATTTATGTTGGCGGCCAACCTACTACAATCCTCATTTTTATAGGCTTAGGACTGGTTATGAGCAAAATACATGTGGAGTTAGAATTTGAAAACTGTGATGTGATCATCAATAGGCTTGAGTCTTTTTATTTATTTATTTATTTTTTACACTTGGTGGGTTTTGAAATCACGACCTATCCCACCGCCTTGCTCTTACAAGAGGAGGACGTGCCATCTGAATTAGAGCTCTGCGACAAGAAAATTGGCAACACTTTTGGGTCTATTTTATTACCTTTATTGTTTTCCCATAAATTTATTTGATGGAAATAAATTTCCCAGTTAAGTTTTTTGTCTGTTTGGTTGGGATGGAGATGCAGTGATACCAATGGGAGAAACCACTAATAGCCATGGTGCTTGTGGATAAATTGATGGCTCAGTTATCACATTATCTAAAAGCACCAAATTGCCAATAAACTTTAGCTTAAATGGCATCTTCTCCCTCCATACAAATAGGATGGAGGGTGAGGTTCTGGGTTTAAGATTCATTGTGTGCATAAATAATTTTCCTATTAGAACAGATAATCTCCCAGCACTCATCGAGAGCTTGATCTGGTGTAATATGGACAATGGCCAGAGTTGTTGAGAACTCTGATGGGGCATGCCATGATCATCAATAGTGACACGTCGTTTTAACAGATTCATTAGATCAATTCATATCTCTTTCATGACATGTTTTTCCCTAAATTTATTTGGAATTAAATTGTTCATTTGTTTGGTTGGTTGGGATGGTGATGCAGCTGTTCCAATGGTAGAAGCGATGGTAGCACTGGTGCTTGTTGATCAATTGATGGCACAATATGCGCAATGTAATCTGTTTCCAATCAATCCAGATCTACAAGAACCATTGTCATTGCCAAGGCTTGAGCCAGCCAATGTATAATTGTGAAAGATGACAAAGCACAGCTATAGCATTATCTTAGCCATTGGCCTCCACTTAAATGTACTTCATCGGGGCAAATTTTCCTACCATACGAGAGAGACTTTCATGTCTATCTATCAGAAGGCTAGTTCAATGTTCGTTTTCTGCTTTTTTGGGTGTGTTTTCCCTATTTCCTAATCCATGAAATGCAGGGTTCATGTTGTATGAAAAGGCGGGGTTCATATTGGAAGAATTGTTTGTTTTTCATTGTGCTTTATTGTTGACAAAAATTAAGATAATTTATTTTGTAAAAGTAATTTGAAATAATGAAAGTCTTGAGCCTTACGTTTACTGGGATCTAAAGGATTTGTAAAGAATCCAAATCCCTCATGCTATGGTTCTGTATCTATGCTGTTCTGTTTTTTACCTTATCAAACCTGTTGTAAGACTGTATTTTCCTGAATTGCATAAACCAGTTGTGAACTAAGTATCAAAGAGTGTATGGAGTGTGACCATGGCCAAGAATTTTGCAGGTTATTGACATTGAACGTGGGGTTAATTAGGGTTTCAATCCTCCTAGCCCCATTTGTTGGCATAGATTTCCATTTTAAGTAATACCTTGAATCAATTTATACAGCTCCTCTTAGATGTAAATTTCATCACCAACACTGGGCGATGGTTTGCCTTAAAACATTTTGCATGTGTTCTTTGCATATTAATTAAAAGGGTTGTTAACATTCAAGTTGTGAAGAAAACTAACAACGCGAAGATGGAGTTCCAAAGGAAGAAGGGGTGCTTTTGTTGACTATGAAGTGTAGTCTAGGATAGTGATCTTTTGCTTATCAAAAAAATAAGATAGTGATCTTTCATGTATTATTGTATTCTATGTGTATAGAGTGGCAGCTCCTGAAATTTTTTTTGAGGAGGGTTATTAAGAAATTTTAATTAAACAAAATTTAATAAAAATAAAACTTGAATATATTGAGTTATTGACCAAAACAAAAAACAAATACATGAAGTTTTACAATTTTTTTTACAAGTTTTTATATTTTAAAATTATTACAAGATAATTCATTATCGATTATTATTATTTATTGTCAATGTGGGTGGGTGTGACAATTTTATTATTTTGTTAAGTTTGTATGACACATTTTTATTTTAATGCTGTGCGTGCCTTTGAGGTGTGGTAGGCCCAACCTCAACGGGGCTCACAACCTATTTGTAATCTGGGTATAGGATTTCCTACTTTGGGTCGTTCTCGGCACAGAGACTCTGCCAAGCTGATCTCTCACTCCCTCACTTTCCTGCTTCCAGCCTCTCCCCCAAAATCCCTCTCTTTTCCTCCCTTTTTCCATCCCCCTACTCCATACCCAACTTATTGTATTTATAGCCTCAGATCAGTGGAAGGATCATGATTACTGCCACAGTTAGTGCAATTGGGGGTCCAATATTGTTAATCGTAAGTGGGTTTAGGTGGGAGTGGCTTTGGAAATGGCTCCCACTTCGTGATATATGCTCGGCAGTGACGCTTCCCGGGCCCCGCCGGGCAAGTGCATACGGCCGGTGACAATATGCCGAGCACAATTATGCGGCATGGTTAAAAAAGGACCGGCGTCAGCTTCTCGTCCGTTAGCCTTTCTCGGAATACTCCGAGCATGGTCACGTATCTTTCACAAGTGGGGGCTGGTATTCTGGGCCCGGTAAAAGTCGAGGCGCTGGCCCATATCTTTGACCTATGCCCTAAGGCCCAAATGGGCCTGGGTACCAGGGGGCCGTACATTAACCCCCCCTTGATTCGTGTTCGGCCCTCGGAGCGAATCAAGGATCTTTCGGGGCAGCAGTTACCCGAGCAACTCAACGGGCATATTTCGGAACGGTTTCAGTGATCCATTAATGCATTTCTCAAAAGGCGTGTCGCGTCTGACCTTCCGTTTCGGCTGCCATCATTGCCTGTCGATTCACGTGTCAGTTGTCTTTGGTATCCGAAACGTTGTGTTATCCCATTGCTAATTAATCCTCATTAATTGTCCATTAGTCGTTGCCTGTCCTTCCCTAACCTCTATAAATAGCCTGTTTTCATCCTTCTTCTCACTTTTTCACTCTTCTTTCCCTGAAATTTCTCTCTGCCGAGCATTTATCAGCGCCATTGCCCGTCAACCCAGAACTCTCTCCTCCCTTAGAGCCAAAAGTAAGTCTGCTTCCTTTTTCCCTTATTTTAATTTCATTTCTCCGAATTCTCTTCTAGTTCTAATCCCCTAGGATGGGTTATGCTCACCTTCTGTTCTTCCCTGGCTGCCTTTCGGCGAAAGTACAACGTCCCCGATGACATGGAGGTGGCGTACTGCCACGAAAGTGAAATCATCCTCCACAGAGGGGCGGGCACCGCCTTTTTCCCTTTGATGTCTATTTTAGAGGGTGGGGTTAGGTTTCCCATAGATCCTCTCCTCCTAGTCACCCTAAGATACTACGGGCTGAGTCCCGAGTAACTCCCCCCAAATTTTTACCGGGTAATGAGCTGCGTGAGTAGGTTAAACCAAACGTTCGGTCTGCAACTAGACCAGCACGATATAAACCACATGTACAGTTTATGCAGAAAAAAGAAATCCAATTACTATTTAAAGGTTAGGGACATGAGGGTACGGCTGATTTCATGCCTGCCAGATTCTAATAGAAATTCTGCCGGGGAGTTCGTCCGGGTGCGCGGCAAATGGTTTGTTGGCGATATCCCTCCCCCACTCACACGGCGTGAAGTTGGTTCGTCTCGATTCATAGTTTGTGTTACTTCCTTTGTAATTGCTGTATTTGTGCTAGTGCTAACCCGTTTCTCCCCTCTTTGCAGACGGTTCGGTGTTTACCCAGGACATCAGAACTGTTCACGTACGGGACCTAAATTTCGTTCTTAGGTCCGAAATCTTCGTTCACTGGGACGGGCAGCTCCGGGCGTCTCACCTCATACTCGGTGTGGACCCCGTGTATTCTACTTGGCAGTCGTTCGGCCAGGCTCTCCTAGTGGACAGCCCTCTGCTTTCCTATATAGACGTTCGGCACGCGAACTTCCTTCCACCGAAGCTTACTGTAGGCGAAGCTCGGGATATTGGCCGGCGTTATACGTGCTCGGATGAGCTAGCTCCCATAAGAGACGAATCGGCCGAAGTAGTGTCTCGCCGCCTCCGGGAACTTGCCCACGAAGCCGTTCAGCCCGAAGAGCCCGTCGAGCCTGAAGGTCCTGTTCAAGAGCCTGAGCACGTGGCCGCCGAATCCAGCAGCTCTTCGAGAAACCCTCCTGCCCCGGGTGAAGAAATGGTGACCCGTCGGACTTTGTCAGTGAGCCAGTTTATTCCCGGCGCTTCCATGGTAGCACAGCAGCAGCCCCCTCAAGGGCGCGGCCCACCTCCACCTGCTCCTCCCCCTCCCCCAAGCAGTGCACGGGCTCGTAAGAGACCGCGGATCGTAGAGCCGACGTCTGCTAGCCCGAGCGGTGCTCAAGCCCGAACTTCCCTTTCATCGTCGAGGGGTGTGACCATCCAGGAGCCCCCGGTTCCGGTGGGGACACTCGTGGTGTCCTCATCCCGATCAGCACCGGCGTGGCAGCCTAGTTTCGAGTTGGATGGCAAGCCGCTCCCTGCCGATGCCAGCGTTCGGGTATGGGACAAGGGGGAAGGAGGTCGCGTTGCCCAGAGCCTAGCTCACGGTCTTCTTCTTCCCGAGGACGTGAGCGCCTTCGCAGATGGGACGGATGATTCTATGGGGCGGAGGCTGCAGTGGCATACGATAGCGGTAACTTTTCCTTGAATTTTCTGCTTTCATATGCTCTCTATATTTTCGTATATAGTTTTTCGTGTTGCCGTTCATATTTTTGTCGTTCCAACCAGGCTGCTCAACTGTCTCACGTCTTGAACGAGCGATTGAAAGACCTTTCCGAGGAGGCTGCTCGGGAAAAGGCTGGCAGGGATGCAGCCGTCAAAACAGCGAAAGAAAAAACAAAAGTTGCTGACGCGGCTGAGAAGAGAGCAGCCGCCGAGGGGAAGGCCCGGGAGCTGTTGGAGAAAAGGTTGGAGGAGCTGGCCACGGAACGCAACGAAGCGGACCTGAAGCTGGCCGAAGCGGTGAGTTTGAATGCTGCCCTGACCAAGAAGGTGACCGACCTGCAAGCCGCTTTGGAGTCTTGTGAGAATAAGTGGTACAATGAGGGATTCGCCAACGCCGAGGAGGGTGTGGAGCCGGTTGTCAGAGAGGCTCGACGGCTATCTTTCCAGGAGGGGTGGATGGCTGCTCTGCATGCTTCAGGGGTGCCCGAAGACTCCCACCTGAGAGACCCTGGCCTGATCCCTTTTCCGGACTCCCAACCCGCCGCGCAGAACCCTGCGAGACCGATTGATGAGGAGGAGACGGACAGCCTGAGGGAGCTGGTAGAGTAGATTGATGCCCATGTGGAAGTACTTGGGACGGAGGCTACCAGCAACCCTCCCCCTACCTCCGAGCAGCCGCCTTCCGAGGTGCTAGCCGAGACGCAGCCCGTGGACCTCACCGTTTGATAACCAAGTTTAATTTCTGTTGCCAAGCTTATTTATTTGCCTATGTCACCGGGGTGTGGTGACTAAACAATTTATATAGTTCCTAGGTTTAACTTTTACTTCGTCAAGTTTTAAGGATGGAACAATTTGTTTTTATACCCGGTTTATTTGCCTATTCTGCTCTTATGACTGCTAAATATTATGTTTGCTTTTATGACTGTTGAATGTTATGTTTGCTTTTACGCTTGCTTGTCCATAGTCTTTGCTTCTTTTTTCCCGTCCAAGGTTAAATCTAACCTTGCTCGGTGATGGGGATCGAACCGAGGGCAGGGTTCGTGTCCTTTGGAACTTTCGGACCAACGTGTCCAGTTACTCGGTGATTGGGTTCGAGCCGAGAAGCAGGCTTTTCGTCCCTAGTGTGACCCATTTAGATTAAAGTTTCAACCTGCTCGGTGATGGGGATCGAGCCGGGAATCAGGCTTCCGTCCTTAGAACCTTTTATATTAAGGTTTCAGCCTGCTCGGCGACAGGGATTGAACCGGGAAGCAAGCTTCTGCCCTTAGTGTGAATACTTTAGGTTAAGGTTTCCACCTGCTCGGTGATAGGGATTGAACCGAGAAGCAGGAGTCTGTAATTAGAACCTTTTAGATTAAGGTTTCCACCTGCTCGGTGAAAAATAGATAATTGAACCCATTTATAAATAAGACTAGTATGGGCTGCACGTGCAAGGCACGTGCTAGCCAGTAAAAAGATTGCAATTAAAAAAAATTGTATTTACGGTTAGAATTAGAATTTATTTATAATTATTTGATTATTGAATTGTTAGAAATTATACCATTAAATGTTTCAAAATATTATGATCTAATTACCAAATCTACGATTACCCTCAACATAGCCACCAATACTTCAACCCTGTCCCATCACTATCACACTCTAAAAAGAATTGAACCTTGGTTTGCATGGCGTTGAGCTCTTTGGTAATATCCATATATCAATATTTTAAATCAGCTCAACTTTTCAAGAACAAACTACAAAAAAAAAAAAAAAAAAAAAAAAAAAAAAAAAAAAAAAAATTATTCTCACAGTTCAATATTTAAGCCCCAAATAAGGATCGAACCGAGAAGCAGGCTTCTGTCCTTAGAACCTTTTAGATTAATTTTTCCACCTGCTCGGTGATAGGGATCGAACCGAGAAGCGGGCTTCTCATCGGCTCAGATGGGATTTGAGAAGTTGAACACGACAATGTGAACGAGAAACAGTAATACAGGACAAAACACTTCTGCGTTATAATTGACCCTTGCCTTAGTTTACAATCGATCAGTGATAAAACCTCTTCAAATTATATATGTTCCACGGTCGGGGGAGTGGTCTCTCGTCTAGACCCTCCAGGTAATACGACCCTGCGCCCGCGACAGCAGTGACTCTGTAGGGTCCCTCCCAGGTTGGGGCCAGCTTCCCAGCGTTCGTGTCTCGCCTGTTCCCCACCGCCTTTCGTAGCACCAGGTCCCCAGCGCTGAATTCCCTGGCCTTTATATCTTGGTTGTATCGCCGCGCTATGCATTGTTAATACTCGACTAGACGTACCATGGCCGCTTCCCGAAATTCGTCTAACAGGTCTAAATGCTTGGTCATCCGCGAACCGTTTAGTGCCGGATCGAATCCGCCCACCCGCGCATTGCACAGGTTTACTTCAGCCGATATCATAGCCTCTGCTCCGTACGTCATGGAAAATGGGGTTTCTCCCATGGAACGCCTGGGCGTTGTCCGGTAAGCCCACAACACATTATATAGTTCCTCGGCCCACCTACCTTTCGCCCCGTCCAACCTTTTCTTCAGCCCGTTCAAAATTGTCTTATTAATAGCTTCAGCTTGCCTATTGCTTTGAGGATAGGCTGGGGTAGAGTATCTGTTCTTGATGCCGAGATTGGAGCAGAATTCGCGGAAGGCCTTGCTATCAAACTGCAGACCATTATCCGAAATAAGAGAGTCCGGCACTCCAAACCTAGTGACTATATTTTTCCATACGAACTTTTTGACGTCTGCGTCTCGAATGTTGGCCAGCGCCTCCGCTTCTGCCCATTTAGTGAAGTAATCCACTGCCACCAGAACGAACCGCCTATTGCCGGTGGCACGGGGAAACGGACCCAAAATATCCAGCCCCCACTGCGCAAAAGGCCAGGGACTGCCGACTGGGTTCAGATGTCCTACTGGCTGGTGTATCAAGGGGGCGTGCCTTTGGCACCTTTCACACTTTCGCACGTATTCGGCAGCATCTTGTTGCATCTTCGGCCACCAAAATCCCTGTGTCATTGCTCAGTGGGCCAACGAACGTCCCCCCACGTGGCCGCCACACACACTTTCATGTAGTTCGGCTAGCAATTTGTTTACTTTTCCGGGATGTAGGCACAATAGATACGGCCCCCCGAAGGATCTTCGATAGAGCTTCTTCTCTGCCAACAACTAATAGCGAGGGGCTGCCCGTCGGACTTTGCCGGCCTCCTTCTCGTCATCCGGAAGACGATCTTCGGACAAGAAGTCCACAATCGGGTCCATCCAACACGGGTCACACGCCGAAATTGTAGCAACACTGACCCCGTTGATGTCAGCGTTGGTCACGGCCCTGATACTCGGTTCCGTTACGAGCTCTACCTTAATCATTCGAGGGACGCCGTCAGTTATTGCCGAGGCTAACGTAGCCAAGGAGTCGGCATGCCTGTTCTGTCCTCGGGTAATCTGGACCACCTTCGCCATAGAGAACTTGTCCATGACCCGTTTTACTACCCGTAAGTACTCCTTCATCCGTGGATCGCGAGCTTCGAAACTGCCTTGGACTTGGTTGACAACCAGTCGTGAATCCGAGTAGGCCTCCACTTCCCGAGCACCCAGACTTAAGACGACATTTAACCCGGCGATCAAAGCCTCATACTCGGCCTCGTTATTTGAGGCCTTAAACCCCAATCTGAGTGAGTGCTCCAACCGTATTTTCTCCGGAGTGACAATCACAATCCCAGCACCAGCCCCCATGGCGCTCGAGGCTCCGTCCACGAACACTTTCCACGGTAGACATTCTATGTGGCAAACCATCTCCCCTTCAGTCCTGGGGGAAAACTCAGCTACGAAATCTGCCAATACCTGTCCTTTCACCAAATTCCTCGGCCTAAACCTTATGTCGAAGGCCCCGAGCCGAGTCCCCCATTTGGCGATCCGCCCCGTGAAGTCGGACCTTCTTAACAACGATTTCAAAGGATACCCCGTCAACACGTACACGGTATGAGCCTGAAAATAGTGGGGTAACTTCCTCGTGGCGTGAACTAGGGCTAACATCAGCTTCTCTAAAGGCAGGTATTTGGTCTCGGCATCGACTAGGGTTTTGCTGATATAATATACTGGATACTGGACTCCTTTATCTTTCAAGAGCACGGCACTTACGGCGTGATCGGAAACTGACAGATACATGAATAGGTCCTCTCCGGGGTCCGGGGCTGTCAACATGGGTGCCTGGGTCAAATACGCTTTGAGATCCTGGAAAGCTCTTTTACACTCCTCGTCCCATTGAAATCCCTTCCATTTCTTTAGAAGCTGGTAAAATGGCCGACAGCGATCGGCGAATTTAGAAATAAACCGATTAAGGGCGGCTAACATTCCGGTCAAGACTTGTACCTCCTTGGGGTTGCTCGGGGACTTCAGGCGCTTCACGGCTTCAATTTGTTCGGGGTTGACTTCAATTCCTCGGCCAGTTATTAGATATCCTAGAAACTTACCGGCATTTACCCCGAAGGCACATTTCTCGGCATTAAGATGTAGCTTATGCTGCCGTAGTACTTCGAACACCCCCCGGAGGTCTTCAATATGCCGACTTTCCTGTTTACTCTTTACTACCATGTCGTCAATGTACACTTCGATTGTGCACCCAATCTTCTCTCGAAACATTCTCGTCATCATTCACTGATAGGTGGCACCGGCATTTTTTAACCCAAAGGGCATCACGGTGTAGTGGTAGTTGGCATCCGGAGCAATGAATGCAGTCTTTTCTTGATCCTCGGGCGCTAGTGTAATCTGGTGGTATCCTTGAAAGGCGTCAAGGAAACTCATCCTCGGGTGGCCATACGTAGAGTCCATCAATTGATCAATCTTTGGCATTGGGAACAGATCTTTTGGACATGCTCGGTTTAAGTCCGTGAAATCCACACACACCCTCCACTTGCCGCTCTTCTTTTTTACAACGACGGTATTCGCCAACCACTCCGGGAAATAAACCTCCTTTATTGCCCCAGCCTCCTTCAGCTTGTGAACTTCTGACTTAACTGCTTCGATGTGCTCCCTAGCCGATCTCCTCGGTCTCTGCTTCTTAGGAGGAAATGATGGGTCTACGTTGAGTCTATGGCTGATAAATTCGGGGTCGACCCCGGGTACTTCATACGGGGACCAGGCAAATACATCTGCATTCTGTACAAGTAGCAACAGCGTCTCTACTCTATCCTGCTCCCCCATGCTTGCCCCTACTTGAAAGTACCTACCGTTGTCCGGCAATATCTGGACTCTGATCAACTCCTTGGGACAACTAGCCCCCATTTTCCCTTGGGGCTCCTGTAATTGCTATAACGATGCATCTTCCGCGGTCTGTTCAACCTGTTTGTCCTTCCAGCTGACTGCTGTGACCAAGCATTGTCTAGCAACCCTCTGACTTCCTCGGACTATTGCTACTCCATGTTCGGTAGGAAACTTGATTTTCACATGTAATGTGGACGGTACAGCTCCCATGACGTGGATCCACGGCCTTCCCAGTATGGCCGTGTACGGAGAAAATGAACTGACTACGATGAATGTTACCATCACCTCCTTCCCTTCCATGCTAACGGGAAGGGAAATCTGTCCCTCGGGAATCACGACCCTTCCGTCAAACGAAACGAGCGGTGTGTCATACTTCGCCAGATCCTGGCTCTTCAACCCGAGTCCCTTGAACAAGTCCGGGTACATCATGTCGGCCCCGCTTCCCTGGTCTATCATCACCCTCTTGACCAGGAAGCCACTTACCCGTGCCGAGACTACCAGTGCGTCGTCATGCGGCTGAATTGTTCCCTCCAAATCCTCCTCATCAAAAGCTAGAACCTCCCGAGCAAGTTTTGCCCTCTTCTCGGGTGGTGTCCCATTCGGGGAACTCTTTGCTGGTACAACGGTCAATACCCCTTTTTTGGCCGCGGTAGTATTCCTCGGGGCTGCGTGTATTACCTCAATCACTTCCAAGGGCGGGGGGAGAGGGACTCTTCCCTGCTGAGCGCCGTGCCCGGTTGCCCGATTTTCAGGATCCGCCACAAATTCCTTCAAGTGTCCCGCCTTCACCAACTGTTCCAAATGGTCTTTCAACACACGGCACTGCTCGGTGGTGTGTCATTTGTCTTTGTGATAGGTGCAGTAGAGGTTTTGGTTTCTTCGAGAGGGGTCAACCCCCATCTTGTTCGGCCATCTGAAGTAAGGCTCGCCTTTGATTCGATCTACAATTCTATGCACGGGCTCTTTAAATGTCACGTTTACCTCGCCCAGCTGCCATTCCGGTCCCTGTGCCCTCGAATCTTTCCGAGGCCTCAGCTAGAAACCACTTTGCCGAGGACGGTTCATCAACGGGGCCTTACCTTTACTTTGCATCCTATCATCCTCTAGGCGCTTGTATTCCTCAATTCGCCTCATGAGCTGCCTCATATCCTCGGGGGGTTTCTTCGTTAATGACTCACGTAGTTCGGAATCTTCGGGTAGCCCCATTCTGAAGGTGCTGGCAACAATCTTCTCGTTCCCCCCACCGATCTCATTATAAAGCTCCCAGTACCGACTGGCGTAATTGCGAAGGGTCTCGCCGACCCTCATTTTCATCTACAACAGAGTGGTTGTGGCACCCGACTACAAGTCATGAACCGAACGCTGAATTCTTGGATCAGCTCGGCGAAACTGTGGATGGAGCCCTTCCTCAACCCGTTGAACCATCTCAGAGCGGTCGATCCGAGGCTTGAGGGAAACTCCTTGCACATCAATGCATCATTGTGCGAATGCAAAGACATCATGTGGATGTAATGGCTGACATGCTCCACCGGATCCGTTTTCCCGTCATAGGTGTTGAAGGGTGGGCGCGTGAATCGGCTCGGCATTAGGGCGCGTTCAATACCGTCCGAGAAAGGTGACCGGGCAGCTCTTCGTAGAGCCCTACTCATCGCATCCATGGCGGCATTACGGGGTCGTCGCTCTTCGGGGGAGTCTGAACCCCGGTCTGCATACTCCCGAGAGCGTGAGCGATCCCTACGACGGCGTGATTCCTGCGAATGTGAGCGTTCCCGGTGACAATGAGATTCTTGTGAAAGCAAACGGTCCCGCCGTCGACGGGAGCCAGATTGATCGGACCCCGTCTCGTGACGGTTTTCCCCCGTAGCCGACCTTCTATCTTGGTTTCCTCGGTTTCTTCTCTGGTGTCTGCCTTCTACCTGCAACTCCAGATCTCTTACCAAATTGCGTAATCGTTCGAGCTCCTCATCTCTGTCGCCAAATTGCTAGCGTCCCAAGGCCTCTGACGCCGTTTGTCGAGTCTGGTATGACCCTTCCCCGAGACCCGAACGTTCCTCCTCATGCTCTCGCCCCCTATCTTCGCGTCCCTTTTGCCTCCGTTCTCGCCAGGAAGATCCCCGAGAAGCCCCCTCGGAACCACTCGCCGCGCGGCCCTCCGGGCGTCTATCAGACATTCTCTCGAGATTGAGTCTTTTCGGAACCACGGCGTTGTAGGAGATTCCCACAGACGGCGCCAATTGTGCATGCCTTTGAGGTGTGGTAGGCCCAACCTCAACGGGGCTCACAACCTATTTGTAATCTGGGTATAGAATTTCTTACTTTGGGTCGTTCTCGGCACAAAGACTCTGCCAAGCTGATCTCTCACTCCCTCACTTTCCTGCTTCCAGCCTCTCCCCCAAAATCCCTCTCCTTTCCTCCATTTTCCCATCCCCCTACTCCATACCCAACTTATTGTATTTATAGCCTCAGATCAGTGGAAGGATCATGATTACTGCCACAGTTAGTGCAATTGGGGGTCCAATATTGTTAATCGTAAGTGGGTTTAGGTGGGAGTGGCTTTGGAAATGGCTCCCACTTCGTGATATATGCTCGGCAGTGACGCTTCCTGAGCCCCGCCGGGCAAGTGCATACGGCCGGTGACGACATGCCGAGCACAATTATGCAGCATGGTTAAAAGAGGACCGGCGTCAGCTTCTCGTCCGTTAGCCTTTCTCGGAATACTCCGAGCATGGTCACGTATCTTTCACGAGTGGGGGCTGGTATTCTGGGCCCGGTAAAAGTCGAGGCGCTGGCCCATATCTTTGACCTATGCCCTAAGGCCCAAATGGGCCTGGGTACCAGGGGGCCGTACAAATGCAATTGTCATTGTGTTTTTATAAAAATATTTTAAACTAAATGACAAAACTTAACCCTCTGACACTATATTAATTATTGACCCACAATTACACTCATTCATACATAAACAATACAAGAATTGTGCAATTCGAAATAGAAAAGAACCATGAGAACTATGCAGTTCGATTGCGATTCACACAAGTCCATACTTTATTTTAGCATAGAGAGGTTTTTAAGATTAAAAGAACCACAAAAATGAGGGGTTTATGGTTAATTGGGACAGACCGTACAGTCCGGTCCGAGTTTCAAAACTATACTCTGGAGCATCACAAAAAACCGTGGTTAAATTGCACTAGGATTAAACAACAGATCTTGTTGTATATTTAATAGCCTACATTTTTTTAAAAAAAATTTATGAATTATTTAATAACGTACACGATCTAACAATATACTATTACATATTTATCAAAGTTTTCTTTTGTTTTTCTTTTATAATCTTTATTTGTATTGTACAAAACTACCTTTAAAATAATACTTATCCTATTAGAACCCAATTATGTAAAACTAGTATTACGTGTGGTGCATGGCGATTGGGCCATATTTAGCCGTGATTTCAACCAATAGAGATTAAGATATACTAGTTGAGTTCCCGCACAATGTACGATGCAACTTATTATTAGTTTTCTCCAATATTTCATTAAGTTTTGTAAAAAATATTGTAATTTAACTGATTGACACCTCAATTTCCAATAGAAACATTCAGGATTCAGATCTCTACTTCCAATTATCGATGTATAAAAAAGATATTTCAATAAATTTCATTGTAAAAAATTGTAATCTTTAATTATTTTATATATAGACAAAATAGAAATACACTAAGAATAGTATAGTGATTTGATCATACTCTATATATATGTGTGTGTGTGTGTGTGTTTACAAATTGAAAATTGCATGATATAGTAGCTAATATAGATAGGCATGTTTCATGCCTACTAAAAAATGCATATATCTTTCAATTTTTTATTTTATTTTATTTTTTTACATTCATGATTGTGTCTTACTAAACAATTTTTCCCCTTTTTGTTAGACATGGTTTCAATTGTTGCAAAAAACAACTAAATTTGAGTAAAAATGCCATATTTCAAATCAATTGTTTCTCACATTAAAAAAAAAAAAACCAATTGTTTCTCATATAAATCTTAGAAAAATGATATTAAAATTTCATTATCCTTAAAATAATTAATATAACAAAATAAACATATTTATTATATTAGTAATCTTTCTAATTACATAGAATACATATTACAGTGTTAGTTCCACATAAACGCATATACGCGCGCGCACTCACACACAAAAGAGTTGGGAAATTTAAAAGATTAAGATTAATTTTAGTGAATTCACAAATATTTAATTTTTTTTATTTGTGACAATTGTAGTCAAAACAACTAAACATGATGAGTAAGAATGTCATTTTCTAAATTTATTATTATTATTTCAACTAAAAATTATTTTCTATATAGAATTTATAAAAATAATCATATAAATTCATTTTATATAAATAATTAATGCACAACAATAGATAATTAATATATGCATTTACTCTATTGGCTAATTCAATAAACTAATACTTTAATATAAATACAAACTTTGTTGAAGTAGAAAACTAAATAAAGAGAATTTCAAGGAATGCATCACATGGCACAACCTCGTACTCTCCAACATGAGGTCTCTACTTTTATATATACTAGTATTATGCCCGTGCATTGCATGATTTTAGTTATAAACTTTTAGTATAATTTTATTGAGAAATAATAAATTAATAATCACTTGAATCTAGATTATATAAATTGCATATAAATTATTGTTCTTAAAAGTATCAAACAATCACATAACATATTTATATGAAAAAATTGCTAAATTTAATAATTAAAAACCTATGGAAACATAACCAAAGCTATTTCATTTGCTAAAAAAATAAACATAATTCTCTTCTAACTTATCGGTTGTCTTATAATGACATTTTTGAAGCACACACATATAATATTACTAACAACAAAAATAAAAATGAGAAATAGTAACATAAAAATTTTACTATTAAAGAAAATTAATTTAATCTAATAATGCACATATAAGCATAACTCAAATACAACTTAGAAATAAAAAAGACGAAACCCTTGTTGTAGGAGGAAATACAAAATTTGATCATTCTTAAATAATAAATAGATAAAGCTGATGAGAGAAAAAAAAAAAAAAAAGGATGAGTACAAATAATTCATAAATGCAAAACCAAACAAAAGAAGAAGAAAAAAACTAAAAATATTTTTGTAGGATAAAAAGGAAGAATAGTATAGCGATAGAAGGATAAATCTCCATACCTTTAAGTTTAACTCAAATAATAATTGATGCAGACAAATTATGAAGGTGAAATATTTATAGATGTTTATATAATAGATTTCATGGATATAAAATTATCTTTTAATGACTCATAAGCAAAACCTTAAATAAAAAACACGCACACAAAAATAACAAAGAAGAGAAACATACCTGTAATAATATGGATGGTGGCTTTGAGAAAGCATTCTACTACAAACAAAACCAACTCAAATAATAACTGTAGGGATATTGGGCACGGGAGTCCATTATTTGTTTATATTTCAGGCCCGTGGCCCAACCCAAGGACGAGGGGCTGTCCGAGGAAGAGAAATCTGTTTTTAAGAAAGATTGTATTAGTGAATAGAAGTTAGCTTTGATCATAATGGCTGAGGAGAGTGGGCCGAGGATAAATGCATCCTCGGCTGACTAATGCCGAGGTCCGAAGAGGTTGTCCGTTGCTCAGGGTGATGTTCCAAGAAGTCTCATTGGTGTTGATAAGCATTGTGGAGATGTCGGATAGGGAAGTGTCCTAAAATATCTAAGGAGAAAACTGCTACCTCCGCATTAAATGCATTACAGCTAACTCCCTGGCCGCATTAATGTGGAAGTGATACCTGAACAGTGTATTTCAACCTTACAGCTACTACATGAAGACTTGCAGGAGGGGCTGATGGGACAAGTATCAAGACCGACCATCTAGCATGCACGTGGAAGGTAGGGATTAAAGGGAGAGACATGATAAAAGGAGTGGAGGGGAGCAAGAGAAGGGGATCGAGAAAAAAACAGAGAAAAACACCGTAGCATTCAAAGGAAAAACTTGTAACTGAACTTAAGAACAATATATAAAAGAACAGACCTTCTCGGATCTTGTCGAGGACGATTTTCTTCAACTCAAACCCTTTCCTTTTCATTCTTTTATCATCTGAACCTATTCTAAGGTTTGTTTGATTAGCTAAAGCCCAGTTTTCCAACCCATTCTCTACAAATTCATTGTTTTGGGCTTTTTGGGCAAGAAGTTCAAAAGACGTCCTTACAATAACTAATGCTGAACAGATCATAAATGTGAAATATTTATATAGGCTTATATAATGAATTTCATGGATTTAAAATTGACTTTATGACTCATAAACAGAACCATGGAACACAAACCTTTAATAATGTGGATAGTGGCTTTGATAAAACATTCTACTACAAACAAAACAAATTCAAATAATAATTGATGTCTGACAAATCATAAAGGTGAAATATTTATAGAGGTTCATATAATTGATTTCATGGATTTAAAATTGCATTTATGACTCATAAGCAAAACCATAAAAACAAAAACAAAGAATAGAAACATACCTGTAATAATGTGGTTTTAATAAAGCATTCTATTGCAAACAAAAAGAGAGATACAAAATTATTATTAATAATGGGGAGAGAAAAAATTGATTAGAAAAATAAGTCGTGTTTCTATCTCCAAAAAATTTATTAAAAAAAAAAAAAAAGAGGAAGAAAGAAGCCCTAAATGAAGAAGTTGTGCATATAAATATATAAGAATACACTAAAAAAACTGTATATATAGAGAATTTTCAATTGTGAAGATGTTAGACTTCTAATCAATTTAGAAATTATAAAAGAAATAGAATTATTAGGAAAAAGATATGTATTAAAAAAATTATCACAATTAACGTTTTAAAAAAAAAGAACAAAAAGTAAAACTCATCACTTGGGATGCATGTTTATCCAAAAAACTTGGAAGTTAGGACTTGGGAGAGTTCTATTAGACATAGAATTTGGAATTATATTGAAGTTAAATTATAAGATAAATTATTAGATGGTTTGGTATTAAAGAAACACCTATCTTATGTGAAATTCTAATCAATTATTTATATATATATATATAAATATCATTAAAAAAAATTTCTATCCAAAAAAAAAAAATAGCGTGTATTTTTTTCTATAATTATTTATTATCTATAATTTTTAATTTTTGATAAAATACTAATGGTTATATGATCCTAGTCTAAGTAAATTAGTTATCTTATCCATGTTTCTGAGGTTTTTTTATTTTTATTTTTATGTGTCTTATCATCTTAAATCTAAAAAAACTATGCAATATGGATTAGACCTTTTTTTTAGTGTAGTAATTAAAAAATAAGAAGAATTAGATTACACTATGTCTACATTACTGCATATAATTTTTAATTTAAAATAAAATACTAATAGTTGCACGACCATAATCTAAGTAAATTAGTTATCTTATCCATGTTTCCAAGGTTTTTTTTTTTTTTTTACTTGTCTTATCCTTTTAAATTAAAAAAAAAAAAAAATCTACAATATGAATTAGACATCTTTTTTTTAGTGTAGTAATTAAAAAAAATAAAAAGAATTAGATTACACTATTTCTATGTTGCTATAATTTAAGATGTATTAGACCTCTTTTTTTTGGTATAGTATACATTGCTGCAATTTAAGATGCATTAAACTATTATATATATATATATATATATATATAAATGTTTTCGTTTTACATGTAGTGTAGTAATAAATAAATAAATAAAAGTTGCTTTTTTTTTTTTTTTTTTTGGTAATACACTACACGTAGAAAAAACAAGGATTTGATAATGCCTTAAAATGTATACTTGTTATATATATTTATGTGGCCGTTATCTCCTTATTACTATGCTTAATTTGTATAATTAAGCCATGATTTGCATTAGTCCCTATTATTTATCTTTACATAATTTCTTGAATAAGATGACATTCATTGTGTGTAATTTTCTTCTTTCAGGAAATCATGTGAGAAAGATGAGTTTACATGAATTTGTGAGAGAATGGAGGCCAAACTAGAATTAAAGTGGAGCTAAAGGACCATGCTTAAATGTCTAGGGAGGTGCAGCTGGAGTGCTTGGATCGTCTACCATGATTGGAAGCTTCAAATAAGGAAAGAAATCAAAGAGGCAGAATCTGAAAATGAAAAATCTAATTTGAGCACTGATCAGTATTTTGGGCGTATCTCTCTCCTCAAAAATCCAATTGATACAAGTCTAGATGGGTTGGAACCGTGACTTAAATATCTACAACTTTTCAGTTTTGAGTTTTTCGAAATTCTCAATTTTTGAAGGCCGAAATTAACTCACAAGTTACTGCTGTAAACTTGGACGGAAATTAAAATAGTAAAAGTTTTATTTTCTTTGGACACTTTTTACGTGAGGGTTTTGAAGGGAGGCTATATAGAACGAATTTTGGCAGAGAAAACCTTGTATTTTTCTTTCTCTAATGGCAGCCTAAACTCTTTGCTAGAGCTAGGGGTTATGTTTCTTGTATACGGTATGAATATTCAATGTGATTCTTTCTAGGATTTTATCAACAACATATTTGATTGTTCAATTAGATTTCTTTTAATGTATTAGTTCTTCCATGCTTTCAATAAGTTCAATCATGTTTTTCTTATTGTTTAGATGAATTTCTAATAGTTTCAAATAGAAATCAGGTTTTAAAGTGAATGGGTTTTTTTCTGAAAACTTTTCTAACCGTATTATTAATCAAGGTTATCATGCGTTCTTGAATTGTCTCAGTTCAACTGAATCATAAGTATTTAATTGTATAAGAACAATCAATTATGAAATATATAATTTCTTAGATCACAAATAATTTCATATTAATATAGGGAAACACCCCGATGCCCTAGTATTTACATTATTGATTTAAATCAGTTTTTATTATTATTATTGTTAACAATTACCAAGCAAAAGTATTTTTATTCTTTACCCAAATTTTGTTTAATTATATTGTCTCTAAATCTATCCTGCTCCTTGTGGTTCGACCTCGGTACTCCGAGAATTATATTGCTACGATCTCCTGCACTTGGGAGTGAGCAAGCAATTTTGGCGCCATTGCCAGGGAGCTGCTGCGTGTTCAGAGGCAATTTTTGGGAGCAAAGCACAATCGGTGGAAATTTTTCTATTGGTAACTTCGTTCCATTTTTTCCCCTTATTTTGTTTTTATTTTTCTGTTTGTTTTTATTTTATTTTATTTGATTGGCATTCATTGTTGCATGAGCATTTGGGTTAGAAACAAGAGAGGCAGATTAGAAAATTTTGAAACTTACTTTGGTAATATTTTTGACACACCTTTGCCTTCACCTTCTTCATCAATCATGGGTGATGAAACACGTAATAATCATGAGGAGAATAGAAGAACTATGTATGAATTGTTGCATCCCACACAAAATTCTGTTCCTTCATGCATCATGTTTCCATCTAATGCACCACATGTAGAACTGAAACAAGGTTTATTAGCAATACTTCCTGACTTTAGGGGGCAAGAAAATGAAAATTCTTATGTCCATGTTAGAGCTTTTGAAGAGATAATTAGTAGTTTCTATGCACAAAATGTTATTGAGACTGCTAAGTTACGTTTCTTTCCTTTTTCACTTAAGGATAAGGCAAGAAGTTGGCTTTACACCTTGAAACCTAGGTCTATAGGTAGTTGGGGGGAGATGGCCCAAGATTTTTTTAAGAAACATTTTCCTCCCCACAAAGTCCAACAAGTAAAAAGAAGGATAGCTAGTTTTGTCCAAGGAGAAAATGAGACCTTATACCAAGCTTGGAAAAGGTACAAAGATCTTTTCAATTTCTGCCAAACTCATGGGTATGAAGATTGGAGGTTGGTTAGTTATTTTTATGAAGGACTTACACCTGGGGATCGACAGTTTGTTCAACTCACATGCGGAGGGGACTTTTTACAAAAAGAACCCGAAGATGCAATGGATTATCTTAATGAGATAGCTGAAAACTCTAACACATGGACTGGACCTAGCCCTATGGACTCCACTGATAGGACTAGAACTAACACTACCACTTCTAGTGGAAGTGTTTTCAAGTTGAGGGAAGATGATAACATGAGTGCAAAAATCAGCATGTTAACTGAAGAAATTGAGGCACTAAAAATGAAAGGAAGTAAGAGTGTTAGTGCTACCTTTAGAGAGGACCCAATGGAGGTGTGTAAAATCTGTCATGAGATAAACCATGCTACAAATGAATGTGCATCACTTTCATCATTCTTAAATGTGCCAGAAGAACAAGTACATGCATTTAATTCATATTGGCCAAATAATTCTTCATATTCTAACAATTATATCCCAAATATGCAAAACCATCCGTATTTGAGTTATAAGAGTGACAATGTGTTGAATCCTCCTGCTCCAAGGAATTTTAATTCACCACATGCATCATCATCATCTAGACTTTCCTTGGAGGATGCACTCAGTACTTTCATTCAAAGGCAAAGTGAGCAAAATCAAAAGTTTGAATCCATGTTCACTAGGCTAGATGAAGAGGTGAGAGAGACCAAGAGTCATATAACAAGGCTTACAAATTCATTGAGTGGGACAGAGAGAGGGAAGTTTCCTTCCCAAACTCAACCAAATCCCATCAATCAAAATCTAAAAATTGGCTCTAAGGATAAACATGATGAAGTAAAAGTTGTGACCACTATGAGGAGTGGTAAAGAGATTGATAAAAGTGCTCCTTTAATAACTAAGAAATCTAAGGAGACCCCAGTTGAAGAAGAGAAGGATGAAACTGAGTCACTTGGGCTTGATGACATTGAACAATGCCCAATCCCTCCACCATTTCCACAAGCCTTAAAATTACCTAGGAAATTGGACACCGCATCTGAGATATTAGAGCATTTGCATTAAGTCAAGATAAATTTGCCATTATTGCATGTTATCAAGCAAGTGTCTGCATATGCCAAGGTAGTTAAGGACTTATGCACCATCAAGAGAAAGCATGCATCATGTGAAAAAGATTGCATTCCTAACAGAACAGGTAAGTGCAATTATTCAACATAAGACCCCACCAAAGTATAAGGATCCAGGTTGTCCTACGATCTCTTGTACTATTGGAGATTACATCATGGAGCATGCTTTGCTAGATCTTGGTGCAACTGTAAGGGAGCCGAGGGGGATGGTTGAGGATGTGTTGGTAAAAATTGAACACTTTTATTATCCAGTTGATTTTATTGTTTTAGATTACCAACCTGTTTTACATCCTAGCGCTCATACCCCTATTATTTTGGGTAAACCTTTCCTTGCCACAGCTAATGCTTTAATTAATTGCAAAAATGGAAGGATGCTACTCACTTTTGGTTCCATGACTTTGGAGCTAAACATATTTCATGTGGCTAAACAACCACATGAGGATAATGACTGTGCCTATGTGAACCTCATTGAGGCAGTGGTTCAAGAAGAGTTTAATAAGAATTGTTTTTCTGATCTCTTGAAGCTCTTCTTAATAATTATGTTGATTCTTATGATTTAAAAAGTGATATTCATTTATCTGAAATTTGTTCTTTGTTGGATTCCTCACAGGTTTCGAAAGGACAACAGGTTATAGCAATTAATGAAGGATGGAGACCTCGCTTTGAGGAGCTACCAAAGAGTGACAAAAAGTCTGTGCCTTCAAGTGACGAGGCACCACAGCTAGAACTTAAGCCGCTGCCCAATGGTCTTAAGTATGCATATTTGGGTCCAGGTGAAACTTTTCCTGTAGTTATTTTTTTTGCATTAAATGAGGAACAGGAAGGTAAGTTGTTGAATGTTTTAAGAGACCACAAATCAGCCCTAAGATGGACCATAGCTGATATCAAGGGCATTAGCCCATTGATTTGCACACATAAAATTTACCTAGAGATTTCCTTAGGAGGCCTAGTTCCCTCGAAGAACTACTCAACTTCTCTCTATTCCTTTCTTGAATTGAATTGATCCTATCAAATTGGTATCAGAGTCGACCATCATCCCGATTAATCGGGTGTAGCTCATTGAGTATGAGATCAAATGATTTGCAGCTTTGTGGTCAGATCCTGAAATGGGCGACCTAAAGGCTGGATTAAAATTACTGATAGTTGAGTGAAGCCACCAAAAAGAGAAAGGGCTACTAACGGGTCAATGTCGCTAGAGTGAGCCGTCGTGGACGTCGGTTGCGGGGCGTGGTGGTATGTTATGATCCTAGTGTCTCACATTGGTTAAGTGTAAGCTTAACCATGTGTTTATAAGCTCTTGGACACCCTCTCCTTGTAAGCCAGTTTTCAAGGGTGAGTTCTACTAATGGGTTTGTAACATTTGGTATCAGAGCTGATTCTGTCACTATGGCAGAAACTCGATCTTCTTCTTTTCTTAATGAAAAAGTCAATGCTTTGTCATTGACAATAGAGCAACACGACCAAGAATTTCGTATAGTTCATTAGAAGCTAGATGCAGTCACAAGTATGTTGCAGGTAGAGCTATCCACAAGAAACCAAAAACCGACCCACCCGCCCAAATCGCCCGGGTCGACCCCACGCCGGTGATGGTCAGCGGCGGGTCTTCGCCACCAAAAATCGATTTAGGCGGGTCGGATGGCGGGTTTTCTTCTCCAAAACTCGATGAACTCGAGCCGACCGACGAAACCTGTGAAAGAAGGCCAGATCTACCTAGATCCACTTAGATCTGGTGAAGATTTGGTAGTTTTTGGTTAGATCCAGCGATGAGATGGAAGTTTTCACTCAACTTTGGGCTTGTGGTGGTGGTTTTTGCTTCGATCCCGTGGTTGTCACACAGATCCTAAGAAAAATCAACAGATCCGGTGGAGATCTAGCGAAGATTCAGTGAGATCCGGCGACGATTCGACGAGATCCAAAGGTTGAAACTCACTCCGACTTCGACCAACCTGATCGTTGTCCATCGGAGACCGATCCGACTCGACTCGAGGTTGTCCGCAGTCGGCGGCGGGTCGTTCAACCTCCCACCCGATGTGAGCGGGTCGGTTCCGGGTTGGGCACAAACTTGACCCGAACCGACCCATGGACACCCTTAGTTGCAGGCCCTATTAGAAACTGTGCAAGGAATTTCAGAAGTTGGCAATGATTGGCAACAGAGAGCTACTTTCCCTTCAAGAACTTCATCTCTAATGACCACAAATCATCAAGATTCCACTATGGCAGCTATTCCTAAAGCTGTGAGATTGGAGTTTTTGAGGTTTAAGGGTGATAATCCATCGGGTTGGGTTTATAAGGTTCACCAATTCTTCCAATTATACAATACTCCACCTAACCAGAAAATTTTGTTGGCCTCGTATCATATGAAAGATGAGCTCTAGTATGGTTTCAAGATGCTGAGGAATTTGGGCAGTTCACGAGTTGGGAAGCATTTGTGAGAGCCTTACATGCTAGGTTTGGTGCATTAGCCTATGATGACCCAATGAAAACTCTAACTAGGCTAAGACAAGTGAGTTCAGTAGCTATCTACAAGAGTCAATTTGAGGCATTGTCTAATCGAATCAAGGAACTCTTTGAGAAGCATAAGCTGAGTTGCTTCCTGAGTGGGTTGAAGGATGAAATAAGGTTGCTAGTGGGGATGTTGAATCCTCAAAATATGAACACAGCATTTGGACTTGCAAAAATCCAAGAAGAATGCCTTCAGGCTAGTAAGAAGATAAGGCCATTGAATGATAATCAGAAGGGATCAATTCTTGGTCCACCACCATTGATCAAGAATGAAGCTAGGAGTGTCAAATTGCCAATTCAGAAGCTGTCACCATCTCAGGTAGAGGAAAGGAAGAAGAATGGCTTGTTTTTTCATTGTGATTATAAGTGGGTTATTGGTCACCAATGTAAAACCCCTAGAATCTTTTTGTTGGAAGGGTTACAACAACAATTAGCCTGTTCATATGAGGTAGATCCTAAGGATGAGTCAGTGGAAGAAGTTAGTGACCATTTGGAGAGTTCACAGGCCATAGTAGAAGGGACAGTTGAAATCACTCTTTATGCTTTGCTTGGTAGTCCATCACCAGGTACTATGAGAGTGTGGGGAAGGATTAACAACCAAGAAATGATAATCTTGATTGATTCTGATAGCACCCATAATTTCTTGGATGTGTCTATGTGGCAGTCCTTGCAAATACCCTTATCTACTGCAAACTGTTTTGAGGGGAAGGTAGCTAATGGAGCTGTGTTGAGAACAAAAGGGGCTTGTCATGCAGTTTCTTTGAAAATATAGGGCACTAATTTCTTGTTGGATCTGAATGTGTTGGCCTTAGGAGGCTATGATGTAGTTTTGGGGACTAAATAGTTATACATAGGGGTGGCAAAATCTGACATGACCTGCGAACCCGACAGGTCATGGGTTGAGGCTAAACGGGTTCGGGTCATATTCGGGTTGACTCGGCTAACCCATTTAATAAACGGGTCGGGTTTGTGTCCAACATATGAACCCGTCTGACTTATTTAGCTTATTAAGTTATTAGTTTTTTTTTTATTATTGCTTAATTTATGGTTGTTTTTATATGTTTATTTCTATATTTATAGTTGTAATTGTATTTTAATTTTAGATATATGGAAATTGATAAAAATTATATAGGTTAGGTATGACCTATTAATCAAATAGATTATTAAACGGGTTATTTGTATTGACTTTTACATGACTTGTCAATTAAACGAGTTAAACGTGTTGGGTTGGGTCGACCTATTTAATAAACAGGTCGTGTTCGGGTTGAGGATTCCTGACACGTTTACTAAAGAGGTCGAGTTTGGGCCAACCCATTTAGCCGAATATTCATGGCTTGACACGACATGAACCCGACCTGTGAACATGAATTGCCACTCCTAGTTTTACACTTTGGGCTTTATTCAATGGGATTTCAAGAAGTTAACAATGTTCGTTCAGCAGGGTAAATCAGTTTTGCTTTAAGGATTGAAGCCATCTGGTCTAGCTCTTCAAGATGCTGATGTTTTCTTCAAGCCTACTATCAAGAAATGTTTACTTTTGCAGATCATCAACTGCAAATCTTCTACAGAACCAGTTCAACAACATGCTGTGATTGACAACTTGCTGCAGGAATTTAACAAACTCTTTGCTTTACCTACTGATCTACCACCTTATAGAGGCCATGAACATCAGATTGTGTTAAAGGAGGGCACTCAACCCATCTACAAAAGACCTTACAGGTATCCATTTTATCAAAAGTCTGAAATCGAAAAAATTGTGCATGATTTACTTGAGGCTGGTTCTATTAGAGTGAGTCATAGTTCATTTTCTTCTCCTATCTTACTGGTGAGAAAAGCAAATGGTAGTGGAGAATGTGTGTCGATTATAGATCTCTAAATCAAGCTACTGTTAAGGATAAATATCCTATTCCAGTTGTGGATGAATTGCTTGATGAATTGGGTGGTGCTACAATTTTCTCTAAATTAGACCTTAGATTGGGTTACCACCAAATTAGAATGAAAGATTTTGATATACCTAAGACAGCATTTAGAACTCATGAAGGGCACTATGAATTTCTGGTTATGTCCTTTGGATTAACTAATGCTCCATCTACTTTCCAATATTTGATGAATCACATTTTTAAACCCCACTTGAGGAAGTTTGTTTTGGTCTTCTTTGATGATATATTAGTCATTAGCATGACCTTAGAAGATCATGTGGAACATTTGAGGGCTGTTTTAACCATCTTACTTGCTAATCAATTATATGCAAAGCAAGTGTGCCTTTGGCTGTGTTGAGGTGGAGTACTTGGGTCATATCATTTCAAGTCAAAGAGTCAAAACTGACCCTAAGAAAACTGAAGTTACGTTACAATGGCCTACTCCTAAGTCTGTGAAGGCATTTAGGGGTTTCTTGGGGTTAACTGGATATTATAGGAAGTTTATTCAGGGTTTTGGTATCATAGCAGCCCCTTTGAATGATTTATTAAAGAAGGATGCATTTTAGTGGACTTCACAAGCTGAATTTACTTTTAATGCTCTCAAATTGGATGTCTTAAGTCCTCAAGTTCTAGCTTTGCTTGATTTTTCAAAGCTGTTTGTGGTAGAATGTGATGCTTATGGTGTGGGGTTAGGTGCTGTTCTTATGCAGGAAGGAAGGCCATTAGCTTTTCATAGTGAAGCCTTTAAGGGTCGATTTTTGCACCTATCTACCTATGAGAAGGAGTTCTTGGCTATGGTGAAGGCAGTAAAAAAATGGAGACTTTACTTGGTAGGGAAAATTTTTGTCATCAAAACTGACCAGCAAAGTTTGAAGTTTCTTCTTGAACAAAGGGTAGGCACACCTGCTCAACAAAAATGGATTACAAAGCTCTTGGTTTATTCTTTTTTGGTTGAGTATAAAAAGGGTAAGGACAATAAGGCTGCTGATACTTTATCTAGAAATGGAGGGTGTTCTCAACTCCATGGTTTCAGTTCTTGTTGACACTGATGAGGACATTAAATTGAGGTATGCTAACTAGGATGTGGCCTTGTTTTAATTTCTTTCCCTTGTCCTTCTTGGTTGAGCATTTTACAGGATAGTTACCTTAATGAGCAAGAATACCAACAACTTCTTGCTTCTTTTACTAGCAGTAATCCACCTGCAGGGTTCTCTTTGCATAATGGTATTATTTTGTACAAGGATAAGATCTTTTTAAGTGATCTTTCTCCTTTAAAACCTCTGGTTTTACAGCACATGCATGACTCACCACTTGGAGGTCACTCGGGGTATTTGAAGACTCTACATAGGGTGAAACAAGATATTTTTTGGAAGGGTATGAAATCAGATGTTAAGTCCCATATTAAATGTTGTGAGACGTGTCAAAGAATCAAGGTGGACACATCAAAACCTGCTGGGTTATTACAGCCACTTCCAATTCTTGTCAAGCCTTGGGTTGACATTAGTATGGATTTTGTCGAGGGCCTTCCTAAGTCCATGGGGTATGAGGTTGTTTTTTCCATTGTTGATAGGCTCATCAAGTATGTGTATTTCTTACCTTTATTACATCCTTTCACTGCTACTAAGGTAGTTTCTGTGTTCATGAAGGAGGTTTTTAGATTGCATGGCATGCATACTTCTATTGTAAGTGACAGGGATGCAATTTTTACTGCTCACTTCTGGAAGGAGTTGTTCAGATTACAAGGCACTGACTTGGCCATGTCCTCTGCTTACCATCCATAGTTTGATGGACAAACTGAAGTGGTTAATAGAAGCCTGGAACATTATCTCAGGGCCTTTGTTAATGATAAACCTCACACTTGGCTTACTTGGTTACATTTGGCAGAATACTAGTTCAATACTAATTTCCATACCTCCACTAAAATGACACCATTTGAAGCTCTTTATGGTTATTCCCCTCCAAAGTTGCTTGATTATGTTCCAGGTGCTACACAGGTAGCAGCTGTGGATCAATTGTTACAGTAAAGACAACACTTGTTACCACTTTTAAAGCAGAATTTGGAGACGGCTCAGGCAAGAATGAAGGCTCAGGCTAATCAGCACAGGATTGACAAGTCCTTTTCAGTTGGTGATTGGGTTTACCTCAAACTCCAACCTTATAGGCAACTTTCTCTTAGGTCCAACAACTTTCACAAGCTGTCCCCCAGATATTATGGTCCTTTCCAAATTCTGCAAAGGATTGGACAGGTGGCATACAAGCTTGATCTGCCTATTGGCTGCTCTATCCACCCAGTTTTCCACATTTCTTATTTAAAGCTCAAATTGGGTAGCAATGTGGTTCCTATTCATACTCCTCCACCTATTGATGATGAGGGGTTGTTCAATCATGAACCTATTGCTATCCTTCAAACTCGATCTAAGCAGTTGAGGACTAGATCCATCACTGAGGTTCTAGTTTAGTGGCAGGGCCAACTTCCAGAAGATGCTACTTGGGAGTCCTTGTTCTTCCTCCAAAATAAGTTTCCCACCTTGTGGGCAAGGTTCTTTGAAAGGAGGGGTGATGTGTAGTGATTTGGATTATGCTGTTGGTGAGGGTAGTGCAGAATTAGTTGTGCACATCTGGTGTGTTGTAGTGGAATTGTGTCTTGAATTGCTTTATGCAGCTGGAGTTGTTATGTTTGCTTGTGTAGTATGTTGTTCAAACTGAAGTTACAAGTACTTGAAATCTAGCATGGACCTTGTGCACAAGGTCTTTCTTAAAGGGAAGGGAATAATAAGAGCTGAAGTCATTGAAGTCAGTCATGTTGAGCTGGAGTTAGTTATGCTGAGCTGGAGTTATTCTGTTATGGTTGTTACAAGTTGATGAAGTAGAAAACTGCTGCTCGTCAGTATGCTCCTCGTTACTGGTATGGATGACCGTTAGTACCTGTTTCAAAGAAATAATGTAAGAGGGCACCTAGGGTCCCGG
Source organism: Notholithocarpus densiflorus (assembly GCA_030021035.2). Lineage (NCBI taxonomy): Eukaryota > Viridiplantae > Streptophyta > Magnoliopsida > Fagales > Fagaceae > Notholithocarpus > Notholithocarpus densiflorus. Next base: position 5,181,344 of record JARYZH020000021.1, on the reverse strand, counting down.
GGGAGCCTCTGATGCTTAAGTTAGTTCATCTCCTTGAAAAACAGAATAAAGTAAGAGATAGTCTGAGCATAGTGTGTAAGTGTATGTGTTCATGCCTGCTCCCTTGTTGTTGTTTGCCTTATATAGCATGCCTGTGAATAAATGCTCGGGGCATTTATTGTGCCAGACGTTGGAGGCTTTGAATAGCCTATTGAATGCCATTATATCATTGTTTAAAGTCTTGTAACGATTTTACAATGGTCAGCTTAGCTGTCTGAGGCTGTTTGCTGAAGCCCGTAACATCCAGACCTTGTTAAGGAAAGGATTTAGGACCGAATCATTAATGTGTGTAACGGTCGTCAGTGTTACTAACGACCCATTTTACTGACAGTCTGCAATCTCACAATTGATCAAATTAATTGAAGGTCTGCTGATCAAATGTGGCTCTTCACAAGTAGTTAGTTAGTTGGTATAACTAATTGATAGTTAGTCAGTAGCTTTAGTGTAATGGAATTGGTATTGTAAATCCTATAAAGGGAATTGTATGAATTGAAAAAGAATAATTCTGAATGTTAATACAGAATCTTCTCTCTATTCAGTTGTCTCTCTCTCTCTCTCACACACACACATTTACAATTTCCTTAGGAGGCCTAGTTCCCTCGAAGAACTACTCAACTTCTCTCTATTCCTTTCTTGAATTGAATTGATCCTATCAAAGTATCACTCAAAACACAATTTTTCAAAATTTTAATTTTGAGTCCCAAACATCAAACATCAAACATCAAACAAGAAAATTGTCACGCCAAACATAAATCGATCAACTGACCTTTTTTAAAATTATATTATTTCGGTCAACTTTCAATTTGGGAGAGCTAGTTTTCAACTTTTTGTGGCCAAGAGTTTTTTTTTTTTTTTTTTTTTTTTTTTTTTTTTTTTTAATTCAAATTTTCAATATATAGATACACATTACTAATAAAAAAATAAAAATAAAACTTCAGGAGGGCCGTGACCGTTTGGTCTAAGAATGGCTTCGTCCTTGTAACCTATGCTAAGCAAGAAAAAAGTTTGAATATATATATATATATATATATACACATATAAAATTGATTTTAAATTTTCATACTCCATTATAATCATATCATGTCATATTTTTCTCTTTTAATGGGGGAATAGATACTTTTATATTAAAGCACAATCATAATGTATGCCTATATATAACAAGGTTCAAATGATAATTTTGTAATAATAACATCCTTTGTAGTGTTTCATTTATTTGGTTCGAACCTCACTTCTCATTCTGCCACTATTTACTTACTTAATATAATAATGCATCGGGAGTCTTGGTTAGAGGACACACCAAGTTTTTTCCACATTGCACTTAACATTTGTAACAAAACTTCAACCATAGTTAGTAAAATACGATACATGTATTATATGCTAAATATATGAATGTGTATAGTTCGGCTTATTTTAAGAAAAGTATGTTTCAAAAATTCGGCAAAAAAATCTAACACGAAGAAATAATAGTACATGTATAGTACGTGTATAATAAATTTAGTATAAAATTCGCCATAAAAATTACTGAAATATTTATGATATACTTTTTGTTAGAAAAATACAATAATCTTTGTATTACTTTTGGTAGAAGATTTCCAACAATATAATTTGAAATAATTTACTTAATAAAAAATGTTAGGTTCTAAGGAATTAGGAACTAATGTATTAGAACTTCATTTTATAATGTTAGCAAACCATGATAAAAAAGTTTTTAGTCTTGTTTTAGACTTGCTCAAAGTATGTTTATTTGTAAAGTTAGAATTGAGTGTTCTGCAGGATTTACTGTGTAAATCTGCCTGGCTATCGATCGAGAATTAGACTCGACCGATCGAAGCTCGTGCAGATTATTTTTCTGCAGAATTTTCCAACTTAGCCCAAGCCCATTAAGGATTAGGGTTTCAAATATACTTCTCTTAGTATATAAAAGAAACCCTAAGCACGTTTTTAAAAGGCTTTGGAGAGAGAGATTAGAGTGCATCTTGTGCCTCTTTTTGTATCTAGGGTTTTGTATCCAAAAGCTCTCTAAAGTCTTGGTTACTCCTTATGCTGTGTGTGTGAATCTTTTGTGAGATCAAGAAGTGGTTGCCTTCACACATACTTAGGGTTTCCAAGATTCAAGATTATGTCAAAAACTTGGTGATCGATTCAATTGCTGCATTAAGAGCTTAAAGATACACAAGCGGGAGTGCTTGTACTAGCTGGAAATTCAAGAAAGAAGTAGACCGTAGACTCGGAGCTATCGTGGAGTCGTGGTAGTAAGTTTTCTACTCGAGATAGTAATAAGATGTTAGTGGTCTAAGTCGTTATTGTGTAAACTTCAATTCTTTCATAGTGAATTCGTTTTATCTTGAGGATAGCTAGGTCAAATCCTCCCTAGATTTTTTACCGGTTTGGTTTTCCTGAGTTATCATATCGTTGTGTTCTTTATTTTCTGCACTTTACAATGATATTATTTATATATGTTAACCTAGACTTGCATAATTTACCTAAGTTAATCACTTGGTTAAATAACTAGGTTAATCTGGTTGTGTATAAGAGGTTTAAAAACATACAAAAAAATTATTTTAATAGCTAGAAATATTAAAGATGTCAATGGTTAGAGGACACTCCAAATTTTTTCCACATTGCACTTAACACTTGTAACAAAACTTTAAGTTTTCAACAAAAAAAAAAAAAAAAGTTTTTATATTCTTCATTAAAATAAAATAAAATAAAAGTGGAGAAGTGAAACTGAAACCCAAATTCTAAATTCTACCTAAGAAAAATTAAATAATACCATTAAGTTATAAAACCCTCTTAATAATATTATACATAAAAAGGTAAACAAGAGGACAATTATATATATATATATATATATTTGAAATAAAAGAAAAAGTTTATAGGCATTTCATCCTCACATCGAGGAGGTACAATAATTGGCAAAGGATTATGTTAGCAAACTTTGCTATTTTCGCAATTTTAAAAATAATGACTTTTTTTTTTCTTTTTGGTTGATAACATAAAAATAACTGACAAGTATTGAGTTTAAATGACATAATATGCCTATAAAAAAAATAAATAAAAAATGACATAGTATGGCTTCACTGATTTACAATAAATATAGGTTTGAATTATTTTACAAGTAATAATGATAGAGAGAGAAAGAGAGAAATAATACAATGGCAGTCTCGACTCGAAGGACGATGCGAGGACTGAGCAATGTGCATCACTGTGAAGCTGACGGGATTCCTGAAGTCCCCAATGATTTTCCATCTCTATCTCACCAACTCAGAATTTAATTCCCAGTGCAAACTACAAGGCATTGTACTATTTATTTGCTCTCTAAACTCTGATTTGTGTCAGTTGTTTTGTTTTTCTTCTTTTGGATGAAATGTCAATTTTGATTATTTATATGGTATATTAAATTTCTCATCTCTGGTACGACGCAAAATTTGTCATAATTTGATGAAGCACTATTTTTTTTTTTTTAAAGAAAGTTTTGATAAAGCAGTTAATGTTAAGTAGTAGATAATTATTTCTAGTTAATGTTAAGGGATGGTGGTGATGCAGCTCCTTGGAGAATTAAGAATTTTGTTGCTGTTAGATATATGCAGTTAAAATGTTAAATGATTAAATTTACTATATCCTAATAGCTTAAGTTTTTAGGACAATCGATAATTTAATATGATATCAGAGTGAGAGTTCCTAAACTTTGCGAATACTAGTGTTAGTTGAGTAAACCGTTAAGCAGACAAAGCAGCACACTCCTTAACTAAATAGTCTATGCTTAATTTCTGTTTTTGGATATTTTGACTTAGAGCATTAGCATTGAAAGATGCTATCCTACTTTATTTTACCATCTCAAAAAGTCACTTTATCATTTATACCATACCATTTTACAATACCTCCAGCATCCTAAACTTTTATTTTTCTATTCTATCCATTAAAATAATATATATCAAAACCCAAATAAAAACAAAAACCCAAATCTGCAACCACCTGCTACCACCACCACCACAAACAACATACCCAAACCAAAACCCATGGCCACGCCACCACCCCACGGCAAAAATCCAAACAAATGAAACCCACCTTTGCCACCACAACCAGAGACACCACCACGGCAACAACACACCCACCACCACCATGCAAAGAAACCCACAAAAAATCAAAGAAAAATCTATTCAGAACCCCCATCAAAACCCATCGGAAGCTGATCTCCAAGCCTCCACCGACATCGTCTCCATAACCACGGCCCCAAGCAAGATCAATACCCAGCCACAACCATGGCCCCATGCCGCCACTGCACCACCACGACCCAAAACCCACTCCCACAAATCAAAACCCCACACCCACACCACCGGACCCCATTACAAATCACAGAGAGAGGCCACAGATGACCGGAAGGTACCCATCGGCATCGATAGCATTGCCAACCTCCTTGGCAATGGTATTCACGGCCTCGAAATCGTCATTGGAGGTGGCGGGGAAGCCGGCCTCGATTATGTCGACGCTGAGCTTGGTAAGCTGCTGGGCTATTGGGGATGTAATTGGGGCGGCAGCAGGGGGAAGGTGTGGGTGTGGGTGTGGGAGTGGGAGTGGAGTTTGATGGGGTTTGATGGGGGAGAAATAGGGAGTGGGAGACGGAAATACAGAGTGGGAGTGAGGGAGAGTGAAGTGAAATGAGAGACAAAGATGAGAGATGAGAGACAAAGATGAGAGAGTGAGAGATAAAATATTAATTTTTTTTTTACAATACTGCTACAGTGCAATTCTAAAGATAGAATTGCACTGTAGCAGTATTGCAAAAAAATTTGCAATACTTGCCTTTGCAATTCTTTGATGCAGATGATTTTAAGGCTGCAAATGCCAAATTTCCCTTAAATATGGCATTAGCATTCTTCAATGCTAATGCTCTTAGGTTAGGTAGCCCTTCTGCTATTGTAAATGTAATCTTGAAGGAGGCATATCAGTAAGTTTGTGGGTAGCTCCTTTGCTGTTTTGTTTTGGCCTATTTTGGTCTTTAATAAAGTTTTTCTGTTATCAAAAAAAAAAATATCATTTTTTTTATATGAATTCATTATTTTTTAATTTTCTTTTACCATCTATAGTCGACCAACTCAAAATTATGCCTCCAAAAAAAAAAAAAAAAAAAGGATTGCCATAATAGTTGTATTATTAGACTTTCTCTTATTTCTTAAAATTAAGAAAGAAAGGATGTCCGATTTGACTACAAAAGAAAACCCATGTAAAATGTTTTTATTTTTAAAAAACATAATATTTTTAACGATAAATTTTTCATGATTGTATTATTTATAACCATTTAATTTATGGTTCATTTGGATTAAGGAAGAAGGAGATGGAGTAGAGTAAAATTGGCCCAAAATTAGCATATTTTCAGCCAATTCTATTCTACTCCTCTCCACTCCCCCTTCTTCCCTATTCAATCCAAACAGGTCATTAGATTATTTTGGACTATACGTACTTTTATTTATTTATTATTATTATTATTATTATTTTTGGAAGAACATAAGATTTTATTTGATCATATAAGATTAGATGCCCTTAGGGGTGTCAATGTTCGACCCAATTTGCAAACACGACATGAACCCGACACGGGTTTTTGCGGGTTAGGGTTGTGATTTAATGGGTTTGGGTCATAAATAGGTCGACCCGAAAGCGACACAATAAGAAACGTGTCATAAGTAGGTCAACTCGCATAACCTGCAATAGACACGTTTGACACGCCAATTTATTTGTGTCAACCCAAAATGACCCACTTAACACAACTTGTTTAACTCATATAACAAATAATATTTATTTTATTTTAGATTTGTCAAATACCTTTTATATCCAACATATATTTTAAATTTAAAAAGAAAAGTGAGTACTTACAAAAACTTACAAGGGATATAATTGAAAATTGAAACTTTACAAACCCTAGATCTCTAAACCCTAGAAACCCTAAATCTCTAAACCTTCTTATAAATATCTTATTTTATTTTATTTTTTTAATACAGCCGTACTACTCACTCTACTATCTTATAGTCTCATGCCCAATTCTCAAACTCAAAATCTCAAACCGGTTATTGCTCTCTCTCTCTCTCTCTCTCTCTCTCTCTCTATGGATGACAATTGTAGTCATAGTCAAGATTAGTCTACTATTTGCTCCAATTCTTTCAATATTGATACTTAGCATTTAGAGAGTTCTAAGGATATTATATTTTTGTTGAACTATGCTATTTTTGTTAAACTATGTTATTTTGAATTTGGGTTGAAGTGTATGCACTTCTTTTAGAGTGTAAAGAACTTATTTCTAGATGAATGTTATATTTTTGTTGAACTATATTACTTTGAATGTGGGTTGAAGACTTGAAGTGTTTGCACTGTTTTTGGAATGTAAAAAAAAAGTTATTTCTAGATGGATGTTACATTAAATATTATGCAGGTTGAAATGGGTTGTGTTACATTCGTGTCAACCCAACATGACTCATTTATTAAGCGTGTCAAATGGGTTGGGTCAGGTCAACCCGCCTTATTAACAGGTCGGGTTAGGGTTGAAGGATCATGACACGATTATTAAATGGGTCGGGTTAGGGTTGAGCCATTTAGTCGAATACTCCTACCTCGACACGACACGAACCCGACACGCTAACCCGAATTGACACCCTAGATGCCCTTCATCCTCAATTAATTCTTTAATTGATTTTTTTTTTTTTTTTTGGTTATAAAGAGGTGGTGTTCTAGCTTTTGAGTTTTGAGTATTTTGACTATACTATTCTTTAATGGTAAAAATATTAGGTTATTGGCAGCTTAAAAAAAAACTATTGGGTTATTGCCTGTTGGCGGTGACGCGGGAGTCATGACTACGAAGAGAGTGTGCTCACATTTGTTTTAGCATGGTCAAAGTAATTATATCAATCACACTACACATATGGATGTATGTAATTTATATTTTGGACAGGTCTTTAACCTGATTTGTTATTTATATCATTTTAATGTGCATAAGAAAAGTTTATCAAGTCAATTTTATATAATTTAAGATAATTTTTTTTATTAAGTCATGTATAATTATCTTTTAGATAAAAATTATCATAACTAGTATTTTTTTATTAATTTTAATTCAAGATTTTGTTAAATAAATTAAGGTTTAAACATTAGAATTTAATAACAGCTTTAGAAAACATAAAATGTGTGTGTATATATCAATTAGTTTCAGATAAATTGAATACTAATTATCACTTTTAGATGCATTAATATATACACTATAATATAAGAGGAATATAATGAAAATAAAATATTAAAAACATCTATTTTGTTTATGGATGACAAAAGTAGAAAATCTCCAAAAATGCAAACATAAAAACCACAGAACCTTTTCTTCTGATGGAAAAAGAAAAAGAAAATCATTGCATTCCTCTAGACCGCACTCCCTAAACACAAAATGAAGAAGAGTTTGTTATTTGAAAAGAAAATATTTTTTTATTAAAGAAATTTACTCATATATTTTTTGAAACATATACTTTAAATATTCCTAAGATTTATAATGAACTGAATATGACTAATTGAATGCTAAAAGAAAAAAAAATATTAATATTTTAAATAAGTGTTTGGATAACTGTTTAAATAAAAATATGAAGGAGACTAATAAAGAAAATTTAGAGGTAATTCAATTTTTTTTTTTAATAAAAATATAGAGGTAGAGGGAGGATTTTGCAAAAGCCACCACCCTCCTCCGCCAAATAAATTTTTTTTTTTTCAAAAAAGAAGAAGATAAAATTGAAACTGAAACTTGAGTTATGTGTTCAAATCCAAAATCCTTTCCCTTCGCCTCTCCCTTTGCTATCAGTTTTATCATTTATGCTAACTCTATTTTTTTTTTCTTTTTTCTTTTTTGAGATTGTATATCTTTGTGGCGAAGTATTTTGGTAGATGCATTAAACCAAATCATAAGAAAATATATTTGACTGTCGTCAGGTGAAATTTTACATGAATTCTCACACATATGCAATTAATTTGAAATATAGGTGATTTTGTATTTTCTTAGTAGTCACTTTTTGTTTAACTTTTATTTTAAGGAAGTAAAAATTATTAACAATTTTAGCACAAAATTTTTAAAAATCTGACATGGTAATGAATATAATTGTGTCACTTTAAGTTTTTAACATGCTGTACAACATGATAAATAATGTATGTATTTTTTTTTTTTTTTAATGATTGGTGACTCAATTTGAAATGCTTATGTAGTGTGTATCCAAATCCAAGAGTTAGGCCCTTTTGGATATACACTACTATCAGTTTCTTTAAGACTATCTTCCTTCTTCCTGTGTATGTGTTAAAATACTTAGTATTTTAAAAAAAAAAGTGCTTATGTAGTAAAATTTTAGTATCCACAACATCACTTGCATTTAAATGACAAAGTTCTATGCAGTATAATTGCCAAACTAATACTTGGAATACTGTTCAATATTTCACTTCCACCACCCAAGTGGCCCTCATGCATTATTATTTAATCATTTTTTAATAAACACTATAGAAATTCGAACATAGGACAACAATATGATACTTGTTCTTCATCATCATATCAACTATAAATGTATTTGGGTCATTTTTTTTGTGTTTGCAGGATTCCATTATTTGACAATGAAAAATTTTACTGATTGAGTTAATTGAAATTCACCTTTATTTAATCATGTTGATCTTATAAAACATGAACTATATTGCATAAGTTACATTTATATATAAAAACTTAACATAATTCTTGATAGTTGAGACTTAAGACACCTACGCAAGGGTCAACAAACTATTTTTATGGTATAAACGCAAATGTCCAACAAGTGTTTGAAATAATGTGTATACGATGAGGGGATTATATACACTCGGGAGAATAGTCAGGTGCTCAAAGAATTTTGAACACTCACATTGACAACAACAACAACAAAAAAGGTGTCATGGTTTGGGAAAGGCAAATGAAACTCGTTTTGAAACCCTTTTTTGAGCAACAAAATGTAGTGTTTTTTCTAAACAGGAAAAAAAAAATGATGTAATCATTAGAGGAAAAGAAATATGATTCAAATTTATTCATGAATAGAACTGAAATCTGTATTAAACATATTGAGAATGTACCAAGTATAAGGATCATATAAAGGTATCGTTTACCATAATCTCATTTGATATATAGTTAAAAGGTGGGGTAGGAGGAAGTAACACATGGAATGGTTTTATCATTTATGAGATGGAGGTCGATCTTTTTACAGTACGTTGGATCTACAAATGTGTGGATCTCATGAGAGAATTATTTTATGAGAGAGAGAGGATGATTTCTTCAGCTGAGGTAGTTAATAACCAACTGCATTGTCATGTCTAATGGTGGCCCTCTTTTGAACAAGTCATCAACATATATAATTATATATTCAGTCAAAAAAAAAAAGTCATCAACACATGGGCTTCATTTCATTTCCGTAGAGCTCTTTGCTGATATTTTGATTTTTCCCCATGATTAGGTACGGTTGGACACTGGGAAGGCTATGATAAGCTGTGAGTTCCTCTAGTTGCAATTACTCAATTTATTTATTTTTTGTCGTTGTACTTTGGGGTTGTTGAAACTGTAATAGATGCAATTTTTGTCACATAGGAACACTCAATAGAGTCAAAACAATCCTATCAAAAAACAAAAAACAAAAAAAAAATCAAAACAATCAAAACAATATGAATATGATGGATTTTGAACTTGAATTAAGTTTTTCGATCATGTTTAACATGGCAAGTGGACATTTTTGTGCCTTTCTCAACAAACTTTTGTGTTGCCGAGGTATTCTAAAGCGTGGGAATTTTCAATTTTGACTCCAAAAGCTATGATATAATTTACATTTGAAGTTAAAAATCAATTATCTTCTATTTTACATAATCTTTTTTGTTATGAATCAATTTAAAAAAAAAAAAAAAAAAAATTTTAGGATAACTGTAACATAATATTTCTAAAATCTTGTTTTTCTATGTTGAAATGAGCGGATTAAATTTTATTACATTATCTGTAATTTAAATAAATATCTAAATAATTATTGTTAATGCCTGTTTAAAACTTTAAATGTTGATAATGTGAAGGAAAACTTTTAGGATAACTTTGACATAATATTTCTAAAATCTTGTTTTTTTGATAAATAAAATCTTGTTTTTATATGTTGAAATGAGTGTATTAAATTTTATCACATTATCAGTAATTTAAATAAATATTAAAATAATTATTGACTATGTTGATAATATGAAGGAAAAAAAAATCCAAGAACTCGTCTTTAATTTTTTTGATAAATAAAATCTTGTTTTTATATGTTGAAATGAGTGTATTAAATTTTATCACATATCAGTAATTTAAATAAATATTAAAATAATTATTGACTATGTTGATAATATGAAGGAAAAAAAATATCCAAGAACTCGTCTTCATTTTTTTTTTTTTTTTTTTTTTTTTTTTTTTTTTTTTTGAGAATGTCGTCTTCAAATTAATAGAATAGAATTTTAAAAATTTTCATAATAGAATCATGTTAAAATCTCCAAAGGATATTCGTTAGCTTTACATTTATACCCATCAAATACCTTTAATTGTACTAATATTTTCCCTTGGCGAGCAGCTCTCTTTTTAGGACTGTTAGATAATTTGAATGTAGGATCTCACTGGTATAAATCATGTATCAGGTGACTTCATATCTCCTAGTAATATATGATAGTCACACACTCTCTATTACACATTTCTTATGCACACATTATTATATGGACTGAAATTATGTTTAAAAACACAATTACAGTTAAAATTGTAAAATCGTGTTACAATTTCAAAAACTCAAAAGAGAATGTGTAGTACACAATAACATGTGTGTAATAAGATTTTCCGTATCTCAAATCAAGTCAAAGAGCTCACAGTTCATAAACATTGTGTCCCACCATATGAGCTACTTATGTATGATTCCATAATCATCCTTTCACCAACAGTTCTCACTTGTAACGGTGGATTTTGTAATAATGTATGTTTCCTCAACTTGGAGCATGAACTTCCTTACTTGCCAAACTCTAAGGAAATCATAGACAGTCACTATTATTACTAAGTAGCAAGTGACCAAGTGACCAACTCATTAGCACACAACCACAATATATATGTTTCCACTACACATTGCTACGGCATCTAGAAAATTGTCCATATTTTCACCACTTCAGTGCCAGTTGCCACTAGCACCATTGTCACCGGTGCTCCCATAGCCAACTTTGGTAACCATCACCTCGCAATTCCAACAGTACTAGTGTATGTATTACTATTACTATTACTATTGCCCCCACTGTCATGTACTCATGTTGAGCTCTACTATATATGCCATTATTCTCTATTTTTTTGGGCAAATTACCACTTACCCATACGTAGTTTGACGGAAATTTAAATTGTCTACTTGTGGTTTGAAATTTGACATTTTATTCACCTCTGTTAAAAACATTGCTAAATATGTGATTTTGCTTCACTTTTATGTTTTTCTCCTCCAAAAACACAAAAAACACAAAAATATAAGATCAAATAAGATTAAAAAGAATCCAGCTAAATACTGCATCATAGGACTTCAAACCACAGGTAGGCAACTTAAATTTCAGTCAAATCTCAGGTGGGTAAAGTGTCAAATTTCAAATCATAAGTAGGTAACTTAAATTTCAACCAAACTGCAGGTGGGTAAGTTGTAATTTGCCCTTTTATTTTAGCAATGATATAGACACAATAAATGTTACAGTTTTTTTTACAAGCAATGTTGGGATGTAACAAATTTTACTATACAAGAATTATAAATAGGCCTGCCACTAATCACAAAAAAGTAATCTAAACATTTATTTATTATGTTGTTTAAGTGACATCAATCATATTCTTGACATATCAATTTAAAAACTTTTTGAAGTAAAAATTGTAACATTTTTCTTTTTTATTATACACCAATTACAACATGCTTGTCACCCTTAGACTATGAAATTTGTTTTTGTGATTATCCTTATTCTTTTAATTTTTCCATATTTTTACTTCTTTTGGTAAGGTCTAAAAAGCTAAAACCATGGGCATCCTCACCATCAGTTTGACCACCACAATTTCAACATTAAAGATTCAACCGTGGTTTATTTTATAAAATTAAAAAAGATTAAAACAGAAGTCAAATGACGCAAGTACACGTGGGAATTGTTCCAATTGAAAATTTGAAGATGGAATATATCGTCATATCTTACATATTTCGAAATTCCACAAATTTGAAATGTCCTCTATTTGTAAAACCTTTTTACTAAATTCTTAGCTGTCTCTCAAGTGCTTTCCCATGATTACAAAACTTTTTCTCGTTCGACAAATTACCCAGAGTATCTGAAAAGAAATCCCTAATGTGGTCAATTGGTTACAATTCATATTCCACCTGGCCCAAGTTGGTCCGGAAGCAAAAATAATCACCACCCCAGCTATCTTCTAGATGAATAAAAAGGACTACTTTTACTAATCAAAATATTACTCCTATTGCTTCTCCAAAACAGAAAGAAAGAAAAAAAAAATTTACTCCTATTATTTTTGGATTTTGTCAAACAATAGAATTCTTAGGAGTTAGGAGAAACAATTTCATGTAATACACACCCAATCAAACTTCTTTTTTTCACGATTTAAGGGGTTGAACTATAACTATAGCTTTGGTTATCATAATATTAGTATTATAAATAATAATCAATCGAAATATTCATATATTGAGAAATTTGCTAGTTGTTTATGTCCCCACTTGTATTACTGCCCACATATGATATAAATCCTCTGTGAACAAAAGGAATATATATATAGACATATCACCATCCCTCCCTCTCTCTCTCTCTCTCACTATCTCTCTCTGTGGGTGTGTGTGTGTTACAGTTAATGTTCAATACTGATTAGCCCCGTAGTTGTTGTTCATGCCTCCGCTTAGTTCTCCATTGAACAACACAGATTTTTCACAAAATAAAAACCAAAAATACTAATTCTCACAAGTGGATAATACCCTTCTAATCCACTCCAAATTTCCAGGAATTTCCTCGCCAGCCTAATCTTCCTTTAGATAAGAGAGGAATTTGTCACTGAATCAAAATTTCAGCCTTGACCTCCCAAAAGATCACACTTTTAGAGTCATAGCGAGACACACAGAACAGAGTCAGCTTATCCAGTATAGTCTTTTTCTACTCAACCAGCTCTTGAAGCACACAAAACCTCAAGCTAGCTAAAGCCATTTTGTTCTGTTCTTGCATTGTTCATATGGAGGACCATCACTTGAGAGAGATAGAAGGAAAACAAGCCCATGATCCTTTATTCATAGAGAAGACTAATTCTAATTCCAACAAGTTATGGTCTTCACAATTCGAGAATGTTGTGATCGTTGGTGCAGGGCCTTCAGGTTTGGCTGTAGCGGCTTCTCTCAAAGTAAAGGGTGTTCCTAGTGTTGTTCTTGAGAGATCCAATTGCATAGCCTCGTTGTGGCAGCTCAAGACCTATGATCGCCTTCGAGTTCATTTACCAAAGCAATTTTGTGAGCTTCCTTTCATGGGGTTTCCTAATGATTTTCCTACTTACCCTACTAAGGAACAATTTATTCAGTACTTAGTAGATTATGCCAACAAGTTTGAAATCAAGCCACAATTCAATAAGACTGTGGCACAAGCGGAGTATGACTGTACTCTTGGTCGTTGGCGTGTAAAGAGTGTGGGATTAAAGGGTGAGATGACAGAGTATAAGTGTCGCTGGTTAGTCGCGGCCACCGGAGAAAATGCAGAGCCAGTGATGCCTAAGATTGAAGGAATAGAAGAATTTGGAGGGTCTATAAAGCATACTAGTTTGTACAAGTGTGGGGAAGAGTTTAGAAGTCAAAAAGTTTTGGTTGTGGGTTGTGGGAATTCAGGCATGGAGGTTTGTTTGGATCTTTGCAACCATGATGCTAAGCCTTCTATTGTGGTCAGAGACTCGGTAAGTATTCTTATTTCATAGCCATGTCCTCTCTCTCTCTCTTTCTCTCCCGCGCACCAAAGCAAGAAGCTCACTTTTTATTTTTAGCCGTTTATTGTCTCTCCAATCATGGACTTTTTTTTATTGAACTAGAAAAAAGCCAGTATAAATCTCTCTAGGTTTCTTCTTTTTTTTGTTCACAAAAGTTTTCCCAAAATTGAGGAAGAGAGAAAATAAATGTTGGGAAAGGCTTTTTTCAGTGTCTAAAACACTCATGTGGTTCTTCAAACATGTTTTATACAATTATAATCCCTATTGATTTTTTTTGTGCAATATGTAGAACACTCATTTCACTATGACTGTTTTGTTAACTGCTTATTGCTGTTAAGAGTTAGTGACTTCAAGTTCCAACAGTTTGTTTTAAAAGATGATTTTTTTTTTTTTTTTTTTTAAGTAGCTGTATTCATTTTTGGAAAGACAAATTTTTTTTTATCCTTCACTTTCTAGGAATTCTCAAGCATGCGCAACATTGTTCAGAAACGTTGGAGGTTAAAAATATTGTCAAAATCACACAACCACTTTGGCCTTTTTCTTCTTCTCTATTATGATTTTGAGTATTTTTAAAGAAACACAATCCACCCCCATTAAGCATATAAAGTATCATATAGCTTAGAGTCAAATTAGGCCTCCTAGTCCTATCAAAATAATGAGGGCCTCACACGCATCAACTCCATGTCTTTTCTATGTTTCTTTTGGTCCATTTTTATTAAGCTTTTTTGGGTGTAACTTTTTTTGGTTCGAAGGTGCACATCCTACCACGAGAGATGCTGGGAAAATCGACTTTCGGGCTGTCCATGTGGTTGCTCAAGTGGCTGCCCATGCGCCTTGTCGATCGGCTACTGCTGATTGTGTCATGGCTCATTCTTGGTGACACTTCTCGATTCGGATTGGACCGGCCGAGCTTGGGTCCCCTCGAACTCAAAAACTTGTCCGGAAAGACCCCAGTCTTAGATGTCGGAACGCTTGCCAAAATCAAAAGTGGTGACATTAAGGTACTTCCCTTTTATCAAATCATATCTCACTTTATTTCACTTCCTGTTGCCAACACAAATTTTTCATAGATTTTACTATCCTTTTGACAAATGATTGTACTTATTATTTGCTTTTCTGGATGGCACACTTGCTTTTCTTTTTATTGAATCAAATCACCAACTTTTTGCTAATTTTTGTTATTGTTTTTCACTTTAACTATGCATGACAATTTTTTGAGCCTTTCCAAATTTTGGAAACTTTTTTCCAGCCTTATTAAGAAAAGACTGTTAAATCTAGCCATACATTTTGTTTTCACCAATAAATTCAAGCTTTTTTATTTAGTGGGAGAAACTATTCAATCTCACTGGCCTACACTGCCTCTAAAGATGAGAGAGAACTTCTCTCGTAGGAGTGAATAATTTCTTGAGGATGTCAATTAGTTCTCAAATTTAGTTGATTCTTGATGCAGAAGTTATTCTCAAGCTAAATAATTTCAAAAGTCTTAACTTTTTCAATACTGGTTTAGGTGCTTCCAAGCATTAAGAGGTTAAAACGTCACGCTGTGGAATTTGTTGATGGAAAAATAGAGAACTTTGAGGCCATTATTTTAGCAACCGGTTACAGAAGCAATGTACCCTCTTGGCTAAAGGTACCTTTCCTCTTTATCTTTTTCATTCTAGTTTTAGTTCCTTGATTCTTTAAGTCAATGTCTTTTTTTATTTGTCTGTTGCGGTTGTAGCATCATCACTTACTACCTTTATACATTATGCATCAATTACAACGAGTCATGTCTGTGAAAAATATTGTGAACTTATTTACTTATTGTTTTATTTTCCTTCCACATGTTAACCCTAGTGTCATAGACTGAAAAAGAGATTATATGGGCTTATATTGTCAGGAGGGACAAATGTTTTCAAAGAAAGATGGGTTGCCTCGAAGGCCATTTCCAAATGGTTGGAAAGGTGAGTGTGGGCTCTACGCAGTGGGGTTTACAAAACGTGGAATTCTTGGTGCGTCAATGGATGCGAAAAGAATAGCTGAGGACATCGAACGGTTTTAGAAAGTGGAAGCAAAACATAATTCTACAACCTTTGCTAGCTCACTTTTGTCCTAAGTTTGTCGAGTTTGAGATATAGAAAATCGATGGAGAGAGTAAAACATTGATGAATGATTGGAGGCATCATATGTATACCCACCTTTGCTCGATCCGTTTACTTTTGCCTCAGTCATCATAATGATTTTGCCGAGTTAGACACTTAGACATTAGTTGGAGCTAGGAAGTAAAAAAATAGTGAATGACCATCAAATTTTTTCATCTACATTTTCACTTTCTTCAATCAACAATTTCTATATCTTTGACTCGGCAAAAATCATGATCATGGCTAATGCAAGTGTGAACGAGTGCAAAGTTAGTACCAAAATTGGAGGGTTTTGATGGTTTGGTACCGATGCCGGTGCTCCTCCAATTGAGGGTGAAAAAAAAAAGGGGTGGGGAAAGAGTTGAAACGGAACTCTTTTGCTTCACAAAATGACACAAGCCAGGCCATGGGAAAGGAGGATTTCAGAGAGACGAAAAAAAGATGGACCTCATAAGCTATTTGTACATGTTGTACATTACCGGTTTTCTCTAATTAGTAGTGTTAGGTATGACATTTTCCAGAGAAAAAAAGAAAGAAAGGAGAGTGTGGGGGGGAAAGAGTTATAGAGAGCCATGTTTGATAATTGTTTGCCTAGTGATATAATTATGTTTTAACCTCTGTTTAGTATTTGCCCGTAGGGTTTCGATGAGAGTATTAACGTTTTGATGTTTTCCTCTAGTGTAGCATTGTATGGAATTCAATTCTCCATTGAGTTTTTGGGTGTATCCGAGACTACTTGGAGAGAAAAATGACTTCTAATGAAAATCCCTTCTTTTTTTATTCTTTTGCCTACAACTTGTACCAATTTAATTATTTCTTTCATGCATTTTCGCTTTCGAAATGATTTCATTCCAAGTAGTAGCTAGGACCACCACTTAATTTGAAGCAGAAAAGATTCTATTAACTGCATACAATTCCCATATCAATTGTCATGACTCAAGACTCGGTCTTTTCTAATTTTGTTGCATCACCTACTCTAGAAAATTGATGTATCTATTTTCTATTTTTCATTGAGGTTATGTCATATGTGATGCATTTTATACGTCTATAATATTTTTTAGGGTAAACTATATATTTGATTTCTATCTTTTACACTACATTTTAATTTGATCCCTAACTTTTCAGTATTGCGTCAATTTAGTCTCTGTACTTATCTCTTAGAAGAAAATTGTCGACGTGGCAAACAACTAAAATAAAATAATTAATTTCCGTTAATATATCAATAAACTAATTTTTTAATTTCTATTTAAGAAATAACAGTAGAAACTAAATTGACATGGTAGTGAAAGGTTAAGCTATAAAGGATATAAACAAAATACTTAGTTTACCCTATTTTTTAGTTTCAACTCAAAAAAATAGGAAGCCAAACCCTAGCATTATTGAAAAAGAAAAGTTAGGAAGTACATTTATAGATCTCACGCCTGAGTATCAGAGTGTCATGACATCAAGCATGCGGACTGACTGGTTCATTTTTGGATCTTTGACTGTTTTTAGGAATTTCAATCCAAAGCTTGCTAATTTGGATTTGTTCACTATCGAAAAGTATTTTCCTCCATTTGCTCAAAGTGATTTCAATCCTTGTCACACTTTTTTTTAAAGGAGGGCACTGCCAGAGAGTACCCACTTCCACTCACAGCTGTTTGAGCAAAAAAAAAATGCTTTCATTTCCCATTCTGAGGATAGTTGAAGTAGCACGCAGCTGTAATATTCTTGGAATCTTCATAATCATAAATAAGAAAGAAAGGAATTCCCACTTCTTTTTTTTTTTTTTTTTTTGGAGGGAAAAAGGAATTCCCACATGGTGTAAATTAAATTCCCTTACTAGTGTCAGTTCTGAAATGCTGACACTTTCTGCATGCAGAGGGTTTTTATTTTTTAGAATTTATTTGTCTCTGTATTAAAGCCACAAAGAAAAAGAGGAAATTTTGTTACAAGAAGGTGGTTTAATTATCCACAATTTTATTGGTCGATGTAAATATGTAATGCATAAAATGGAGAAAATGAAATCTCAGCACCTCTCAACCCATCAAGGGAGAGACTAAACATGTTCCAGGTATATGTGAGACTAGTAAGATTGACTATAACCAACTCTTGCTCTAGTTGTTCACATTATCACAATCAATATCCCGCTTTTTTTTTTTTCTTTTTTTTTCCCATCTCAAAATATATTCCTAAAAATCTTAATATCCCGAACTAAGAGGAAATGGAAATTCAAGAAAGTGATTTTCATTATCCAATCCATTTGAATTCCCATGAGACACAACACTCCTCTCCTTTCCTCTCTTATCTCCCAATCAAAAGAAGGGGAAGAAGCTTAACCACAAAAACCAAGGGGCTGTTAGGTAAGAGTATTTAAATATAGTTTTTTGTTTTGCAATTCATAAAATGGTGGGTTCCACACTTGAATTTATTGTTTAGCTAATATTTTCTAAATATAGTTTTCAAAAAATTATATCATATTTTCCTGATTTAAAATAGGATTTTGAAAACGGCTTAGGAGATGTTTTCAAAATACAGAAAATATTTTTAATGACATAGTTGTAAATAAATTGAAAACAGTAGACTCCACATATTTGTCCAAACTCTTTTATCTCTTAAATTTAGGAGTTTATCTTTATCACAAAAAAGAATTCTCACACTTCTAATTTGAAACTTATCATTAAAAAAAAAAAAAAAAACATGATGAGCTCTATTTGCTTATCATTATCCACAAAAAAAAAAGGTAATCTACAAATTTTACACGTTACTTTTTGTAAATTTTTTTTTTAAATCTCAAAAATAGAAATGGTCTCCCAAACAATTATTTTTGTTTTTAGTATTTTGAAAATTGTTCTTAAAAGTGTGAGCCAAACACGTAAAATATAAAAATTATTATCTGAAAACTAGTTTCAAGTTCAATTTTTTGAAAATTGTTTTTATACTGTTTTGAAAATAAAAACAAAAATCCTCCTACCAATCAGGCCCTAAAATGTAAAGAATTTTTTCTAACTCTATTGTATACATTCTTCTAAAAATTGATTTATATATAATATGCCTATATCTAAACTATTATTTAAGGGGCTTCCCCTATTTGGACCGAATTTTTTTTTATTCTAAAATACCCCTACACCCCTAGGTTTAAGTAGAAACAAAATTAAATGATAGTCTGGTAAAAATACATGTCTAACTTACACTAAAACATTGCCTACAAAATAGGAACACTCTTCCACTAACCCACTTCTTCAAAGCAACTATAAGTTTTTTTTTTTTTTTTTTAAATAGGAAAACAAGTTAAACAACCTGTTGTTTTTTTTCTAAAAAAAACTAAAACGTTGCCTACAAAACAAGACCACTATCTTGATAGTTTTCAAATTGCTTTATCCATTTATAAAAAAATAAATAAATAAAAAAATTAAAACAAACACACGTTTCTTTGTAAAAACACATCTGTCATACTGATAAAAAAATAAAAAAACCAGTCGTACACCCACATTTTAGTCATACACACAAATCCAAACTTCTACCCAACAAATTTAAATCTCCCCATTATCATTAAGCAGTTATAATGTTATCAAATTACTTCCCATCTCTTCCATAGAAAATAAAAATTAATTCCCATCTCCATCCTCAAGTCCCTGCTTTTTATACTAAGAGGAACAAACATTTTTGCATTTTAGTAATAGGTGACTATGTGCCAGAGGAAGCCACTCAAAAAGGTATTTACTCATCATTTTCTTTCCATTCATGTCAGATAATTTAAGCTTTTATGTTTTTGGAACCTCTGTCACCAAATTCTATTTAATACCACTGTTCTATAACTTCTTTTGGAATTTGATGTTTACAGCATATTAATTAAGCTGAAAAGCTATGAGACTTACATAGCGGATGTGTTATCTAACTGCAATTTTGGTTAGTTTGTCTCTTCTAATTTTTAATTTTATTTTACATAAACATTTACACGTGATGTATATGTATTCTTTGTGATAATTTCTATTTTTCTTGATCAATGTTGGTAAAGTGTTACAGTCACTGCATAAATAGATACAGGAAGAAGAAGCTCTACTTATAAAAACAAAAGATCTTTTCTAATTGTTCTTGCTCAAACAAAAAAGGCTTTTCCATCTCAACTAGTATGTCTTTCTTTTTTTTTTTAGGAAAACAACAAGTATGTTAATGTACATAGTTCTTTTATTTTTATTTTTTTTAATAAAGAAATAAATAGTCTTCTAACACTTTATTTATTTATTTTTATCACAGTCATCGACAATTTGTCTATTGATGAGGATTATGCAATTTGTAGTTGGTTTTTGTTGAATTCGGGTAGGTTACTTTTGCTATTCCTTATTCTAATTATATGGACTCTGAAGTACTTTTCTTTATTTCAATATTTCCTTATCATTATTTTATTTTATTTTTGTATGATATGCGTTTGTGGGTTAAAGCTTACTCATTATCTTAAAAAAAAAGGAATACTCATTGCTTTTCTTTGATTACAAAATGGAATATTCATTAATTTTCTTCGATTACAATATTACAGTATGTTCGTAGAACTTTGTTTTTTTTAAAAAAATTGATTACAATATTACAGTACGTAAAACTTTGTTTTTATTTTTATTTTTAACTTTTGTGCAATTTGGGAATAGTCATTGCTTTTCTTTGATTACAATATTACAGTGCATAGAACTTTGGAGGTTACTCTCTCTGTATCTTAGTTTGTTTTTCTAATAAAAGTCTTTGTATAAAAAATAAAATAAAAATAAAAAAAGACTTTGCAATTTGGATAAGTATCAAACGAGTTACTCCACTATTAACCAAAAAAGATGAACGTGTTGGGAAATTTAGACCCCGGTTGATAGAATTAACAAGTTTTAAACCCAAGTTGTTAATTAGATTTATTATGAATAAATCTTATTAAAACAAACAAATATCAATATCATGTCAATATCATACACAGCGGAATAGTAAATAAAACAAGATATGATGACCTAGGAAAACCAATGAAACAAACTAGTTTCACAGTAAAAAACTTGGAAGGAAACCTTCCCGAAAAGCAATTCACTATAGTAAAGAGAAGTTTCAGATCTAGTACAAAACATTTGTCCCTAGAGTCTACAACCCCCGTAGATGAATTTACAGCAGAAACCTTCTACCGCTTCAGAACCTCTAAACTCTTCAATATATGAACGCCGTTTAATGCGCGAATCCCAGTACGTGACTAACCAATAATGCACGGATCCTAGTACTTGACTAACTCCAGCAACTTGAAGATGTTGTTGGCTGCAAAGTTCTTCACTTCATCAACAATGAAGATCAAGAAGTACTTGGTTACAAAACCCTAAGTCGCAAAAGATGTAGTAACTTTTTACAGAGAGAATAAGGCACTAGGTCACTTTCTGCATGTTTTCTCCATGTATAACGGCCTTTAAAATAAGCTTTATATATGTCTAGGGTTGTGAGAAAAGAAACCCTACACATACATGTCAACTAGGGCCAAAAATCATATTTGCAAATTCTAATTTCGTAGATCTCGACAGATTCAGCTTCTGTCGAGCTTCGTTCTTAAATCTCGATAGATACTGTTTCTGTCAAGGTACTGTCGAGCTTTAATGAATAGCTTTTCTTCACTTGTTTCTTGGTCCAATCTTCATGACTTTAATACTTAACTTGAACTCTTGTTTCTTGAAGTACTAAACACATCCTAGATCTACCCAATTACAAGTAAAGTGTATTTTGTTAAAAAATTAGCCAATTATATAAAATATGTCCTTAACAATTTCCCCCTTTGGCAATCCATGACAAAACCACAACAAAACAACTAATCATGAGAGAAGTCTTAAAATTACTTAACTCATAACCACTTGTTGTATTACAAAATAAATCTATCCCTACTACAAACTCTTGAAAAACTTTGCAAGAAAAGAGTTCATGGCATGATAGACTTTCACAACCTGTCTTTCTAAAACACTTAAACAAAACTCATCAAGGCATTATGTGTGAAACAGAAATAAAGATTGCGTACATAAAGAAACATGCGTATAAAGATAGAGAAGAAACAACACATGTAAAGATAGGTGAAGAAGACATACATCACCATATATATATTTCAAAGATAAGCACAATGTATATAAAAATAGTCACAAGACCGGTGTACAAGAAGCTAAAAGAAGCTCCTAAAAATACAAGGAGGTAAACACTCCCCCTAACAAGATGAAACACAACTCCCCCTTACAAAGGCATGTATTTCTCCCCCTAACATGTAGAATCTTAAAAAATTACATTTTCTCCCCCTTTTTGTCATAATTGACAAAGGGTACAAGAAGTTATAAAGCTTCACCCGAGAAACATAAAGATGATCTAAGATGATCAACGGACACAAGGAATCCATATAAATGCATGAATGTAATGAAACAAGATACTATGGATGACAAGATAATAGAAAGATGCAAAACATGTGAAAAACAATGCATGCAAAAGGGCCTCGACAGATCGAGAAGCTGTCGAGCTACTATCGAGCTGGCAGATAGCACATAAAATTACCTCGATAGATCGAGATATGTATCGAGAATCTATTGAGAAGCTACCCAGAAATCTCAATGGATCGAGAATCTATCGAGAATGTATCGAGCAGACAGAGAGCACAGAAATTTGGCTCAATGGATCGACCTAGCTGTCGAGAAGCTATCGAGGTCAAATCCAGAAATCTCGATAGAAGAAACTTATGTCGAGCTGCTGTTGAGATGCTGTCGAGAAGGTATCGAGCAGCTGTCGAGAAGACAAAAGAAAGATTTTCCAAGGGAGGAAAAACACACAAGATGAAAAAGCAACAAGATGACTACTCAAACAAGCATCCAAGCAGCATGTTAAGCACTCAAACACAGCTTAAATCTAGATGTAAAACATTTCTAGATCAAAAGATACACATACATACTAAACAAATCTAACCAATTTTATTTTTCAAAAACAAGTTAAGACAATTTAGCAAGCATATATAAACACATGTATCCTTTGTGATGGCCAAATCACATTGTACTTGCATATGTATCAAGAGTAGCAAAGAATTTGCGTGTTGTGTGTAAAGCAAAGCAAGAGTTTATAAGTGTCTCATATTATGAAGATTTGAGACATGAGAAAATCAAATACACTCATACATAATCATAATTGTTTGATGGAGACTATCACCTTCGAGGTACATCCTATAACTCTCAAATCTCCTAGATATACACTTGCAACCATATTAAAAACATTTTGATTCTTTTTACTTTTATATTCTTTGCATATTTTCTTTTTGAACATATCATGCATGAGCATATAAGAGAAAAAAGAAATACCCAATTATGTAAGCCAAAACATCACAATTTGGCTATGCCGAAGCACACAGATGTTATACATGATTGGCGGGCTTTAGTGGTGAGATGGTTATTTATGTCTTTCTCTTAGGATTTTCTAGTCCTTCCCGTCAAAAAGAGTGATATGAGTATAAGATATAAGAGACAATCTTAATCGTACTCATCACAACCACAAGCCACAAAACTTACTTGCTTAGTTGTGCATTAAGATGCTCATCTAAGTTACAAGAGATGCAAAGTTTAGAAACTTTGTTTTAATGGCCATTAAAGGTACACAAGTACCAATATACACAAACACACTGTCTAGTACAAAATTTTTGTCCCTACACTCTATAATCCCTGTAGATGAACTTACAGCAGAAACCTTCTACCGCTTCAGAACTTTTGAACTCTTCAATATATGAATGTCGTTTAATGCACAAATCCCAGTACGTAACTAACCAATGATACACGGATCCCAATACGTGACTAACTCCAGCAACTTGAAGATCTTGTTAGTTGCAAAGTTCTTCACTTCATCAACAATGTAGATAAAAAAGTATTTGGTTACAAAACTCTAAGGCGCAAAAGATGCAGTAACTTCTTGCAGAAAGAATAAGGCATTAGGTCGCTTTTGGCATGTGTTCTCTATGTATAACGACATTTAAAATAAGCCTTATATATGTCTAGGGTTGTGAGAAAAGAAACCTTACACATACATGTCAGCTAAGGCCAAAAATCAAATCTGGAAATTTTGATTTCGTAGATCTCGACAAATTCAGCTTCTATCGAGCTTCGTTCTTCAATCTCGATGGATACTGTTTCTGTCGAGGTATCTGTCAAGCTTTAATGAACAGCTTTTCTTCACTTGTTTCTTGGTTCAATTTTCATGGCTTTAATACTTGACTTGAACTCTTGTTTCTTGAAGTACTAAACCCATCTTAGATCTACCCAATTACAAGTAAAGTGCATTTTGTCAAAGGATTAACCAATTACATAAAATATGTACTTAACAGAACGTATTAATTATATTGCAATCTTAACCAATGAAAAAATAGTATTAAATTTGACAAATTGTGCAATTTGGATAAGATTGCAATATAATTAATACGTTGAAAAATATTTTTTTTTTAGGTGCATTAAACTTGACAAACTATGCAATTTGGATAAGATTGCAATATAATTAATATGTTAATTGATTACTTAGAGAAAGTAGTTATATTTAATCCTTACTCTTTCTTTTTTTGTCTTTTTTTTAGGGTGACATATCAACAATTTTGTTGAATTGCATAATGGGCCTATTGGATGAGTTTGAGTGAGACACTTTACAAAATTATTGTATAATTCAAGACTCACATAAAGTGGCAGTCATCTATCAAGTGGTTGTTAAAGACTTTTTTTTTGTATATAAGAAAAAATATATATCCTATATATGCCTATATTTATCAATTTGTGTAATAATATGTTGGATTCAATTTTTTTTTTTTTTTTTTTTTGGAAAATTAATGTACATATCATTAATCGAAACTCCTACAGTTTAGCTTTATTTTTCTCAATCACATCTCTTCCCTATGAAATTAATTAGGGGAAATTGCACTTTATCCACTTGTGGTTTGGCTCATTTTAACAGTGCTCACCCGTAGTTTAAAAGTTATCACTTAGCCCACCTAGGGTGGCCTCTGTTAGACCCCCGTTAACCACCTATGCCCTTTTCGTTAGAAAATCCCCTTTACTATATAAGCCAAAATTAGAACCCAAATAGAACCCTAAAAAGAGGAACGAGCTCTCTAGCTCTCTCTACCTTAGAATCCCTAAAATCCCTAAACCCATAATCCCTTTCTCTCTTTACTTAGATTGCCAAAGTGAAATTTGAATATTTGCAAGCAAGGAAGAAGTGTACTGAAGCTTGGGTTTTCCTCTATATCAGGTATGAAATTACTTTGTAGGGTTTACCATTGTTGTGTTTGTTCTTTTTCAATGTGTAACGATTGACGAAGGTGATTCGGATTAAAGGTTTTCTGTCATAAAATTAGTGGTTTTCTGTTAAATAATTTCTTGCTTTTATACATGACATTGATGACTGTGGTCCCTAGGAATATTTTGGGTAGATGCATCTTTAGGTTGTCTGTGGTCCCATGGAGGCAAATTGTTTAGTTGGTTGTGTTTCTTGTCTCCCCTGACCCCACGTTAAATGGTATTTTATGTTGTATGAAATTATTTTGCTTTTGTCAATGATTGGTGCTATCTGTGCATGTGTTGGTTATGTATTTAATTACTGTTGTTTGTGCATGTGTTTTAACTCCTGCAGATGGCTACTGAAATTCGTTTTAATTTTACTATTCACCATAGTGGGAATTTTGAGTGGAACCCTGGTTTAAAGTATGTAGGTGGTGAGGTATCTGTAATAGGTAATGTTGATCCAGATTTACTAAGTCATTTTGAGATACAAGACATTTGTGCTGATGCTGGGGACCCATTAACAGTAGGATTTATTATATAATACTCGGTGGTGACTTAGAGCAAGGGTTAAGGTTAATTACTTCAGATGTGATGTGACCTACATGTGTGAACTACATGCTGAATGGCCAACAAATGAAATCACACTTTATGTAGAACCTGAAGCTGAACCAATTGCTATTGAAGAACCTATGGTTGAACCAGATCAACCAATTGCAGTAGACTAGCCATGGGAAATGAATGATGAAGATGATGATATTGATTGTAAGGAGGTGACTCTAGTAGTGGGTGAACACAGTAGGGGTAGTGACAATATTGTCTCTCTTAGATCATCTGTGGTTGACCAAAATGATGTTAGTGAAGAACCTGTTGAAGGTTTAAGGGATGATAGTGTTGGTGGAGCTATGGATGACAATGCTGGGGGTGGGCAACCTGTTGGTTGTGGAGAAGTGCATGTGGATGACAATGCTACCCATGGACAGAATGTGGGTAGTGAAAATGTTCATGTGGATGAACCTGATTGGCTAGATGAAGGGTATGAAGGACCAGATTATCCTGATGACATATTTGGTGCTCAGAACAATGAGTGCCTAATATGAGAGAGCATCAAAGAGATACTGAAAAGGTAAATGAGGGAGAGCGTTTGAAGGAGCAGGTTACAGATAATGGGAAGAAACTAGAAGCTGCTGCTAGTGATCAAGCTATTGATGATGATGATTAGGCTGAAAAAACTCTTGATGATGATGACACTAGGAGCATTAACAGTTCTGAGGATGAGGATGAAAGGGTGAGATGTCCAGAGTTCAATGAGAAGACTAGCATGAGTAACCCTCAGTTATGCAAGGGTATAAAGTTTCCAAATGGGAAGGTGTTTAGGGCTATCTTGAGGGAATATGCAGTGCAAAAGCCTGTGGACATTAAGTTCAAGCTTAATGAAAAGACCAAGATTTCTGTCCACTACAAGTATAAATGTGGTTGGAGGGTATATGCATCACAGATTTCAGGTGTTAACCTTCCAGATAAAGACCATGGTTCCAACTTGTACATGTGGGAGGATATTTAAGCATAGTCAGGTCACTTCTACATATGTGGCTAGGAAATACTTGGATGATTCCAACAAAAACCCTGATTGGGCAATTTCTAGTGTGAAGCATCGAGTTATGCAGGATGTGTCTGTGGACTTGAGCATAAATCAAGTGTACAGAGTTAAGAGGAAAGCTAGAGAGTTCATACTAGGTGATGAGAGGTTGCAGTATGGGAAGCTTAGGGACTATGCTGAGATGATAAGAGCAACTGATGTGGGGCGTAAGGTGATTCTGCAAACTGAGATTACTGAACCTAACACACAACCCAAGTTCAAGAGGATATATGTGAAATACAATGCACAGAAAGTTGGATTCTTGGGGGGGGGGTGTAGGCCACTTGTAGGATTAGATGGTTGTCATTTGAAGGGCAAGTTTGGTGGACATATATTATTAGCAACTATAAGGGATGGGAATGACAATATATTCCCTATTGCATTAGGTGTAGTTGAGCAAGAAAATAAGGATTCTTGGGTGTGGCTTTTACAAACATTTGCAAATGATATTGGGAGGCTAGATGAGCTGAATTTGGTGTTCATTTTAAATAGGCAGAAGGTAATATAATTCACTTGCTTTTTGAGATTTCTGTTTGTTCTTAGTCATTACATTTCTGCTTTTTGAAAGTTCTGTTTTTGTTCTTAGGCAGATGGTGTTCATTTTTGTTCTTTGGATGTTTTTTTTATTTTATTTATGATAACTAGTGATTGACACCTGTCATGGAAATGTTGTTCCCAACAGTTGAACATAGATTCTGTGTGAAGCATATTTACAGCAACTTTAAGTTAAACTTCAAGGGTTTAGAATTGAAGGTTGCATTATGGAGGTATGCTGCAGCAACAACAGTTATGGAGTTTGAGAAGAGGATGCAAGATATGAAGGGCTTGGACAAAGGAGCATGGGAGTATCTAGCAGACATCCAACCAACCCAATGTACCAAGTCACATTTCACTCCAAGGGCCATCTCTGATTGTTATGTGAACAATCTTAGTGAGTCATTTAATTCTATGATACTAGATGCTAGGGATAAGCCTATCATTGCCATGCTAGAATGGATTAGGGTTAGGTTGATGACTAGAATGTACAATAAGAGGACTGTGATTAAAAAGCTCACTAGTGACATATGTCCAAACATAGTGCAGAAGTTTCAGCAGTTTGTTAGGACATATGTGATTTAATGTTAGGAACATATGTCAACATTTTAATGTAATTGGCTAATCCTTTGACAAAACGCACTTTACTTGTAATTGGATAGCTCTAGGATGTGTTTAATGCTTCAAGAAACAAGGTTTCAAGTTCAAGTGTTAAAGCCATGCAAGTCTATCCAAGAATCAAGTGAGAAAGTGCAGGATTTTAAAGCTCGATAGCTAGCATCTATCGAGGTTTAAAAGCTGCTGAAGCCCGTGGCTCGACAACTAGCTCGATAGATGGCTATCTATCAAGGTTTATGAAATTCAGTTTTTCAGAGCTGATTTCAATCCAATTCGTGAATGTATGTTTGAGCTTTCTTTTCTCACAACCTTAAACATATATAAGGATTATTTTTAGGGTCGTCAAAGGTGACACAAGTTGCACAAGAGCACAATTCCACAAGTGTGAAGAAAAGTGTAACCAAAAACCTAGTTTGCCCTAGTTCTTCTTTCTCTTGAAGAAGTTGATGTATCTTGTACACCTTAGGGTTTTGTAACCAAGCAACTTTATGATCTTCATCGTCTGGATGAACTGAAGAACTTTGCAGCCAACATCCTTCTCAAGTTGGTGATTAAGTTGCGTACTGAGATCCGCGCAATTGGTTAGTCACGTACTGGGAGCCGTGCATTGAAAATGAGAGATTGTCACTACAGAACAAGTCCAATTGGGTATTGGGGTAAGGGTTCAACTGTAGGTTGGTATAAGGTACTGGGATTCCTTTACTTGTAACTGCTTGTTTTGATAATAGTGGATTTTCGGGAGTGGTGACCTTAAATTCACCCGGTGGGGTTTTGCCTCGGTGGTTTTCCCCATTCGTAAACAAATCACCCGTGTCAAATTTATTTTCCACTGCATTTAACTTAGTTGGTGATTTGTTTGTGCTACCACATGTATTGCATGTTAATTAACTTAATTAATTCACTTGGCTAATTAATCAATTAATTCATCACAATAGGACAATACATTTTTGACCTATCACAGTTGAAAGTTGATTCTAAGTCATTTTTTGCTATTCCATCAGGTTGCTTTATATATGAAGTTGATAATGAGTATGAGAGGCTTGTGGTTAATCTTACAAGAAAGTGTTGTAGTTGTAAAGTTTGGGATTTGACAAGAATCCCATGTAAACATGGGGTTGCAGCAATCTATAAGAATCTGGAGAGACCTGAGGATTATGTGCATGCATGCTATAGAAAGGATGCCTACGTGGCTGCATACAAGGAGATGATTACCCCACTGCCTGGCCAAGATGAATGGATTGAAACCAACCAACCTGCCCTTGTTGCTCCAATTGTGTACAAGCCTCTAGGCAGGCCACCAATGAAAAAGGAAGAAAGATACAGATGAACCAAACAACCCATACAAAGTTTCTAGGTCAATTAGACCTATAAAATGTGGGTTTTACCATAAGGAGGGGCATAATTCAAGGAGGTGTAAGGCTGTAATAACTGGTGAGACACCATGGCAAAGGAGACAGAGACTTGAGAGACAAAAAATTTTTTTAAGTAAAGCAAGAAGGTGTTCACAATGACAATTATATTACAAATCTATTTCTGATGCAAGGTAATTCTTTTTGTAGGGACAAGAGGGAGAAGAAGCAAGCACTGACCAACCAAGTCAAGGTGCAACTTTAGTACCTCAGCCAGCCAGCCAGCAAGTCAGCCACCTAGGCAACCACCAAGGAAGTTTGCAAGGCAACCACCGTGGTTTGCAAACCAGGCAACCAACCAAGCAAGCAAGCAACCAACCAGCCAGCCAGCAAGTCAGCCACATAGGCAACCACCAAGGAAGTTTGTAAGGTAGCCACCTAGATTTGCAAACAAGGCAGCCAACTAAGCAGCCAACCAGGCAACTAACCAGGCAACCAATCAACAAGCAATACAGTCACCTAGATTTACAAACGAGGCAGCCAACTAGGCAACCAACCAGCAAGCAAGGCAGTCACCTAGATCTGCAAACAATGCAGCCAACCAACAAGCAAAGCACCCACCTGGACCAGTAAACAAGGTAGTCAACCAGCAAGTAAGGCACCCACCTGGACCAGTAAACAATGCAGCCAAGCAGACAACCAGTCAAGTAACAAGTGGGGTAGCTAGCCATCCAATAAGAAAGCCAACCACCCATCAAGCAAGTCAACCAGTCAACCAGCCACAAAAGCAGCCACTGAGGCAGCCAACAGGCAAACCCTACACACAACCAACTGAAACATCTACTTCAGCTTCAAACAGACCATCACCATCTACAGCAGATTCAAGCAGACCACCACCAAGTAAAGCACCCACAACTCAATGGTTCTCATGCAGCCAGCCCATCTCTCATACTCCTAAGGAAACACGGGACACAAGAAAACCTCTATCTCAGGTATATACATAAACACCACCCTTTATACTTACATAAAACACTGGATTAGATCTTGATATGGAGTTGTTATATATTTTGCAGCCTCCAAGGGGATTGGTACCACCAAGGGTACTTAGGAGAAATCATCTATTCTCATATGGAAGAGGTGGATTAAGAGCTGAGACATCTGATGCAATGTTCTCAACAAGGGATAGTATGCAAGGCAAGGATAAGGATAAGGACAAGGGTAAGGGCAAGGGCAAGGTCTTTAGGAAATGAAGATTGGAGAATGTGTTTGCAGAAAATTTACTTTACTTTTTTGTTATTGTGCATGTCTGATAGTGGCATGTCACCACTTTTTTGTTATTGTGCATAACTTTCTACTGTAAAGTTATTCAGTGATTATCTTAGTGGGGACAAAAACACTTATTATTGAAGTACTTTGGCATTGTTTAGTCATTAATATTAGGTGGAGTCCACTTGTTTTAAACAATATTTTGTATATGTTATTATATATGTATGGAATGGTACTTCTTTATGCTTCTTTATTAAACCATACTTCTTTATGCTTCTTCATTTGATGTAAACAGAATCTTGTGGGGTGCATGTGCAATTTCCCCTTATATAAAGAAGAGCAGATTGCGTACTTTATTCAAATTACAAGAACACATTACAAGGCAGCATCACACATTACATAAACAAGGCAGCATTACATAAACAAGAACACATTACATAAAGAATAACACATTACATAAAGAACACATTGCATACTTTATTCAAATAAACAACAACATTACATAGTGCCAAATACATGGAATACACTTGTCAAAAGTGGTAGTACCCAAAATTATACAATAACTACAACAACTTGCCTTCAAGGTAGACTCAATGGCTTTGTTCCAAATTCTCCCATCCTACCAAAAAACACAAAAAAAAAATAGCAAAAAACCCCCATGACACAACAAGTGCAAATTTGTAGTTTTGTAACTTCTCTTTAGCTATCATCTCTCACACCTAGCTTTTTCTTCCCTTTGCTTGGCTACTTTTTCCCTCTCAATAGCTGCTTTTTCCCTATCACTAGCCTCCTTTTCCTTTTCCTGTGCAACTCTTGCTTGATTCTTGTACATACTAAATCTTGCAAGGACAATGGGTGCAACTTCAGACCCACGCTTACATGTTTTGTCATCCAACCACCTAAAGTATTTACAAGTAGGTTCATCATCCTACAAACAAAATCAAATTAGGGTTATTCATAAAGCCAACAAAACCAGAAAACCAACAAAACTAGGAAAAAAAAAGGAAAAAAATCTAAAAACCAACTGTTACTCACCACATCATAGTAGCAGCACCCATTAAACCTTCTTCCAAAATTGTTCAAGGTCAAAGCAGTCTGTAGCTGACAACAGTCAGCAGAACATGAATGGTGACTAGAACCCGAGTAATAACTTGAAGAAGACATATTCAGATTTCACTTTGGTAATTGGAGTACAGAGAGAAATGGGTTTGGGGATATTTAGGGATCCTGATATAGAGGAAAACCCAAGCTTCAGTACACCTCCTCCTTGCTTGCAAATGTTCAGATTTCACTTTGGCAATCTCAGTAAAGAGAGAAAGGGATTATGGGTTTGGGGATTTTAGGGATTCTAAGGTAGAGAGAGGGAGAGAGCTCGTTCTTCTTTTTAGGGTTCTATTTGGGTTCTAATTTTGGCTTATATAGTAAAGGGGATTTTCTAACGAAAAGGGCAGAGTGGGTAACGGGGGTCTAACGGAGGCCACCCCAGGTGGGTTAAGTGATAACTTTTAAATCACGGGTATGCACTGTTAAAACGGGCCAAACCACAAGTGGGTAAAGTGCAATTTCCCCAATTAATTAATTATCCATAACAATTGTCTTGCCTTTCACTCCAACTTCTTTTCTTTTCTTTTTTTCAAGAAAACACATTTTAAAATTTTAAATGATACTTGCCTTTTATATATATATATATATATATATATATATATTGTAAAGGTTAATAATTTGAATCCATTATAATTTGGGATTACTACATTTTCTAATCACAAAATATCTAGGGGTGTGATGAGTGTTATGCGTTTGTAGATGAAATATTGTTTTCATCACACCCCTAGGTATTTTGTGATTGGAAAATATAGTAATTCCAAATTATAATGGATTCAAATTATTAACCTTTACAAAAAAAAAAAAAAAATAGAAGAGCATTTGAGCACGTGCTTAGAGACTAGTATGCATTAAAGATTTGTCAGCTATATATTAGGATTTTTTTTTTTTTGAATTCTTGAAATTGCTTCCCTTCCATAATTTTTGCCAACTAACTTCTTGGGTCATTGGTGGTTGGTTCTATAAAATATTCAATAAAAAGAACTGTGAACCTTATATATAATTTATTGTGACACAATGAGTATAACTAGTTGTTTCTATAATAATAATAAATAAATAATGGGTAATTATCTCACATTGCTTAAGAGAGTGTGTTATGTGTAGTATAACTTGTCTCATCCTCCCTTAAAAGTTACCATGGCTTTTAAGTAGACTTGTGAATTATGATGTGTCTTTATGTTAGAACCCATTTCCATCTTCCTTGTGTGTGTGAGTGTGTTTGTTTCTCAAAAAAAAAAAAAAAAAGTATAACCAATGGTTTCATCCATATGATAGCATTTTGACTCTCCTAGTCCTCGTTTCATCACTTCATCAGCAACCCTCAAAATAATTTAGACATACATTTGCCTAGCCCTGAAAAGTGAAAACCAAAAAAATATATATAAAAAAGGCATAAATGTTTTCATGCTTGCATCATAGTCACTAATTTCTATGGAACAAAATATGTATTTTCTTTTTTCTTTTTTTATAATTTTTTATTATTATTTTAGTTTATAGATTATTTTTTATTTTTTTATAATCAACATTATAAATCTTTTCTATTTTTTATCATATATTAGATGTGGGGGAGAAAGGCCCAGGAGTACGTCTCTATACATGTATTGGGCCAGGGGACCAATCCAAGGACGTAACTAGTCCGAGGATGAATAGTTCCTTGCATGAGGGTCAGTAGTAGTAGGTAAATGGGTAAAATCCGATCAGGATCGCCTGGCAAAGGTCCG
This sequence comes from Notholithocarpus densiflorus, assembly GCA_030021035.2. NCBI lineage: Eukaryota > Viridiplantae > Streptophyta > Magnoliopsida > Fagales > Fagaceae > Notholithocarpus > Notholithocarpus densiflorus. The sequence goes on along the minus strand of JARYZH020000021.1, from coordinate 5,147,707 downwards.
AGGAGGAGTGTCATCTCGGCAGAGAAAAGCCGAGGTAAGAAGAAGTGTACTGCCGTCGAGAGCAACATTCCAGATCGTTCCATGGATAAGGATAAACATCAAGAAGGGACATGATAGAGGAAAGCTACAAATATCTTGGGAAAAGCTGCTACCACCGCATTAAATATACCACAGCTAACTCTCTGGCCGTATTAATGATGAGGTGATCTCTGAACAGTAATTCTCAGCCTTCCAGCTACTACCCAAAGACTTTAGGGAGGTGCTGATGGGACAAGAACCAACCCCAGAGATCTGATCTACACGTGGAGGGTAGGGATGCTAGGGGAAGATAATATAAAATGGAATGGAGACCCTAAGAGAGGGTGATCAAAAATTTGTAAGAGAAAGCATTGTAGCAGCTTGAACCATATTTGTAATCATTTTCAATCAATATATACTAGAACATACCTCCTCGGATTGTGCCGAGGACAAATTTACTTAGATAACTCCAGTCCATTTCTATTTGATTATCTTTTAAAATCCATTCTAACTGTTGTCCCATTCATCAGAGCCTAATTTTCTAACCCACTCTCTACAAATTCATTGTATTGGGCTCATTGGGCTTGGATCCAATCATACCTTGGGCCAAGGATCCAAAACGTGAACTTACATTAGATTAATAAGTTTGTTATTAATTAATATAATAATTTGAGAGTAAAATTTTGTCAAAAACCAATTAATTTAATATACTACTATTTAAGGGTTTTTTCCCCCTTTTTTGAATAAGTATTTGGCCATTAATCCAAAGATGAGACACGAGACAGCACACGCTCCCTCAACCAAGTCAATTCTACCATATTTTCAACCACCTTAATGCCCCACTTTCTCAGCATTATTTAAATAATTTGATATATTTATATTTATCGTCATACTTTCAAAAAAAGCAATAAACATGTGAATTTTTTTTTTCTTTTTTTTTTGAGAAACAATAAGCATGTGGATGATTGTGTTGTTGATAATAATAACATAAATTGTTATAATATTTAGCAAACAACTATAATTCCAATAACATAAGTGGGTATAATTAGTGTAACAGTTAATGAACCACTATATTGCTGATAGAAGTATTAAAATTCAATCACATTAGTATATTTTTACATAATATAATAAAACATAAAAATTATAGTCCTTATTGTACTTTAAATATAAAAACGTATATTTTTTTTTTTTTTGAAATATTTTAGGTGCCGTTTGGTAACGTTGTTCTAATAACCCACTATATTGCTGATAGAAGTATTAAAATTCAATCACATTAGTATATTTTTACATAATATAATAAAACATAAAAATTATAGTACTTATTGTACTTTAAATATAAAAATGTGTATTTTTTTTTTTTCAAATATTTTAGGGGCTGTTTGGTAATGTTGTTTGTATTTTTTGAAATACATGTGAATGAAAAAGTGTATAAAAATACGTATAATATTGTTTAAAAACTGAAAATATGTTGTTAACCACTCGACCAATGAATTATGATAAATGAAAGTTACTGAAGGAAAATAAATATATGGCAGAGTACAGACATGCTCTGCTGACAGTGGAATGCATGTGAATTATTTATGTACTATGTTCTGAAATAAATGAGCTTGACAGTTGATGAATATTACGGTTTGGTTAGGTTTTTAAAAACTCGACGTGGTGCCGTGGTACTGGAGGGGTTTGTTCCGACCGAATAAGGTTGAAAATTGAATCTTTGCCTTCAGAACAAGGACACTCCTATAATTTTTGTGCGAGTGAGAGAGAGAGATCAACATCAAAGGGTGTTGGTTTTTTTATAATCCTATTTAGGCAAAGCAGTCAGGGGAGAAATCGAAAAAAAATATTACTTTTAGGTAGGCTAAAGCCTTAATGAATGGTAGTTATATAACTTATATTTATATATATTTGAATTAGATTTCTTTTGGGATTTTATTTTTGATTTATAGAGTTTTTTTTTTTTTTAGAGAGTTTCAACTCATGTCGTCTGCTCCTAATGATATAAGTTTTTAACGTAGGTGGAGATTGAACCCCAAATTTCTTATTCAACCATCAGAAACTTTACCAGTTAAATTAACTGGAATCCACATTATTTATAGAGATATTAAGTTCATGTATATTGGTTCAAGATGTCCAATTACATTGTAAGTTTATGTATACCTAACTCGAACCATTAATTAAATAAGAGATTTAGAGTTCAATCCCCGTCTACACCAAAAATCGACTAGTATCTTGATATGATAGTAAAAGAATTATCATCATGAGCAGACGTCATAGGTTGAAACTCTTTAAAAAAAAAAAAAACACAAACCATTAATTCCTGTATATAACCTACATGGACAATTCATAGTGGTTTTTTTTTTTCCTATTACAAAATAAAATATATATGAAGTGGTGTATTTATAGTAAAACCAGTATTAGAGCATTAGCATTGGGGAATGCTAATGCCAAATGTAAGGAGAATTTGGCATTTGCAGCCCCAAAATGTCCCAAAATGCTCTACATCAGAGAATTGTAAACCCAAGAATTGCAAATTTTTTTGCAATACTGCTACAATGCAATTCTACATGTAGAATTGCACTGTAGCAGTATTCTAAAAATAAAAACATTATTTTATTCCTTTCTCTCTCATCTGCTCTGACTCTCCCACTCTCTCAACTCTGTCCTCCTCGTCTCTCTATCTTTCTCCCTCTCCCTTTCCTCTCTCTCAATGTTGTTTGCTCCGATGTGGGTGTGGTTTGCTCCGATCGGTGTATCATGGGTCAAGTGGTGCATCGGCATGGTGGGCCGTGAGTTATGGGTTATGGGTTTTGGATTTGGGTTGATCTGGACATGACAGAGCTGGGTGTTGATCTGGGCGTGGATCGAAGATTTTGGATTTGGGTGTTGATTTTGGATTTAGGATCGGCGTGACGGAGCTGGGTGTTGATTTTGGGTTTGGGATTGGCGTGGATTGGCGGAGATTGGAGATCGTGGTGGCGGTGTGGGTCTGGGTCGATGATCGGGTCACAGAAGAGGAAGATCTCGGTGATGGTGGGAAAGGCTTGTTCTTGCAGTTGGGGTTTTGGGTTGAAGTGACTGGTCTCGATGAAAACGGTGGTTGTTGTGTAGATTGTTTATTTTAGGTTTGGGATCGGCGTGGATTGGCAGAGATCGGAGATCGTGGTGGCGGTGTGGGTCTGGGTCGATGATCGGGTCACGGAAGAGGAAGATCTCGGTGGTGGTGGGAAAGGCTTGTTCTTGCAGTTGGGGTTTTAGGTTGAAGTGACTAGTCTCGGTGAAGACGGTGGTTTCTGAGTAGATTGTTGCTTTTGGTATATATTATTTTATTATGTAGATATATTATTTTAATGAGTAGAAGAAGAAAATAAAAGTTTGGGATGCTGGAGGTATTGTAAAATGGTATGGTATAAGTAATAAATTAGCTTTTTGAGATGATAAAATAGAGTAGAGTAGCATTTCCTGATGCTGATGCTCTAATTTTGGGTTAGAAACTCAAATTTGTGTGATTTATAAAGGTAGTTTGCCAAAAAAAATAAAGGAAGAAACTAAAGATGTTGATGTATAACGCTTGAAATACAGGAGGGCCACAATCATGACAACAATAACTTTGAGGGGGCCGAGTAAGGGGCCCAGCAGATAATCTAGTACACTATGAAAGAGTACGAAATCTTTGAGCGTGGGGAGGAGAATCATGGCCCCCAAAGTAGCAACAGAGGTTAGAAAAACTTGTATGGCCCATGAGATCCCAAATGCCAATCTTCATTGGGTCCCTTTTGGGCCTTATTTTGCACCAACTGTCCTTTTCTCTTTTTCTCTTAATTTATTATATCATATATTTCACTATATAATAAAAATTATGTTCTAAAAATCATACTAAAAAAATGGACAGAATCAATATTTTATCTTTAAAGAGACAAAAAATGAAAAAAAAAAATTAAGAAGTATACTAAAATTCAAAACTAATTAACACATGAAAAATAAAATGAGCATCTATTTAGTATAAACAATAAAACATATATAAACAAAAGAAAAATAATTCCAAAATAACCATTTCTTAGATACAATTTAACTCAATCATATATAAATTAGAATAGTACACCTCTCTATAAACAAGTTGGCAAACTATTGGTTTATGGTTCTTACTAGTTATTAATACAATTCATACATATTTGGCAATTTTTTATTTTTATTTTTTAGTTTGGAAGTTTTTCTTTTTTTTGAAAGTTAAATTGCATTATTCCCATAATAGTGACGTTCCATTTTCAATAGTAGTTTTCCATGATATGTTAAGTGATGCAATCAAAACTTATTTATTACCAGAAAAATATTATAAATTTTAAAAGATTCATCTGCCTCTTCGAAGATCCAAAACTAAGGTAAAAGTAAGCAATTTCACTACATGAAAAATTATTGAATACTCCGTGAGTACCATAAATATGTACTCCCTCCTCTCACATAAATTGTGGGTCCCACTATAAATTTAATTAGTGGGACCCACAGTTATGTAAAGGGGAGTACGCATTTATAGTACTCCGGGAGTACTCAATAATTACCCTCACTACATAATCACTAAATCTAGAATTTAATGACTGTAATCGAGAATCAAAATCTATTGCAAAAAAAAAAAAACCAAAAAAGAAGGCTAAACACATCATAGTCTTAGTCACATACACAATCATTTAAATTTTTTTATAATAGGTCAAACACCTAACACCAACAAGGGTTTGGTCCAGTGCTTCTAGTGTACTAGACTCGATCGGATGGTGACACGTGTCACAATCCCAACGAGTCCAGTGCCACTAGACACTGGACCCAAATCTCCCCCACCGACAAAATGAAATATAGCTAGGTATAGTCAATATAGAATCGCAAACATAAATTCACATAGTCACAATAAAAAAAAATTTAATGTTCATTGGATTTTTTTTTTTTTTTTTGTTAGTACGTAAAAGGGTAGTTTCATTTTTTGGTTTGGAAGGGGGCCACGAATTAAAAATATGGATTAGGTAGACATTTTATTTTACGGGTCCTTTAAGCAAACTTTTAATTTGGGGGAAGAGGTTTCAATTTTGAGGGGCCATGCATCAAAAATAAATTAAAATTTGGCCTTGGGGAGGGACCCCTTTGGTCTTCAAGTAATTCCATCATTGGTCGTAGTTATGTTATGTCAGCAGCCAAGTGGCTACATTCTTTTTGCTCTATATGGTGTGCTATCAATAGATTCAATACATGAAAACTACTAACATAATTTGTTCTCTAAGTCAAACAATAAATTTAGATTACTACTCCGATTAATAAAAAATACCAAAATTTTCAATAAATTTAAAAAGAATTTCATTATTTATTTTAATAAAAAAAAGTAAATTACAATTTTTTTTTTTTGATAAAAATTTAGTCTTACGCATTTTGAAATTCTATTATTGAAATAATTTCTTAGTTTTCATGATTTTGGATTACTTCATGCATCACAAAGTTTAAAGCCACCATAGGGATGAGGCGAGATGTGTTTCTGCTCTATTATACCCTTATATACCTGTCTTATTTCTTGAGCAAGGCAAGATATTTTTTCAGAACTCACATCTGTCCCCACCTCAGTAACAAATAAAGTCAAAAATATAATAAGGCGAAAATAAATTCTTAGAACTTTCTCAACATGACTATTGGTTTGCAATTAGCTTAGGAGACAAAAATTGTGAGGGTGGGAAGAGTTTACATGTCTTTATAACATTGATAGAAAATGTAAGAGTTACACGAATCTTGGGATACATTTGTAAGGGGTAAGGCTTAATTTCAATGCACTGGAGCCAATACAATGTGGACACATGGTAAAAATCTGACACTAATAATATATATATATATATATATTTAAAAAAAATTAACTAACTGTTAAACACACACACACATAATTACACTCTCTCACCAAGCTCAAACATTTGACACTAATAATTAATTCAATCCATCTCTATCAATTCAAAATAAAAATGAGTCTCTTTATCTCCTTGTGAATGCAGATATTCTCTACAGTCTGCACTCAATTCAAATTGGTGAATTTGTTTGAACTAGAATGAAATTTAATTCTCAAAAAAAAAAAAAAAAAAATGGAATGAAACTTATAGCTAAAAAATTTCACATTAATAAAAATCCAATTGAGTGCATTTTAATCTTATAACTTTTTTTTCCTTGGCTATTTATTATTTAAGCTAGGTAAATTTTGTGATTAGTGAATAATAGACATCCATTTTTCTTAACCAATTTAAAAAACTCTATATATTACTTTTGTGTTTGTGTGTTCTAATAAGTATTACTGTTTTCTCAAAAAAAAAAAAATAATATTGTCGATAAGAGTCAAAGAGAATACCTCGGAGAGATTCCAATTAAGTAGTTAATACTATATATAAAGACACTACTTTTATCTATACTATTAATAACAGGATTCCAGGTTTGGTTTTCAACTTTTTGCATATTAAAATACCTTCACACAAATTCTTAAACTCTCTAAAATACCTCTATCATTTAGTTAAATAATTTTAAATTAAAAAACACAAATGGGTTAAAATAGTAATTTATTGTTCCTAAGTTTTAGTTTTTTTTTTTTTTTTTTTTTTTTTTTTTTTTTGAAAATTTAGGTTTTTTCATTTGTCTTCTCCATTCAGCCTAAAACTTTGGGCAATATCTCTATCTCATTTTTAAACATTATTCCACATTATCTCACCTCTTTTTTTTATATTAAAAAACACAGTTATTTATATATCACTTTTAAATATTATAACACTAAACCAAAAAAAAAAAGCATTATTGCACCTGCAAAGCACTTGTGATGAGTCTAGTACACACACACGATAGAATTTTAAACTATGACGTTCAATTTTTTATTATCAAGTCTGTACCAATAAGTTTTTGGTGTAAACATGATTCAAACCCCAAATATATTATTCAAAGATAAGAGATATTACTAATAATGTTATATTAAACACTAACCATGCTAGTTTTGTCGTTAGTATTCCATGTGGGACTTCATGTGAATATTCCAACAAATTTGAATGCAGAATTGAAGCTTTTTATTTTCCTTCTTTTGGTGGTTAAACACTAACCTTAAGGGTGTGTTTGGATACCGCCTATTTTGTTGAAACTGAAAAATTATTGCTGAAAGTACTGTAAATAAAGGTAAAAGTTAGTTGAAATAGTACAGTGGAGCCCATGAATAGTGCCAAAAAGTGCAGTGAGACCCATGAATAATAATAATAATAAAAATAAGCTGAATAGTAAAATAATTTTAATTTTTAAGTGCAATTCAAATACACACTAAGTGTTTAATTTAGGTATATCAACTTTAAAGCATCTTTTAAGTCTTGCACTTAGCATGGCCACGTATAATTAAGTGGTCCTGCTGGGATGTTTATCATCCACAAGCTCATGATATAGGGGATTTCATGATATACATATGCATGGTGCACATGGTCACTCTAATCCGGACCATCAAATTTTGATGGGCTTAAAAAGCCTTAATTGATTGTGGTCCAATTTATTGATTATTCTAGCGGGTTTGATCGATACATGCATTGCAAATGGACCATTTCAATCCTTTAAGGCAGAAGTCAACATCAGATCGGATGGTAGGAAGTTATTAGTCAAAAATATGGTTACCCATCGGACAGTTCAAATCAATGATGGGTGATGATCTAATCTAATCAGCCATCAGACATACCCGGGAATGTCTGTCGTGAAAATGGATTTCCCATAAGTGAAGTCCATAGAAAATTAAAGGCTGTTGGGGTTACCTCATTGCCTCACGTCAAGCTTTGCTTAGTGAGTATGAGTTTTTGGAGTTTAGACACATGTTTGTGAGAAGAGTCGAGTTTGGAATTTCTTTAATGTAGAGTGAAAAAGTGGGAGGATAAAAAATATGGATATAATAAAAAAGTGGGGAATAAAAGATATTTTAGTTTTTTCTCGTAATGTTTGGTTTGGGGAGTGAAAAAATAGAGGAACGAAAAACTTTTTTGTTTAGTTGAGAAGAAAAATGAGATGATGAAAAATATAGTTGATATAAATTTACTCTTATACTCCTATTAAATAAATAAATAAAAAAGTAATAAATTATATTTTTATTAAAAAGTTATACATGGATAAAAACTTCATTAAAAAAAAAAAAAAAGAAAAAAAAAGAAGAAGAAGATAAACACCCCACTAAAAAAATAGAAAAAGAGAGAGAGAGAGAGGAATGAGAAGCAACATAAAAAGACAAAAACTAAAATGATAACAAAACGTTGTATGGTGGATATTTTTGTCAAAATACCCCAAACCATTTTACAGCCCATTCTCTCTCCAATTTTTTTCCCCATTTAGGATGTGTTTAAGATTTGCTTATTTTGCTGAAACTGAAAACTTTTTGTTGAAAATACTGTAGATAAAGGTAAAAGTTAGCTGAAATAGTACAGTGAGACCTATGAATAGTACTAAAAAGTGCAATGCCCATGAATAGTAGCAAAAAAACTGAATAGTAAAAAAAAAAAAAACTGGCTTTTTAATTTGTGCCAAATGCACACTTCGGAGAAAACATTCTCTCCTAAAATCATTCCAACCAAAAGCTCAAAAATATCCACTTCTCCATTCCCCTAGAATTACCCTAACCAAACGAGGCCTAAGTGAAAATACAATTTTTACTAGTAAATGATAATCATGGCTAATCAATGTAGGGAAAATTGCATAAAAGACTTATAGTAAAATATTTGTGACAAACTTAAAGGGTTGAAGTGGTTTAAATATTTTAGGAGAATTAATCGAATGAAAAAAGTAATAATATAAGAAAGGCAATAGTTTTTTTTTTTTTTTTTTTTTGAGAACCAAGAAAGGCAATAGTTTAAGAGAAGTAATTTGCACAAATTGACAAATAGGGTGTTTGACAGCCTTAGCTTATGTGATAATGCATTACTTGTGTGACTTCAAGGTTTGGTGTATGAAATGAAATCTAGCAACTCATGATGGACTTGCGCTTACCATTGTTGCATCTTCAAGCTAAAATCAACCGTGCTTACAAACAAAATGCAATGTAGGAGAGATATAATAATCCATATAGAAGCCTATAGTAAAGAATAATATGATTATAAAAAAAAAAAAAAAAAAAAAAAAAAAAAAAAGTAAAGAATAATATGAGTGAGTGGTAGAGAGAGGAGGTGTACCTGAGTTGTTACAAGACAAAGTGCCAAAGATAGTGTTTTGTGTTTTGGGAGATTTTCATAGTACTCTAAAGAATGGTGATGAAGCAAGAGAAATGACACTTAGGTTGTGTTACTAAATAAAGTAGACTCAACGTAGGACTTGCTGAATTGGAGGATAAGAGTATTGAACATCTCTAAGGCAAATGGGTATGAGATTAAGTTCCTTTGGAGTAGTGTGAACTTCGGTTTTTGCTACCTCCTTTCTACAAAATGTCTACTTCCTTTTTATACATGAAACTCTCGGCTTTTTAGATTGAAATCCACGGGTTGAGGTGTGAAATTCTCATTGAACTCTTTGCCCCACGTTTAGACATAATTTAGGGAAAGGTGCTTCTCTTGCATTTGGTGTTCCCAACGGCGGCTGGTTTTATTTTAGCATTCAACATAATAAAATAATATATCTACTACAATAAACAACAACCACTACTAACAACACAATAAAATAATATATCTTTTAATAAATTTTAATTTTTTTAGCATCTGAGAAACAGTGCACATGCAAAGATGGCTAACAAAAAAATTTGACTTTTCTAGCATTTTGTTATATTTGGTTGGTAAGTTTAGCATTTTAGCAATTTGCCTCCACCAAGACTAATGCTATGGCTTTTATACATATGTTGCTAAGCACAACATAGAGTAAATAGGATATGCAAGGGTGAGCTTCAAGACTACACCATAGTCTACCATGTCACTGCTCCCTACACTCCCCTAGATCTGGTGTAGGCTTGAACCATACAGTGAAAGAAAAAATCAATTGGGTCAATCTGAAGAGCCCTCAAAACGTGCTATTTTATATAAGTTGATTTAGGAATCCATATGTTCCTAGGAGAGTGAGTCAGCAGATTTTATATAAATAAGGTTTATTAGGTTTTATGTGTTGCAGATTATAGTGAAGAAGAAAAAGGAGGTGCCGCACAGTGAAAAGAAAAAGGTGAGTGCTGCATAGTGAAAAAAGAAAAGAAAAAAAGGATTGTTACCTTTAAGAGAGATAATTAGTGTGTGTATGAGAGTATAGAAAAAACAAGAGAGATTTTTTTTGTTTAGCCATGAGACATACACAAAAATTATTGTAATTGATTTGATAATAGTGAAATTATTCGGAATTTGTCTCGTGGTTTTTTCCTTCAAAGAGAAAGGGTTTTCCACGTAAATATTTGTGTTCTTGTGTGTGATTGTTATTTTCGATTGTTAATATTTGTGATAATATTATTTGGGACCCAACAAGTGGTAGGTTAGAGTGGATGCGATGGCCAAAGAAGAAGGCAAGGTTTCAGGAATTGAGAAGTTTGATGAAACAGACTTTGGATATTAGGGGATGCAGATTAAAGATTATCTCTATGGAAGAAGTTGCATCTGCCTCTTTTAGGAAAGAAACCTGATACTATGAAGGATGAAGAATGAAACCTTCTTGATAGACAAGTATTAGGAGTTATTCGATTAACTCTATTAAGATCAGTTGCGCACAATGCTATGAAAGAAAAAGACCACAAGTGGTATCAGAGCACTCCTGTAGCGCAGCATCTGAATGAATTTAATACAATCACAAATCAATTATCCATGGTGGGAATTGAATTTGATGATGAGGTTCGTGCATTGATACTTTTGGCTTCTTTACCAAACAGTTAGGAAGCCATGAGAATGACGGTGAGTAATTCTACAGGGAAAAGTAAACTCAAATATGATGACATTCGAGATTTGATTTTAAGTGAAGATGTTCGCAAGAGAGATGCAAATATAGACATTGCACAAGATCAAGCTTTTGTCATGGAGAACAAGAGTAGAGGTAGAAGCAGAGGACCTAATGATCGAAAATTCAATGGTAGGTCACAATCAAGAGATAGATCTCAGTTCAAGGAAACTAGAGAATGCTTCCATTGTGGGAAAAATGGTCACTTAAGAAGAGATTGTTGGCATTGGAATAAGGAACAAAATAAAGGAAAATATGAAAAGAATGATAGTGAGAAAAATACTACAACTGCTGTGATTGATGAGGATGTTGTGGTGCTATCTATTGAAGAGCAAAAGTGTGAGCATGTTGCTAATAATAATGTTGAGTGGGTTGTTGATTCTGTAGCCCCCCACCATATTATCCCTATGAAGGGGTTGTTTACCACGTACAAAGAAGGAGACTTTGGTACAGTGAAGACGGGTAATTCTAGTTACTCAAAAATTGTGGGAATTAGTGATGTGTGCATTGAAACCAATGTTAGTAGCACTATGATGTTGAAGGATGTGCGACATGTTCCAGATTTAAGGATGAATGTGTTTTCTACATTGGCTATGGATCGAGCAGGTTTATTCAGTACTTAGTAGATTATGCCAACAAGTTTGAAATCAAGCCACAATTCAATAAGACTGTGGCACAAGCGGAGTATGACTGTACTCTTGGTCGTTGGCGTGTAAAGAGTGTGGGATTAAAGGGTGAGATGACAGAGTATAAGTGTCGCTGGTTAGTCGCGGCCACCGGAGAAAATGCAGAGCCAGTGATGCCTAAGATTGAAGGAATAGAAGAATTTGGAGGGTCTATAAAGCATACTAGTTTGTACAAGTGTGGGGAAGAGTTTAGAAGTCAAAAAGTTTTGGTTGTGGGTTGTGGGAATTCAGGCATGGAGGTTTGTTTGGATCTTTGCAACCATGATGCTAAGCCTTCTATTGTGGTCAGAGACTCGGTAAGTATTCTTATTTCATAGCCATGTCCTCTCTCTCTCTCTTTCTCTCCCGCGCACCAAAGCAAGAAGCTCACTTTTTATTTTTAGCCGTTTATTGTCTCTCCAATCATGGACTTTTTTTTATTGAACTAGAAAAAAGCCAGTATAAATCTCTCTAGGTTTCTTCTTTTTTTTGTTCACAAAAGTTTTCCCAAAATTGAGGAAGAGAGAAAATAAATGTTGGGAAAGGCTTTTTTCAGTGTCTAAAACACTCATGTGGTTCTTCAAACATGTTTTATACAATTATAATCCCTATTGATTTTTTTTGTGCAATATGTAGAACACTCATTTCACTATGACTGTTTTGTTAACTGCTTATTGCTGTTAAGAGTTAGTGACTTCAAGTTCCAACAGTTTGTTTTAAAAGATGATTTTTTTTTTTTTTTTTTTTAAGTAGCTGTATTCATTTTTGGAAAGACAAATTTTTTTTTATCCTTCACTTTCTAGGAATTCTCAAGCATGCGCAACATTGTTCAGAAACGTTGGAGGTTAAAAATATTGTCAAAATCACACAACCACTTTGGCCTTTTTCTTCTTCTCTATTATGATTTTGAGTATTTTTAAAGAAACACAATCCACCCCCATTAAGCATATAAAGTATCATATAGCTTAGAGTCAAATTAGGCCTCCTAGTCCTATCAAAATAATGAGGGCCTCACACGCATCAACTCCATGTCTTTTCTATGTTTCTTTTGGTCCATTTTTATTAAGCTTTTTTGGGTGTAACTTTTTTTGGTTCGAAGGTGCACATCCTACCACGAGAGATGCTGGGAAAATCGACTTTCGGGCTGTCCATGTGGTTGCTCAAGTGGCTGCCCATGCGCCTTGTCGATCGGCTACTGCTGATTGTGTCATGGCTCATTCTTGGTGACACTTCTCGATTCGGATTGGACCGGCCGAGCTTGGGTCCCCTCGAACTCAAAAACTTGTCCGGAAAGACCCCAGTCTTAGATGTCGGAACGCTTGCCAAAATCAAAAGTGGTGACATTAAGGTACTTCCCTTTTATCAAATCATATCTCACTTTATTTCACTTCCTGTTGCCAACACAAATTTTTCATAGATTTTACTATCCTTTTGACAAATGATTGTACTTATTATTTGCTTTTCTGGATGGCACACTTGCTTTTCTTTTTATTGAATCAAATCACCAACTTTTTGCTAATTTTTGTTATTGTTTTTCACTTTAACTATGCATGACAATTTTTTGAGCCTTTCCAAATTTTGGAAACTTTTTTCCAGCCTTATTAAGAAAAGACTGTTAAATCTAGCCATACATTTTGTTTTCACCAATAAATTCAAGCTTTTTTATTTAGTGGGAGAAACTATTCAATCTCACTGGCCTACACTGCCTCTAAAGATGAGAGAGAACTTCTCTCGTAGGAGTGAATAATTTCTTGAGGATGTCAATTAGTTCTCAAATTTAGTTGATTCTTGATGCAGAAGTTATTCTCAAGCTAAATAATTTCAAAAGTCTTAACTTTTTCAATACTGGTTTAGGTGCTTCCAAGCATTAAGAGGTTAAAACGTCACGCTGTGGAATTTGTTGATGGAAAAATAGAGAACTTTGAGGCCATTATTTTAGCAACCGGTTACAGAAGCAATGTACCCTCTTGGCTAAAGGTACCTTTCCTCTTTATCTTTTTCATTCTAGTTTTAGTTCCTTGATTCTTTAAGTCAATGTCTTTTTTTATTTGTCTGTTGCGGTTGTAGCATCATCACTTACTACCTTTATACATTATGCATCAATTACAACGAGTCATGTCTGTGAAAAATATTGTGAACTTATTTACTTATTGTTTTATTTTCCTTCCACATGTTAACCCTAGTGTCATAGACTGAAAAAGAGATTATATGGGCTTATATTGTCAGGAGGGACAAATGTTTTCAAAGAAAGATGGGTTGCCTCGAAGGCCATTTCCAAATGGTTGGAAAGGTGAGTGTGGGCTCTACGCAGTGGGGTTTACAAAACGTGGAATTCTTGGTGCGTCAATGGATGCGAAAAGAATAGCTGAGGACATCGAACGGTTTTAGAAAGTGGAAGCAAAACATAATTCTACAACCTTTGCTAGCTCACTTTTGTCCTAAGTTTGTCGAGTTTGAGATATAGAAAATCGATGGAGAGAGTAAAACATTGATGAATGATTGGAGGCATCATATGTATACCCACCTTTGCTCGATCCGTTTACTTTTGCCTCAGTCATCATAATGATTTTGCCGAGTTAGACACTTAGACATTAGTTGGAGCTAGGAAGTAAAAAAATAGTGAATGACCATCAAATTTTTTCATCTACATTTTCACTTTCTTCAATCAACAATTTCTATATCTTTGACTCGGCAAAAATCATGATCATGGCTAATGCAAGTGTGAACGAGTGCAAAGTTAGTACCAAAATTGGAGGGTTTTGATGGTTTGGTACCGATGCCGGTGCTCCTCCAATTGAGGGTGAAAAAAAAAAGGGGTGGGGAAAGAGTTGAAACGGAACTCTTTTGCTTCACAAAATGACACAAGCCAGGCCATGGGAAAGGAGGATTTCAGAGAGACGAAAAAAAGATGGACCTCATAAGCTATTTGTACATGTTGTACATTACCGGTTTTCTCTAATTAGTAGTGTTAGGTATGACATTTTCCAGAGAAAAAAAGAAAGAAAGGAGAGTGTGGGGGGGAAAGAGTTATAGAGAGCCATGTTTGATAATTGTTTGCCTAGTGATATAATTATGTTTTAACCTCTGTTTAGTATTTGCCCGTAGGGTTTCGATGAGAGTATTAACGTTTTGATGTTTTCCTCTAGTGTAGCATTGTATGGAATTCAATTCTCCATTGAGTTTTTGGGTGTATCCGAGACTACTTGGAGAGAAAAATGACTTCTAATGAAAATCCCTTCTTTTTTTATTCTTTTGCCTACAACTTGTACCAATTTAATTATTTCTTTCATGCATTTTCGCTTTCGAAATGATTTCATTCCAAGTAGTAGCTAGGACCACCACTTAATTTGAAGCAGAAAAGATTCTATTAACTGCATACAATTCCCATATCAATTGTCATGACTCAAGACTCGGTCTTTTCTAATTTTGTTGCATCACCTACTCTAGAAAATTGATGTATCTATTTTCTATTTTTCATTGAGGTTATGTCATATGTGATGCATTTTATACGTCTATAATATTTTTTAGGGTAAACTATATATTTGATTTCTATCTTTTACACTACATTTTAATTTGATCCCTAACTTTTCAGTATTGCGTCAATTTAGTCTCTGTACTTATCTCTTAGAAGAAAATTGTCGACGTGGCAAACAACTAAAATAAAATAATTAATTTCCGTTAATATATCAATAAACTAATTTTTTAATTTCTATTTAAGAAATAACAGTAGAAACTAAATTGACATGGTAGTGAAAGGTTAAGCTATAAAGGATATAAACAAAATACTTAGTTTACCCTATTTTTTAGTTTCAACTCAAAAAAATAGGAAGCCAAACCCTAGCATTATTGAAAAAGAAAAGTTAGGAAGTACATTTATAGATCTCACGCCTGAGTATCAGAGTGTCATGACATCAAGCATGCGGACTGACTGGTTCATTTTTGGATCTTTGACTGTTTTTAGGAATTTCAATCCAAAGCTTGCTAATTTGGATTTGTTCACTATCGAAAAGTATTTTCCTCCATTTGCTCAAAGTGATTTCAATCCTTGTCACACTTTTTTTTAAAGGAGGGCACTGCCAGAGAGTACCCACTTCCACTCACAGCTGTTTGAGCAAAAAAAAAATGCTTTCATTTCCCATTCTGAGGATAGTTGAAGTAGCACGCAGCTGTAATATTCTTGGAATCTTCATAATCATAAATAAGAAAGAAAGGAATTCCCACTTCTTTTTTTTTTTTTTTTTTTGGAGGGAAAAAGGAATTCCCACATGGTGTAAATTAAATTCCCTTACTAGTGTCAGTTCTGAAATGCTGACACTTTCTGCATGCAGAGGGTTTTTATTTTTTAGAATTTATTTGTCTCTGTATTAAAGCCACAAAGAAAAAGAGGAAATTTTGTTACAAGAAGGTGGTTTAATTATCCACAATTTTATTGGTCGATGTAAATATGTAATGCATAAAATGGAGAAAATGAAATCTCAGCACCTCTCAACCCATCAAGGGAGAGACTAAACATGTTCCAGGTATATGTGAGACTAGTAAGATTGACTATAACCAACTCTTGCTCTAGTTGTTCACATTATCACAATCAATATCCCGCTTTTTTTTTTTTCTTTTTTTTTCCCATCTCAAAATATATTCCTAAAAATCTTAATATCCCGAACTAAGAGGAAATGGAAATTCAAGAAAGTGATTTTCATTATCCAATCCATTTGAATTCCCATGAGACACAACACTCCTCTCCTTTCCTCTCTTATCTCCCAATCAAAAGAAGGGGAAGAAGCTTAACCACAAAAACCAAGGGGCTGTTAGGTAAGAGTATTTAAATATAGTTTTTTGTTTTGCAATTCATAAAATGGTGGGTTCCACACTTGAATTTATTGTTTAGCTAATATTTTCTAAATATAGTTTTCAAAAAATTATATCATATTTTCCTGATTTAAAATAGGATTTTGAAAACGGCTTAGGAGATGTTTTCAAAATACAGAAAATATTTTTAATGACATAGTTGTAAATAAATTGAAAACAGTAGACTCCACATATTTGTCCAAACTCTTTTATCTCTTAAATTTAGGAGTTTATCTTTATCACAAAAAAGAATTCTCACACTTCTAATTTGAAACTTATCATTAAAAAAAAAAAAAAAAACATGATGAGCTCTATTTGCTTATCATTATCCACAAAAAAAAAAGGTAATCTACAAATTTTACACGTTACTTTTTGTAAATTTTTTTTTTAAATCTCAAAAATAGAAATGGTCTCCCAAACAATTATTTTTGTTTTTAGTATTTTGAAAATTGTTCTTAAAAGTGTGAGCCAAACACGTAAAATATAAAAATTATTATCTGAAAACTAGTTTCAAGTTCAATTTTTTGAAAATTGTTTTTATACTGTTTTGAAAATAAAAACAAAAATCCTCCTACCAATCAGGCCCTAAAATGTAAAGAATTTTTTCTAACTCTATTGTATACATTCTTCTAAAAATTGATTTATATATAATATGCCTATATCTAAACTATTATTTAAGGGGCTTCCCCTATTTGGACCGAATTTTTTTTTATTCTAAAATACCCCTACACCCCTAGGTTTAAGTAGAAACAAAATTAAATGATAGTCTGGTAAAAATACATGTCTAACTTACACTAAAACATTGCCTACAAAATAGGAACACTCTTCCACTAACCCACTTCTTCAAAGCAACTATAAGTTTTTTTTTTTTTTTTTTAAATAGGAAAACAAGTTAAACAACCTGTTGTTTTTTTTCTAAAAAAAACTAAAACGTTGCCTACAAAACAAGACCACTATCTTGATAGTTTTCAAATTGCTTTATCCATTTATAAAAAAATAAATAAATAAAAAAATTAAAACAAACACACGTTTCTTTGTAAAAACACATCTGTCATACTGATAAAAAAATAAAAAAACCAGTCGTACACCCACATTTTAGTCATACACACAAATCCAAACTTCTACCCAACAAATTTAAATCTCCCCATTATCATTAAGCAGTTATAATGTTATCAAATTACTTCCCATCTCTTCCATAGAAAATAAAAATTAATTCCCATCTCCATCCTCAAGTCCCTGCTTTTTATACTAAGAGGAACAAACATTTTTGCATTTTAGTAATAGGTGACTATGTGCCAGAGGAAGCCACTCAAAAAGGTATTTACTCATCATTTTCTTTCCATTCATGTCAGATAATTTAAGCTTTTATGTTTTTGGAACCTCTGTCACCAAATTCTATTTAATACCACTGTTCTATAACTTCTTTTGGAATTTGATGTTTACAGCATATTAATTAAGCTGAAAAGCTATGAGACTTACATAGCGGATGTGTTATCTAACTGCAATTTTGGTTAGTTTGTCTCTTCTAATTTTTAATTTTATTTTACATAAACATTTACACGTGATGTATATGTATTCTTTGTGATAATTTCTATTTTTCTTGATCAATGTTGGTAAAGTGTTACAGTCACTGCATAAATAGATACAGGAAGAAGAAGCTCTACTTATAAAAACAAAAGATCTTTTCTAATTGTTCTTGCTCAAACAAAAAAGGCTTTTCCATCTCAACTAGTATGTCTTTCTTTTTTTTTTTAGGAAAACAACAAGTATGTTAATGTACATAGTTCTTTTATTTTTATTTTTTTTAATAAAGAAATAAATAGTCTTCTAACACTTTATTTATTTATTTTTATCACAGTCATCGACAATTTGTCTATTGATGAGGATTATGCAATTTGTAGTTGGTTTTTGTTGAATTCGGGTAGGTTACTTTTGCTATTCCTTATTCTAATTATATGGACTCTGAAGTACTTTTCTTTATTTCAATATTTCCTTATCATTATTTTATTTTATTTTTGTATGATATGCGTTTGTGGGTTAAAGCTTACTCATTATCTTAAAAAAAAAGGAATACTCATTGCTTTTCTTTGATTACAAAATGGAATATTCATTAATTTTCTTCGATTACAATATTACAGTATGTTCGTAGAACTTTGTTTTTTTTAAAAAAATTGATTACAATATTACAGTACGTAAAACTTTGTTTTTATTTTTATTTTTAACTTTTGTGCAATTTGGGAATAGTCATTGCTTTTCTTTGATTACAATATTACAGTGCATAGAACTTTGGAGGTTACTCTCTCTGTATCTTAGTTTGTTTTTCTAATAAAAGTCTTTGTATAAAAAATAAAATAAAAATAAAAAAAGACTTTGCAATTTGGATAAGTATCAAACGAGTTACTCCACTATTAACCAAAAAAGATGAACGTGTTGGGAAATTTAGACCCCGGTTGATAGAATTAACAAGTTTTAAACCCAAGTTGTTAATTAGATTTATTATGAATAAATCTTATTAAAACAAACAAATATCAATATCATGTCAATATCATACACAGCGGAATAGTAAATAAAACAAGATATGATGACCTAGGAAAACCAATGAAACAAACTAGTTTCACAGTAAAAAACTTGGAAGGAAACCTTCCCGAAAAGCAATTCACTATAGTAAAGAGAAGTTTCAGATCTAGTACAAAACATTTGTCCCTAGAGTCTACAACCCCCGTAGATGAATTTACAGCAGAAACCTTCTACCGCTTCAGAACCTCTAAACTCTTCAATATATGAACGCCGTTTAATGCGCGAATCCCAGTACGTGACTAACCAATAATGCACGGATCCTAGTACTTGACTAACTCCAGCAACTTGAAGATGTTGTTGGCTGCAAAGTTCTTCACTTCATCAACAATGAAGATCAAGAAGTACTTGGTTACAAAACCCTAAGTCGCAAAAGATGTAGTAACTTTTTACAGAGAGAATAAGGCACTAGGTCACTTTCTGCATGTTTTCTCCATGTATAACGGCCTTTAAAATAAGCTTTATATATGTCTAGGGTTGTGAGAAAAGAAACCCTACACATACATGTCAACTAGGGCCAAAAATCATATTTGCAAATTCTAATTTCGTAGATCTCGACAGATTCAGCTTCTGTCGAGCTTCGTTCTTAAATCTCGATAGATACTGTTTCTGTCAAGGTACTGTCGAGCTTTAATGAATAGCTTTTCTTCACTTGTTTCTTGGTCCAATCTTCATGACTTTAATACTTAACTTGAACTCTTGTTTCTTGAAGTACTAAACACATCCTAGATCTACCCAATTACAAGTAAAGTGTATTTTGTTAAAAAATTAGCCAATTATATAAAATATGTCCTTAACAATTTCCCCCTTTGGCAATCCATGACAAAACCACAACAAAACAACTAATCATGAGAGAAGTCTTAAAATTACTTAACTCATAACCACTTGTTGTATTACAAAATAAATCTATCCCTACTACAAACTCTTGAAAAACTTTGCAAGAAAAGAGTTCATGGCATGATAGACTTTCACAACCTGTCTTTCTAAAACACTTAAACAAAACTCATCAAGGCATTATGTGTGAAACAGAAATAAAGATTGCGTACATAAAGAAACATGCGTATAAAGATAGAGAAGAAACAACACATGTAAAGATAGGTGAAGAAGACATACATCACCATATATATATTTCAAAGATAAGCACAATGTATATAAAAATAGTCACAAGACCGGTGTACAAGAAGCTAAAAGAAGCTCCTAAAAATACAAGGAGGTAAACACTCCCCCTAACAAGATGAAACACAACTCCCCCTTACAAAGGCATGTATTTCTCCCCCTAACATGTAGAATCTTAAAAAATTACATTTTCTCCCCCTTTTTGTCATAATTGACAAAGGGTACAAGAAGTTATAAAGCTTCACCCGAGAAACATAAAGATGATCTAAGATGATCAACGGACACAAGGAATCCATATAAATGCATGAATGTAATGAAACAAGATACTATGGATGACAAGATAATAGAAAGATGCAAAACATGTGAAAAACAATGCATGCAAAAGGGCCTCGACAGATCGAGAAGCTGTCGAGCTACTATCGAGCTGGCAGATAGCACATAAAATTACCTCGATAGATCGAGATATGTATCGAGAATCTATTGAGAAGCTACCCAGAAATCTCAATGGATCGAGAATCTATCGAGAATGTATCGAGCAGACAGAGAGCACAGAAATTTGGCTCAATGGATCGACCTAGCTGTCGAGAAGCTATCGAGGTCAAATCCAGAAATCTCGATAGAAGAAACTTATGTCGAGCTGCTGTTGAGATGCTGTCGAGAAGGTATCGAGCAGCTGTCGAGAAGACAAAAGAAAGATTTTCCAAGGGAGGAAAAACACACAAGATGAAAAAGCAACAAGATGACTACTCAAACAAGCATCCAAGCAGCATGTTAAGCACTCAAACACAGCTTAAATCTAGATGTAAAACATTTCTAGATCAAAAGATACACATACATACTAAACAAATCTAACCAATTTTATTTTTCAAAAACAAGTTAAGACAATTTAGCAAGCATATATAAACACATGTATCCTTTGTGATGGCCAAATCACATTGTACTTGCATATGTATCAAGAGTAGCAAAGAATTTGCGTGTTGTGTGTAAAGCAAAGCAAGAGTTTATAAGTGTCTCATATTATGAAGATTTGAGACATGAGAAAATCAAATACACTCATACATAATCATAATTGTTTGATGGAGACTATCACCTTCGAGGTACATCCTATAACTCTCAAATCTCCTAGATATACACTTGCAACCATATTAAAAACATTTTGATTCTTTTTACTTTTATATTCTTTGCATATTTTCTTTTTGAACATATCATGCATGAGCATATAAGAGAAAAAAGAAATACCCAATTATGTAAGCCAAAACATCACAATTTGGCTATGCCGAAGCACACAGATGTTATACATGATTGGCGGGCTTTAGTGGTGAGATGGTTATTTATGTCTTTCTCTTAGGATTTTCTAGTCCTTCCCGTCAAAAAGAGTGATATGAGTATAAGATATAAGAGACAATCTTAATCGTACTCATCACAACCACAAGCCACAAAACTTACTTGCTTAGTTGTGCATTAAGATGCTCATCTAAGTTACAAGAGATGCAAAGTTTAGAAACTTTGTTTTAATGGCCATTAAAGGTACACAAGTACCAATATACACAAACACACTGTCTAGTACAAAATTTTTGTCCCTACACTCTATAATCCCTGTAGATGAACTTACAGCAGAAACCTTCTACCGCTTCAGAACTTTTGAACTCTTCAATATATGAATGTCGTTTAATGCACAAATCCCAGTACGTAACTAACCAATGATACACGGATCCCAATACGTGACTAACTCCAGCAACTTGAAGATCTTGTTAGTTGCAAAGTTCTTCACTTCATCAACAATGTAGATAAAAAAGTATTTGGTTACAAAACTCTAAGGCGCAAAAGATGCAGTAACTTCTTGCAGAAAGAATAAGGCATTAGGTCGCTTTTGGCATGTGTTCTCTATGTATAACGACATTTAAAATAAGCCTTATATATGTCTAGGGTTGTGAGAAAAGAAACCTTACACATACATGTCAGCTAAGGCCAAAAATCAAATCTGGAAATTTTGATTTCGTAGATCTCGACAAATTCAGCTTCTATCGAGCTTCGTTCTTCAATCTCGATGGATACTGTTTCTGTCGAGGTATCTGTCAAGCTTTAATGAACAGCTTTTCTTCACTTGTTTCTTGGTTCAATTTTCATGGCTTTAATACTTGACTTGAACTCTTGTTTCTTGAAGTACTAAACCCATCTTAGATCTACCCAATTACAAGTAAAGTGCATTTTGTCAAAGGATTAACCAATTACATAAAATATGTACTTAACAGAACGTATTAATTATATTGCAATCTTAACCAATGAAAAAATAGTATTAAATTTGACAAATTGTGCAATTTGGATAAGATTGCAATATAATTAATACGTTGAAAAATATTTTTTTTTTAGGTGCATTAAACTTGACAAACTATGCAATTTGGATAAGATTGCAATATAATTAATATGTTAATTGATTACTTAGAGAAAGTAGTTATATTTAATCCTTACTCTTTCTTTTTTTGTCTTTTTTTTAGGGTGACATATCAACAATTTTGTTGAATTGCATAATGGGCCTATTGGATGAGTTTGAGTGAGACACTTTACAAAATTATTGTATAATTCAAGACTCACATAAAGTGGCAGTCATCTATCAAGTGGTTGTTAAAGACTTTTTTTTTGTATATAAGAAAAAATATATATCCTATATATGCCTATATTTATCAATTTGTGTAATAATATGTTGGATTCAATTTTTTTTTTTTTTTTTTTTTGGAAAATTAATGTACATATCATTAATCGAAACTCCTACAGTTTAGCTTTATTTTTCTCAATCACATCTCTTCCCTATGAAATTAATTAGGGGAAATTGCACTTTATCCACTTGTGGTTTGGCTCATTTTAACAGTGCTCAAAGGGGCCATTGGTTGTTGCAAGAGGACATACATGTTGCACTTTGTACATGACTCATGTGAAGACCTGTAAGAAGAAGTTCAATGAGATTAAAATTTTTGAGAAGACTCCAAAGATGAATGTTGGGATTAATGGTGTTGAAACCAAGAGAGTGAAATTCTCATTACCTAATAGTACT
Source organism: Notholithocarpus densiflorus (assembly GCA_030021035.2). Classification (NCBI taxonomy): domain Eukaryota; kingdom Viridiplantae; phylum Streptophyta; class Magnoliopsida; order Fagales; family Fagaceae; genus Notholithocarpus; species Notholithocarpus densiflorus. The sequence goes on along the minus strand of JARYZH020000021.1, from coordinate 5,124,535 downwards.
TCAGAAGAGGAAGTGGTAGGTGATGAAGAATATGAAAATGCTAAGGTTACATGGGATGATGATGAAGTGAAAGATCCTAGAGGTCTTGAGCAAGGGGAGCAATATCCTCCACTAGAGATTGTTGAACCTCATGAGAAGATGACTACTGGAGAACATCGAATTGTTAGCTTCAAGAATAATTGGGCTTTTGATGAGGGGCAGCCAAGGGATTGGATTAAAGAAATCCAAGATGAGATTAATTATTTGAGGATGAAAGGGATTGATGTTGATGAAGTGTTCTCAGTGTTGATGAAGATAATGAAGAAGGTCAAGCTTGGAGTTGGCTTGACCGACACAGAATTGAATTGAAGAAATAGATTGAAAATCTCCTCCCATCGATGGGCTGGAGGGGGAGATTGTTATGGGTCCAGCCCACGTAACAGCCCATGTAATGAGCTTGTTGAACAGAATAGAATTCTATTTCTATGAGAAGTCTTTTATATAAGTTGATTTAGGAATCCATATGTTCCTAGGAGAGTGAGGCGGCAGATTTTATATAAATAAGGTTTATTAGGTTTTGTGTGTTGCAGGTTATAATGAAGAAGAAAAAGGAGGTGCTGCACAGTGAAAAGAAAAAGGTGGGTGCCGCATAGTGAAAAAAGAAAAGAAAAAAGGATTGTCACCTTTGAGAGAGATAATTAGTGTGTGTGAGAGAGTAAAGAAAAACAAGAGAGATTTTTTTCTTTAGCCGTGAGACATACACAAAAATTATTGTAATTGATTTGATAATAGTGAAATTATTCAGAGTTTGTCTCGTGGTTTTTCCATTCAAAGAGAAAGGGTTTTTCACATAAATATTTGTGTTCTTGTGTGTGATTGCTATTTTGGACTGCTAATATTTGTGATAATATTATTTGAGACCCAACAACAAAAAGCTTAATAGCACGAGTCATAATCATGATCATCACCATCATCTTGGCCCCAAATACAAATTATTTTTTAAAGTAAATTAAATCATGTTGATTAGACCCTCCAAAAATCCGAATTCATAAAGATTAAAGACAATGACGCGTGTGAATAGAGGATAAAAGACTCTAAAGGATAGGTCTTTTGTAATGATAAGAAGCATCCCACCCAAAAACAAATAGAAAGTATGATAAGAAACACAAGTAGATTCCTTTATAAAGCTCATCCATTGTACACTAAACAAAATTGCATTATTTATGAGAGAAGGGAAAGAGAGAGAAAAGGAAAGGAGGGGTTTTGGTACACTAAATTACAAAGACAAAGAGCAATATGTTTGATGGGAAACCATGTATAACATTATTTTAGAAAAAGATACATAACATCATGTAGGATAGGTGACCAAACGATTCAGCTTATTAAAAAGAAAAGAATTCTAAAGTATGTAAAATAAGAGGACAAAAAGGAGCATACCTCCATTATGATATTTAATAAGGACTTAGTACCAGAAAAAAAAATGTTTTTTTTTTTTTTTTTTTAAGACTGATCCGACTCGTCAACTAAAACAGATGGTTCATAACTTCATATTGCTTCCCTTGGAGCAAGAAAAAAAAAAAAAAAAACTTTTTAGTTATCTCATTCGTTTTGAATATTTTTAACAAGTACATTTTGTTATTATCTCTAACACCGTTGAGAAGGCCTAATCACCATCTCACTTGTTGATGAGGGTGCACCGTATCATAGATAGATAGGGTAAAATTGTATATTTGACTTTGATTATGAACCTTAATTTATAGACAATGAAGAATATCTATTATTTATGTACCAATAAAAAATAACCTCCACAATTTTTTTTTTTTTTTTAGAGTTATCATCAGACCAAGACATCAATAAGATTTTGGTGTAGGTGGGGATTGAATCTCAGATTTCTTATATAACCATCAAAAACTTTACCAGTTGAACTAATTGGAACATATCTCCACAAGTTATGATTCAACATATATCATCTAATCTCAATAAATAAATAAATAAAAACCCTGTTTGATTTTAAATTCTTAATCTAAAGCGATTCTCTCAATTATTATTATTTTTATTAGTGTGTATGCTATTTTATATATCTAACAAATTCTTTATAAACTCTCAATTCGAGACTTGTCTCAAGACACAAAAGTACTTCATTCCTTACCAATCAGAATCTACCTACTAAATAGTTTAAAACAACTATGAGAATAGATTCCGAAATGAAAAATAAGAGAGAATAAAAGCTTGTTCTGATATAGACTTAAAGTTGTATCTTCTTTTTATATACACGGTAAAACCGTAAAAGCCCCTAGCTAGTAGCCATTTTTAGTCTTTGATATTGATCAAGGCATGCAAGAATTTTCAGACCAAAATTAGACATTATGAACATCTTTATGACCCTTTAATTTGTTATTAAAAAAGGTTATGGAAAAGGGATTAAAGTGAGAGAAACTTTTTCTTGAGATAGGACTGAAAGGATTGCAACAATAGGGCATGATTACCGAAAATGCAAAACGATGTGACACTAAGGTTATTGCCACAGAAAATTATTCATTGATTCCTGTGAAACTTTGGTAGGGTTATGACTTATGATTCAATTTGAAAAATAAAAAGCCCATTTACACGGAGATAAATTTGTGTAATTGAGCTTTGTGCCTTTAATTTGTGTACAACTCGATAATCATGAGGAACTGGATGTTTTTCCTTGGACATAAATTCCTGTGCATCACCATGATTGGGATAATTCTTATGGGCATTATGGAGAACACATTTATTTGCTCATGCTATGTTACTTGCTTTCTTTGGGGGCCATAGAGCTATATGATTAGTGAAGGCACTCCAACGAGAACAAACGTGAATGGGAAACCTGTTTTAGGAGCTTAAAAAAAAAAATCCATGTTTGGAGTTTAGATCCCTACTTAATTACACAGTGGAATTGTTATACCTAATCTAAAACAATAAATATGTATAAAATAGTAAAAGAGTAAACAAAGTTTTGGTAACGAAATGAAAACCCAATAATATTGAAGCATTTTAATATTATCTTTTATTGAAAAGATATGAAAGTTTAATATGGTAAATGAGGAGTTAGTATGTTATCAAATTTAAAATCTCACATTAATAAGGAGAGAGAGTCCTTATTAATTTATGTGTGTGATGACTTATTGGGCTTAAATGTAATGTAGGAGAAAATGGATCAAGCATGCGCATAGGAAGAAAGTGATCAATATTTCTTTAATAATATATATATATATATATATATTACATTATTTTACTAATACAGTAAATTATAATATATAAAATTAAAATTTTATGTTATTTTTTAAGAGAGTTTCAACCTATGGCATCCGCTCTTAATGATAGTTTTTTATCATTAGACTAAGATACCAATCAGTTTTTGGTATAGATAGGGATTGAACCCTAGATTTCTTATATAACCATCAGAGACTTTACCAGTTGAGCTAACTGGAACTCACTTTTTGAAAATTTTATGTCTGTAGAAATTTCATTTCAGTCTCCCTAAAAAATTAAGTTTAGTTTAAAAGGGTTTAGCTTATCTCCAGTACTTTTTAAACTGAAATCTCCTTTTCTTTTATTGAGAAACTGCCACATCACCCACTAACTAAATAAAATGTGAAGCTTAAAACCCACTACCACTTGCTATTGTGTATTTAAAAGAAAAGGACACTTCCAGTTAAAAAAGTATTGGAAGTAAGCCAAACCCATTTAAAAGGGTCCTAAAAATATAAATAATCAATTGGCTTACACTTATGATGTCTTTTTTTCTTTTCTTTTTTAAGAATTTCAACCCATAACATCCGCACTTGATAACTGTTCTTTATGACGTCTCTTAAAACAAAAATCAAAAATATTTTTTAGTTAATAAATACTTAAACTCAAGTGGAGCTACAATATTAAAGGTATTACCTATCTCAAAAATTGTTTTCAACTCGTCTGTGGACCACCAGCACCCGAGATCTTCAATAGTACCGGTAATATTGGCTAGGGTAAGGGATCTTAAGTCTCACCTTATTCCTCTAGAATTAATTTTTTTAAATAGGTTTTTTTTGGATTAATTTGATTAATGATTTTATTTTATTCACTACAAAATACTTAAACTTTAGGATTGAAAAATATATTATTTCTTTTCCCTTTCTTTATTTTTTTTTTTTCGATTTTCTAAATTGAGTTATAAGAACATTTTATTTTATTTTATTCAGAGACAATAAAGAAAATGTATGTTAACTCTGTGTACATGTTTGTGTGTTAATATAACAAAGAGAATGAAGAGCAAATTATGTTTTGAAAAAAACATAATTTGTTATTTTGAGTATTTCCAATAGAATTATTATTATTATTATTATTATTTTTTTTTTTGAGAATCATAATAGAATCAAATTGAATGCACTATATTTGTATACTAAGTCAAATTGGATTATATAAATAATTACGAAAAAGTTTAATTATAACTTGAAAAGCATTTCTAACAGACTCTTTACATGTATTTTCTCCAAATTTTGGAGAATGAAACTGTAAAATCTATCTCCAACGGACTCTTCACTCCGTTGGTTTTTTATTATTATTTATTTAATTTAATTTAATTTAGACCTAATATATAAATATATATATCATATCTCTCTCTTAAACCAAATAAAATAAATAATATTTTAAATGGAAACAAGAAAAAATAGATAGTTAGTCTAAATGAACTTAAAAAAGTTGATAGATAAAACATAATAATGACTTTTTTCTTCAAATTTAGATGAGAAAATAGGAACGTTGGAGATGCTTTAACTCTATTTGGGATAATGCAAATGTTGTTAAGGAACATGGTAACGTCATCATGTAACTCAAATATATATATATATATATATTTATTTATTTATTTATCCATGACACATCTATGATTTTCTTGGTGTGAGTTTGGATTACATTTTTTCTTTTTAACTTTTTAGTTTATTTGGATTAAAGTATAATTCTTTGAAACTTCAAGCACAAACTGTACAACTGTAATCTTGCCACGTTTCCATCAAATAATTTTAAGCAAAAGCAAAAATAAAAATCCTCAGTTGAACTCTTCTATGGTCCATACGCATATGTTTAGCCAAAAAAAATGGTCCATACGCATATCAATATCTCATACCTACCAATTGAAAGATTTTTATACTATACTAGAAGATTCGGTGAGACGTCATATACCTAGCAAGACTAGCATACAAAATCACTAATACACTGTACACAAAATTGATAGGAAATTGATAATACCTTTTAGTCTCTCATACAAGTACTTCCAAATACATAGCTGGCTATTCACCAAAAAATAAATAAAATTCATACGGCTGACCTTTCAATTGCGATGATATGATTCTCAAAAAATAAAAAATAAATAAAAATTGCGATGATATTTGCTATCGTTTACTTAGCTTAAAAATTAAAGCTTTTTTCTTCTTTAAATTTTTTTTTTTTTTTTTGATAAGCTTCTTCTTTAATTTAATCGTATTGCAAAGTCACCACTTCAGTTTTTAAAGGCTGTGTCCATAGTATCTTAATTTATTTGGAGCATTTCAATGGAATTGGGAAAAAAAAAATTCCATATTATCAATTTGTATATATAAGAAAGAATGATACTTTTTTTTTTCTCAATAAACTTTTTTGATTTTTATGCATCAAACTGGTAGACCCTACTGCATGAAGATATAATAAGCAAGCGAGCTCTTCCAAAAGCTAGGCAGGCACGAGCATAATCCATGAGTTGGTGTCAACGCCCCCACCAATACATCCACATTTGTCCTGTACACACACTAATCTTTGCTAAATAAGCCTAAATAGTCAATGAGAGGCAACGAAAAGCGCCAAACCATGAGAAAGCGAACACAACAATCACAAACAAAGAATTGAGCCAAACATCAACTACCTCCACCACTTCTTAACATACAGAAATTTACAGCTTATAACAATAATGTAATATCAAATGAGCATTTCAAGATAGAAAATTCAACTAGACCCACAAAACCTATAACAATAAAGGTTGAATAAGTAAAAAAAAAAATTTTAAATGTAAAAGTTTTGGAAAGGGTCCAACAACAACTAGTCGCCATATTGGTCTATCCATCAATCCCAATCCCAAGAGAAATGGTCGGCTGCTTAAAAAAGATACCCAATCTCGAATCTCTTTCTCCACCACTACAATCTATATTGAAGAAAAAAAAATTGACAAAAATAGAAAAAGACCAAAGTAGGACTAAGAACTTTGGCCATGTTTCTGGGTTTTCATCATAGCCCACCACCCAAACTCAAGTTTCTTGAGACTAGGATGAAAAAAAAAAAAACAAAAAAAAAAGTAAAAACAATAAGCAAAGCTAATATTAAAAAAAAAAAAAAAGTAATGGTAGGGTATGGGAAGAAATATGGAAACAATTTTCCCACCCTGACATTTTCAATTTGAAATCAAAAGATTCACACCTAAGACTAGTTTGACCTTGAAAAGCTTGAAGTAAATTTTGCTTTTTCCTTGGTTGCCTGCCATTGTAGAAAGTTGGAGCGGACACCACAATGCCTGTCCTATAGCAGGCAAAGTATCCACTAAGATCTTCTACCCTTTTAACAGTTTTTGTTCTTTTCACTCAATTCCCCGACCTCTTCTTGTCTTTGCTATATTCACTTCCAAAAGTAAAAGCTGCTATTGTATTACTTTTCTTCTTCCTTTCATCAATTTTTTTTTTTTTTTAATTTCAATTATATTTTTCACCTGCATTTCAGAAACAGATTATTATTATTGAAAATTTGGAAAATGGAAAAGTCTATATGAATTGCGTATAAGTTAGGAAGAAAGACATGAAAATTACAACAAATAAGAAAAGCATGAGTATTTGAAGAGTTCAAACTTGAAAATTTAACATAAAAGGCACAATGTGAGGTTGAATCTTGTAACACAAGTAAAGAACTACTCAAGGCAAAACTTTCTCTTGTTTTCAAACAAAACAGTTCAACATTTCTTAACGGCTTAAGTTTTTAGAACATGTAATTTATTAGACACATTGGAGATGTAAGAACAATTTAGAGACTTTATATGGTAAAAATATGGCGAGTGCCAATTGCCCTTACCTGTACAGACATATGTGATTCTATAGGCCAAAGCCCGAAGAGCATAGGAGTAAATTGTGTTCAAATAGTCAAACCATGCTACCATATGGGAAAAACTCTTTTTCAGGACTACGGAGCACCTTTATTAGACACCCTGATGATTTGAGTATCAACCAAATGACCAAAATATCCTTTTTCTCAACTATTTTTTAGATATTCCATTTCAAATGAAATGCCACTCATCTTATTTCAAGAGTAGTGTCGGTAGACTGACAACAGGGGGGTCATAGACCCCCACATCATTTATATTTATATTTGATGTTCCTTACACTTTTTATTAAACAAACAAAACAACAAAAAATGGTGGTCATGAAGTTTGGTCTAATGAAAAGCAAGGGAAAAAACGACAAAATGAACACACCAGGATACAGAAAACTGATGATATCAAAATCTGCTGGTGATTAGAATAGTCTATTATTACAAACCTTACACATTTGAACAGTATTGCAAAGAAGATAAGGCATCATGAAAAAATTGAATTTCCAAATTCGTACAATATATTAATGTGTTCATTTGCAGTTAGGTGACATTAGTTTTTGAAGATAGAGACCTTTGAAAGTTGGAAAGGTAGATTTTGCAGGTAATGGTAAAACGGTACACAGCCATTGAATTATGTCATTATAACCAGAGTCTTTTGGCATATATGCATTGAAGCCAAAGTACATGAATTTTTATGAGTTATGAGGTAGTTAAGTGGCATTTCTACTAATTTTTAATTATTTTAAGATAAACTCTCTGCAGAATGATCATTTTAATTCTATTATGGTCCACTATAATGCTTCCTTTAAAATTGATGTAAAAGAATGAAACTTATTAAAATGTAGCATTAGGGGAATGCTTACCTTTTCTTTTGGTTGGTTGTAATATTGCTAGTACTAAACTAGGTGGGTTTTGGTGTAGCTTGTTTGAAAGCTACAGTGGGAGCTATTCTGCAACTCCTCCTCTCATGCTCCAACACTAGTTCTCCAGCAAACCAGTCAAGCTTCTCGAAATTACTTTGCTCTCCAAGCCTCTTGCCTCCAAAGAGCACTGACTCAACATTCTTCTGCTTTAGCATCTCCTCTGCTAGTCCTATGAGCATCTTTACATTGCTGGGACTTGGGTCTGTATCCACATTAAGCCCACACCGTCCCTCGCTTAGCCCATTTGCCTGTCAAACCACATTTATTAGAAAGATGTGCTTCAATTAGACGATATACCATCCAACTAATAGCTATATTAAAAAAAAAATTCTCAATGGATGATTGAGTTATAACTACTTTGAATGCAAGAAAGTGAAATCAGAACTTTGTATGCTCTAGAATTCAATGACCCAAGCATATAGGTTTCAGAACCATAAAAACTTGTTCCCACCATAAAGAAAGATGTGTATGTCCTCATAAAATCAAAAGCACAAACAGTAATAAATTAAATACATAGTAATATCATACCACCAATTTCATACTCCACCTAGAACTTAGTTGCATAATTGATTTGGACCAAAATATTAATCACCAAAAAATATGAAAGAGAGAACCACATTACTCCACCTACACCTCTAGCATAGACTATTTGGGCTAGAACCAATTTGGGAGGGTGCATTGTTATTGAACTAAATGAGTGATAGTTGACACCTCTATTTGGGGGGAGGGACCTAATGGAGCTCCAATTTCTTCTCGAAGCGACACTGTAATACTATATTGCATGTGCCAGAAACTTGTTATCTACTAATAACAAGTCTGCTTGATTCATTGAATGCCTTCGTGGAAAAAGACCAATTAGAGGAAACCCTCCTCTCATTTCTGCAGAATCTAGTGGCTTGGCATTTAGGTAGTATAAAATAGCAAAACAAGAACCCAAGTGACAAAGTCCTTGCACATTGACAGCGCATGGCTGGCCCATATCATAATAAGTAAGTGATGTATGGAAATTTGCCTGATGTTTCCCTTTAGAGAGCCTATGAGTATCTAATAATCTGAATAGCAAATTATGACCACTCAGATGTCTCACTCCCTAGTAAATCCAAACCCCAGCTCTCCAGCCATTCCCATCCACTTTCAGGCAAAATAATCCATACAAAAGACCACTTGCTATGTTTCATTCGGTTAAATTTGGTACCAAAAAATTAACACTACTTTTTTATAGTGGTAGTAACAAAATTTTATGGTTACCAACATAAAATGAAATTCATAGGGAATAAAATAGAGTTTGATATTAAGGAATAAAGTTGGGAACTCCACTAGCTCAAATAACTATTGTACTATACAATTATGCTTTTAAAGAACTCAAAGAAATCTTGTTAAATACAATTAAAAGTTCAAAGAATGTTATCATCTTGACCAAAAACTGCAAACAAGACGTAATTAAATCCCTTAAATCAAAAGCCAAAACAAACCGAATTTCTCGGACAAACAATCCAGCAACTTTAGGGTCAATGCTTAAAAGTAACTGACACTTAGACCAGAAGACAGTGAAATTAAAGTAAAGGACTCTGGCTAAAACTGCAGGGTTTAACCCAAAACCCCAAAAAAACCAGTGCCAATTCCAAACCCACCATCACGTGCAACCCAACACCCAAAAAACAAACCCACACAGGTCCCCCCTATTGCTCCCTCCAATTGGTCACTAAAATCTGAGCCCCCCAGTGTACCGCATGGATTGCAATGGCCTCATTATCCGAGGCCAAACGACCAACATTAATTGCATGAACCCAAACTCCGGCGCACGTTAGCCTATATTCTGTATATGTGTATATATATACGTTTATGTGTATATCACTATCACTATGAAAAATCAAAATTCTACTACTCATTACCAGCCTGGCCAACACTGTCACACACACCAAAACCACCAAAAATCCAAACCAATTATATCATCTCTAAGCTGATAATAATGTAATGTAATAATCTAATGTCATGTAAGGTAAACGTTTGCTATGTCTTTTGTTAAAAAAAATAATTACATGACAGTGTACACAATTTCATAAACTGGTTGACTTGTGCAATTGTTTGTTGTGTGCGGAGAGTTTTTTTTTTTTAAGTTTTTACCTGAATGCGCACGTAACTAGTACTTCGACACTGACCAAAGGCCATGGCTACGGACTGGTCCACCAAGTCGGCCGAGCCGTCCCCACAGATCCGAGCCATGGGTCGAGCCCACTCCTTGGCCCTCCAATTCTTGATCTGATCATAATCATAGTTAGTCTCCACCAACTGACCCGTTCCAATAGAGAGAACCAAAAGGTCCTCCACGCCTCGCACGAATGGGAACTCTTGTTTGTTATGTAGCACGTGCGTAATCGCCGCACCGGCCGGGTTGCTCATAGCTAAGGCGCCGTCGACCGCCACGCACTTGGTTTGACCGTCGACGGACCGCATTTGGACCGGTTCGAACACCCCCGGTTCTGCTGACGTGGCACGACACACCTCCCAGAGCCTGAAGTCGAAGCTATCTGTCTCGAGCGCGTCGGCTCTGGAAAACAGAAACGGCGCCGTACTGGACAGGTCGTAGCAAGGGATTAAAACCGGTTTCAACGTGTCTTTCAGCGTTAAACTCCGGTTCTGGTCTGCAAAAGCTTCCTTCACCGCCTTTTCTAAACCGGCTGTAGCTGAACCGGTAGAACTAGCCGAGCCGCCTCTAATTAGCCGACGGAAAAAACCGCCGCCGGTACTAGAACTAGAGCCAGAGGAAGGGCGGTAAAATCGCTTGCCTTGTTCAGCGAGGAAGCGCCACGTGTCCTCCGCCTTGAAAATCGGACGGTTCTGGTCTTTAGTAGCGAAGAGCATCGCGGTGAAAATGCCACCGACGCCGGAGCCGGCTGCGACGTCGAAGTAATCGGCGATTCTGGCGTCTGGATTGCCGGATTTCAACTTGAGCGCGTGTTCCAAATAGGCCAAGGCTTTACCTGAGAGAATGCCTCGCATGCCTCCTCCGTCGATGCTCAGAATGCAGATTTTGCCTCTCTGGTTCTTGATCGCCGAAACGCCATTATCGACCATCGTCGGTTGTGGTTGAGCTTGAGGCTGAGTTTCCGGCTTGGACTCGGCTGCCGGAGCGATCTGCTTGGGGATCCAAAGCTTCTGGTCGTCGTAGCCGAACAGAAACTTCGTCTCTAGAATAGAGAAGATTTCGTAGCTCAGCTTGTCGGTGTCGATGCTCGGTTCTTGCATTTCCGATTGATTCGAATCCATTGAAGAAACAAATAAAAAGCTCTCTGCTCTGTGTAGTTCTGTTTGGTGTTTGGATGAACCTAATAAACCCTCAGTTTAATTTGTTTTTTTTTTTTGGTGGCTTTGCATGCCCACCTGGATACCTTAAAAAGAAATTCACTGTTTAAAAATCAAAAACCTTCTCCAAACATGCCTGAACGAAACGAGCTTTTATCGCAGCTCAATTCGGCAACAACAATATAGCCCTTGAAATTCACGCCCATAAAAAAAACCTCTCAGATAAACACTCCAAATTTCTCAGCTTTAAAACCGTAAACCCCTTCCTCAATTAGAACTTTCTATAATATACCACATCACTTTTATATTGACAAGAAATGCTCAACCAACTTGTTACTTGGTCCAACTCAACTCCAAACGACAGCGTTTGAAATAATAAAAAAATTAAAAAACGAAGAAAGAGAAAAACGAAGAAAAAGCCAGAGGAGGAGGCAAAGAACTGAGTTAAGCTGCAGAGCATGTCTGTTTTATATGTAAAAAGGCGCTCCTCTCTATATATGTGGCCACCTTAACTACACGACAATACTCATTTCCACGTACAGTTCGGTTCAAACTAACGGGGCACCGACGGTTGTACGTACCCGGGTCAAATCCGTTTTTCACCTGATTCATCGGACGGTTAATATTTCATTTCAACCCCCCCTCTGTTATGTCCGTGATCAACGGTCAATTACCGCAATTTTCCTTTTTTTTTTTTATCTTTCATCTCTCCCGCGTCTTTGTCGTTACGTGTGGGACCTACTTAGTTTAGTAGCGCCACTCCTCAGTCGGCGAAGGAGTGCAGACCCACTAAATTTGTGTTTTTTTTTTTTTTTTTAATTATTTTTTTGTGACGAATTTGCCCTTGAGGGTGGGGTCCAGTGTGGTATAGGTGCTAACGGGTACAGTGGGTCTATGTTAGGTCATTACCTGATACAGTGGGCTTTGTTTTTATTTTGTTTTTTGTTTTGGCCGATTAGGACTCTTTCAAATGACGGTGAATTTTAACTGTAAATCCGTAAACGTGAATAGTACGGGATGAGGAATTTTTTTTTTTTTTTTTTTTGGGGTTTCTAAATTTTATATTAGACCAAAATATTAGGAAAAAGAAAGAAAGGAAACTAATATGGATAAGATGATTGGTGACACCTAAGTCTACAGTCTGACTTCTCCAATCACTCGTACCAATCATGGTAATCTAATAATCTTTGACCCTATTGTTTGGCAATTTTAACTTGTTGTGTAGTTTTTTCCTTCTTTTTTTTTTTTTTTTTTCCTGAATTGTAATTTAAGATTCTTAATTGTTCTTGCATTGACATTTGAAAAAAGAAAACTAAAAAACAAATTACACCTTTTAAATTTAGGAGAATTGTCATTTTAGTTGTAATTTTAGATTCTTAATTGTTCTTGTATTGAAATTTGAAAAAGAAAACTAAAAAACAAATTACACCTTTTAAATTTAGGTCCATCATAATTTTAGTTGTAATTTAAGATTCTTAATTGTTCTTGCATTGAAATTTGAAAAAAAAAAAAAAAAAATAGAAAACAAATTACACCTTTTAAATTTAGGTCAATCATCATTTTAGTCTATGAAATTTTTTTTTTGGTCATTTTTAATCCTTAAAATTTAAACTTTCTATCAAATTGGTTACTATGTTCATTGTCCTTAAGTTTAGTACCACATATAAAAATAGTGTCCAATATATAAAGTACAGTTGACAAGATAAACAATTTAATAAGTTAAAGATTAAAAACTAAAATGACAAAAGTGTTTTATAATTTTTTTTTTTTTATAAACATAATAGTATTCAACGGTTAGCATCCGCTCCATAATGAATATTTTTAATTTAAAGTTTTACGGTTTCAATCAATTTTAAAAGGAGATCTTTCGTTTATTAACATTTTTTTTTGATACATTTTTTAATTAATTTTTTATTTTTCAATTTTGATGTTGTTAATGAAAATTTTTATTTTTGAGGAACTTGACCAATGAAAATGAAAAAATTTAAAATATTTTAATATTTTTTTTCTGCATGCTAGTATTATTATGTTTTTAGTAAAAGATGAATTTTATAACATTAAACAAAAACTTAATTACAGAGTTGAAGAAAAAAGCTGGGAAACTTGTAGAAATGTTAAAGGTTGCTTTCTTTAATGCATCACACATTACCACCAATTAAATGAAATTCTTCTTTTTTTTTGATGGAATAAATGAAATTCTTCTTATTTTAACTTATTGAGTACTACGTAATCAATAAAACTTTAATTGAGCTAAGAACATAGACTTATAGAGTACAGTGTACGAACTCCGTAATCAATTTACTTTGACCTTCACATAGTATTTCTTTTTGTACATGTGGCCGTCAATGTTTTTGGTTACCTGCTTCTTTAAAGAACTTTACGTAAAGGACTTGTCTAAGACTCTAAAATACAAAACTGTACTTGAACGGGAGAAAGAATATTATTACACTATTAACTTTATAATTTACTTTTCACCTACTGATAGTATAAGTTTATTCAAAATATTAATGACTCAGATAAACGTAAATTGGTGATATGTAAATTATCAATGATAAAATACAAAATATCATGATTAATTTTGAGGTTTGGGTTAATAACATGAGTTATCAAGAATTTTTAAATATATCTAATTTAGTTTCTTAGTATAAATGGCAATTAGCACCATTTGAAAGTTTCATGGTTTTCATGTTATTTGCTTCATTTCGACAACTTATCTTGATTGTAAAGGTCTCACAATTACTATATTGTAGCAATTATATGTGTATGGGTAGTCATTAATAAATAAATAATAGTAAGAGATGAAGAAAAAAGCAAGATGAACGTAGAGATTTTCAAATTGTATTAAATGACATTTGTGCCAAATGAGCAAATTGAATACTTTTAAATTGTTTTGATAGTTCATAGTACTTGACATGAGCCCAAATCCTAAGGGTAGTCTTTGTATTTTACTCAATTATCAATTAAATTATACATAAAGCTTTTCATGTTACTGGATGATATAATGTGCTCTACTAAATAACACCGCTATTATTTTTTTAAAAGACTAGAAATTATTGGAAAAATTTAATACAATAAACGTAAATAACTGTACCTGATTTTTTTCCATACTGCTATTAACTTATTTTTTTTCGTGTAATATTCATTTATACATGTCAGATTATGAAATTGTATATTAATGTAATTTATCTTATTCATTATAAGACTAGAAAGACAATTTGAGAGGGAAAGGGCATCATTCGTACAATTGTACTAGAGAGAGAGAGAGAGAGAGAGAGAGAGCTAATATCATAATATGTGAGAACCAACTCTTGCAAATGCCAAAAAATTGCACGTTTACTTCTTATCTCATCTTCTGTGGTTGTAAAGGTCAAGTGAACTGTTTCATTCAACATTTTTACTAGCTATTAACAAGAATTAGCGTTGTATGAAGCATGTTCATTAAAATACTTTAAAAGAGAGAAAGATTATATTTACAATTAATTTTTTAGAAGAAGTTTCTTATAGATATTGTTGCCAAGAGCTTTATAGTTGAATTGACATTTATTCATGCACAAAATACTTAAAATTCTACAAGAAAATGGTTTGAATTGCAGAATTAACTGTATATTGTAACTCTCAAAAAAAAAAAAAAACTCCTTGTAGATGCCTACAAAGTGAAAAAATATACCCTGCATCAGATATATGTTTCCTCTTTTATAGTAGGTGGGTCTCACCAATTGTGTTAGAGAGAGGAGAGGCATATACATATCTTCTCTTACAAAGTGTTTTAATACTTAGTGTTTGTAGTGGGATCCACCAACTGAGAGAGAGAGAGGAGAGGCATATATCATACCTTCACTAACCAAGTGTTTTAATACTAGTATTTGTATTACTCTATTAAAAGTCATGTCGTGTTTCACGTTTTGAGTTTAAGGACATGATATTGATGTAATTTAATTTGTTGATGAGGTCCAAAGCAAAAGTCATTACATGATGAGAGGCTGAGAGGACATCTCTTTCGCAACTTGTTTGTTGGAAGGAACTTTTAGTAGATACCATGGAATAATTTTTCCTCCTATAGGTTTCTACCATGTAGCATTAATTCCTCGTATTATGCCTTATGTTTTGGATTAAGGAAATTCTATTGATGTAGATTATTTTATTGAGAAGTGCTACGTTTACAATATTTTTACAACATTTTCACAACAAATCATAAGTGGTTAGTTGTTATTGGTTCAAATTTGAACCTAATATTAAGATTACTTTTTTGTCTCAACAATAATAACTAATAACAACATGTCACTTAAGATTTATTGTAAAAATATTATGAAATTATTGTAAACATATCATTTATCTATTTTATTATAGGTTTCATAAAGAAAATTTCAGAGAAAGAGAAACCATCTATTTTGGGGAAAAATAAAAAGACGACTTGTCTTACTTTGCTCAACAATTAGCATGATAAGGTTGAATTCTTTTTTGGGTCTTTTGGCTAAGATCAAATGTAGTTTTTGTTCTTATCTGCTTATTATGGTAAAATTAATCTAATACCTATCCTAACCTCACCCACCCTTTACCACTTAAACTAAAAGTCAAAGAGTTTTTTTTACTTGATGTTCATAATATTTTCACAACAAATTCTAAATTAAAGTAATTCTAGTAGTGAGTTTAAGTTAGAACATAACAACTTACCATTTAAAATTTATTGTCCTACTTTGCTCAACAGTTAGCATGATAAGGTTGAATACATTTTTGGGTCTTTTGGCTGAGATCAAATGTAGTTTTTATTCCTATCAGTTTATTATGGTAAAATTAATCTAATACTTATCCTAACCTCACCCACCCTTCACTAGTTAAAGCTAAAAACCTAAAGATTTATTTTTTACTAGAAATACTATGTCCACAACATTTTTACAATAAATTTTAAATGGTAAGTAGTTACTCGCTATTATAATAGGTAAAAAATAATTCTAGTGGTGGGTTCAAATTAGAATGTAATAACTTACCATTTAAAATGTGTAGTGAAAGTATTGTCTACCTAACACTTTTTCTGCTTTTATGTTTAAAGGGTCAATAAATTAAAGCTATACAGAGTTCCGTATTTTAAAAGTTAGCATTCGTTTGTTTATGACTTTTTTTTGTCCAATTTAGAAAATGAGTCAAAGTTATATTAGGGGGCGTTTGATTTCACTAGTTCTTTGTTGAAAGGATTGTTGTAATTGATATGTGAGAAGAAAGTAGAAAGTCCTGATGGATGCCAACTGACAAGTAACTGTCAATGCTATAAGCCTGTGATTACCACCGAATAAAAGAAGGGTCAAGCAGATTAGCTAAAGACTAATCAAAAGGCATCTGTTGGACCAATACAAAGAAATTTAGATGAGGTTTGGGACTCAAAATACTTGGAGTTTGTGTGGAGTGATAGATAGGTGACTATCACTAAAATACACATAATTATGTCATTTTTCACAAACTTGAGCCCACTCTTTGTTAAGTAATGGGATGGAATCGATAGATACAGGCATGTTGCCAAACTATAGTTTGATGTTTACAAGCTCAATTATTTAGAAATTTTTTCGTCATTATTCATTATAGCCTACTTTTGTTCATCCAATTACTCAATTTTGTAGTTTTAAAGAAAGGAAGAAAATGAATATAAAGAGGAGAAAACAAAAAAGGAAGTCTAAAAAGCAACAATGCACTAAAGCCTAAATGTGCTTATCATGGAATTACTCAATTTGTTAAGGAAAATTTGATGCCCCAAGTTGAGATTGAAATTGACTGAACGACCCGTGAGTGGCGCTCATCATTTTAGGCTCACACGCTTTTCTTTATGGAAATTTAGATTATTGGAGAATGGAGATAGTCACATAATCCAATTCCAAGATGCAAGAAATTTGTCTATCTCTTCCGTGAACCAAATCAATATGCTCATAATTTTTTAGGCTAAAGATGGACGTACTATGATAATTATTCTTCTTAGTTATGATTATCCCACTAGTACTAGGTAATTGTTTTACTTAATCCATGTTTTTACACTTATCTTATACCTCTTTCTCTCTCTCTCCAAAACCAAATTCCTATTATTGCCATTAACAAATGTTAGCAATAGATAGGAATGGTTTTGTTGTCTAATGCACTTCTTCCTTTGTTTTAGGAGAAAGCTAGGATTTTTTCAAACTGCGAGATTAGTAGTATATTGTAACAGTTTTAAACAAAATAAAAATAAAAAGTTTTAGGAGAGAGTTTATTTAGTTAGTACAACCCGATACAATTTATAGGGTAAAAAAATCTTCTACTTATCTTTTAAAAAAAACATATTCTATTACTTGAAAAAACAGAGAAGGAAAGATATTAATAGCAGATGAAATGGCATCTTCATCATTGAGATATACTATTTTAGTATTGTTCTCTCTGTCTTTGGCAATTATCTTTCATTGAGTTGCTCAAATTATATTGGAGAGAGTTTATATCAAAGAAGATTCTCAAAAAAAAAAAAAAGTTTATATCAAAGAAGGTGACAATGGCATTACAGTACTGAGAATCTGAGATACTATTCTAATCAATTCCTAGACCCCCACAAAACAAAAACAAGTAAATCTAGTCTGTTAATGTACCACAGAAACAATGTTTGAAAACAATAAAAAAAATAAAGAAACACAAGCACACATTGAATTTGAAAGAGAAGTAGCACGTGTGGGTGTGTTAATGTGTTTTGGCTTGTTGTATGGAAAACCACTCTGCTATGAGGGTGTATTTATTCGCTGAAGGAGACACAGAAAAACAAACCCATTGAGGGTTTTAGATAGACTCAGATCTCTCTGGGTTTCTCTTCAATAACTCTGCAATTATCTGCTTCTTTCAACCACATATGTTGCAATATTGCATGTGTCAGTCTGGGTTTTTTTTTTTTTTTTTTTTATTCACAACCCTTCAAATGGTTTTCCTCTCCTCTATCATTGATTGGTCCTTTTCACATTTATCTCTATCCCATTCCCCTATTCGCCGACCTACCTTATTTTGTTGAGACCTATTGGCTATTGAAAGCCATACGACATTTTGAATACCCGACACATATGTTTCCTTTGTTGTGATTCTCTTTTTATCATTTCTGGGTCTCACAAATATTTTTTTGAAACAAACACAGAAAAAAATGCATGGTTGATTCGACAAATACCAAAAATGGCAACTTTATCCAATTCGAAATTTGATTCAATTGGGTGCAATTGTAAAGATGGAAAATTCAGCTCCCCACAAAAAGTTAAAAGATGAAACATCAGCCAAAGATGAGCCAGTCTAGCTAGGGTTTGTTACTTGTCACAGTCGAGGTATATTTTCTTTGATATAATGGGTGTCAGTCAAATCAATTGTAAAAGAATCCATACCTTATTTATGTCAAGGTTTAATTCGTTTGCATAAGGAAATGTTGTTTGTACATATCTTATCTGTTCATTTTTTTTTTTTGAGTGTGTACAATAATTAGTAGGAGAGAAGAATTTAAACGCAAATTCTCTTTAGTGAAAGTATCAAACAATATCATTAAATCATAACACTCTTAAGTCTTAACATCACATCCATTCAACTAATAGATGTGATAAGTGAATATGATATAAACTATACAAATGGATGATATATAGAGAAAGTGGACAAATAATACATCTTATTGGTGAACTAGGTGAACAAACATGCATATAGCTTCCCAAACCCTAGTTGTTTTATCTAAAAAGACTTGAGTAACAAAGTAAGCTTGTTAGGAGAACCAAGTAAAGTTAAGGTGATTTTTTTTATTTTTTATTTATTTTAAAGGCAAAATGTGGTTCAATAAAGGATGAACCACCTCTACTAATATGCCTATCAAAATCGAAGTACAAATTTACAAACAGTAAACCACACAACTACATGGGCATTCCTTATTCCAAATCTATCCCTTTCCAAGCTTGTTGAACCTACTACGATCCTATCAACAGTCAAGAGTAAGAGATTCTGCTCATCTGCCATATTCGTTGGAGCCACTAATTTGGAAGTGGTACTTTTTTATCTTTTTCTTTTTAAATTTTATTATAAGTATTTGAAAATAGTACTTAATTACTATTGAGACAACATTATCTACAGCTACAAATCAATGCACTGGATGATCGTCATTAGCCAGAGTCCACAACTCTGTCTGTATGAATATAAATACAAGAAGCCTCTTGACATATTATCAAGAAGCAAACTAAAACACAAACTCTTATTATTATCTTTTTTTTTAATTACCATAGATTTATAGGAATTCACTAATAATGGGCCCATCATGAACTCGAGTCCTTTGCGCAATATGACCCAATGTCTTTATCGAACTAGGCCCAATGGGGGATTGTGATCTCTGCTTTTTGAGATCAGTTGGAATTGTTGTGGCCCAGATCATGTTCGAGCATTTTTTTTTTTTTCAATGTCCTTAAGCTCAAGTCTATTTCCCTTTCAGACGAAGTCTATAATGGTAACGAGGGCCATAAACTATGGTTTTTCTAACATGACCCAATTTTTGTCGAGCTAGGCCCAATGGGAGATTGTGATCTCTATTTTTTAGATCAGCTTGGAATTGTTGTGGCCCAGCTTAAGTTGTCTTTCTACTTTCTTTTCGCCCTTTTTGGTTGTGAAGGTCCCAGCACACCTCCAGGCACTAGGCGGTTGACATTTTGACAATGGTATACTTATACATGTGATGTTTAATTTTTATTTGACAATAATTGACATGGCCATAGATCAAATTGTGGATTTTAAAAAAAAAATTATGTTAAAAAATTTATATATAAAAAAATTCTCTTCTTATATTTTCTTTCGGACCTTTGTTATCTTCTCTTCTTAATCATGTTATATATATACTTTTATATATAAAAGGTGTATATTCAATATAAATTTGAAATTCTTCTAAAAAAAAATGAAATATATTTAATTAGTGACTAATTTAATCATCATTTTTGTTGCTCCTAGTTATTTAGCTCAAATACATATTATTTTTAGTTGCCACAAAATTTACAATGCCATCCTCCTAAGAAGATTTAACTAGCTAAATATTTATAGGGTTGTGTTAACGGACACCGCAAGGTGCCCATTAACAATTTTTTTGACTATTTTTTTTTTTTTTTGTTTTTTTTACAGATTTATCTCATTTTTTCAGCTTTATAAGTACCATTTGGTGTTTTTTTTTTTTTATACTTTTTTCTGACTTTTTCTTTTGGGGTCTTTTTTGCACCTTAACAAGCACCAACATTTCCCATATTTATAAACGGCTCCCATGGAGTGCCTGTTTCAGTGTTTCTCATCAAAACTAAGTTACTAACATGGACATTAAAAAGAAGAAGTACATCATGTGTGTCAAACAAAACAATACCCATAAACCCAATCCTTTCCAATGTACAAACTTAAAACCAAAAGCGCAAACAAATATATCCTTCTTAATAAACACACACACACAAGAAGAGAGACAAAAAAAGAGAGAAATATCTTGTGTGGCCCCATAGCTCCTTTGCCTTTGCTTGCTTTACTTGACAGCCTCTTGTGGACTAAACTAAACATAGGAATCACTTCCAAGATATTTGGGTGCCTGAAACTTAAGCTACATTCATTTCTTCCTCTCTCTCTCCATCATGGATTCACAGTGCATGCCTTCATCTCCCTCTCTACATCCCAAAATCCACAGAAATGCAAAACTAAATCCATCATGGGAAGCAATTCATCTAAGGAAAACAACAATTTGCTTCAAATCCAGGATGTATGATACATGTAAAACTCCCTCATCTTACTTTACATTGGTTCCATCACTTTCAATTTCTTGTTATATTAGGACTAATGACTTCTATTTCTTCCTAGCAGCAGTTACTATACTTGCTTCTGCCTCCATGAGCAAGAGCAAAATTCATTCTTTACTAGGAAACCTAATGCTAGAAAGGCAAAGAAATATTTCTCACAATTGAGAGAAGAGCCTAGCAAGGTAGCTAAGAAGAAGGGAACTATTGCTGGCGCTGTTGCTCTCATTATAGGAACTAGTATTGGCTCAGGGATACTTGCACTCCCAAAGAAAGCTTCCCCTGCAGTACTCTCAATATCTTTCTACTACTTTGAGTCTCTGGATTTTTAGTAATATAAGGAAAATAAGTACTCGCTATTTGGCTCTTAGCAAGTATTGAGGGTCAGGAAAAAAAAAATACTTAAACTATCATTTGATGAGTGATATGAAAGAGAAACATTTTAAAGAGTGGTTCTCTTTCTTTAATATCTTTGTGAAAACTACTTAGAACCAGTAGTACAAAAGAACATGTCAATTAGGAAAGTAACAGAGAGGTTGGCTTTAGATAGAATAGAATGAAAGAAAAGAATACTCGTGGCTGACACTGACTAGCATGTTGAGAATTCATAGCCGAAAAATTGAGATTAAAAATTGGTTGTTGTTGTTTTGGTGGTGTTTCTTAGAACCGAATGAAAGGTTATGTTTGAGGATGCTAATTAGCACTCTTTTATCTTGCAGGGACTGGTTCCAAGTTCAATAACAATGATAATATGTTGGGCATTTCTTCTAATTGAAGCACTTTTACTTGTTGAAGTCAATGTGGCTATACGGAAGAAGAAAAGAAAAAATGAGGAAGAGGATGAACTGGAGGTCATTTCTATTAGGACCATGGCCCAAGAAACACTAGGAGAGTGGGGTGGAACTCTAGCCACTGTGACCTATGTATTCTTGGGCTACACTTCCATGATTGCCTATAGTTCCAAGTCCGGCGATATCCTTTTCCATTTGATCAATCTTCCGGCCTCAATTTCAGGCATTTTCTTCACTTCGCTCTTCACCATGCTCATCTCCATTGGTGGGACTCGTGCCACTGATCAAGTCAACCAGTGGCTCACTACTTCCATGATAGGTATTTATTACAATGTACTACATATTATTTGTGCTATATTTCAGATGATGTAAATTGGATTTAATAAGTGTGTTGTGCGGGCATGTATTGAGTCTCACATCACCGACATCGGGTTATTAGGTCAAATTGAGTCATATAAGTGATTAAGAGGAACCTCAATTATAACTTTAGTACTCTTTTTATGGTATAGCACAGATGTGCCTAGTGGTTCCTTAGATCGTGACCTACAATTGTGTATGTTTGTATGTGTGACCTGAAATCTTGAGTTCTGCATGATACAATTGAGTCAGATATGTAGTAAAATCTTGATCCACATGAGTACTAACAATGTACTGAAACTGATCCTCAGGTCTGCTTCTTGCAATTGAGGTGTTAGCAGTTATCTCTGGAGGGTGGGCTGGATCGGGGGGAAGTGGTGACTGGGGAAAAGTTCCAGCTACAATTCCTGTCATTATTTTTTCCTTGGTATATCATGATCTTGCACCTGGTAAAAAAGATAATATTCCTAGAGTTTTACTTGGTTTAATTTACCAATGAAAGTGATTGTTCCCTTGTTCATTAGAATTGTTTTTACGGCAGTTCTTTGTGCTTATTTGGGTGGTGATCTTACACGCATAAGGACTTCAGTCTTGCTTGGTAGTCTTGTTCCATTGCTGGCATTGCTTGTTTGGGATGCAGTAGCACTTGGCCTCTCAGCACAGTCCGACCAAGTTGTTGACCCTGTTGAATTGCTCATGAGGTCTCTCTGAAGACTCTATTACCTTCAAGTTAACCCTTTCAATAGAACAGAATTCCGTGCTAAAAGTATCCGAAAGATTTCATGTTCCAAATGTGATTACTAGTTACTTGACAAATGACTAATTCTATTTCTAACTACGCAATGGATGGAATTCAAGCTAACATTCCCTTTTGAGGAACATTGTTAACTTTCTTTCTTGGAAAATATCTCTTAAAAACATCACCTATATTTCCAAACTCTCTCAAAAAAAAAAAAATAATAATAATAATAATAATAATTCCAAAAGGTTTTTGAACTATCAATAGAGCTGGAAAATTGGACATATAGATGATGTTTTTTAAGTTTGCAAATTATCTATATCGATCTTGACATGCATAGCACTTTTGAAGATTTTGACATTATCTCTTTTCAACTCCAGCTATGTCTCATGATCTTCTCTGTATTAATCTCTGAGTTTAGATTTATCAATAACATCAAATAACCCAAGCTCACTTGTTCCCTCTTTGTTCAGGGTGAAATGGAGTGGTGTTTCAATTATGGTTGAGGCCTTCTCTCTTTTGGCGGTTGGGACATCACTAATTGGCACACTCTTGAGCTTCTTCGAGTTTTTTAAGGAGCAACTTAATAACTTCACATGGCAATTTCCCTCAACACAACTACCACAAGTAGCCTTCATACCCTTTGTTAGGGAAAAACTTATATACAATTCTTTAAATGCATAACTTAAGTTTCATAATTAAATTCAAACACCTGGATGCATTGAATTGTCTTGGAAAAGATAACATTGCTTATACCACATTGGTCAATGTAGAAACATGTTTGAATTTAATCAGAGAAACTAAGGTACAACACTCAAGAAATCGTAAGTTAATTCTTGAGTGATAAGTTACTCTATTCCCTATTTCACATATTAACAACACAACCCACTAAAACTGAGATGCTGTGCATAAATATAGCAGGGAAACAAGCTTTTTGGACTGAGAAAATGGTGGGGAAAGAATAAAAGCCTCACAGCAATGACAATGGCTGTCACTCCAGCTCTTTTTGTGTCATCTACTGTTCCAGATGCATTCTCAGCTGCTACTGACATTGCTGTAAGTATAGGGAGGAGGAAATCAGATAGAAAATCTTAGTCGCAATGACCGTTGTTTAGAATCATGGTTAGATTTTTACTATTTCTGATTTAATGTGGAATAGGGGGGCTACTGTATGACAATTCTTTATGGAGTTCTTCCACCGGCAATGGCGTGGGCAATGCTTAACAGAGAAGCTGAGGATCCTGAACAAAAGGCATTTTCAAAAGCTAGACCTCTACTCCTAGGAGTAGGACTATTTGCATGTTGTATAGTGATAGAGCAAATCTTGCAGGATATCCTATTATTTGGCTCCTACTGAGATCAACTTCTGGAAACATGATGCAAATAAATTCTTCTAAAAGCACCTGCAATTCTGCTTCCTCAAGAATAAAATATCAAATTCCTTGCATTGCTATCCATTCTTCAACACTGAATTTCATAAATTTGATAAATGATCGTCTCTTCCCCATTAACTATTTCACCAAACATTACTTTTATTAGTGGCCAAAGCCATCAAAAAATGTTACAATAATCACATCTGAGCCAATATGCAAACTATTTTTTTTTTTTTTTTTTTTTTGAAAACCAATATGCAAACTATTAGAAGTACATTCCATGAGTGCAAATAGCACTACTACTCAGAGACATATAGCATTGAGCACTGATAAAATAATAGCACAAAGTGAATTGCTTATTTTAAAAGGTACATAATCAACTCATAAACGTCATAAATATATCTGCCATAGGAAATACACACAATTTTACTGCCGCCAAACGAATTTCAAATAGTAAAGTATGGAAAAAGCGAGAACATCCAAGCACCCACCAAGCATTTCCAGGAGTTTAGTTCTTCACAGTGGTCACCTGCTTCAGAAGCATCTGTACGACATCATAGGATATCCTTGCAGCCTCTGTCTTCAGGTGATGGATCTTTGTCTCTGTTTCTTGTTCAAGCCGCTTCACATTAGCACCTGAATCCCCACTACTCTGTTTGACAATACATGAAAAAAATTCCAATTACCACATCAATAACACTTAAACAGAACCACAGATGCGCATTAGAATTCTAGAGTTCACCCACATCATACAAACAATCCGGAGAAATCTAGATTTAAGTTATCACTTGTGTATGACGACAAAACTTGGGAAGACTTTGGCTAAAAGTAAGGAAAAGAAAATTAAAGGACAATTTGGATGGAGACAAAAGGGGGAATTTACATTAGTCAAAGGCATATCCATTTATAGAAATAGAAGTTATGGAGATTTGCCCACAGACTGAAGCTTTTCATGATATTCAATGATCACAAAATACCAACTGTAAGCAACAAAAGTGTCCGGCATACAACCACGTCAATTTTTTGAAAATATCAGAGGTTTAAGTTGGACTCACTGATGAATCAAATTTGGCAGCTGAGATTTGAAACCGGTTGTTGAAGTTAATCTGATATTACTCTCATGTGAAAGGATTTTAATAATCAATTTCCCTTACTTTGTTGTTACACTTACCTCTGCAACCTTTCTCTGAAACTCACGTTCTATCTGTGCACGAAATTCAGCAATATCCTTATCACCCTCTTCTTTGGCCTGTTTCAATCTGGCCAATTTAGCTGGAAAAAGAAAAAGAAAAAGAAAGGGGATATAATAAGTACCAGTGTTTCAGCACTAAACTCGAGCATACATAAATAGACACATGCACATCATCTTCCATGTCCAGTCCAAAACTTAGGTTTCCGAGCAAAAAAGTTTTTAAATTAACATGTAATAAACATTTAACAATGTCAACTATTGGTCTCATGCCATCTAAAGAGAATTAGAGGAGTCATTTGAATTCAATTCAAAGCATGGGAAAGATGAGCAACAGTGAACAAGATGTGGAATTGGATCATGGCAGTAAAATGTAAATAAGAAACATTATTCCCTATGACTTGACAGAAATATGCGACCATATGGTACTAATTGGTGGAAAAGGATTTATATGGCCAATCTCAACTAGTCGGGTGAATGCTAAATTGTTTTGTTTAAATTTGTGTGAGCACCCACATGATCATGTTATCAAATCTTACTGTAATGCCAAAACATGGTTTCATAGTCATGACAATCCAACTCATGACACTATATTCTGATATAACTCTAAAAAAATCTTACATGTGCAAGAAAATAATAATAGGACTTGCAGTCTCAACACATTGGGAAGATATTGCTCCAAGACTCAATTCCCAGATACTTTGGTATATCATGTCCACTCAAACACACTAATTTGAACTCAGCCAGAGCCAGGCAAACATCATTAGCTCACTATTCCACCAGCAGTTCCATTTACCCACTTTCTCCCATTAACCAAATAGCTAGAATGTGTCACTAAGCATATGCATGTAAACCCTAAATATCAGAAACCATACAAGTGCAAGCATACCATAATTTAGGATAGAGAAGGAGAGATTATTTACCATTTTTGGAGGCATTGACAATTTGCTGAGCTTCTTGTTCAGCAGCCAGCAGTTGTTGAATTCCATTCTGTCCTCTGTTGGCTTCCATGATAGACTTGCTAAATGCAGCCAAACTGACATATAGATATACGCTTGATGAACTTAAATTTCATAGCATGAGAATACAATAATAAGCTGATAAGCTTCTTTCAAGGAAATAAACATAGGGTCATTTACATTCAAAATCAGGGGCCAATTATTGGTATCTCATATTCTGTTAAAAATAGGTTATGATTATTGTTGCCTTAAAATTGTAACCATTCCAGAATTATCCTCATAATGCAAAAAATTACATGATTTAAACTGGTTTCATGAGCAAGCATGATCCCATGACTGTAACCAGATTCTTGAAGCAGCTCCAGAAACATAACCCACCTCTAATTTTATGCATAACTACAATATAGGACATCCCCCTCTTTATGTGCATCTGCTAATAGAGGTGTGAACAATTCCCAAGATGGATCACCTTGACTCTAGCATTCTAAAGGGTGAACCATTGGTAAACTGGACCAAGTATAAAGCAATAACATGGCATAACAAACTATCCAAAGGTTATAAAATAGTTCAGGCCCAATAAGTCAATGAAAACTAGCAGAAGTCTGAACCCACATAACTATCAAGTGAATCACCACCTCCAAATATTCAAAAGCTACTGTTTTAATCAAGACCAAAAAAAACAAATGCAGTGGGGAATTATTAAATGCTCGCAAGCTATTGAACTTGATGATGTTCATGCAGTACATTGAGAGAAAAACTACAACAGTTAAAATATGGAATAACCTGAAAGAAACAAACTGAGTCCAATCAACATGACATGATTTTTCAGTAAAACTAGATCAACTCTAATAAATTACTGTCTGTCTCGAAAGTTATGTTCTTAGAAATGGTGAATTTAATCATTGAACCATTAGTCTAACAAACTCTATCTAAAAAAATTAAAATTACTCACAAAGAAACCATGACAAATTGGTACATTACTTGATAAATCCTAGATGAGTTTTCATGTCTACAACTAAAAACTTGTATTTTTGCCAAAATTTCTAACTTAATATTATTTCCATAAAAAAAAAATTAAAAAAAAAAAAAAAACAGCTAAATCTATTGGGGTATAACAACATCCTCAGCCTCATATAGTTCCGGCAAGGAATTCAAAATTTAACTATTCAGGAAGCTAAAGAGATCCACAAGCATTTCATAAGCCTAACCCATTTTGCAAATTCTGATAACTACAAGTCTACAACTAATGGAATTTGTATCTAATCAAAAACTCATTTCACATTTTCACCAATCTAACTAACAATCTTAAACATCACCTCATATGATCATCCACATATAACCCACTTTCAATATAACACATTTTACAAAAGAGAGATAATCTAACAATGAAATCTGGGTCCAAACTACCCATTAAGTTTTTTTTGTCACCAAAGAATGTTAAAGGTTGAATTTTTCTCCAAACCCCATTTCCTAAAGTGTCTAGTAAACATGAATATAGCCCTTAATCCATCTTTAGATTCAATAACTAAATATTCATATCATGGGATCAGAAAAAAAAGTTTAAACCTTTAATCAAAGATCTAAGATTAGTAAATGATAGTATTAAGAAGCGATCAGTAGCAAAGGCAGATGTGAGAATTAAGAGACAAATTCAGGCAAAGTGTTAGAGAGAGAGAGAGAGAGAGAGACATACCTTGAGAAACAGTGTTTGGTGGTGAAGAATGCAAAGCAGAATTGCGATATGTGTTTGAAAGCTTATTTGAACCTTTTCTTGACCAACCGGAGACGGTAAACGTAATTACTCAGGGAACTTGTAATGACAAACTTTATAAGGAAGCTAATAAGGCGAAAAGGTTCGTCTTAGTAAGCAATTTTTAGGAACGAAGTCATCATTAGAGTTACAAAAAGTACTTATTACGGCGAAAGATTTATTTACGAAAAATTTGACTTGTGTAAATTTCTGGGATCTACACGTGGGAAAATAGATCATAGTCATTCACATGATGATAGAAAGGGGGAAAATTTAAGTGAATATAAAAAATAAAAAATTTAAAAGATTGTAATTTTGCAGGATATATATTTGAGAGACAATTTGCGGCAACCTTGTATATGCAATTGCAGCATATAGGATAAGGTGGCAGCCGAAGAGAAGTGACAACAAATTATGAATTAAGCCAATCATGGGCATCGATTTCTACATACAAGATTGCAGCAAATCCTCCTTCGATATACTTGACAGGTATGTTATAGTTGGCAGTTGAGTTTTGTTGCTAAATCCTAAATGTGGGAATGGAGAGGCTGCTTTATTTGGCATCTCAATTCTCAAAGTATTTTCTGACACTGCAAAATATTTTGAATTCAATTGGCATATCTTATCCTAGTGTTATGAAAATATTGTGACATGTTGTATTATTAAAGGATTTGTCCACTTTTTTTTTTTTTTTTTTTTTTTGCTATTTTGACTGATGATGTATACACTACACAATTTATAAGTTAATAATGAGTAAAATTCTTATTTTCTATAATAAAAAAAAAGGGTTAAGGTTATATCCTTTTTCATATAAATTTAATCAGATAAAGAATTAAAGATAATAGATGTACAAGTACATCCTGCCATTTACAAGAGAAGGAGAGGCCCAAATGAATTACAACGAAAAGCCCAAGCCAACCACAAAATTACTAATAGTTGCACCAAATTTTATTTTGATCCAACCTTAAGGAGGATTTTAATTTTCCCAACAAGGTTGAAGCTTTACCCTGGTTTTGAGTCAGAACTCAGAAGACACCTATTGTATGCCTTGAATTAGATCAGGAAATGTTAGTTTTGTGATCAATCAAAAACCAAGTTTAATTCTTATGTTTAATCTCATTTTAGGTTGAAACCTCAGCGCACTGCTTGGCAAACAAATTGGTATCAGAATCAAAGCAAATTAAAACAGCCAAACATTGCTTCAAACAGCTCCAAAAATTGAAAACAAATAAGAATCCCTCGCAACCTCAAAGAATCGCTCTCCTAGCTGCATGGATAGATCATAGAACCATGATTTTATCCGGAGAAAAAATTCATCATTCAAGAATAAGAAATATAGTAGCATTCAAAGCTAAATTAATACATGAAAATTAAAATGAATATCTATTGAATATTAGTAAGAAAATATACAAAATTATTGTCCCTTAATTAATACATTTTAACTTAAACATCTATTAAGCTGGCACTTAAACGTTTTTTTTTTTTAAAGAATAATGCTAGAGAAACAAACTAATTTACAAAAAAAGTTTATAAACTGCTAATGTGGTAAGTGATTATTGGTAAATGAAAAAGCGATATTAATTATGAGCCTAATGAAAACCAATAAGAGGTTGACCACATCAACATTTTTTAAAAATTGTATAAAATAGTTTGTGACTGTAGCATCACTCTTTTTTTAAATCTTGAAATTATCTATGATTGATTATGTATTAAATTTTGCAATAATTTTTCTTTTAATGTATAACATTAAAGAATTCATTAGAAAATCACCTTCCATATTATTGTAAAGAGAAATGCTATGTCCACAACATTTTCACAACAAATTTTAAGTGATAGGTTGTTATTGGTTGTTATGGGTGAACAAAAAAGTAATTAGGTTGTGGATTCAAATTAAAACCAATAACAACTTACAACTTATAATATGTTGTGAAAATATTGTGAACGTAGTAGAACTTCTCTATTGTAAAACCTAGTTTTGGTGTCTAAATTATTTGAATTTTTTCTTTTTAAAATTGAAAAGGCTAAATATTTTAATTGGTTTTTCCATAATCTACAAATAAAATAAGGGTAAAACTTAGGTACAATTCAATAGGTTTTTCAATTTTTTTTTTTTTTTTTTTTTTTTTTTGAGAAAGAAGCTGACTTATTTTATTTAACTTGAAACAATTACATCCAAATCTAGAATCAAAGTAATATGCGATGGGATATCTTCCATCCATACTTGTAAGTCTGGTATACATAATGCATTTTTCGTCAGACTATGAGCAACCCTATTGCTGTTTCTCTTAACATGAGAATACACCAATCGTTCAAAACTACTAGCAACCCGTTTCACATCGTCTACCAGCAGACCTATTGGAGAAAGGCTGTCCTCTGTTGATTCAATGCTTTGATCAGACCGAGAGAATCACCTTCAAGAATCGCTTTTCGAAAGCCCAAATCACGCGCAAGAGTGACTGCCTTCAAAGCAGCCAGCGCCTCAACCTCGTCAGGTTTGTATGCTTGATGAAGTTTTTCTGAACAGGAAGCCAGCACAGCTCCGTTATTGTCCCGGATTACCACTCCAACTCCGGATTGATTTGATTCACTGAAAACAACTCCGTCAAAATTTATTTTCACCAAACCATCTTGTGGACATGACCATCTAGAGCCTCCAATATTGCTGCCCGTGACCTGCACTTCAGAATTCTGCCAATCAACTCTAAACTGAGTCAGTTTTTGCTTCGCTTGTTCAGCCAATTGATGGAGCGGAACAGCTTGTTGGGTGACACGTACTTTGTTTCTTTGAGTCCACACCAGCCAAGCCGTATAAGCAAATAACTCAAGTGGTTTTCCTTCAGCAATCAGCCATGACAGAAGCTCCTTCACATCTGTAAACTCCACCTCAGACCTGAAACACCACTCTTCACCCACACCCCAAACCTCACCCAACTCCGGGCAAGACCAGACAGCGTGCACGGACTCCTCCACAGCAGAACGGCACCTCTCACAGATCGGGTCAGCTGTAACTTTCCTCTTCAACAGCGCCTGTTTTGTAGGAAGAACATTACGACACGCACGCCAAAGGAAATTTTTAATTTTTGGAGGAACTTGCAGTTGCCAAATCTTCTTCCAGACCTGTTTATCATGAATTAGTGGGGCTTGCTTCCATCTCTGATTCTTGTTTAAGGAACATATAACCGGACTTGCATGTGTAGTGACCCGATGTGGAGTATGGCCAATACAAAGTGTCCTCAGTTGCAGCTCGGCTAAGAGGAATTTTCTTGATTAATTCAGCATCCTCTTCCACGAATAAACCATCAATCAACCCCTCATTCCATATTCTTGTGTTTGGGTCTATGAGCAAATCCACCGTGCAATTTTCAAAACTCTCCAATGGACACATTGGCTACCTTGGAGGGTGTTTTCTTGGTAGCCAATGTTGCTGCCATATATAGATTTTTTCCCCACTTCCAATCCTCCAAATTGCCCCCCTTTTAATAATATCCCTCCCCCTAAGGATGCTCTTCCAAGCATAGGAACCCAACCTTGAATCAGCAGCCTCCATTATTGAAGAATTAGGGAAGAAACAAGCTTTAAAAACCTTGTAGAAGAGTGAGGACTTATTATGCAAGAGCCGCCAAGCTTGCTTTGCCAAAAGAGAGTCATTGAACATGGTAAGATCACGAAAACCCATACCACCAATGGTTTTTGATTTTGTCAAATCCTCCCACTTCACCCAATGAATCTTTCTTCGATCACCCCGTTGTCCCCACCAAAACTTCTTAATAAGTGACTCAATCTCATTGCACAAACTTACTGGCAATTTAAAGCATCCCATTGTGTAAGTAGGGATAGCTTGGATGACTGCCTTTAAGAGCACTTCCCTTCCAGCTTGGGAGAGTAGTTTTGCTTCCCACCCTTGAAGTTTCCTCCACACCTTCTCCTTTATAAAATTAAAACTCTCTTTTTTCCTTCTACCAACTAGAGAGGGCAGCCCAAGGTATTGCTCATAGTTCCTAATTTTCGGTACCCCCAATTTCACCTTTATTCCATGCTTGACTTCTTCCGGTACAAAGTTGCTAAAGAACAACGAGGTCTTGCTTCTATTTACTTTTTGCCCCGAGGCTTCCTCATACTTGTATAATAGATCCAACACCTTGTCACACTCCTCCATAGTAGACCTGCAAAAAATAAGACTATCATCTGCGAAAAGCAGATGTGTTAGTTTAGGGCCTCTCCTACAAAGGGAGTAGCCATGGATATCTCCTTGTAATTCAGCCTTCTTAATCAACTCATTCAGCCCTTCCGTACAGAGGAGGAATAGGAAAGGGGAAAGTGGGTCTCCTTGCCTAATCCCCCTAGTAGGAAAAATCATCCCACATGGATCACCATTCACCAAAACAGAATATGAAACTGTTTTCACACACCCCATCACAAGATTTATCCACCTTTCCCTAAAACCCATCTTCCTCATAATACCCTCTAAATAATACCACTCCACCCGGTCATAAGCCTTACTCATATCTAATTTAAGTGCCATATACCCATATGAGCCACCCTTATACTTTTTCATACTATGCAAGGTTTCAAAAGCCACCAAAATGTTATCTGAAATTAAACGTTCTTTTGTGAAGGCTGATTGGTGTTCTGTTATAATGGATGGAAGTATTTTTTTTAGGCGATTGGCAAGGACTTTGGAATAAATTTTGTAAAGTACATTACAAAGGCTAATGGGACGAAATTGGTGGGCATATTCAGGAGAATTTATTTTCAGCACAAGAGTAATATACGTATGATTTAAGGGAGATGGTATGGTACCTGAATTCAACCAAGACAATATGGATGAAGTTACATCATGATTTACCGTGCTCCAAAAATGTTGGTAAAAGAGCGGCGGCATACCATCAGGTCCAGGTGCTTTAAGGGGAGCCATTTGTTGGAGGGCACTAATGACTTCCCACGCCTCAAACTCCTTACATAGGGCTGCATTCATCTCTTCATCAATCATTGTAGGCACACATTCAAGCATGCTAGCGAAAACACTACCCTCTATTGAAGTAAATAGTGACTTGTAGTAATTTACCATGACTTCGCCCACATCTTCTTTAGTAGTTCTCCATACCCCTTCCTCATCTCTAATTCCTTCCAAGGTGTTTTTCCAGAATCTCTTTGTTGCACAACAATGGAAATACTTTGAGTTTTTATCCCCTTGGTTAGCCCATAGAACTCTAGAACGTTGAGCCCACATAGTAGCTTCCCTTTCTTGTAAAACCTCAATATCTTTCTTAATTTGTCCAACCCAGAAATTGTTCCCATTAACCATTGCAGCCCTTTCCTCTTTGGCTAAAACCTTCTTTAACCGATTCAACTCCATTCTTACATTACCGAAAACATTTTTCTCCCAATGCCCCAAATCTTTTCCACACCTCTTTACTTTCCTCAAAATATCTCCTCCATCACCGTGCCCACTCCCACTACCCCAAGCCGAGAACACCACATCCTCACAACTTGAATTTGAAAGCCACATTTGTTCGAAACGAAATAATTTTTTCCGAACCGGAGGAATCAAACCCGAGAGTGAGATGAGAATTGGAACATGATCCGATGATGTACAGGTTAAGTGGAACACTCTTGAACCTGCAAACCTCATGAACCAACTATTTGTGACCAAACACCTATCTAACCTCTCCCAAATTGATCTTCCATCCTCAAAGTGCTTGCTCCAAGTAAACTTTGAGCCCTCAAACCCCAAATCCATGAATTCACACTCATCAATTACCTCCCTAAATTGCTGCATTTGCGAATGGGGTCTTCTTGCACCCCCAAGTTTCTCATCTTGTCTAACAATTTCGTTAAAATCCCCAACGCAAAGCCAAGGCTTCTCCGATTGTGAATTTAAATTCCTTAGCTTACTCCAAGCTTCATGTCTTCTAGCTGTATCGGGTTCACCATAAAACCCGGTTAATCTCCATTCATTCTCTGAATTTTTATCAATCACGGCATCAATATAGTACCTATCAGAACCTTCCACCTTTAAGTTTACCGAATCTTTCCAATACATTACCAATCCTCCATTCCTTCCCACTCTTGGAACCACCCATCTATGATCAAAACCAATACTACTTTGAACAAATTCTAGCCTTGCATCATTTGTAAGTGTCTCGGCTAAAAACACTACAGCAGGATCTTTTGTCCGTACTATTTCAACAAGCTCCTTCCCTGTACGCAGGTTCCCAAGCCCACGACAGTTCCAAGCTAAACAACTCATTGCTCTTGGCGGGGCTGAACATCAGCTCCCGCCATTCCTGAATGTGTGTTTTCATCTCTGAAGGTCACCTGAAACCTTTTTGTATTCGAATTGGATTGCACAGCCTCTGTATTTGCTTTTCTTTTTTTTTTCAACGGACCTGGAGGTTTCTGTTTTGTCACCTGTGTTGCTTCTTTCTCTACATTTCCAGGTAGAGGCTGCACGAGTAGGATCCGTGTGGAAAGCCCTAGCATCTTGGGTGTTACGTGCTTTTTTAAGTTTTGGAGAATACCTTAAAGTGGCACGTGAGCTAGGGTTTTTTGCTGACTTCTTTCCCAGCCCCTGAAGTGTAGCCGCCCCAAATTCTTTGGCCAAACTTAATTCCTCATTATCAGCTTCAGTTACATTAAGAGTCTTCACTGCCCTCGTAATTTCCTCATTTATTTTGACCTTTACAGTCGTGTCATCCTTTTTATTTCCGACCCCCTTATTGCGAATTAATGAGGAGGTAATTTCATCATCAATGCTCTCATCTCTGTCTGCCGTTACACTTTGTGACTGCTCCGGCATCCTCCCACGGCCTAAGTCTGAAAAATTACCATGATCACTATCAGCCGACGAACTCGAACTCACCTTCTTCTTCGCTGCATAATAACCAGGGACAAGAATTGCATTTTTCCTTGTTGCAATGAAAGGGGGTGCCCTCAATTGTGGTCCAAACTCACGCTGCTCTACTTTAAATGTGCCCTCACTCTCAATCCACAATTCACAATCTCTATCATCATGAGTAAGTCGCCCACACCAGTAGCATAAATTTGGCAACCTCTCATACTTGAATGAAATCCACACCTACTTTCCTCCTTCACCAACAGATATTAATCTCCCCCGGCACAACAGTAAAGATAAATCGATGGAGACCTGCAAACGCATAAAATGACCCCCATCATATAGTTTTGGATCCTTTGGCGCTGAAACTTCTCCCAACACGCTACATATTTTCTTTGCTGCCTCAATAGTCATATATTTGAATGGAATTCCGTGCACCTGAACCCAAAGCTTTGTTTTCACAAATTGAATTTCTTCGAGCGACGCTTCATTTTCATATCGACTCATCACCACCAAATGCTTGTCAAAACTCCATGGTTCACCCTCTAAAATTCTATCCACATCCTCCTTATTGTCAAAAGAGAAAATAATTTTATGGTCACCAAAAGCCTGAATCTTGAAACCATTTCAAGCTCTCCATAGTGGGGTGAAAGTTTTAGCTATAATGTCCATATTGATGGCTCGTCTAGTTAAAAACTTTGCAGCAATGGAGAACTTCTCAACTTTTTCGTCATCCAGTAAACAGCAGCCTGGCCCCTCTCTTTCAGAGAGAGTAAGCCTATTGACTAATAAGATAAGAATGGTGATCTTTTCAAGAATAATTAATTAAAAAAATTGATAATTACAGTAAACCCACCTGTGGTATGACCCGTTTTCATTTTGCCTACCCTTGGTTTATAACTTTACACTTTGCCCACCTGAAGTTAGTTCTGTTAGCCTTCCATAACCCACATCTCCGTTTGCCATTAGAAAAACACATTTTTAGGCAAAAACAAATATAACAAGAATAAAAAAGCTAAGGTTTTTCATTGCTCATGAACTTCAATGTTGCAATGTTGTGAAAGACTGAAAGAAAGAAAAGGAAAGTAGGTGAGGTTTCTTTGGGATTTTTTAGCATTTGGGTACCTTTTGTTTCTTCATAGTCATTAGTCAATTTAATATGATAGGGATGTTGGTGCATTTTCTCCCACAAGATTTTTGCTATATTGAGTATACATTGATAAAGTCTTAGGTGTTGCTTGAATCACTTTTGTTTCCATAAAATTGTAATAGATTATCGTTTACTTTTGAGTTTTCTCAACTGGGATTTTGCTCAAGCACTTCGTGATCTGGACTTTGCTTTTGGAATTCATATCTCATCTGGGTTTTGCATTTAGAAGTTACTAGTAATATGGGTTATGCCCAAAATCTGGTTGGTCATCTAGGTTTTATTTTTGCTGGGGTCAAGCTCTATGAACTCAGAGTGGGGTCTGGTTGGTAAAGTTTAGTGATTTAAAAATTTTCTTCAATTTCAAGTTTTGAAACCTAGGTTGGCGAAAGACTGGAAATTGGTCACTAGTTTTGGCTTTTTGCTCTGAGTTTGGCTTTTAAACATAGACTTATGTGGATTTTGTGAAAATTTTCATGAGTGATTTTGATATATGAGAGATATCTAGCTAGAGACTTTCATCAGTATATTTGATTAATGACTAGATGGCAACCACATCACCATCACCAGGTTCATCTCCCTCAGCCGTGCCACCATCTACTACTACTACAACTTCACCATCCAATTCACCACCACCACATCCATCCCCCATCACCAGTCCACCCCCACAAACCTCGTCTCCCCCTCCTATAAACCTTGTCTCCCCCTCCTATAATTTCCCCATCTCCTAAGAGGTTCAAAATTTTGAGTTGAAGTTCATGAGCAATGAAAAACCCTAACTTTTTTATTCTTGTTATATTTGTTTTTGCCAAAAAATGTGTTTTTCTAAAGGCAAACGGAGAGGTGGGTTACGGAAAGCTAATGGAACTAACCTCAGGTGGGCAAAGTGTAAAATTTTAAACTACGGGTAGGCAAAGTGAAAATAGGTCATACCACAGGTGGGTTTACTGTAATTATCCCTTAAAAAAACGATCAAGTATTTAAATTCAATTAGAGAATCTAATTTTTACTCAAAAAAAAAAAAATAGAGAATCTAATGTATTGTACCAAAGCTTTACTCATCAAATAAAGAGCGTACTTATTATTCTATTATATATTTACTATTCTTCTAACTAAATAATCAATTATATATATTCAAAGTTGAGCCAGCTATGGAAGGCTCTAAACGAAGTGTTGAAGTCGGGGAAGAGAAGCAGTAGTAGAACAAAAATATATGCACTAGAGCATCCACAGTGGAGCTAAAAAATTAGCTTTTTAGCTCCACCAAAAGTTACTTTATCTATTTTACCTACACATATGCTGCAGCAGTGAATCTATTTTAGTTTTCAACACAATAAAATAATATATCTACTACAATAAAATAATATATCTACTACAATAAAATAATATATACTACACGTTAAAATAACATTAAAAACTACAACAATATAAATAATTACAAAACATACAGCCCACCACCACCCCGGTCAACCACCACTTCACACAGCCCACCACCACAGCCTACTCCTTCCGCCATCACAACCACCAAAATCAGCCCACAACTACCAAAGAAAATCAAACCGCAACCACAAAAATAAAACCCACAACAACATTAAAAAAAAAAAAAAAAAAAAAAAAAAAAAAAAAAAAACCAAACCACCTGAACCTACGTCTCATATTCACACCAGAGCTAGCTATCACCGTCTTCTCAACTCTCTCCCTTAACATTTTTGCCATTTGATAAGCCACAACCCACCATAGCTTGTTCCCTCACGAGCTTCCCCACTCCCATGCGAAGAAGAACCAAAAAAATTAGCAAAAACAAAAAAAGAAAAACAACATATCGAAAACCCACAAAACCAGCAATCCAAAACCCATGAACCCAGAAATCCTGCCATTGCCGATCACGGTGCCATTTTGCCCAAGCATCCACATGAAAAAGGCAGAGACTGACTTGAAGTGGATCGGCAGCGGAAGAGAAGTGGGTCTGAAGCGGATCGGCGGCGTGGGTCTGAGGCTGATCGGCGGCTTGGGACGGTTGGTGGATCGATGACGTCGAGCTTCGATGGCGGCGACGTTGACGATAAGATGGTGGGTCAGCCGGCGGCGGTAAACAGACAGGTGAGAGTTTGAGAGAGTGAGCTTGAGCTTGAGTTTCAAATGAGAGCTTGAGAGATGAGAGCTTGAGAGTGACTAAGAGAGAGCACGATGAGATGAGAATAAAAGAAATGAAAAAAAAAAAAAACCAAGTAGTGTTATTTTAATCCAAGGTGAATAAAAAAAAATTTTTTTTTTAGATGTCTGCTACAGTGCACATCTAGATAGATGTGCACTATAGCAATTCAGCTAAAAATTATAAGAATGCCTCCACTGCTGCATGGCTGTTTTTGGTATTTTGGTGGAGCTAAAATAGCATTATAGCTATTTAGCTCCACTGCTGCAAGTGCTCAATGCAGCACAGTTTTAAAATGCCCAAAACCCGGGCAGCTGCTTTTCTTGAAACACCATTTTAAAACACAACTCGTTTTCGCAACGGCCTATCCAAATGCACTCTAAATATACCTTGATACTGTCATCTATTAGCATTTCATCCAAAAGTTTAAACCATTTAAGCTCAAATGATTTAATCGTTTAACTCAACAATGAAGTCAATCATTATTGTAACAGTAATTACTTTAAAGGTTTAAACAACCGAAGAAGGGGAAAAGTGAAAACAAAAGAAATTATAAGAATCCCCCCTGCAACCTCAAAGAACTGGTCTCCTGGCTGCAACTCCAAACTTGGCTCTTCTTATATTAGAACGCCGTTTCTTGTACACAAGCCCTCCCAAAAACAAAGCTCCTGCTGCAGACATCACTCCAATCGCTATTCCTGCCTTCTGTCCACCATTCAGTCCTCTAGAAGAAGAAGAAGAGCCTTGTGTTGTAGGAGGTGGAACATTAATATTTGCAGGCGGAGGAGGAGACTGAGGTGGAACAATTGTTGGCGGTGAAGAGGGTGTTGGAGTTGGCACTGGAGCATATACAGGCTGTAAAGAGGGTGGCGATGCAGCGTTCAAACAAGTGTTGAAGTCAGGGAAGAGAAGCAGTAGAAGAATAGAAATGAAACACAGTTTACACAGTCCTGCCATGACAGTAAAAAAAAATTAAATGTACATATGATAATGAGTTTAATTTGGAGAGTATACATATAGCTATGTATATATATATATATGTGTGTGTGTGTATATTTCGGGAAATCTGATAAAACAAGAAATCAGCGGAGGTACCTATGAGTTTAAACGTCCCAATAGAGTGACAGATATGAAGGTCTTTGGATTTTCTCTCTTGGGTTATTCTTGGAGGATATATAGTGTATTACGCCGGTTAAATATGAAATGGAAGACTCTGTATGGTTTGCCAGCTAGCTTATCATATCATTATCATACACTCAGTTTCAGGACTTCCAAACAGAAAAGGCTTGCAGGCCTGTGTGAATTTAACTGGCCAACCCTTTTTTCTAGCTGTGAAAAAAATTGATGTCTCCTTGTTATTCTTTTTGACTTTTGGGAAATGAGAAAAGTGATTGATAAGTAGCTTTACCCCTCTTTTTTTTTTGGAAAGACTGATGTGATTCATGATATACAATGTGCGCAAAAAATATCTTTTGTAACAATTATACCAAGTCATCAATGAAATAATCAAATAAGTAAACGTCACATGATTCTATTTTATATTCTTTTGTTAGAATTGATCCTATCAACCTTTCACATGATATTATTGGATTGTTATATTATGGATGATTTGTATAGATGCACGTCATTGGTATGGTTTTGCTATGTTTTTGCAGACATGTTCTGTTGTGCAAAGGAACAATTTGATATAAACAATATAGCTACGTTTTTTTTTTTTTAATCCATAAAAATTTCCCCTTCTATATATATATGATGGCAAGTATCATGGAATTGTTTTAGAGAGTAGAGATGGACAATTCTAATCTTACTAATTGGATATATGAACAGCTCTTCCAGTTAGTTCCTTCTTAATCAAATTCAAAATGTCAGAGACCTGCGGGAAGAGAACAGAACAATTACCAATAAAAAATTAGAATCATTATGCACCCAATGATTACCTCATAAAAACAAAAGTTAGATGTCAAGAGCCTTGTAACCCAACCAGCACCTCTTGGTATTTCCAATAGAGAGGTCTAGAGTTCAAATCACCCATCCGAGCACAAAGATGATTAAATGAAATATATGCAAATAATTCGACATTATCTGTTTTTTGGAATGAAAAATAATGTTCCATTGAAAGACAAAACATTACTATACGGTGAAATAAGACCTAATAAGAATGTTACCTCAAAGTACTGCTGCAAAGCTGGTGAATAGTGCTGCAGTGTTGTGTATATCTTCTCAAGTAGGCCGAGAAGGACATCCACTTGATCACCTAGCAAATCTACCTATACCCCAAAACAAAGAAGTAAGATTTTTAGGAAAACGTGCATAACAACAGATTCAAGGAAGATCTTCAGGACATCTATATAGAAAATCAACTTTACATGTTGAAGCCTCAATAAAATAGAAGACAAACTGGCTGACTCAGCATGATTGTTTCTACCAACATGTTAAGGATGAACAAATAATGTGAGGAACATGATTGTATTTCAGAACCTCAAGTTCAGCCTTCTGCAGATTCTGGCATTTCCTAACAAAGGCCTTCCGGTAAAGCAATTCCTTATTTCTCAAAGAGGCCACTAGCCCAATAAGCGGATCTAAATTGTACTTCACTTCTTCCAACCTATAAATAAGTATAACAGCAGCCTAATTAGTAAAAAAAAAAGTACATCTGATTTTGAAAGATAATATAATGTGATTGCATACAATAAAAAGGATTAGATGCATGTCATAGTTATGTGCTAAGAAGTTTTATTCTCCTCAAGCTAGTAGGAAAACAGAAAACCTAATAAAAAATAATAAAAAAAACATATAGTTTTACTGTGATTAGTGATATAGGAGAAGGAAGTAATCTGTTTAAATTTATATTCTCATGACTTTCATATGCTAAACTTACGCCAGAAAGTATAAACTAGAAAGCAATTTTAAAAACTACTATGATTTCCAAGTTGCAGTCAGAAACAATTCATAAAATTCTCAACACCAAAAAGCCACTATCAATATTATGGTTTACAATGACATAAGTTCATGAATAAGTGAAGTACCTCAGAATGTTCATCCTTAAATTTTTGTGTACCATGTGCTCAAAATCCACTAGCGCTTGCATAAATCCCAGGAGAGGTGATAAGATAGAAACTGGTGTATCTAACTGCTCCTCTTCATTATCTTTTAAAGAGTGAAAGGAGGGCTGTCCAACATGT
Source organism: Notholithocarpus densiflorus (assembly GCA_030021035.2). Classification (NCBI taxonomy): domain Eukaryota; kingdom Viridiplantae; phylum Streptophyta; class Magnoliopsida; order Fagales; family Fagaceae; genus Notholithocarpus; species Notholithocarpus densiflorus. The sequence goes on along the minus strand of JARYZH020000021.1, from coordinate 5,082,982 downwards.
TGAACACCAACTCTAGGAGTCATCTGATCATTACCCTCTTCTAAATCACCAATGCCAACGCCTAAACAAGATCCCAATTCACCTAATAGTGACTTACTCGAGACCAATTGTTGCAAGGCCTTCTCTAGCTTACCGCTTACTGAACTGAAAGTGTGTTCCTCATCAATTGGAAACTCTTCAAATATCTGATGCCCATTTATCTCTTCACTTTTCAAGTCCAAAAGGTCAAGCTGTGTAGTGTATTCCTTTAATTCAGAACTTGCACTTAGCATCAGATTTTCCTCCAACTGAAAAGATTGTGATAGAGAACCTAGTTGTTGAATTAAATTCCCCTCTCCAGTAGCCTGTAGATCATTATATATCTCATTAGGAGAGAGCATGTCCCCATTGAGATTGTCTTGAATTCGGGACTCATCTTCTCTATGTAAGACAAAGGCATCTTTCACTGCCTCTACAGTGACAAACTTAAATATATCTTCCCATATTAGACTCTCCATATTATATGCATCTATGCCCAACTTCAATTCCTTCACCATCTCCGTAAATAAAAGCATACAGACATCCTCCTTTACAAGACTTTCTGCACTTAGGAAAAACTCCCTGGTACTGGCAGTGCTAACAATACTTTTGATGGTTTCACCAAAGACTACCCTATATATCTCTTCTCTATTCAAGCTTTCGGTGATATAACCTTCTGTGCATTTGCTTTGTTCTTTAAAAATTTCTCCGAACAAGGCTGCCTGTAAATCCTCCCCTACAGCGCCCTCTACACTAAATAACTTGTTAGTAGATGTTGAGTCTTCTACCAAATTACTAACAGCCCTGATATCTTGAAACTCCAATAATGCAAAGTCACGATTTGAGCCATAATTCTTCAATGCCTCGCTAAAGACAATGAAAAATATCTCTTTTCTGATCTGGGCATCAATTTTGTCACTTTCAAAGTTCTCATTCCACTGCCTTACCATTTCCCTGAACACGTCTTTATATATGTCCTCACGTATCAAGTTCTCTAAATCATAGTAGTATGATTCAATGTTAACTTCTTTCATCAAACCTTTGAGAAGGGTAATATGGATCTCCTCCATTATCATGGTTTGCAAATATGCATCTTCTTTGTCTTGTCTTAGCCTCCATATCTCATTTCGTTGCTCTTCCCGTAATACATAAGAAACTGTAACTTTATCAATCTTCTCCCAGACATCTGCCAAATTATCAGTGTTCTCTCGAAATTGTAATTCCCTCTTCTCAAGAAAATTCTCATCCCCGTGTGCAGCTTCATTGTAGCCTAAAGTTTTTCCCAGCTTAGTATTCCAATCCATTAAATTGTCCAATCTCACAACAACTTCTTGGATTCTTCTTTTCAGGCTTTGAGTGTCCTTTTCTCTCCTGAATGAAAACTCTTTTTCTCGAAGAATTTCTCGCTTAAGCCAATTCAGCTCTTCACTTTTTTTCTGAATAAAAGACTCATGATTTTTTATCATCTTAGCCACATGGTGACTTTCATCCACTTCTTGTTCCTTCTCAGTAAGCTTTTCCTTATGATCTGCCTCTTCAACTTTCAAGGAGGATTTTCGTGTTCTATTGCATTCATTTTCAGGTGAAGACTTTTCTCCTTCTACATTAGAAATTTTATTGCCTCCTGCAAGTGATGGAGCGGCTGAAGCATTATGTGCCTTAACACTACTCCCCTGCATGTCATTTTGACTACAAAGTGGCTCGAGTTCACAACGCAAGCTTGCAACTTCATTCATCAAATCAGACCAATGCTCATTCAAGCCAATAAGAACTTGCTTCTTCACTTTTGCTTCAAAACTCTCTTGGAAATTCCTCATTAACCCTTTAATCAACACATAAATTGTATCTTTCTCTATAGACCACCTCCATTGCTGCTCTATTGGCCCCATCCGTGACAAAAATATAGCACTTTGCATCTTTGCAAAAGCAAGGTCTAAAGTTTCCTTCAACATATCTATGTCCAAGCCCATTTGTTCAATCTTTTTGTTGTCAATACCTCTATTTCTTTCTTCACCTATTAATTTGTAACCAGGCCCAAGTTTTTGTTTGATATTCCGTACCTGTTGATCCACTGAATGCTTCAGTTCACAAAATTCACCATCTCTATCTTCATCCCCAAGAACAAACTCCTCAATCCCTTCACTCTTTGTTCTTTCAAGCTCAAGTTTAGCCCGCAACGAAACCAATTCTCTTTCTTTTAGTTCCAATGCTTGATTAAGCTTCAATTCATTTTCCATTCTCTCTGTTAACTCTCTGTCCTTTTCTGAAATAGCTAGCTCCGACTCCTTAAGACGTCCTTGAAGGCGGTCTCTAATTTCTGTTAAGTCCGCGAGCACCTCCTCCTGATCGCTGTCAAGTACGCAGTTGTCTGTCTCATCTTGTACAAACATCAGACATCCTTCTAACTGCATTACTGCCAACTCGTAGAATTTTGATATCTCATTCAAGCGCTCCACAACACCTTCTTTGGATTTTACTTTCTCATGTGCTTTATCCATTGCTTGGTGCACAATGCACATCATTGTCGAGTCTGTTAAAGAGACTCTAAACCTACTATCCATCCCACCAAAAAACTCATCCATTTCACCCAAAAAAAAAATAGAGAGAATGTCTCACTCTACAATTTTGTTGAATGAAAAAAAAAAATTAGGAGACACGAATTCTCCTGTTGGAACAAAAATCTTAATGGTCAATCAACAGAGCTTGGTAGAATTTTTCAATGACGCGACTTGTGGGAACTCTAGGATGTCAATGAAAATAGTTGTATGGTCTCTCTTTTCTCATATGTCCCTGTAAAAGTGGATGATTTAATTGACCTATTCTTCAGAGCAAGAAAAAAAAAAAAGACTAATTCCTAGATTTCACATAGTAATTGATAATCCTATGAAAGCAGCTTTGGCTGCCAACCTCCTTTATTCTTTTTTTGGTTCGCTTTTTTGTGAGACATACCAAGTTCAATCTGATCCAAAATGTTGTAGGAATTCTTATGTTTTAATAAACTAAAAGTCCCATTAGTGATTTTGCTTGGTGGCATGCGAGCACTATAATATTAATACCTTATTACGACGAACAAAGTCTCACACGTTGAGCCCCAAAAAAAAATATAGGTCAATCTTTGTTGATCACACTTTACATTTAGTCCCTCAATACCTATTTCCTTCTTAATTCTTAAACAATCTCTACCATAACTTTTGAGTAAAGTTGTGGTGTGCCTTTGTGTTAGAACCCCTTTCCCTCTCCCTTGTGTGCGTGTGTTTGTTTCTCAAAAAAAAATTTCTTAAACAATCTCAGCAACCATTAATGTAGGAGTAAAAATATAAATTCAAACTCATTCTAACTGGTGTTGGATAAACTGCATACAAAATAATTACAATGCAAAATTGATATGATTTATATTCCAAGTTTAATTCAAAACCAATTTGAAATAATTCTTTACTTTACCAAACACCCTAGTTCTTGGATGTAAAATGGGGAAAATTATTGAGTACTCCTAGAGTTCAATGACGTTGTTTTCTCTCCTTTTACATGAAATATCACTATAAATTTAATTAGTAGAACACACTATTCATGTGAGAGGAAAGAGTATCTTGTCACATTTGCCACCACCCCTAGGTTTAATTAATTTTCTTAATAATGAGAGGTAGAAACAACCCTTCAAATTATCCGATTGTTATGTTTACACTTTACATACATAATTATAGCATAATACCCCCAAACCTCCATGTGAATGTCCAAAACAATCCAAATATCTCAAAACCTCCAAAATGACTAAAAAAAGATATCTCCAGAACATTCAAAATGACCAAAATACTTCGACACCAATAAAATAACCAAAATGCCCCCAAACCTTGAAAACAATCAAAATTCTCCCATAAACCTCTAAATTGACTAGAATACTCCCAGAACCTCCAAAATGTCAATTTTGCTTATGTTGCACTTGTTTTGTCTTAGCACTTAAACAAAATACAAATTTCTATAAGATTGTTATAAGTTATAACTTAACACTACTAAGTATATTCCTTGACATACCCACAAGGGGTATCTCATATAGTGTATAGGTTTCACACGCATCTATAAGACTCGCATGTTATAAGACATCTGCCACATATGGGGGATGAATGAGATAGTTTCGCATACCCACTCCAACATTGTCCGAGGTAAAGATGGGTTTTGCAGTGCCTATCTCATCTCAATGATATTTATATAAAGGCCTTTAATAGATTATTGAACATTATTTGTTATGTTTACCAAAAAAGAAAAGCAAAGAACATTATTGGTTATTCTTGTCTATTTATTATTTTTATTACATACCACTATTTTTTTTATTAAAAATTCATTATAAAATTAATAAGTTTTCGCCATCGATTTATGAAAATCGTTCTCGCTAACCAAACACATCAAAGCCCCTTCCATATCATTTAAGCATGGGAGAGACCGAATGGCATACCAAGCTGAAATGTGGTTATTTTAAGACACATATCATTCCCAAATACAACCAACTCACAAAAACATTGGAGGAAAACCAATCCCATCATATAGATGGTGAGTAGGTGTTGACCAGCAGGCAATTAGAATGCATTAATACTTGGTAATTATAGTAACAAGTACTACTATATAATGGTAGCGCATAATCGAAGAATCTTATCTATAGTAACTGTCATTATGGTGCAGCCTAGCAATTGGAGACTTAGGATTTGTTGGTAATACTAGAAGAATCTTATCTATAGTAACAGGTACTACTATATAATGGTAGCGCATAATTGGAGAATCTTATCTATAGTAACTGTCATTAGGGTGCAGCCTAGTAGTTGGAGACTTAGAATATGTTGGTAATACTAGGAGACTTGGGATGAGCTGTATTATGTATTACCAATGTAATTATTATAGTAATAATTAAATTACATTACAATATTGAGAAGATTGTTTTATATACCCACATAGTTACCTTCTTTGACCAACGGGGGTTGGTCCAAGTGGTAAGCAGCTTGGTATCGCTTAAGCAAGTTTGAGGGGCTCTCGGGTTCGAGCGCTTGTGTATGCAGAAAATCCCCGTTGGGAGACTCACCCACCAGGCCAGGTGTGCTACCCGGGTCGACCAACAGATTAGCCGGGGCGAAGCCCCGGATACTGTGGTAGGCAGCCAAAAAAAAAAAAAAAAAAAAAAAAAAAATAGTTACCTTCTTTGAGTTAGAAAACTTAAGTGAAAAAAAAAAAACATATAACTCATCTATATCTAATCTAATACTATATATGCCAAAGGCCTTGTAGCTGAATTGGCACCTCCCCATGCACAAAATGCTTGGGGGTCTAGGGGGAAAAGAGTTCGAGCTGCAAGGTTAGCAACATGTTGTAATTATTTCTCAAAAAAAAAAAAAAAAAAAAAAAAAACTAGTACTATATATAAAAGCAGAACCCTGTATGGAGGTGCTGCCACGTTAAAAAAAATGTCACTTAAAATTCGGCCTTAAAAGCCTCTCACCGTAAAAAAGAAAAATAACCGATGGGCATCAACACCATTAGGCTATATATCTGCCACCATCAGATTGTCGGAACCGGCTCCGGTACGTTTTTCACTATTTTTTTAGATTTGGGTATGAAATATTACTTTTTATTGAGTTTTTTTGTTGGATAGGTTTAGGTTTGATTTTGGTTTAGATTCCTTTTTGTTTCGGGCTTTTGGGTTCTCCATGAAAATGTTTGTTTTCTCAATTTTTCGATTAATTTTGATATCACTAAGCCTTTCCCTATTTTCTAATATTTGCGTTCATTTTTTTTTTTTTTTGGGGTTTTGTTTTGGAAAACACCTTTTGATCTGTTTGACAGCGTTAATTTGGGGGTTGTTATTAATTTTGGGATTTGGGGGTTTCTAATTAGGGTTTGCTGCAATTATAGATTTCAATTCCTAATATGTTTTCCTCTCTGCTTCTTTTTTCCAGGGAAACACCATAGAAGATCAATTTCTACCTAGGCTTTGTCTCTCAGCGTTCTGAGGAATGGTTAGTGATGTTTTTAATTTATTTTTAGGATTTTCCCCCCTGACCGATTGGTGTTCAGTTGCCTATAATAAATTAGAGACACAAAGCAGACAGTATTTTTTGTGTCTTCAATTTCTTTACGCTTCCTAAATGAGCATTCCTGGCGAAGAGTTTCCAATTTGTTCATTCAGTGTTTATCAAGTACAAATTTAGATTTACTTTAACTCTCTCTTGGACTCAATTGTAGATTTCATTTGGCATTGATTGATTTCAATTTCAAATCTGTGTAATAAAAAATTAAACGGTTTTTCTTTAGCTTTTCTTTTTCAGGGTTTGTAGATGGAAAGGGAAATCCTTGGAAGCAATCCAAGTCTGAGTAGAAGCAGTACTACCAAGTATAGTTTCTACTTTATTGGAACCATCACCGGTAAATTTTTTTTTTTTAATTGAATGTAAAATATACTTTATGTTTGGATATTTGGTTGGATTGGTTTGATTTTTAGGTATTTGGGTTAGAATTTATTTTTTTTTCATTTAGGTATTTGGGTTTGGATTTTTTTTTTTTTTCTATTTGTTTTTGTTTTAAATATTAGGATTAAAATGGTTCTGGGCTATTCTGTGATTGATTTTACAATCTGCATACTATGCTGCCAACCATGTCTTCTTTGCTGGATGCTGCTTCTCTCTTTACAACAATCTGAACCTAAACAGGTACATATTGTTTTAGACATTTCTTATATGATTTATTCTATTCTAATCTATTTGTTTATAGGACTTCTACTAGATGTTTCTTTGCGTATATTTTATTTGAATTTTCTTCAATATATTTATTTAATGGTATATTGCTATGATCAACATGAAGATTAATTAATTTTTTAGATGCCTCTTAGAAGTAGTGAATCTAATTTTTAATATTAGTGCTTCTTCTCAAAAAGTCTAAATATGTGCACATTCTCATGGATTGATTCCTTAATGTACAACTTTGCCCAGTTTTGAAACTGGCGGATATATGACAAAAAACAGGAATACAATAGTTTTTAGTGGTAGATGATTTTTATATAGTTAATTTTTTTTAAGTTCTATTGCCATTTATAAATGGCCATTAATATCAGATTAAATTAATTATGAATCTAAGAGCAAGCACCGTGAAACTAAATTGAATTTTAGTATAAAACTTCGAAATGAATAGCAAAGTAGAAATTGACAATGAACATTCCACCTGACAATTATCAATGAATATTCCATGCCTTTATGTATGGGTGGATTCTTTTATTTAAGTTCTCTTATTTAGAACTCCCTTCATGTCATATCGTTAAGCATTATGATATGTTAATCATGGAAAATTTTGTGTGTATTGTTGTGTTTTCCTTCTCTAAAATGGGATATGCTATGAAGTTTTCGGGTTTATGCATGTGCAAAAATAATAATAGCTTAATATGTGTCTTTTAATGAACCAATGTTGTATTCTATTAAAAATACACCAAATTTTATTTCGTTTTAAAATACATCAAGTAGGCTTTAGGATTGAGGTTGAATTTTTTTTTTCCCATCAATTACATTTCAGGGTTTGCTATGACTTGAGCTACATTGTCTAAGGAAGTCAAACACTTTAGTGAGAGTTCTGTTTTTTTGTTTATATGTCCTTCGTATGTTTAATTATTTGGTTGATTTATTAATTGACATGCTATATCAATAATAGGCTGTTGGTTGTTGCATCTTCATCATGATCAGGCCTCATCAATATAGCTGTTCTGACATATAGAAAAAAATCCCATTTAAAACTATACAATGTTTAAGTTAAAAAGTGAAAGGTTATACCGTACGAAACAAACACGTCTAAAAAATTAAAGCCAGATGCTAAATCTCACACAAACGTTAAACCCACTCATCCAAAGCTAACTGCCATTAAAACTACCTATTTTCTTCCTCAAATAAACATATTTTTCAATATGTTTTTTCCGTCCTTTTGTCAAAGCACAAATTCACAAAGATCTTGATCAGATAAGATGGTGGGTATTTTGCAAGAAGATTACTAAATCAAAAGGTTAGGAACCGCCATTGTGAGATTGTCTTACCACAATCTTCAGCCTTACTGCTACTGTTAGACTGCTGGACCCGCTGCTGGTATTTATGTTTTTAAAATTGGGACGTTAAATATGATTTAGGCTTTTGGGTTAGATTTGATTAGTATATATTAGATTTCCTTTTCACTGTTCAAGGGACATCACAAGGCAGCAAGAGAGAAGAGCAATAAAAAATATTGTAGACAATGAAGGTATAGGCAATAGGGAGAGGCTTTGGTTGAACTTTGAAGTTAACAAAGAAGACAGATTAGTCTCTTTCTCTCTATATCTCTTTATTTTTTTTTGTTCGAAAAAATATTCGTGCTTTTTGTTTAGTTCTAAATTTTGGATATCATAGTTTTTTATTGCGCAAATGTTACTATTTTATTATTTATTGGCATTGTTTTAGGCACCCATGAAATATCTTCAACCCACAATTCAAATGTTATCAGGTACTAGATCTCTTGGAGATAGCAAAAGATATCACTTTCTTACCCTTTTTCATAACCATCATAACTCCAAAGTCAAAATAGAGCAACGCCTTTGCCAAACAAACTTCTTCTTCTCTTATTGTGTATGCTGTGTTTATATTCAATTGCTACTTGAATCAATTTCTTCTAAAGAAAAACCCATACAATATATCCCTTTTTTTTAAGCAGGTCAGGTTAGTATGATTTCAAGAGAGAGGAATATGCAAATATGTCTATTTTTTTAATGCCAATCTCTTTTTCTCTCCTTGGAAGACTGACAATTAAGGGGTTTTATTTTTTTTAAAGGGCACTATTTCGTTTCTCTATCCTAAAAAACTATATATATATATATATATATTGTTTTTGTATTTGAATAAATGCTTGAATGTGTGACAAAACCCAAATACCTAAATATTTATTGCAAGTTTGGGTATCTTAGTATCTATTTTTTTTGTTAGTTTTTATCACTCATGTCGTTGAATAATTTGTTTTGTTGAATTATTTTTAAAAATTTGTGCACTCATCTTAATTTCACTGAATTTTGCATATAATCTCATGTTGTTGTTGCATATAACCTCATGTTTAAGTTGTTTTTCATATTAAATAAGTAGTGTGGTACTCAGTTAAGGTACATCAAGATGTTTCTTCATATTTAGGTGTGGGTAGACTCATTACATGACTTTGAGTGTCCATATTCTAAATTCGCAACATATGTGCACCTTGACGGCAAGTGTAAACTATAATATGGTGACATTTGCTGGCTGTGTTAATGGTTGAATGATGAAATTTAAGTGGTGAGAAACTAGAAATGATGAACAATGGAGTGGAGGAATTTTTTTTTTTAAATGTATTTGAACAATGGTAATTTGTACCAACTGCTTAGCGCACATTTTTCATAACTAGGACTTTTTTTTTCTTTCGTACATGCCTGTTTTTTGTTTCCTTTTAAAGGTTGGATGGAATACCATGTTGTCTACAAGAGTGAAGTAGAAGGATATCTTCCTTTATTGTTTGGGGATGTTATTGGTCAAATATTTATAAATTTTACCATTTACCTAGAGATGGTGTCTTTAAGAAAAGTCTTCAAAAATCTCATCCAAAGTCCATCTATTTCTAAGTTATTTTCTTAGAACAATGGTCACAGTCCATATGCAGTTTATTAACAAATTAACTGTTTTTAAATGGATAACATTAGAACTACGTTTTGATCCAATTTAGTCTTGGTTTCCTATGAGCATTCAACGTTACAACCTTATACCCAATTCTTGATATGCATGTGTGGGGACAAATAACCAAGACTCACACATCTTGGGCCGTGGGCTTGGTCCGAGGAGTACTCATGGGCCGAGCAATGTGGCAGCTATCAAGCATTCTACTTTCGAATGATTCGCACATAGAACCGGCGATTCCGTCCGAGGAGGGTATAGTCCTCGGATATAAAGTTGTCGGTTCAAGGAAGAATCCCAATGGCTAAAGTAATCTTCCTGGAATCCCCTATGACAGAAACAAACTCGGTGAGCTTACTGGGAAGGAAAAGATCCCCGAAAATATCTGAAGAAAAGCTGCTACCACCACATTAAATACCCTGCAACTACTTTTCTGGCCGCATTTATGTGGAGAAGACCTCTGAACAGTGCTACCAAGACTATGACCTCTCACAGGGAGGCCAAAGAAAAGATCTGAGGGGATAAGTATCAAGGGGCACCTTAGATGAGTGACAAGTGTAAGGATAGGATTCTTAGAATATGATTATATAATGCCATTCCTCCTCCATTGGAGGTGGAGGGATTTTGAAAAATAGGGAAGAGAGAGAGAAACAGAAGTAGAAAGGAAGATTTGTAACGTGAACAACACAACAAAAGGGTTCCTCCTCGGACCTATATAAAACGGAATTATTCCAAGTTATTTTGGTGTGCTTTGGGCCTTCTAAACTGTTTCTTAGTTTGTCTCTGAGAATAGGAAAAACGAAGCCCTCACCATTCAAATCTAATTCTTAAGCCCACTCTCTACAAATACATATTGCAGTGGACTTATTGTGCCCGGGTCTTGCGCGCTTTGGACTGGGGTGTACTAATTTGTTACGCTACAACATGTGTTTGCACCTGCACCCAATTAGTGACCAACAAATTGGATAATTTATGATATAATAATCCTTTTATAGAGTGCAACTCAATGCATCATTTTATGTTTTATGCTAATGCTATTTTTTATGAATATTTTATTTTTATTTTGTCAGGTCTTAATTGCTACTTAGAACCAGAGAGTAGTTGAAAAAGAGATAGACAAATAAGAAAATGAATATTGATGAAACTGAGAAAAGTGCAAATATTATCAAGATCCTAATGAAATAGGAGTTGATGGAAAAGGACAATGGTAGGAAGCATCAAGAAATTGAAAACCAAATGTACACGGCTCAAGGAAAGAGCAAGGCAATGCAGATTTCTATTGGTACCAGCTCTTATCTTTTAATAATTGGTATTGAGAAAATTCTATAATGGAAGACTTGGTTATGCCTACCATAGCCACTTCCTTTGCACTTACATAGGCTTGGACATTTGATCTTGAGGGACCAATTTTTAGTTTCAATCAGTGCAAGTACAAAATAAGGATTGGCTTTAAGAGATCTCTTTTTTTCTCTCCCCTTACCTCATGATATATTTTTTGTTTGACTTTGTATTCTTGGAATGAATTGTCCTCTTTGCAATGTAAATTGGGGAGTTACAGTAAGACTCCTATAATGGTGAAGAGATGTTTTGTATTTTCCTCATTATGTTTCATTTGAATATATTTCATGCATAAACACAGATTAAGAGGGATTTTACAATCTCCTAAAAAAAGGAAGTCTATAAAAAAAATAGGGAAGTTTTTTTCTTCTTTTTGTCTTTTTCTTTTTTGACAAAAGTATTTAGTTTTCTATTAATCATCTATAGAGTCATCATAAGATTTTTATAAAATCATATTTATGATTAGTTGGCTTAAGGAGCTATCATGTAGTTTTTATGATATATGTTTACATTATTAGAGAATGATATTGGTAGGATTAAACACTTAGTGAAAATAGCAATTTCTTAACAATAGAATTTTAATATTTTATTATTATTACTTTTACATATTCTACCATGAATAAGAATTAAAGTATTTTGCGCATTACGCGAGTTATATGCTAGTATATAATAATAGGTGAAACTGAGAGAAACTCAAATTAAAATTTCAAATTAGAGTTTCAATTTTGCGCCATATGTCCTAAATTATTTATTCTTAAAGAATTTTATTTTTTAATTTTAGAATCAAATGTGAGATCACATTATAAATATTCATTTAAGTGAGTTATTAAGTACAAAAACCAAAAAGTATAGAATAAATGAATTGTAAAAAAAAAAATACTTCATAATAATAATAAAAAATGACAATTTACATTTTATACTTAATAATATCTTTACAAATTTTTTTAAAGAGTTAATAAAATATAAAAATGACTATCAGTAGTATTTAAATTATATATATAAGAATTATTTTATAAGTTTTATTATATATCTTTTAAGTGTATCCATACATAAGGTTACAACCTAGTTATTTTAATTGATAACTAAATCCCGGCCACGCAGCATGCTGCCATAGGTTACTACATTACATTGTATAAACTTTTAACATTATTACTGACATTTTCTTATTCCTGTAACCTACGCGCTGCCATCATTACCAGAGGCGCGTGCATCGGAGACGCGTTTAGCGCGGGTACGAAGCCATTCCAACATGTCCCCGAAAACAAGTTCAACGCTCTCCTTAGGCTCCCCAGCCAACTGGTGCCACATACCTGGGTATATCTTAAGCGTTTTATCCTCACTCGCGGCGCGTTTGTACAACTCCTCCGCGCTCTCCGGGTCACACACCACGTCCTCACCGCCATGAACTATAAGCAAAGGCACCTTAACCTCCTCGAACCTCCCCTGAAGTTCGTTACAAATCCTAATCAGCTCACGCGCCGTGGCGGCGCGTGGCCTAGCAACTGTCCTTCTTGGGCTCGCAAGCGCCAGCTTCCGCTTCCACTCTTCTTTGAAAGAAACGTCCGGTATGGATCCTCGCGTGGGAATCACGCGCCAAGTGGGGACCAAGGCTGCGACTAGGGAGAGTAAGTGCTCCAAAGGCCATGGAGGCTTGAATTTGGCGCTGATTCCACACATTGCGCCGTTGAGGACGAGGCCGTCCCAGTCCAACCCCACGCGCTCCTCACGGAGCGTTATGAGAAGCGCGATGGCGCCGCCAAGGGACTCTGAGTAGAGAAAGGAAGGCAGAGACGGCGCGTGGCGTGCACGGAAGGAGGTGAAGAAGGAAATACAGTCGTCGACGACGGGATTGATATCCGGAATGTGAGCGTTGAGGCCGTCGGAGAAGCCGTGGCCTTGGTGGTCGATGGCGCAGGTGGCGAAGCCGGCTTTGGTGAAATACACGGCGGTGAGTTGGAGGAACCAGCTGGACTCGCCGGTGAAGCCGTGGACAAGAGCTAGGGTTCCGATCGTTTTGGTTGGAGGGAGTGGGGTCCACCACTGAGTGAAGAGCTTGAGACCTCTTGGGTTGGTGATGTACTCGGAGCCGTGACTCACTGAGTGACGCGCGTAGAACTCGTCTGGTGTTAAGGAGCCAAATGGACTCTCTTCGTTGGCTTCTTCGATTGGGTGAGGCTCAGCCATTTTTTTTCTCTCAAATTCTCAGTGGTTTTTGGATTCGTTGGTTTAAGTTGTAAGTTGTAACTACTTTTATTGCTTTCATCGGCGTTGAAGGTTATCTTGATTGGATGATGAGCCATTTATTGTGTGTGATATTTTGCTTGTTTGAGTAGCTTTTTTTTTTTTTTTTTTATGGAATATTTTTAATTAAAAATGCACATTAAAAAAATAAGTTAATTTATTTTCATTCAAACTATCATTTACTATTATATGCCAGTCTTTTTTTTCTTTTTCTTTTTTGGGTTAGAAAATAATATATATATATATATATAAATAATTTGCTCTAGTGACACAATGGTTTGCATAATATATTTTCATAATTGTAGTTGAGAAATTATTTGCTCTATTCAACAATTATTATTGATGCTCTTTGATATCTATTATTAATAAACTGTTGTTTTGATAATTTTGAAATATAGTATGTCCCTAGATTCGATTGAAATGAAATGCGATATAAAAAAATTTAAAAAAAAAAAAAAGATCAAAGACTTTTTCTTCTTTTCTTATTTTAATAATTGGAGCATTAGATTTTATTCATTGTTCAAATGTAGTACAACTAAAACTTAACTAAGGGGGGTGTTTCTTTTGTAAGCAACTTCTCTAAGTATTGAACAAATTAGATATGTCTAGTCATTTTACGTATTTTATTATTAACTTGCAATTAGCATCTCTTCACATATAAAGTGTTTGAGGATATAAGAAGGAAATAATTCGCGCTGCAGAGTTAGTAACATTTGTAATTATCTCATAAAAATCAAATTTATCTTAAATATTAGCATGCTATGTGTAAGACAAGAACAAAGAATCTTAATATTTAGTACCAAAGCCTAGGTGTGTATATATATAAAAGCAGAAAAGCTAAGGTATAAATGAATCTACATGTCTCATCAAAAAATGAATCTACGTGTAGGGTTGAGGCCTATGTTTAATCTGCATTTAATTTTAGGGAACGACCATCAAAATTATCAGGAAAAATAAAAAGACTAAGAACAATTATAAAATGCATTGCATTAAAGGGCAGGTGGGAGTTGTTTAATGAGGTGGCAAGAAGTTGTTGGGACGCAAGGACGAACCAACCAATCCTTGCTTGCTCTTGTTTTTATCGTGATTGGGGGGGTCTTTTTTTTGGCTCCTCATAAAAACCAGAGGTTCCATCTCTCATGCTCTTTCGTCTTACTTTGGCATTCATTGCTAAGAGCATTTGTAGCTGGCATGGTATATGCCATATCTTGCTAAGATTTACTATTTCAACAAAAAAAAAGGTCAACAACTTGTCGCAACTGACATGGTAAAGCTAAAAAATTATTTTATTCTACCTACAACTTTTGCACGGTCTCATTTTCTCTCTCTTTAGAATATATTTTTTTATTATGTAAATATATTATTTTATTGTGTAGATATATTATTTTAATGTGTAATATGATAAAATATAAGTTGGGATGTTAAATGTATTGTAAAATGGTATTGTATAATTGACAAAATAGCTTTTTGATATAATAAAATAGAATAAGATAGAATTTTCAGCTGTGAATGCTCTAAAAGAAATGATATTGTCCTCAGTGTTAAAGTTAAAACCATCCAGGTGCTTGTTAGCAATTTGCTAGAATAACATCTCCATCATTCTTTGCCATCCCAATCCAATCATCATGCTTTGTATCTTAATTCTTAACTCTTTTGGATAATTAAAAATAAAAATAAAAAAATTTATTGCCTTGAACCTCGCACTTTCTTTTTTCGTTTCATGCTCTTTTTTGTTTTGACCAAGATGTAAATCTTCCCTCTTTAGCTTTAAGGAAGTTTTATGCATATATTAATTGACCCTTTTCTAAAGCTACAATGTTGGCATAGAAAACCAACTCCTTTCTAATCTTTACAATGTTTATGGAAGATGGTGAAGGTTTGGAACATCTAAAATTCCAAAACATGATGAATTAGAAGAGTTGCACCCTCAAAATACTAAAGATTTTAAATACTCTGAAACCTTATTTACATTTAGATTTATGAAATACTAAATATCTACCTTTAAAAAGACTGTTTTAAAATCAAATGGAGATTATCATTTTCTGTCGGGTGAATTTTTCAGAATTTTGACCCTATTTAGTAGTCTGAGAGGGTTATTTGGAGAAAACTAAGAAAGCAGAAATTATGTAAGAGTGACAAATAGGGCTGCAGTGCATTGGGAATAACAATATGCATCTACCCACTGGTCTATGATTCTCCAAGCACAAAAACAGCAGACTAGTAATTGAAGAGAACAGAAACAGCACAAAATAGTTTCTGGCTCCAAAACTAAAAGATGATTGTAAAATAATACTGGAAATTCTCCAAATGAACAGTTTGACAAAATTACAAAATAATGAGAAATAACATAACTGTGCTCACTATGACTACTACCATATGATGCAACAACCATCTGAGACAATGATAAAGTCATATTTAATACAATGAAGATAAATCAGATTATTTTGTTAAGAATGATCTGATTAACTATAGTTTGGAAAACAGAACAATTCGGTTCCTAATTAACATGCCTGTAACAATACCTGTACAGAATATGGTTCACTAATTTATTATTTACAACTTGTTACTTCCAGGATAGTTTCAACTACCGACTGCTCCGCAAAAGCATCAGTACTCATCTCCATCAATATAATCTGAAAGAGGGGAAAAAAACTCAAATAAGTCACCATATTCTTATGAATAAATTAACTCGAAGGCTGTCAATAAGCCATGTTACAATCATTAAATTCAATTGCTTTAAGAAAAGTCATTAAATCTCACAGTGAGGAAGAATCTACAAATCACACAACTTGAAGACACTCTTATCTAAAATTTCAAAACATGCATAGTACAAATTTATAATTGTAGGATTTGAAAGAAAGCAGGTAAGAAATAATAACAGGAGAACGGCTGGCATTACTGATTTGATTACATTGTAGATATGAATTGAGATTAAAAAAAAAAAAAAAAAAAAGAAACAAAATGTAAAAAAGAAACCAAAAACTAAAAGAAAAGGCAACTGCACAAAACTAGATAATACTCCAGGAAATCCGTGAATCTCCAATGAAGTAAATTATAGGCATAGAAGCAGCACAAGATACACAAACACACAATAAGAGATAGTAAGATACCCAATAATTTGACTGTTGTTTGCAAAGGCAATTAAAACAGTCAAAATTCAGCTTATTGAACCCGAAGCCAACTCAAATTAGTTTTGCTAAGATGCAAGGATTTACTCTACCAACCGCTCAAGTTATTGGGATTTTCCTCAACATATATCATCAAATTATGATAAAAGTTACACATACACACACACACAGGGAGATAGAGATTTAGGGAAAAAAAAACTGTGAAAATCTTTCAGATCCAATGGAAAGAACAAGCCACCATCAAAACCACAAATATTATCCCTACTTCTAACCAAAATAAAAAGTGGGAAAGAAAAAATTGGATTGGTTTTCTTTGTTCCACAATTCCTCAAAGCTTAGAAGTTAATTAAATGACCATTCTGCACACATCTCATCAATTATACTAATGATCACAGAACATTCCTATATGGAGTTTTCCCTCCATCATAATATCCACTCCAACTCCAAGCAAATTCTTCTGTCTGGCCAGTGATTCTACTCTGAGATTTATAACATAGATTCCCCAATCACCCAACCCACCCTCCCAAAAAAAGAACCTTATTGGCGAGTTACATAATCATTGGGTATGTGCACTGTTGGGCAACATAACCTCCCTTTGTGCACGGTTGTGGCCATGCTAAGGCCAAGTTCAAGTCATGGAAATGGCACGATCACCTTATGGCACGTGTTGGGCAGTGACCATGCCAAAGCCACACTGTGGGCATAGCACAGTTCATGCTAGGTGGTGGCCATGCCAAGTCCATACATTATCTGAACCACACTGCTCTGTGTCAACTACTTGTAAGGTTAACAGGTTCCACACAACAAATCTTTAAGCATCATTGTGCTATCAATTATGTTTTCAACCACGACAACCAATCTCTACAACTCATCTTCAAACACATCATGCTACAAAATTGGCTCATTATCAAGCTTGTTATTTCCTACCAAATCAAAATTAAAACAAACAACAACAATTAATAACAGTATCATACAAAGCTACCAAGCCAAAGAACAAAGGCTACTAGAATCAAATCCCTCAACAAACATAATCATTCAATCAATTCATAATACCCATCTCAAAAAAGAGATACAGTATACAAAAACAATCAAAAACCCACATGAAAAAAATTCAATCCAAAGCTCCAAAACACAAGGAAAATCTAAAATAGAATTTACCAGTACAGCAGAAAATACTATAGAGAGCGATCAATATCTGTTTGCAAACCATACGGGGCCCACAACGAATCTCTGAACTGGGTTTGGGTGTGAGAGTGACAGCTTCTTCTTCGTTATCCAACAGTTTCTGAGACTGTTTTTTCCTTTTCATTCTTTCAAGGTTCCATTCAAGCTTTACCAGGTAATCATGCTTGAACGAGTCCCTGATCATCTTCGACGGAATTAGATGCATCTCTCTCTCTCTCTCTCTCTCTCTCTCTCTCTGTTACTCAAATTGAAGTTCACTTTGTCTTTGTAACTCGGAAGTTGCGTAGCCGGAACGGGCCAAAAGTACAGGAAGATAATTTCTAACTTTTTTGTGTCGATAAATATCGAAGTTAAAAAATGTCAATGAGTGTAGCATTAGAGATGTATGGCAACGATCCCTTACAAAATATATAAAAACACGACGATATCTTTTGTTTTAGAAACCAAGACTCAACAGTCTATTTCAGTGACATGTCGTTTCCATAAACTCAACAGTGCGGCGTTTTGTTGCTGACTGTATTCCCATTTCTTTCGCATCATCGATAAACATTATCTTAAATTGAGGTTTTTTTTTTTTTTTTATAAGTATAAATTGAGAGGAATATGAGCTGTTCTAATACTTCTTAAAGCTTTAAAAACATCCATGAAGTCCTTTACTCAAAAAAAAAAAAATCTATGAAGTTCCTAAGTTCAAAACGGAGAATAATTCTCCCCCTCCATCCAAATTAGCCATTAATGAGCGATCACATATGGATTCACGAGTGTAGCATAACAATTGAGAGAATAGTAATCTTCTAGATATTCGCTATATCTGATGGGAGATTCTACATATCTTCCAAATCTTGTTTGTAGGAGTTACCAGTGGCAATTGACGAAAACTTGTTGGTCACTCTAGAGATCTCCATCAGATTTTGGATTCACCAAATCTGAAAGCCCTTTGATTTCTAAGTTGAATGGGTAGAGTGAGTTTAGATTTTCATGCTGAAAACCGATCAATTTCTCCAAAGCCAAAATAGTAATTGAAGAGATCAGCACAAAATTTCATGCTTCAGGCTCCATAACATTTTTTTTTAAGAAAAATGCTAACGGATGCCCTTAGGGCAATGGTTAATAATTTATTTAAAAAAGTTTTTATGGGAAAAAAAAATAATTAATGTTTTCACAGCTTTTTTCATTTCCCATAAAAGTGGTGTCAAGACTTTCCTAAAATAGATCGTTAACCATTTCCTTAAGAGCACCCGTTAGCAAATAAAAATAGTTAGCAGTTTACAGAGCCAAAGTTGATGTTAGGGAAGCTACATGCTACCCCATTAGTTGATGTTCAACATTCATTTATAATTACATCTGGCACATTCAAAATTACCATATTACTATTACTTTGACTCGTAGATATCATATGCTCTATTATGTTTGCAATCCATCATGACTAGTGAGTTTTTTCCTTCCAAAAAAGTTGAATTTCTTTGCTGGCAGTCGAGATGATCATCCTGTTGTGGCTCTAAAACTTAATGATGATTGAAATAGTGGAAATTCTCCAAATAAAAAATTTGACAAAAATACAAAATATTGAGAACTAACATGTCATACTCACAATGACTACCATATGATATGATGCAACAACCATTGGGACACATGATAAAGTTATAATTAATCCCATGAAAATAAATCAACCATTGAGACGCATGAGAAAGTTATGATTAATCCCATGAAAATAAATCAACACTATTTTCTTAAGTATTAATAACTATAGTCTAAACAACAGAACATTTTGGTTTATAATTAACATGCCTTAATGAAACCTTTACAGAATATGGTTCACTAATTTATTATTTACAAAATCTTGTTACTTCCAGAATAGATTCAACTACAAACTGCTCTGCAAAAACCTGTACTCTTCTTCATCAACCCAATCTGAAAGAGGGGAAAAAACTCATATAAGTCACGATATTCTTCTGAATAATATAACCCAAAGGCTGTCAATAACTCAATATGCCATTCTTCTACTTTTTTTAAGCGTGAGTTAAATATGCCATTCAAATCATTAAATTCAATATTCTTTGGCTTTAAGAAAAATCTCAAATTTCATCATGAGTAAGAATCAACAAATCACACAGCTTGAAGATACTTGATCTAATATTTTAAAACACGCATTGAAGTACAAATTTATAATTGTATGATCTGAAAGAAAACTGGTAAGAAGTAATATCAGAAGAATGGTTGGCATTATTTATTTGAAAATAAAAAACAAAAAACAAACCCAAAAACTAAAAAACAAAAAGCAACTGCACAGAACTAGATAATACTAAAGCAGTTCCAGGAAATCCATGAATCTCATATGAAGCAAATTCAACTTATTCAACCCAAAGCCAAAAATTACTTAAATTAAGAGTTAAGAGGTAAGGATCCACTATACCAAATCTGTGCAAGGTATTGGGGTATTCCTCAACATGTAATATCAACAAATTATGATTAAATTTGCAGAGAGAGAGAGATATTTAGGAAAACTGTGAAAAACTTTCAGATCCATTGTAAAAGCCAATTCATTAACAAAACCAGCAAAACCCAAAATATTCTCCTTAAAAAAAAGGATCTTTTTTTGGGAGGGGGGATTTGCTCACTGTCATAAGCAATAATATGTTTATTCATGATATGATTCGCCATAACAAAACCTTGTTTGTCCCACAAGCCACAACTCCCCGAAGCTTCAAAGTTAATTAAATGCAGAGAAACTGCTCCTCATAATTCGTATCTTATCCACATAAAACTGGTTGAAATCCAGGGAAATCAGAACAACTAGGCAGAAATTTAAACCACTGGTGGTGAGTAATTCTTCACACATCTTACATCTATACTAATGAGCACGGAACATTCAACATGCCTATATGGAGCTTTCACTGCATCATATTATCCACCCCAAAAAAAAAGATTCATGAAACTTTATTCCACAATGTTTTGTGTCAACTACTTCTAAGGTGAACTGGAAAGTCTGTTACATACAACAATTCTTTTAGCATCCTACTGCTATCAATTAATTTTCAACTATGAAAGCCATATATACAAAACCCTTCACTCAAGTTCAAGACATCATACTAAAAAATTGGCTTATCATCATGAAACTAGTTATTTCCTGCTAACTCAAAATTACAACAACAACAAGAACAATTATAAAACCCCTCAACAAACATAATCATTAATCAATCAAACAATTCAAGAATACCCATATCAAAAAGAGCAACAGCAAACACAAACAATCAAAAACCCAGGTGAAAAAGCCTCAATCCAAACACAATAAACACAAGGAAAATCCAAGTATAGCATATATTTACCTCTAAAGCAGAAAAAGTGAGAGAGACCCATCAATATTTCCCTCCACACCAGAGGCATCCCATGACAAAACTCTGACTTGGGTTTGGGTGTCAGTGCCACACCCACATCTTCTTCTTCTTCTTCTCCTCCTCCATAGGCAACAGCACGTTGCTTCTTCCTCTTCTCCATATATTCCTGAAACCGCGCGTCTAGTTTCATTTTTTCGATTTTCCATTGAAGCTTTATTGGGTATTCATGACTATGCTTGTACTTGTCATTGATCCACCTAGCCGCCAAAAGATGAATCATTTTTCTCTCTCTCTCACTCTCTCTGCTTAGCAAAATTGGATGCTCGATTGATGAATTGAATTCACAGAGGACTTAGGATTTGTATTGGATCGGAAAGTTCGGGAAGATAAGCTCTAACTTTTTAAGTCAATGTTCAATAAATATGAAATATCGAATTATGGGCGTCGTGCTAGAGAGATATGGTAACAGCCCGTTACTTAGATAATTTTAATACGGCGGAAATTGTTGTTTTATTAACTGAAACTCGCCTCAATAACTACAATTCGATGACATGTCGTTTCCTTAATCTCAAGGGTATGTCGTTTTGTAACTACTTCTATATTATCCCATTTCTCTTGTCTTGCATCATTATTCATTAATCAACTTTTTCTTAAATTGAGGGGTTTCCCAACTTTAATCTTAGAGAAAGTCCATAAACACGCAAAAAAAAAAAAAAAAAAAAAGTTAATAATAAATTTCACACCTAGCTAACATGGCAAATTATCAATAATAGGTTTAGATAAAAACCAGTAAAAACTTGTCAACTCAACTGTTATAATATGTATTGTGAATTTTTTGTGTATTAAGTGTTGCTCTTAATCTTTAAGAGGCTGGAAATGACTGCTTGCCAAGCAGGGGTAATTTTGGCTAGGAGAATGGAGCAAACTTATTCCAATTGCCCTATATATGCAGTGAAACTAATGAGTCATGCATTGATCTCTTTCTTGAGTTCCCCTTAGCTAGGCCATTTGGTTTGGATGCAAGGGTGGTCTAATAGTTGTCTTCCTCTCCATATATAGCAATGCAAACATAGACAGATGTGAGGCAATCTGGTATTTGAGGAACTAAATGGCTCATGACTGCTCCAAGGTAGTAAACCTTCGTGCAAATTATCAGAAATGTAGAATGGAGAACCAATCAATACCTTAGTTCTGTAGATATAGACATAAAGACAACTCAAAGCAAAAAGAATCACTTGTATAGTTGTATTGGCATTGCCCTACTTCAGGTATGATTAAACTCAATGTAGGTGTTTTTGTCATGAACTCTTTCTCTACCTTACCTGTTGTGGCCAGTTATGATAAAGGAGAACTGATTAAAAGCTTGGGATAAAGGTAACAATAACATCTCCTGTGATCCTTTGAAGCAGAAGCTATTCTATGGGCTTTGCAGCTAGACATTTTAGAGGAATTCAGAGACATTATCATAGAATGAGACTCTCAACTTTGATTTGAAGCCATCAATGACCTAAAAGGGTGGTTCACTGGTCTATTGAAAACATTCCGCAGAACATTTTAGAACTTAATTAAGGAATTTTTTTTCAAATTGTTATTGTTTGGGTCAAAAGGAATCTAAATTCCGTGGTCCATCATCCATGCTCGTCCTAAATGCTATTGTGACATTAGAAGTTTTACCAACTGTAATAATTATTCCCTCTCTTAAGTTCTGTAATAATTATTCATAAGGGATTCAAATGGTGGACTCATTGGTCTAAAGCATGACATAAACCCAAAAGTTCATGCCTTAACCCACCATATTATTGATCCACGGAACTTTCAGAACTTAGTAGCTTAATTGATTAGCACTTCTTAAGGTAAGTTGTTAAATTTAATTTATATATCATTATTATTTTGAATTTTGTTTGAAATTAATTCCAGTTATTTTTTTTTATTTTTTTTTTCTAAGTAGACATAAAAAAAAGAGACAATAAAAAGGTAGTATTCTAATCATATAGAAGTTCTTCGTTTTTTTAAAAGATATTATACAGAGATAGCTGAATCAAACTATCTTCAAACACTCCCACAGTAATATACATACACTAATATATAGGAGTATTTTACAACTTCGGAGCAAATAATAAAGTACAAGTAAAATGACATGTGGAGAGGCCAGGACTCGTGCATCCGAAGGTAGTATGATCAGTAAAGCCAGTCTCCATGTCTGTGCCATAGTCACGCGCACACCAAGAGCCTTGTAAAAACTTGCTTCAAGTAAATGAACGACCTTATTTTACGCACAAATTAATCACGTACTCTAACATTAAGCAAGCTCAAGCAGAGTAAAATTTTACAAAAAGGTAGCGATATCTGGGATGACAAAACCAAGACCCAATGGCAAAAAAGCCAGTTGATTGTCAGCAGCAAAGCCAGAGATAAATGTTAAGGGTTGAGAAGGGTTTGAGAAGAATCGAAGTGAGCAGATGAGATAGAAGAAGAGTGTAGTGATAGGTACCATTCTTGCTTTCTTTCTTTCTCTTCCTTTAGTTGTTTTGCAACTGAAGTTGAAACTTGAAACTTCTTTGAAACTTCTTTTGCTTTGGATTTTAGTCTAGCTAGGCATTGAGAACTGGTAACTTTGAGATATATATATAGTGCTGGGTAAAGCTGTGGACAAAATTATGAAAGCGTGCACTAGATCCTTATCCAAAAGGCTAAAGTAACCGTGTTGAGCTTGTAGAGATCATTATGACTGATGTCCTTGATGGGTTTAGTTCAAGAAAATTAAACAGTGGGACAAGACCATGTGAACAGAAGTTGACAGAGGTATCAATTTTTACATATCTAGGCATGGAAGTTTCTGAAAATTATTGAGGCATCGGTTAATGTGTGCTTTTAGAACAAGTTTTTAAAAATTAACTATTTATTTTAAAAAAAAATTTATAATAAATTAAAAAATTGTCAAAACAGTTAATTATTTTTTTATTTTTTTATAAAATTTTTTTAAAATAGTTTACTAATATATGCCCTAAAAGAATAAATCCCAATTATCTAACTTATTTTAAGGATAAAATTGATTGACAACCTACTAAATGCACTGGAGTATGTAGGGTAAAGTTGGTTTATTAATTAAAACGCATTAAGATTCCTTGGACAAGTAAGATACTTTAAACTTATCAAAAAAAAAAAAAAGTAGGATACTTAAATATTTTCCCGTAAATTTAATACATAACTTTTTTTAATACCGCAAACAAATATACACATTTTATCTATTCTTTGTCAATTTTAACGTTTTGTTAGCACCAAATCATTTTATACAAAAAAAAAAAAAAAAAAAAAAAAAAAAAAAAACCTCAAGTACTAAATTGGCAGGAAAAAAATTAAGATGATCTTAATGCAGCAAAAAAAAAAAAAAAGGTTTATGAGGCTTTAGTGCATTTTATTATTTTATCTTGGAGTGGAAAATTTGACACAACTCACAAATAGAACACGACATGACACAAAATTAATAGATTATGAATTAAAACTTAACAGGTTCGTGTCATATTCGAGTTAATACTATTAACTCATTTAATAAACGTGTCGTGTTTGTGTCTAATCCATAAAACTTGTTTAACCCGTTTAATTAAATGGCATTTTACTAATATAACCGTCAAAATCCTAAAAAACCATAAATATATAAACTTATTAGTTGTTGTGGTTTATTTTGTTTGACATATTGTAATTAGTTATTTGTGATATTAAGATATGTTTTGGTTTTGAATGATTATTTGTGATGCTGTTACTTGTTAGTTCTGAATTTTATATTAAAAAAATTATTTGTTTTAGATCAATTGGGTTAATATTAAAATTTGTATTTGTTTTTCACTTTGATAAAAGTTAATAAACAAATTGACACAACTGACTCATTTAATAAACAGGTTGTGTTAGAGTTAAGAAATCCTGACCTATTTAATAAACATATTGGATTAGTGTTGACTCATATAATCGAATACCCATAGATTAACACGACACGAACCAGATACGCAAACACAAATTGCCACCCTTAATTTTATCTTAACTAAAACCACCAAATCCCCTCTTCCTTTTTAAAAAATAAATAATAAATAATAATAATAATAATAATAATGAAGAGACTATATTATTCAAGAATCAAGAATAACATAGTACATACTTACCAAAAAAGAAAATAACATAGTACATCTAATTAAAAATAAATAACCAACCAACTTGTAGGCCTTTTGCTAAAGTAACACCTCATTTATTACTAGGCCTTTTGTTATGCTCAAAACATATCAGCTTTATACAAGAGGCAACTCGAAACCTAACACCAGCCACATAAAATAATCTAGAAAATAGCTTCTTCTTCATTTCTTTTCTTTATATACATTTGATGCAGATGAGTCATTAAAGCCAGTTTAAGGGTGTATTTGTTTGAATGTGAAATAAGGTAGATGGAAAATTTTTGAGAGAAAATGGAAAATAAAACTTTTTAAGAGTGTGTTTGGTTGGGTGGGGAGCAGGGAAAATAAATGGTGAGCCCAGATGTTTTCTCTCCAGACTTACCAAAAAGTTTTCTCTCCAAAATAGAGAAAAATTGGGCATCATTTTTAGACAAAAATGCCTATGTACAATTGCCTGCCTTTTTTTCTTTTCTTTTTTTTTTTCTTTTTACTTTTGACTTACTGGACAGCGTTGCCTGCCTCCTCTTCTTTCTTTTTTTCTTTTTTTTTCTTTATTTTTCTTTTGTCGAAACTATAATGTTAGCCCCCAATTTTACTTTGTATGCGCAATTAGTCCCTTAAGTTTGAAGCGAGCACAATTGGTCCCTCAAGTTTTAAAACTAAGTTGTATTAGTATTTTTATTAACTACCGTTAATGGTATTACTTATGTGGCTAACGAAACAATGACTTGACATTTTTTTTTTAATGATTTGGCAATTTTTTAACTAAAAAAATTAGTTTTCACGTTAGAATTTTAGCAGGACCCACCTTCTAAAATTACCAAAATCCACAATCAGGCCCAACTCCCTCCTGATCTAATTTCTTCCATTGTCTCCCATTTTTACACAAATGAAAGACACGTGGCTAACAACAAATCCAAGGCATAAAAATGAGCCACGTCTAAGATATTTCCCTCTCTCTCCAACCCTTTTTAGCAGCTTCCTAAATCCTTAGAAAAACCACCTCACCAAAACTTGCTCTCCACTGAGTTGAAGCCGGCGAAGAAGATCTTCGTCGTTTTGTTAATGGATGAGACTTCATCGGAATCATTTACTGAGCTATGAAAGAATCAATCATGGAAGCTTTAAAAGCTTCCTCTCCTTCTTGAAAGCTGCCATGATATATGCTCTGCCGAAACCACTCCTTCACCCAACTCATGGTTTCTTTCACAAGTTCTAATCTTTTATTCGTCAATTTGTTTATTCATTTATCCAATTAATTGCCCTTTCTCTTCACATTTGAATCACAATTAATAAAACCCAATTCAAAGACCCAATTCAGTGTTCCATTCCCCATTAAATTGTTGAAACTCCTGAAAGAGTTTTGAGCATGCTGGAGATGGGTTTGGAGTGGCTGATCATTCTATACTAGTGGAAACCATCAAGGATCAATTTTTGTTACAGGTTATACAAATCCAAAAAAAAATGATGGAACTTCAATAGTATAACCTCTATTTTAATTTTTAATTTTGATTTGGTGTTATTTAATTGGTCACCACCCAATGAAAAATGATTGATAATAGCTGGCTTCATGTGTCCCCACAACTCCGATCAAGTTTTGATCTTGTTGGAGAAAGGCATTACAGTGGCATGTGGACGGCGGTTTTTCTACTGAGCTGCTAAAAAGGGTTGAGAAAGAATGAGAGGGTATAATGTTAGACGTGGCTTATTTTTACTTTCAATGTTTTGAAAATCAACCAACAAACCAAGCCCATAGTAAACCATAATCACAAAAACTGAGACGAAAGAACCAAACTCATAGCCGTCGTGGCAGCAGTGGTCAACAGCCAAAGAGAGAGAGGGTAAGGCCAAAACATTTGAGAGGAAGATTTGGGTTTAAGAACCACCATATCTGGTGCTGGTGGACAGAGGCAACGAGCTTGAGGAGCTCGGTGACCATGAGTTTCGATCCATTTTGCGTGTCCTGATTCAGCTCCTCTTTTTACCTTTTTTGTTTTATTATTTTGTTCTTTCTTTTCTGCTACTACTATTACTCTTTCCTTTTAATTTTTCTTCGTTTTAAAAATTGATTATTTGGTTTTGTAAACTATGAATAAATGTGAGGATGATTTGTTAAACAAAAATTTGATTTGTTTTTAATCGGGTCAGTATGATTTAGATTTGAGGATAAATGTGAGGACAATTTTTTTAGTTAAAAAATTCCCACAACATTAAAAAAATACCAAGTCATTGTTCCGTTAACCACGTAAATAACACCACTAACGACAGTTAGTAAAAGAACTAATACAACTCAGTTTTAAAACTTGAGGGACCAATTGCGCACACAAAGTAAACTTGAGGGACCAGCATTGTAATTTGGCCTTTTCCTTTCTTTTGATTTACTGGACAAGCTTGTCCAGTATTTTTTTTTTTTTTTCTTTTTTGTTTAGATGTGTTTTTTTTCATGGACATGATTTTTATTTTTTAATAAATTTAGGTGATTGGTTTTTTTTATGGTTGTTTATCACTTTTTTTTTTTGTTTTAATTGAGCATCATTTTTTAACAAGGGTATATGCATAAATTTATACAAACTCACATTTTTCATCCCTCAATTTTTCCACTCCCAACCAAACAAAAATGAGGGAAATTAAAATTTTTTCTATACTCTCACCATTTTCTATCCTCCCATTTTTCCACCCCTCTAACCAAACGGACCCTAACAGTGTGTTTGGTTGGAATGAAAATAGGGAGGATGGAAAAGAGATGGAAGAAAATAGGGTGGAAAATAATGTTTTCACCCGTTTGGTTCGCGAAGGAAAATGGAGATGATGGAAAACCCGGGAGAAAATTTTCTCTCCCGGGCCCACATTTTTGTTCCTCCCAAATCGGGAGGAAAAGCTAGGGGAGAAAAAGTGCTCACAGCACTATTACGCAAATACCCCTCTCCTACCTACCCTCATTTATGAGCTAATGACTCTATCACCTACCCCACCTAATGAATTTTGCCCACAAATCACTTTTGCCTTAACCAAATTCTCATCTTACCTTCAGCACAGCAACGTCAAGCGGTCCAAGTTTTTTTTTTTTTTTTTTCAATTAAATTTATATGTACACTATGGTAATTTTTACATTATAATAATAATAATAATAATTTATATATATGATGTGGTAAATTATATATTTTTTAATGAGTACAAATAAATCTATTTCTTACATATTATGTAACAAGGGTATAATAATCAATTTATATAAATTACATTTTCCATCCTTCCCTTTTTCTCTCTAACCAAACAAAAGAGTTTTCCACCCTCCCACTTTTCCACCTCTCCTACCAAACACACAAGAGGAAAAACTAAATATTTTCCATCCTCCCACAATTTTCTATCCTTCCACTTTTCCACTCGTCCAACCAAACGGAGCCTAAAGAACCTAGACATCAAAGACTCCCATCCTAGTTAGCAACTTCCCATTTGATGATCTCAAAGTCCCAATCACTCTTTCAATAATGAAATTGTAGAAGAGAAGTCTTTCCCACTTTCCCAAAACCTTTTTTTTGAGAAAGAGAATAGGCCACGTTCAAAGAATAGAATATGTGTTTCCCTAGTTTCCATAGGCTTTCTGAAGGGAAAATGTTAACTGATGACTTAAAAGTATTAGATTAGGAATTATTTTTAATAACATTTTATGAAAATTATAATTTAACTAATTTTATTAACAATTTTTTATTTTTTCCACGAAAGTGGTGTCGAATCTTTTCTAACATACTTTAATAATAATGGTTTTTTTTTTTTTTTGGGACGGAATAACAAGGGTTTTTACTAAAGCATACATTAGTAAATCATTTTAAAAAATTTATATGAAAAAATAAAAAAATAACTAATTTTTTTTACAACTTTTTAAATTTTTCATAAAAAACTTAATGTATACTTTAAGAATACACATTAATCGAATCTTATTAATAATTCCGTTAACATGACCCGTTGCAGTAATCTTGCCATAAACATTTGTAGGGATTGACTCTTATGGCCTATTTGGATGGAGGGAAGAAGGAGGGGGAGTGAAGGAGAGTAAAGTAGTGTTGGCTAAAAATAAGCTAATTTTGTGCTAAATCTACTCTACTCTACTCTACTCCCCTCCTTCCCCCTCAATCCAAACAGACCATTAGGTTGTCTGGATCTGAACTCATTCCCAAAATATCATCCACTATGGGTACTATCAATATCAAACAATCTCCTTTAACTAGCTACCGCTCCTTCCGCTTAACACGCGCACAACACACTACTTCAACTTTCTAAGAAGTTTTGCAAGTACCACTGCATACCCTTGGTGTGATGATCACTCCACAAGTATAAGTGTTTATGGGGTGTGGGGGGTAAGAGCCGGGGTTCAAGTCTCTAGGAGGAAGCTTCACACACATATACACTTAGATTAGGTTAGAGTAGAATTCTATCTTATATAAAATAAAATAAAAATAAAAATAAAAAGTTTTGCAGGTCATCCACTTTTCTTTTTTGGAAATTGAAGTTCTTACAAATCAACTCTAGAGAAATATTCAAAATTTATCAAATTCTAGTAAAATTAATACATTAGGAGGTGTCTAGAATTTGAGAACAACCTTTTTTAGCTAAAGTATCAGCGCACTTGTAGGTTCCTTAACAGTAAATTGTACTTAACTTCACAGTTGTGAAAAGTTTGGATGGAATTCTTACAGTCAAGTTTAATGTTTTGGATCAATGAATAAGAAATATGTTCATTATTGAGGATTAGAACAAGCCCTTGGGCATCCATTTCCATAATAAGGTTCCTAATCCCTAATTTCCCTAAGCAAAGTAGTAGACTAGAAAGATTAGTTCCTCTAAAACCTAAAACTTCTATGATTACATAGCTCTGAAAAATAGTTGAACATTTGGCATCATTGGAGCTTTCCATATCCAAGAATGATGCCAAGGATCTAGGTTCAATGGATTTAATCCCTTAGAAACAAGGTAGGCTTATTTCAAAGAAAAGTAACCATTTTTAGAAAATGACCTTGCAATAGAATCCTCCTTATTAAAAAAAAAGTTTGGTATTAGAATGACTTTAATAATCTGTGTGAGCCAGCCAGAAAGGGAAAATGAAAGAGTAAGAAATTACATTGCCTATGAGCATCCATAAATTGGCAAACCTTTAGAGCGTCATCATGATTCATGATGTTGTATCGACTCTTGAAATCAATACAAAGACACAGCTTCTTCTTTTTTACAATAATTGACCATGTTATATAGTATTTAGTTAGTGTATAATGAATAATTGTGGTAGATTTAAGTGAAAGTGATTTTATTTTAATCAAATCATATCAACAATTGTGAGAAATATTGTGTTCTTAGCATTACTTAAACATGACATTGTTTCTTTAATTAAAAAAATGGTATTGTTTCATACTTTCTGTAAATAACATCAAAAAATGAATGAGTCCAATTTATGAATTTTTTTATAATTTTATTTTTAAAATTAAATTTCTTAAATAGATAATTTTCCATTTGAATACTAGTATGAGGGGGACAGATCATAGATAGATCATAGATGCTTCATTAATTTGTACCCAGGAGAAGCCCATGGGCTCATTAGGTTTGTTGGATTGTTTTTCACCGGTGTTAGATATATTCCAGATATCAACGTTTTGTTTAGTAAAGACTTAGGGCCTCGTTGTGGGTCAACTGTAATATGGATCTATTTTCTGGTGGGGCCTTGGTTTTGTGGAGTTGTGTACAAACCCGAAACACCTTGGGCTGAATTGGGCAGACTCTCTTGACACTTTGGGCTTTAGCTCAGGGGGCCCGTTAATTTTCAGCCTGTACCTTCTGCATCATACATTCATACTCATATTTTTTATAATTGGCGCACTTCCCACTTCTCAATTTTCAATTCTCACCTCACAGGGCAGCAATAGCTTTAAGTGACAATTTTTATATTTAGATATTAATTAAATAATATTTATTTAACTTGAAATATTAAAATTTTTTAATTTAAAACACGTTATATATTCATGCTTTTTAAAACTCAAAGTTACACATTAGTTTTTATATTTAAATTTTACGGACATCTCATTTTCAATTAATGATAATATGACTAACCTAACTCTATTTTCTCGTGATATAATCCCTTTAAGTAAAAGTTTATCAATTTTAATTTTGCAATACATTCACTCTTTTTATTTTTTCTTAATTTTTCTTTTTTTTTGATGAATATCCTAACTACTAAGAAATGGCTAAGTGACCAAGGCCTAGAGTGTGCCCTATCATCTCCTAAAACGTAATTCAATAGGGGGTTTCTAAGGTAGCAGTGTAATCAATGGCTATTCAATATTTACATACGCCATTCAATAATAATTAAGCTTCAATTAATTAGTACCAAAAGTTTTTGGGTTTTCACTGTTGCGTATAGCCCACAAAGTTACTTGCCAAATGATTTTTTTAGTTTTTTGAAAGAAAAAGAACTCATACAATGAATATGAACCAACAAGAAAACCAATCTTCCAATTTTCCAATAATTTAACAAAAAAGCGCGTCACCCTAACTTCAGCTTTAATTATTCATTTCTGCTTTCTCTTGCAAGAGCAGAATAAACAGCTACCTTGCTTTCAGATAATAAAAGCTTGAGAGAGAGAGAGAGATGCACATGGATGCTAATGGCACGAGCATGGGCATAGTATGGGAACATTGTATCAATACAAGCCACGTTAATGGCACAATAATTAAATTAATTAGTTCCAAATTCTGCTTTTAGAACAAATGCTATCTGACAAGTCGAGTAATGCTCACATGGAAAGTTTGTGTTCTGATTTACCAAATCATGAAATTCTATTTTTAAATTAAGCCACAAAAATCTTTTATTAATTGATTACGACAATACGACCAGATTACCAGAGAAAAGAATTTAATTTATTACTTATTGACCGAATTAGCATGTGATTAAACGGCAATATTAGATTAAGCCCACTAAATCTCTTGTGTTAAAGTAGATTTAACTGGTAATGTATGACCTAGCTGGGCGTGACCCACGGCACCGAATCCATTGTATTTGACAAGATACTTATGTAAAGTTTAAACCGCTCTCATGTCCTTTTCCTTTTGTTATCATAGTAAATCTCTCTCCATGTTGCACTTTAATTAGCTATATTAAGCAAGAGTTCTCTTCTTTTGGATTCGACTTTTTATGTCACCTGATTTTGCTTCTTTTTCATGATGACATAGTTAGACTTTGTGAACAATTAGAATTCCGTAGATTGCCTTTCAACCTAGGTCATTATTCCACTAGGCACTACTAGAGTATTGAGCAATTTCAGTCTTTCAGACAATAGAAAGTGAACACTGACCAACATCCACATAGCTCAAACTTTACTTAAAAGCATAAACGAGTACAAAGTGCCAAAGACATAAGTTGAAAAGGACAACATATAAGTAAATTCTAGAAGAACAAGAGGGATAAAAAAAAAATCGGCCCCTTTTCTCAAAGAGACTTTAACCTACACTTTTATGCTCCTTAACCCTCTTAAGGAAATCAAGCGAGCCAAAGAAACATTCATACACAAGCATAAGCACTACCCTATTATTCTTTTCTAAACACATCAAATCCCTTCTTCCAATGTCATTTCTCAGTAGAACCATGAAGAAGGAATCAAGTAATTAAAGCCTCTTTGTTAATCAAACATGGGAGGAGTTGCTCCTGAATGACCCAAGAGCTTTCGCAGCACCAGCTCTCAAGATGAATTGGTGGTAGAAAGCTGCTAAAGCTGCACCAATGAATGGCCCAACCCAAAAGAGCCACTGGAAAAGAAAATAACAAGTCTAATTAAGTGATATACAACAACGAAATCTGCTGAGGATTTATAGCCAACTTCAAAATTTTACTAGGACTTAAACTTCGATCGTTAGTGTTATATATACTAGGAATATAATTAAATGACACAACAACTAAACAACTATAATAACAATGCAAATAATCAGTAGTCTAAGGAGGGTATATACTAACATGGTCATTCCAGGCCGTGTCATTATTGTAGATAACAGCTGCACCAAGACTCCTAGCGGGGTTGATGCCAGTGCCAGTGATTGGGATCGTGGCCAAGTGAACAATGAACACCGCAAATCCAATGGGGAGTGGTGCCAAAACCTTCAATTTCAGGACAGAACACAATGTGTCAATAAAATATCAATTTGATATATAATCCATAGTCATTTGTGGCTAAGAAATAGTCCAAGTCTGAGGACACAAACAATCAACAATTGTAATTTTCTAATAGTGCCCAATAGTCTACCCGTGAAACAAAATAAAAACAAAAACAACTTCTTGCAATATTGGAATCGCACAATAAAGGTCACATTGAAAATTGGGATTAGATGTTTCATTATACCCAGAAAGCCTACAAAAAATAATAAATTAAGTTTGGAATTTTCTTTATACAAAACGACATCGTCCTCATTAATATACCATAGGACGGATCCACGGGGCTTATGATAAGACTTAATGAAACCAAGACCTCGTATAGAAAACACCAAAACGAAACACGCATACGCATTCAACAATATGGAGAATCACTTTTTGAAAAGGAAGCAAACTATGCGACCCTTTTGCTGCTTTGCATATGCGCTATTGCAGAAACCACAAATCCATGGACCGCCAAACCTTAGCCACTGAATCTGAATGGCGCATGCTACATTACCATCATGTGTCAATTGGTTAAAAGATGAATCATTAAAGTTCAAAGCTAAAGCGACTGCTGATGGTGTTTGGGAAAAATTCCACGAAAACACTTGACCAGAAGGAAAAAGAAGTATTTTTAGCCCCAAATATCTATCCATTTTTTAATATTTGTTCCAAGAAATTAATTAGGCCCGTCTGGTAACCCTACTCAACACATTTTTTTTACATTTCAAACACACTTACACACATTTCAACACACTTTTTCACCCACACATATCAAAAACACCCAAAATACCTTACTCAAACTTAGTTACCAAACGGGCCCTAAAAGCTTAAATCAATGAAATCAGATGCTTAGAAAACGTTTGGTAAATTAGTTTAAGATGAGATTTTTGTAGTTTTTTGAAAAACGTGTGAGTGAAAAAGTGTGAAAACGTGTAACGTTGTTTAAAATATAAAAATGTGAATTTGAGTTAAGCGACCAAACAGGCCCTTAGACATTAAAAATTTTAATTTTAATTTTTTTAAAAAAACTAAGCTGGGTCGAGTGGGTGAAAATGTGCATAGAAATACGTGTAATATTGTTTAAACACCATAAACTGTTACTCAAAACACCCGTGTAATGTTATTTAAACACCGTAAACTGTTACTCAAAACACCTTACAAACAGCCCCTAAAAGTTTTAGTTACAAACCGTCAGTTTGTAACGCTTTTTTTTTTCTTTTTTTTTTTTTGAGAATCGTTTGTAACGCTATTTACGTGTACAAGTAATACTCTTTCTGGAGCCGGTAAGTGGGAGCAGTTATATGGTGTACCCGGCATATATGCCGGGTACAACATATATGCCGGGTACAACATATAATTTTCGGGTAAGTTACAACATATAATTTTCGGGTAAGTGGTGCTAACTCCTCTCGTAGAAATCTACTCATTAAATGCACGGTAAAACCTCCTATCATCATGAAGGTAAAAAGAGAAAGTACTGTTTTACTAGGCTCTGGAAGCACCCAAAGATTGAAGCTAAATTTTTTCCTTTAAAACAAATAGGACATAACAGATCTTTTTATTTAAATAGATTAGATAAAATATGATCATTATGTCAAATTGCCCTTTACCTTAAGAGTTAACACAAGATATCAACCAAATTTTTTGTTACTATAAATAAAAAGATTTATAGCTAACTGAATCTCAAGAAAAACACAAAAGACCCAAAACGCTTTTTAAATAAGAAGCAAGCATTAAAA
Source organism: Notholithocarpus densiflorus (assembly GCA_030021035.2). Classification (NCBI taxonomy): domain Eukaryota; kingdom Viridiplantae; phylum Streptophyta; class Magnoliopsida; order Fagales; family Fagaceae; genus Notholithocarpus; species Notholithocarpus densiflorus. Next base: position 5,047,997 of record JARYZH020000021.1, on the reverse strand, counting down.
AATAAAACCAAAAACAAAAAAGCTTAAAATATAGACATTTTGATACACACAAACACAATTCCCAAAATAAAATTGCATGTATAAACTAGAGGAATGATAAGGTACATACAGGAACGTGTGAATCTCTAGCTTTCCTCTTGGGATCAGTGGCAGAGAAGACGGTGTACACAAGCACAAAGGTCCCTATGATCTCGGCGCCCAATCCAACGCCAGTGCTGTACCCAGCTGAGAGAGAGTTGGCCCCACCACCATACTTTACATAATAGGCACTCTGAAAGGCCTTGACGAGCGCAACACCACATATGGCTCCCAAGCACTGAGCCACCATGTACAACACGGCCCGAATCAGCGACACCTTACGAGCCAAGAAGAGCCCGAAGGTCACTGCTGGGTTAATGTGACCCCCTACGTTCAAAAACAAGTTAACAAGTTAGCTAGTAAATAGCCAAGGTAATAGGCTTAAAATTTTATATCTTACCAATATGAAAGGCTTAAGAGACTCATAATAATAATTTTCTTCAAGAAAAAGTTCATAGATTATGATTCAATTCTTGAGAAATATGAAAAAGAACAAAGTAGTTTAGCATTTTATTTTTATAGAAGATGATAATGGCTCTTTACGTGACTAGCTGAAAATTTTTTCTACAAAAGCAAAAACAGACACAGAGGAAGGAAATAGAAAGAAAAATCCACCTAAAAATCTTTAACCAAAAACAACCTTACCTGAAACTTAAAGCATCCTAAATTGTTATGTTTGAAAGCAAAGATGTACATTTTCATACAAGAAAACAAATCACTAAAGAAGGGCATTGAGAAAGAAAGAAAGAGAGTGAAAAATGGAAACACACGCACCTGAAATCCCAGCAGTGCAGTAAACAAGAACGAAAATCATGCCACCAAAGGCCCAAGCAATCCCAAGATAACCAACACCACCACAGGCATCACCTTTCAAGGCAGGGTCAATCTGGCTCTTGTAGCCAATCACAGTCAGAACCGTGACATATAGAAAGAGCAAAGTAGCTATAAACTCAGCTATCAAAGCCCTGTAAAAGGACCACTTGGTTAGCTCCACAGGATCGAACAACGGTGCTGGAGGTGGGTCGTGGTAGTCTTTGGCTGGAAATGAGCCATGCTCTGCAACATCCTTAGTCATGGTTAATAGAAAAAAGCAAAAGGATGAAGCTTTGGAGAGAGAGAGTTTATGGTTTTGGTGTTTGGTGTTTGGGTGTGGAAATGTGAGAGAGTGTAGGGGTTATATATAATGGGAGAGGATTATAGAGGAGAGCATAGAAAGGACAAGGAGTTTTGGTTTAAAGTTTAAACAGAGAGGATTAGGATTTAATTACAGCAATTTGGGTACTGAAATATGCTACTAATGCTTTGGTTTCTTTCGCTTTCATAGACCCCACCTGACTTTACCACGCTACCTCCCACTTAAACTTACCATTTTCCTCGTTTCTTAAGAGAAACTTTTCTCTGCTCCTGTCTTGCATTTTCTGGCAAAGTCTTGTGCATAGCACTTACTATATGGTATATGCCTTTGATTTTTGTTTTATTGTTTATATATGTGGAGAAAAAAAAGAATCTTCCACTGCTTTTGGAATTATGCTATTTAAGAATAAAATGATTTTTTTTATATAAAAAGTTTTAATTCTGTTCACTTAAAAAAAATAAAAATCATGTTAATAAACAAATTGCACATGAACAACTTGAAATTAAGTAAAAAATAAATAGTTTATTCATGTTTGTTTATTTAGCAAATTAGTTACGTTCAAGCTTATAATTTTAGGCAAAATTACTAAATGAGTCGATCATGAACAAACTCATGAGTATAAGAGTCGATTTAGTTAATTATATGTAGGGCTGTAAATGAATCAAGCCGTTCATAAACAGCTCGGCTTAGCTCGATAAAAAGCTCGTTCATGTTTGTTTGTTTATAAACAAACCAAGTTTAAACTTTAGTTTTAGGCTTGTTTAATAAACGAGCCGAGCCCGAGTAAAAAATATTGTTCATGAACAAGGTCGTGAACACCAAGGCTCAATATAAAAGTAACAAAACAAGTTGAGACTAGGCTTATTTATGAGTCTGGTAATAAAATTGATATGAGTTTAACAAGCAAATTTATATCCTTCTAAGACTTTAATTAATTATAAGTTGAGATCACTCATCCAAACCAAATAGGTTAGATAATAAACTTGATATAGGCTTGTTATTATACTTGTGTTGGATCTCGAGCTCAAAGGCATGATATTGAACTTGAGTTTGGGCTTGATATTGAGCTCAAACTTGGCTTGACTAATGAATCAAGCCAAGGCAAGCCAAGCTCAAGATTTTACACTTTATAACGAGCTCAAGCTTGAACATTATTTTTAGGCTCGTATCAAACTCAAGCTAAGCTTGAACATTCTACTTTTGTTGTCGAGCCGAACTTGAACATTCACTACTCGACAAAACTCGGCTTGTTTACAGCCCTAATTATATGTATGTAAGTGTATATATGTGTGTGTGTGTGTGTGCACGCGCGCGTGTGCATCATGTGTGAATAAAAATATATTTGAGATTGAATTGAATAAGTTTGTAAATAAATTCATAAGGTATCGAAATGTCATTTGAAATTTAACGATAACATAAATAATCCATGGAAAATTATTGAATATTTTGGAAGTATCATAAATGCGTACTCCCCCCTCTCACATGAATTGTGGATCCTACTATAAATTTAATTAGTGGGATCCACAGTTATGTGAGAGGAGAAAATACGCATTTATAGTATTCTAGGAGTATCCAATAATTATCCATAATCCATTTTGTAAACAATACAAAGTTGGTGAATATGTTTATGTTTTTATAAGTTCATAAACAAAAATTATTTTATCTGATTAACTTGAGTAGCTTGTAAATAAATTCGAGCGTGTTCAATAAGAAAATAAGCTAAGATTGAACATGTAAAATAGTTTGATAATGAGCTCAAACTCAACTTTTGTTCAAAATAAAATAAAATAAACAATCATGAACTTTTAATACTTGGCTTGATTGTTCTAGTTAGCAACAACATTAAGAAAGATTGAAACACAAATCCATCAATAGTAAAAGTAACATTTATTGGCAATGTTATTTAGTGACACTTACACTACTAATTAGTCAGTACTTCGGGGTAAAATAATATTACACTTTCACCACTTATATAATAGGATATCTCACTAATAAAATTTTAAGTGTGACTTACTGTTCATGTGAAATGAGTGAGTACAACATTATTGTATTAATTCATAAAGTACTGCAAACATTTTTTTACTTACATTTCCATTTGTTTCAATAAAATATGTTATATGAAGATAGATTTTTGCATCTTCCTATGTTTGGTAGTACCATAAAAATAAAATAAATGGTCAAAGGAAAACTATCTCTTAACTTCCCTTTTTTAGCATGGTATGAAATAGAGTTATTTTTCACTAAAATTTTATGAAAAACAACTAATCTCATGCAAAGCTAAATAAGGGAAATCAAGAAATAATTTCCAACTCATTTTAATGTCGCTACCAAACAAAGGAAAATAATATAATTTTCTATAAAATGATTAATTTTTCAGAAAATGTTGATGTTGAAACAAATAGAGTTTGTTATTAAAAAGGGAAGAGTAAAGGAAAGGAAAATGATATTTGCAATGAAGAGGGGAAATTTTAAATGATTTGAGTATGTCCGAATGAAATGAAGAATATAATTGAGGAGAGACAATACACAAAATATATATATATATATATATATATATATTCCCAAATTTGGCTTGTAAGGAAAAGAGAAAGAAAAGTTAACCATAAATATAATTCAATAGCTATGTTCCCCAACCACAAAATTTGGTACCATTTTAATTAGTCAAAAGGGAGGTAAAGTGTAAATTAATTAAGTAAATTGTTTCTATTTTTTTTTTTTTTTCATTTCTGACCAAATTGGGTGATATCTAAAATGTGGAAAAACACGATTTTATGAATCAAATAATAAATAACGTCAAACTAATATGAAAATTATACTACCTTATTTGATTTGCGTGGAAAAGAGAAAAAAAAAAAGTTGACCATAAATATTAATTTGACAGCTATATCTCCAATAACAAAATTGAGTACCATTTAATTAGTCACACGAGAGGGCAAAAATGAAAATTAACCAAATAAATTGTTTCACTTCGTTTCATTTATGTCTATAGATTGGGTAGGATCCAAAAGGTGAAAAAAAGTATAAATTTATATATCAAATAATAAATAACATTCAATTAATATGAAAATTATATTCCCAATAAAAAAAAGAAACGTTAATCATAAATATTAATTTAATAGCTATATCCCTAATAACAAAATTTGGTACCATTTAATTAGTCACAATGGAGGTGAAAATGTAAATTAACTAAGTAAATTGTTTCTCTTTACTTCATTTCTATCCAGATTCTGTGGGAATCAAAAGGTGCATAAATAAAATTTCATGGATCACATATCAAATAATATTTAATTAACACGAAATTTGGCTTACATATTAAAAATGAATAAATATGTAAAACAATGGTGAAAATTTTAAAATGGTAATCTATTGACAAGTTTTAGTATGGTGTAACATTGCAAAGAGTAAAAACATGGTTATAATCAAGTTACATTTGATATAAATTTTGACAATATTACATAATTGAATAATTTTTTTAGATGCATATTTGAACAATTCCATTCTTTGATTGCATAATCTTCTTACATCCTCTATACTAACAAAATTTTAAAATGAATAAAGAGTAATAACTATGTCATTTATAAATTATTTAAATTTCAAGATTTAGTGTTTTAAAATCACACAAAATTATGAGTTTATGAATTAAATACTAAAAAACATTCAATTCATACAAAATTTGGCATACATATTATTATTATTTTTTTGGCGTACATGTTAAAAAGAACAAGAATGTATAAATTAAAAGTGGAAATATTAACTTTCCTAATACTAACCAAAAGTTACACGTCTTAATGCTAACCAAGAGTTACACGTTTATTTGGGGAAAAAGTTTTAGTTTTTTTTCCTTTTCGTTTCAGTTTTTTATTTATTTTTATAACAAAACTAGCTTTTTGAAAAAAAGAAAAAAAAAGAAAAAAAAAAAAAGAAAGGCTACCAAAAACTATCTTCTAATAAACTCATATGCTACAAATAAGCTATTGAAAATTATAGGTTACCAAACATCTAAGATGGAGCCTAAGGGTCCGTTTGGTTGGAATGGTGAAAAAGTTGGAAGATAGAAAATGGTGGGAGGATGGAAAAGTGAGAGGATAGAAAATATTTTAATTTCTCTCATTTTTGTTTGGTCGGGAGTGGAAAAGTGGAGGGATGAAAAAAGTGAGTTTGTATAAATTTACTCATACACCCTTATTAAAAAATGATGGCCAATTAAGCAGTCTCATTTTCTCCGTTCAAATTTCTCTCCATTTTGAGAGGAAAACTTTTTGATGAGTCCGAGGTGAAAACACCTAAACTCCACCATTTATTTTCTTTTATCCCCACCCATCTAAGTCAACCTATTAAAGTGTCAATAACCTTATGGCAATCAATAATAGTGCTCAACAAATATATTATCTATATGCATATTAAAAAAAGTTTCTCAAAAAAAAAAAAAAAATGCATATAAAAGAAAATCATTTCATACATTGAATCTGTACATCTTATCACATAACCATAAAATATAAGTATATACATAAAACCCTACGTATATAAGTAGAATCCAATGTTAATGTAATCCCGGATCAATATAAGTAGAATCCAATCCAAAGATCCTACTATATCCTACTGACAAGACTGTGTACACAAATTACATCAAACACCGCGTCATCTGAACCAGAGAACCCCCACTTGTTAATTTTCTGTATTAAAATAATCTTCCTTAAAAAAAAAAAAAAAAGAGTTGTAAAAATTTGCTAGATAAAAAAGGGTCAAAAACTGTTAAAAATTGCCCAAAAAAACTATTATTACTATTAAAAGTTGTCAAAAAATTTGTTGTTAAGGTGTCCATTAACACAACCCTTAATATAAAGAATTTAATTAATCTATTTTTGAAAATATTTTATGAGTAATTAAAAAAATTGTCAAAAAGTTTATATTTTTTTCGTTTTTCCGTAACAGATTTCCTAAAACAGATGAAATGTGGAGCAGCTAGGAGAAGAAGTAGGAGAAGAAGATGAAGATCTAATTAAAAAGCAATATTTTTAACCAAAAAAAAAAATTAAAAAGCAATATTTTGCCCTAGTGGCTGTAGTCAAGTCGAGCACTAAGGCCAAGAACACGTGAAAACTAAGAACCAGTGAGCAATAGCTGCAATACCAAAAGGTTAACCCAGTGCTCTAAAATGGTGCAGAGAATTCAAACCCCACATGAAGTACATAGTCATTAATGCAAGCAGTGTTTAGTCAAGACCCGTACTCACTCCCACGAATGCAGCACTGTTCACCATAGTCATCTGTCACTAGTCACTCAAAAAAGCCTACATGGTTCATAATCATGATAGCTCGTTCAGGGCAAACGTCCGACGGTTATTTAATGTGAGTTTGAATTGGTTTTCTGTTTTTTTTTTTAAGAGAAGAATTGACTTTTACTAAAGGAAAATGTTTTTTTTTTTTATTGGAAATAAAGGAAAATGTTAAAAAAAAAAATTTCTAAGAGTATCAGAATCAAAGAATGCTATCCTATTCTATTTTACCATCTCAAAAAGTCACTTTATTACTTATACCATACCATTTTATAATACCTCCCACATCCCAAAACTCTATTTTTATTAAAATATTATTCTTTAATCTTTCTTTATTATTTCTTTCTAATCGATACTTTTTTTCAAACATTTTTCTAGGCTTTTCAACCGTATTTTTTTTCCTCAGTCTCCCTCAACCTCCCTTAACCTCTAGCACCGGTTCAACACACAGAACCACATACACAGATCCATGATACACCGATCAACCTATCCAAACTCATCACCACACACACACACACATAAAAACACAAACCATCAACAAAGCCACACACAAAAACACAAACCATCAAACTATCAACAGAGCCACATACACACAAACCATCAAACCAGAGCCAACAACGGCCACCACACCCACCACCCAAGCCTCCGATCAGCAAACCAAGCCATCGATCAGAAACCCACGCTGCCGATTTGAAACCCACCGGAGCAAACCCATTCAAAAAAAATCATCACAGGAGCCACCATCGGAGTTACCGATGATCAACCCAACCGATCCACCCACCGATCAACAGATCCACCGTTTCAAACCCACCATCAACCGATCCCAGCCCATCGATCCAAACCCAGCTCGTCGATCCACGATGAGAGATGAGAGAGAGGTCGTGTGAAGCTTTGTCGATCCACGACCAACAACCCACTTCAGCCACAATCCAACCACGACCCACAACCCCTTTAAGCACCGGTCACAACCAAAAAAAAAAAAAAAAAACCACAACCACCACAGTGACCCACGCCAAAAACCACAACCAGCACTGACCCACGCCGTCACCCACAACCCAAACACCGGACCCACAACCCAACCACCACCAACGACCCAAACACCGGACCCAACAGAGAAGGAAGAGAGAGAAGAGATGGTGTTTGGGTTTGAAGAGAGGAGAGAGCAGATGGAGAAACAGAGAAGGAAGAGAGAGAAAAGAACTGAAGTTGGAGAGAGAAATTTCGGGGTGGATTAAAATATATATATATTTTTTAGAATACTGCTACAGTACAATTCTAAGTTTAGAATTGTACTGTAGCACTATTGCAAAAAAATTTGCAATAGTGGGGTTTACAATTTTTTGATGCAAACGTTTTTGAGCCATGAAATGCCAAAAAAGCCTTAGATATGGGATTAGCAATTAATGAATTATTTTATAAAAAAATAAAAAAATAAATAATTTTTATTAATAATTTTTTTATATTTCTCGTGGAGGGATTGTCAAAATTTTAAAATTATAGGTGTCTTGCAGTGCAAATTGCAAAGCAATAACAATACAGTTTATTAATTTGGTAATTTCTTTTAAAGAGATTTAATGTCCCTTTAAATTTAAAACAATTTTAAAGTTAAAGTTAGAAAACAATTTTTGATCTTAAGAAATTCTCTACAATTTATTGTTTTGAATTTTATAAATATTTAATATAGTTTATTAAACACTAAAGTCTTTCTATTGAAATTTGAAACTATATATATTATAAAAAAAATCATCGACTAAATTCTTATAGTTAAAATTTTAGGTTACAAGAGACTTTTTAGCCTTAGAGCTTGCAATTGTTTTTATTTTGATAATTTACATTTCAAAATTTTAATTTTAATAAGTTATGTTTGATTTTGTTTTCATATCAGTCATATATTCCATTTTCGTTTGTAATCTAATCATTAAGTACTATTAATGTATGTTTAGCTTTTTGCCTATTTCATGATATACAAGTTCTAAAATTGTGCAAAATGCAGGAATTTTTCATTGATGTAGACAAAAAATATATATTTATATATATATATTAATAGAAATAAATCACAAAACCAATATAAAAACAAAAACAAAAATGAAAGTAAACGTGAATAATCAAAATAAAAATAACCTAACAGGCACTTATGACTATACTTCCTAGTCAAAATTAAGGGTGAATACTTTTAGTCAAAACTCTAGTTTACAACAATACTAGTCTAGACCGGCATTAAAAACTGAAAATTGTTGTTTGAAAACACAAACCAAACACCCCCATAAGATTTTAACACAACAAATTTCTAACATGGGAAAATGAAAGGACGTTTGGTTAGAGTCAAGAGTTTTTTAGTAAAGTTGTTTAAGTGATATGAAAATACGTGTAGATTAAAAAGTGTTGTAAAAATTAGTGTAGATGTGTTTAAACACCGAAAACACCCCAAAATCTATGTATTAAAAACAACCAAACAAAAACTTGGGGCTCATTTGGTAATGTTGTTTTAGTAACGTTATTTAAGTATCGTGAAAATACATATGAATAAAAAAATATTGTGAAAATACGTGTTATATTGTTTAAATAACGAAAACAAAAACCCTTAGGGCCTGTTTGTTACCTCATCTCAAACTCACATTTTTACATTTTAAATAACATTACACATATTTTCACACACTTTTTCGTTTACACGTATTTCAAAAACTACAAACAATCTTTCTCAAACTACTCTACCAAACACCCCTTAAATTTCAAAAAATTGTTGTTTGAGAGCCCTTCCAACGGGCAAAATTAATGTAAGACTTTAGAGGCAGAGTAGACGTGGATAATTTTGAGCCACTTGTTGGTGTGATTTTTGGATGCATAGTTTACACGTGGTGGAAAATGGTGGCTTCAGATAGCTTGGCGGTGGGTTTGGCTGTGAACCGTTGAGAGCGTGTCCGTGGGGTGGGTGTGAAAAAGTCTGTGGGCCACAGTCACAGTCAATGAAATCTTATTGGATAAGAGAGAGAACTAGGTGATCTTACTTTCCACGTCATCTTTGCTAGCATTCAAGTCATTAGAATAGAGTACTTGAAGTCGAAGCTTGGAGGGGAGGAGTGTTCTTTAAGCAAATTTAATTTTTGGTCAGAGAATTTAGAAGTCCTAGAAAACTAGGGACAAAGGGTGGCCTAGGGTTGCTGGGTTCTAAAAAATTAGATTTTTACTAATTATTTATAAATTAACTTAACGAATATTTTTATGACAATTGTTAATTAATTATGTTAAGAAAATTTTAACACCACTTTTATAAAAAATATAAAAAACTATCAACAAAATTAATTGTTTTATCATTTTCCTATAAGATATTTCTAAAAATAGTTTATAAATCAATGACTTTAGAGTATTCGTTAACATTTTTCATTATTTATATATTTTTTAAAATAAAATATTATAATTCATGTAATATACTTAAATTTTATTCCAAACTTCTAAATTTATCAAAACTAATTCTCAAAACATCAAAATCAATATAATTAAAAATTAAATTAATAAAATAAACTTATATATATGATTGGTTGAGTTGGATCAAATCAGTTAAAAACAATCAACTCAAATTTGACTTAATCAAATACTCAAAATAAAATTTCAACCCAACCATGTCCATCAAAAACCAGCTCAAGGCATTGGGTTCGGTTGATTCTTGGATTTTTTTTTTTTTTTTTTTTTTTTGAGGAAACAGTTGATTCTTGGAGTTAATTGGTTAGATGCACTCCTATTGGAAAATCGTAACGAGGTTACTTGATATAGATTCCAACAATTTTACGAACACTCCTAATTTCTTATAATTTGTTGAAGTAATCATATTTATTCTTAGTACTACTCTTTATTCTAAATACCATTTACAATTTCTCGAAACCACAAAATTATTGATACTTTTTAGATTTTCATTTAATTTATTAAAATAGTAGAAATAATAATAATTATTATTATTATTTAAAGCAAAATTTATTATTTCACCTTTTCTCATGCATTACCTTAAAAAATTGGAATTAATGTTTTGCTAGCTAGGGAACAAATATCTATTTATTTATTTTTTATATATACATCGATAGTTGAGGTTTAGGCTTAGGGAATTCGAATTCTAAATTTTTTCATTAAATATATCAAGATATATCAATTAATTAAGTTACAAAATTCTTAGTGAGTAGAAACAAGTTGGTTGACACATTCCTAATTTTATTTGAGTTCAATTAATTTATCAAATACGTTTCACATTTTAACTAAACCAGTAAAAGACGAAAGTGTAATTTTTTGTAATTAATTATTATTATATATAATAATAATAATAATAATGAGCATGAGGTTATTATAAAAATATACAAATAAAAGAGCATAGGTTATATTTTAAGTAAAAACATCCCTAGTTCACCTTCACATGCTTGATTCTCCTTTTGGAAAAAGAGTACCTTCTAGTTAGTGTTGATAGCCACCAACGCCTTCCTTTTTTGAGGTTAAGAGTTAAGTGTAAGACAGAGACTTTACCAAAGAAATTAGAGGTAGCCACGTTGATGACGTGTTGTAACTAAACTCGAGGTCGAGGGTGACAATACCAGCGGACCTTTTGGCTTGGCGTCATTTAAATATGTAGATATAAAGAGCAATTATTAGCTTAACAAATCAAAATTTTAGTTAGAATATAATTTAAAGCTTTTTTATTATTATTTTTATTTAGAAAAACTAAACTCACCTAAAAGACACTTCTATATCATGCTCAACATCCTAAAACCATAAATAATTTTTTAACATTACCTCAATACAACTATTGAGACTATGTTCATCAATAGGGAACCAAATTATATATATATATATATATATATTTATATATATTCTCTACTCCATGTCTCTTCTCTCTCTCACGAGGGATCAAGAAGGTTGGGGGAGAGGAGCTTGATGTTTTTGACAGAGTGAATGTTAGATCAAGTTGGGATGTTTTTGATAGAGTGAAGAAGTTTTAGGTTTCCAGGAAGATGAGCTCATAATCACTAAAATCAATAAATTGAATTTGGTTACTGTCGATCACAATTGTCGATGTCTCAAAGTGTCTTTGAATTTGTGTTGGTGTACATTTGGTCGATTTGGAAAATTTTTAGGTACTCTTAGAACACGGAGAAATTGTGCTCCCTCTTTTCACATTCATGGCAAACTTCACAATGAATTTAATGAGTGGACTCTACCATAAATGTGAGAGAAAGAATCACCATTCTTCATACTCTGAAAGTACCTAAGAATTACTCGGTGGATCTAACCATGACCACCTATCAAAGATTTGGTCAATTCAACCACTTGTTCAAGTTCCACGATGATAATTTCATTCATTTGTATTTGTGCAATGTGAAAATTTTGGAAATTGTGTCCATGGAGAGGCACAAAACTTATATTATGGAGATAGAGAAATTAATAAAGAATTATAATAATTTTTAAAAATTCTAAAATAGAAAAGTGGAGTTTTTAGATCAAATTGAATAAAAAAAGTGACAAAACCAGCAGACCTTTTGGCTTGGCATGGCCTCATGGAATATATAAATAGACATGATAACAATACTAATTAGTTCTGGACATGGAACTTTTCAATAATACCATGCTTTACTTGTTTCCCTACCCCCCTACCAAAAGAGAAGCTTTAGCTTTGTAATTATCGTTGTATTATAATTGTTAATTAGATTTCTATTTTTCAAAATAGTACATTAATTTATAGTAAATTAGAAATTTGTGTATAATCGTTCTAGAGTAGTCTCATCTAGTGGTCCTGTAAATTATGACAAATACAAATACAAATACAGACAGCCGTATATGATTGGTCTGTCAGCCAGCGAAGCAATACATGTAGCATGTGCCTCATCAACCTCATTTATGAGATTACTTCTCATTAAAAAAAAGAAAAGAAAAAAAAAAGGAGATTACAGAGTTCACCAAAGAAGCTGCCTCTGCTTAACCTCACACTTTTTGGGCACGTTTATTCAGCTCTTTTCCTTTTTTCCCTTTTTTTTTTTTAATTTTTTAAATTAAGTACACACACATTGATGTTCTTTACCACAATTTTTGTTTAATGAGTATTGTGGGAGGGGCGAATCTCATACCCCAAGAATGAACTGTCCTCTTTGGAAATGGCGTTGAGTCTTAATTCTCAAGATTTTGCTCAATTTCACATTGGGGAGAGACGCCTCCCACTCATGCCTTATAAGCCTTTGGTCTAAGAATGAGTGTACCACTACTACACATGCGAACTGTGAAGTAGAGCAAGTCTCAAAAATTGCTACCTCATGCTGTGGTAGTGCACTCTTTCACGTAAGACCTCATCGGCAGTCGAAGGGGAAAGGTAAGTTTACCCTTAAACCCGAAAGACGCCTTTTTATGGGAGGGATGAATCTCAGACCCCAAGAAGGAATTGTACTCTTCGGAAATAGTGTTGAGTCTTAATTCTCAAGGTTTTGCTCAATTCTATATTGGGGAGAGACGTCTCCTACTCATGCCTTATAAGCCTTTAACCTAAGGATGAGTGTACCACTACTACACATGTTTAATATGTTCTTTACCACAAATTTAAAACACTAAAGAATTGGATTTAAAAAAAAAAAAAAAAAAAAAAACAAGAATCAATCGGTATGTACTCCAACGCCATGTGATCTTTTCCAAAAGGAAAATTGATCAAAGAGAATTTTCCAGCCATTAATATGAGAATAAAGTTCATCATACTTTATAATTCAGTTGGGCACTGATAATCTTATTCGACGAAATGAATCATAGACAATCTATTATCTATCATATTAGAAAGCCATATATCATAATACTCAACTTCTTTATAAACTCGAAACCATGAAGAGGAAAAAAAATCATGTTAGAGTATATTATTTCAAAATAATTGCAAATCAAGCAATACATTTTACAAATTTATTCCTTTTGATAACTTTTTAAATTAGTGATCAATCTAGGTGGGGTGTTTCGGCCATTTTAAAATCCATTTTATTTTTTACACCCAACTTGTGTTTTTTTTGATAATTTACACCCAACTTATGTACATGTATATTTTCGTACCTTTGCTTACAATACCAGCCATTGACAATATGGGCAATTATGTAACAAAAGTCATGGCAAAATAATATTAGGGTAAAAAAATGTGTAGGGTTCAAAAACGGTTCTTCAACTCAGTGTGTATGTTTGCATGTGTAGAATTGAAAGGGATGTTGAACTAAATTTATTCTGAGCCTTGAAATTAAAATAAAAAGTAGAATCACAGTTTAAATTAGGGTTTCATAACCAAGGTAGACCAATGATTTAAGATCCAATGGAAGCTTTCCACAAATGTAAAAATTCGATTTTGCATTTTCAATGATGTCAAATTGCATATATTGATTAATTGTTTAAAACCATCAGTCATGAAAAGTGAAAGCAGTCAAGAAGAGGGCCAACTATGCATATTCATCTTAATACAATTACACGTCGGCTCAAAATGTAAACCCCCTCCACCCATCGTTCCACTTGCAAGCAGCGTCCCTTGCCATTTCAGATAATTGTATGTAGATTGATTTGGTCAGTTGTGCTTGTGGGTTTGGCATATATATGTAGCACCCCCAACTATGTTGATGCTAGGGACTGATCAACCATGGTCACCTTACATGTTGATTTTTGCTTGGTCAATTTAATTTGAATTTTACAAGTGTATAATATTGGCACACAATAACAATTAATGATTCTTGATGAGGTCAGCGGTGAGTTCAAATATGTAGTTGCAGAATTTTATTATGAAGTAAAATAAAAATACTCATATGTACTGGAGATATCTAGGAATGTCAACGGGTCGGGTTCGGGCCGAATTTTTCCATATCCGGACCCGACCCGCGGCCCAGACCCGGCCCGTTTATTAAATGGATTTTTTTTTCGGGGCCCAGACCCGCCCCACCGGGCCCCGCCCAGCCAGGCCACTTCAGGGCCCAATCTTCAGCCCCTAACAGTGGCCCAATAAAAAAAAAATTATGTTTTACTGAGAAAAAAAATCACAGCAGTAGAAACAACAAAATCCAAGTAAATCTTAAATCAAATCCACCATACCCATTCAAATTTCCTATTCACAGAAACCAAATACATTTGAAATCAAACTTTTTTTTTTTTTTGGTTAAAAACGACAATATCATTAAACTAAACAACTACATCCAAATCAGTACAAAGTATGTTGAAATAAACTCCATTACAATCATTCTCTAAGGTCTTAAGCAAGTCCACAGGCGGACTGGAAAACAAAAGGAAATTTGCCTCTTGATCAGCACATATTCTAGCTAAAATCAAACTATTCACAGAAACCAAATACATTTGAAATCAAAATCTAAAACAAGCACATGCAAGGAACATCAAATCTTAACAACTAAATCTAAATCCCCAAACCCACAGGTTAAACAAAGAAAATCTAAATCCCCAAACCCACTAATCAAATAAAGAAAAAAATGGAAGAAGAACATCAAAAATCATTGTTGTAATCATCGTGGTTGTGGTCGTTGGCTTCAGCTATCATTAAACTCAGTGCAAAGCAAATATAGGGAGCAATATTGAATGAAACTGGGTGAGATTGGAGAGGCTTTGCAGCGAGAATCTTAGATTTTCGTCTTCGTCTTCTTCGGCAAAGAGAGTGAGACCGAGAGGCTGAGAGCATGAGAGAGGGGTGGTTGACATTCAGTGGCCGACGGCGTGAGACAGGAGAGGAGAGTGAGTGAGAGTGGAAGAGGAGAGTGAGTGAGAGTGTGAGGGGTGGCTAAGGTAGGGTTGAGTGAAATGAGAGAATGAATGAGTTAGGGTTTATAAGTTTATATATATACTAGGGTTTTTTTGGTAACTTTATTTTTAAGTAGGTCGGGCCGAATTTTTGTAAAAACCCAGACCCAACCCGGACCCACTTCAAGTTTTTTTTTTTTTAAAAAATCCATACCCGATCCTATTTTTAATTGGACCGGGTAAAACCCGACCCATTAGGGTCGGGCCGGACTGGGTATCCGCGGGTTGGATAAAAATTTCCATCCCTAGAGATTTCGGGATATTTTTGTTCAGAATGCTTTTTTTCAGGTTAAATAATTTAATTTCTAGAGTTCTAAGTTCCAAAAAAAAAAAGAGTTCACTTTTTATAAGAATATTTATATAGTTTATATAATTCATTTTGAAATTAAAAAAAAAAAACTTTTTCTTTTGATTTTTTTAGTTTATTTGTTTAAACGTTTACACACATACCAATGAAGGTTGACATAAATGAAAAGAGCTCTGATCGCTTAAGCAAATGGTCTTAATTTCGAGCCCTTGTAAATACAGCAAATTTTCTTATGAGAGGTTCTCACCTTCACGCTCGACAGTATCTCGAAGGACCTAAAATAAAAACACGGGGATAACTTGAAAAAAAAAAAAAAAAAACTAAACTAAACTAAACACATAAAAGCAACATAGTATTTTATATGGGAAAAGTTAGCCGACATAGAAAAAGCAACAGTATTGTTGAAACTTGAAAGAAACTGATTGATATGATAGTTGGTCCAACATTTTGGTCAGAACGTTGTCCACCGATTTTTATTTTCTTTTGTAATAATGGTAAATTGATAATGGAACAGAAAAATAAAGTTCGTTTATATATTCCTTTATCCGACTCACCATTGACCATAGCTGCTATATATTTGCGAGACCTGTACTGAACCGCATTTTCTAGGACTAGTTTTTTCTTTTTTTTTAAAAGAAATTTGATCCTCAGTTCTTGCTCTCGTGCTCTACAGCCATTTAATATTTGTGAATTGATCATCGCATGATTTTTAAGATTAGTTCAATATCACATAAAATATCACAATTTTTACTATAATTATCTTATATATTAGACTATAATTAACTGTACGTTACTTTCATAAAATCTCATTATTTTTTCTCTACAATTTACAATCTCATTATGTGATCTTTCAGATTTCTTATAGCTGGCATTCCATCAAAGTATTCCCACTTCCCACATGCTTTTGTGTGGATAAAATTCTACGTGTCATGACTAATGTCTATGACTCTCCTGCGATGTAAGAGGGAGATTACATATTTACGTGATACCTATTAGAACATTTGCAGCAGTGGAGTTAAAAAGTTATAATACTATTTTAGCTCCATCAATATACCAAAAAAGCCTTACAGCAGTGGAGGCAAACTTATAAATTTTAGCTGATTTGCTACAGTGCACATCTATCTATAGATGTGCATTGCAGCATACATCTAAAAAAGAAAAAAAAAAAATTTATTCCAATTCTGATTAAAATAACAACTCACTTTATTTTTTTTCATTTCTTTTATTATATACCGTGCTCTTATCTCTCTCAAGCTCTCAGTACTCTCAAGCTCTCATCTCTCATCTCTCTCAAGCTCTCATCCCACGCCGTCGCCGTCCCAGCCCACGCCATCGCTGTCCCACGCCGTTTGTCAAGCTCTCATCTCTCTCATCAAGCTCTCATCTCCCAGCCCACGCCGTCGCCGTCCCAGCCCACGCCTCAGCCCACGCCGTTCCAGCCGATCCACTTCAGGTCAATGCTCTGTCTTCTTTTGTAGTGAATTTTTTTTTTTTTTTTGTTTTGGCTTAATTTTTCTGGGTTTAGTGTTATTTTGTGGTGAAATGGTGAAATGTTGTTTTGGGCAAATGGTGTTATTTTTTTTGCTGTTTTTGCTGGGTATAACATCTGAATGGAGGAATGTATTGAGAATTTTTTGTTTGCTTTCTATGGTCTCTGTAATTTGTGCAAGGAAGTTTACATGTTTTGTTGTCTCTGTAATTTGTTGTGTTGCACAAAACCACATAGTTACGTTTGGGAATTTTCTGTGTGCAAGGGAAGTTTACGTTTGTAGGGGAAGTTTACATTTGTTGTGTTGATATAAATGTCTCTGTAAATGTAAGTTTGTTGTGTAATTTGTCTCTGTAATTTGTAATATAAATGTCTATAAATGTCTCTGTAATTTGTCTATAAATGTAATATAAATGTCTATAACTGTAATATAAATGTATGTTTGTTGTGTAATTTGTCTTTGTAAATGTCTATAGATGTCTCTGTAATTTGTTGTGTTGATATAAATGTTAGTTTGAGAATTTTCTGTGTGCAGGGAAGTTTGGGAATTTGTTGTGTTGATATATTTTTTCTAATTTTATGGAGTCACGTAGGGACACAGAGTTACGTAGAGACCTAACATTTATCACGGGTATCATGAACGGGGATATAGAAATTGACTCATAATTTTTGGGAACGTCTCAAAATATTCCTGTGTCAGTTTCTGATTCTCCACCTCCACCTCCACCACAAGTTGAAAATGCCTCTTCTACAAAAGGAAAACGGTGCTCTAATTTTAGTGTAGAGGAAGATAAACTCTTAGTGGCAGCATGGCTCAATACTAGTGTTGATGCCATAAACAGTAATGAACAAACACAAAATACCTTTCGTCAAAAAGTTTGGGAATATTTCATGCTATATATCCGGTACCACACGTACTGTTATCTCCTTGCTAAGTCGTTGGGGAGCGATTAGTGAAAAGACAAATAAGTTTGCTAGGTGTATGGCAAGTTAACGCACAAGAAACCCTTTCTTCTTGACCATTGTTGGCTCATGTTAAAGGACTAACCAAAGTTTGCCGATCCTAACAATGCTAGATCGAGATCATCCGTGCCTCCAACTTCGGAGTCAATATCTATTAGTGAAGGGGATTGTGGGTCCAGACTTGGTGACACTTCCAATTTTGAGAGACCTATTGGTAGGAAGGCCGAAAAGGTCATCTGAAAGAACAAAGCCACCAGAAAAGATGTAGGAGAATATTTGAACAAGAAATTGAAATTGATTGAGGATGTAACTCGGTTGGAAGAGGAAAAAATGTCTTTTGAGAAGGAAAAACTTGCAATTGAGAAGGAAAATAGGGAAGAAAAACTTAAGATTGAGAAGGAAAGAATCATGATTGAGAAGAAAAAATTTGAGCGGGAAGAAAGGTTAGAGGAAGAGAGAATCATGATGATAGATACAAGTGGCTTAATTGGAACACAAAAAGCTTTTTATGAACAACTCCAAGAGGAAATCATGGCAAGACGAATTTCAGATAATTAATGGGTTTAATTGTATTTTGGATGTAGTGGCTTATGTATTTTGTAGTGGCTTATGTCACTTGATGAATTATCTTAAACTAGATGTATGTATTTGTGTTGTGACTTGAAGTGCAATCTAACAAAGACTTTGAAGTGCAATCTTTTTTATCTTTTGTTAAGTTCCATTTGGTCTTGTGATAGACATTGATATAATTCTTTGATCCAATGAAACTGTTATTTGATCCACTATGAGTGTTACAGCCACTATGAGTGCCAATTATATATCTTGCTATTATATATCTTACTGTTACAGCCACTATGAGTGTCTTTCATCTAATTGTTGTGGCTTATGTCACTTGATTTTAATCTTGCATCTATAGTAATAATTGATTTCCAATTGTCTTGAAGGTTGCATCTATGAATCACTATTTGTTTCGCAAGTTCCTTCTTGATGACTCAGATGAAGATGAGATAATCGAAGAACTTGTTATGGAAACATCACAACCTAAACGTCGTCGTCGTTCTATCCAACGTAATCATTTGGTAGGACATGAGAGGTTTTTTCTTGATTATTTTGCTCCCACACCAATATATCCACCCGCTTTATTTCGTAGGAGATTTCGGATGAAGCGTTCTCTTTTTCTCCGTATTCAATATCAGGTAGAAGCTCATGACTCTTACTTTGTCCAAAAAAGAAATAGTGCCAACAAACTTGGTTTATTTTCATTACAAAAGATAATTGCTGCACTTAGAATGTTTGCGTATGGAGTATCGGGTGATTTGATAGATGAATATGTGCAGATTGGAGAAACTACTGCATTAGAAAGTTTGAAAAAATTTGTTACTGCGGTAATTGATGTTTTCTCTGAAGAATACTTGAGAAAGCCAAACAATGAAGACATTGCTAGACTGTTAGCTCACGGCGAACGTCAAAGTTTTCCAGGTATGTTAGGTTCAATTGATTGCATGCATTGGAAGTGGAAAAATTGTCAATCTGCATGGAAAGGTCAATATTGTGGTCATATTTGTGAGCCTACTATTATTTTGGAGGCAGTAGCATCATATGATCTTTGGATATGGCATGCATTTTTTGGGTTACCTGGGTCAAATAATGACATTAATGTGTTAGAGTGATCTCATGTAGTTAATGAACTTGCTGAAGGACGTGCTCCTACAATACATTACTCAATTAATGGTCATGACTACACTATGAGATATTACCTTGCTGATGGCATATATCCAAAGTGGACAACATTTGTGAAAACAATTCCAGCTCCACAAGGACAGAAGTATAAATTATTTGCAGCAGCCCAAGAGGCGTATAGGAAGGATGTTGAGCGTGCATTTGGAGTGTTTCAAGCATGTTTCGCAATTGTCCATGAACCTGCACGATTTTTTCATCTTGAAACACTCAAAAAGATCATGAAAGCATGCATAATTCTCCATAACATGATTGTTGAAGATGAGCGGGAAGATGAGTGGGATGATAATGAAGTGGTAGACTTGGATTATGAACAAAATGATGGAGTGGATAATCCTCCTTTGCAAATGTTACGTGAACAAAGTGATGAATTTTTGTCATACATTGAGAGGCACGGACGCATTAGAGACTTAGAAATTCATTTTCAACTCCAGTCGGACCTTATTGAACATTTATGGCAATTGCAAGGCGAGTCGTAGGAACTTTCTTTTTTGTATGTTGAGAAGTATGGGTCATAGGAACTTGTGCGAGTGTGTAAGTTTTATTGTAATTTGGTTTGAGTTATGTATGTGAGCAAATCTATGGACTACATTGTTCTTGCTATAATATGTGTTCTATTTTATATGTTTTCTTATAAAGTTCCTCCATTTCATAGTTCACATTGTTCCAAGGTTGCTTACGGACAATTGAGATGATAATAGGCTATCATGATAATTGAGAAATTGTTTTAGTAAAAAAAAAATGTATGAGTATAATTTGGGGTTAAAAAAATCACTTGTTAACACTAGACGATTATTTGCTATTATGTGGTGGCGGCAGTGGCGGAAGAGTCGTCGGCGGCGGCGGCGGCGGTTGAAGGTGGTTGTGATTGTTGTTTATTGTATAGGATATATTATTTTATTGTAGTTGATATATTATTTTATTGTAATGGATATATTATTTTATTGTGATGTTTATATTATTTTATTGTGTTAAAAGCTAAAATAGATCCACTGTTGCAACATGTGTGTAGGTAAAATAGATAAAGTAACTTTTGGTGGAGCTAAAAACCTAAATTTTTAGCTCCACTACTGTGAATGCTCACTATCTTCTTTTGGTGAGGATACCTTAAAAAACTCATAATAATAGCAAGTTACATTATGGTGCAATGGTGAGAATATTTTGCATAATTTGCAAACTTGTTATAAATTTAGTGGATTGGGATTTATTTGTTGGAGTTTATGCTTTAAAAATTCAATTTATTGGCATATCATGAATAATTAAATTGTTTAATTATATGAGATTATTTATAAATGAACTAATGAGACATTATCATAGTCATTGAGATGCATTGTATGTGATTTAGTCACAAAAGATATAAATCACAAGTTCTTTGTAAACTCAAAACGTAGTTCGTAGTCAATGATGAAATTGAGCGTTTCATCTGCGAAAACTATAACACATCAACTAAGATGGTTTGTCTTGATCATGGAAGTGGAGACTTCTAGTTGATGTGTTGATGTGTCTTAAGTGTTAAAATATATTGAACTGGATCGCTGAGAGGATAGTGAACTCGATCATGAAATGTAGGTTACTTTGATATATCAAGAGTGAGATTTAATATTAACGGTCAAAACCTCAGTATGTTGGGTAACAACACGTAGTGTTGAGGGAACACATATTCTCAAGATGGAATCCATAATCTCTTTTTATAGAGACACGAAATATCCTTCTGAGACAAGTTTAATGAGAACTGGTTATTTAAGACGCCCACTTTAGTAAGGAGTTACTAAAGTTCATATTTATTGAAATCGGATTTCAATAAATATGAATAACTAAAAGATTAAACCGAGTACTCAAGGATAAAATAGTTGTTTACAAAGTGACAGTTCATTATGACTTTGTTCACTATGGATATTTCAGGGAGGGGTCAAATGATATCATTAGAGTATTGAGATATAATTTATTAATAAGGCCTAGAGTGCAATTATATTTATATAGTGATATTAAATATAATTAATGGTAACTTTAGATTTGTCAAGAATTGACAGATAAGCCCAAAGCCTATTGGAGTTAGAGTCTTATTTGTTCCCATCTCAAGCCACAAACTAAAACCCAATTGGGCAGACTCAAAAGACTAACCCAATTAGATAATCAGTTTTTATTTAATAAAAGTTATTAAATAAAGTAACGACCAAGGTAGTTAGTATGTACATATGATTAAAAGAAGAGAAAATAGTTTTTCTCTATAGAATCTTGGAAATACACTTTTCCAAAGGAAAATCAATGTACAAAAAGACTGATTAAGAGACCACTCACGGGCGGGTCGGGTCGGGTCGAGTTTGCGGGTCAATCGGGTTGCGGGTCGGGTTTACCTGTATTTTTCAAACAAGTTTTTTTTTTTTTTTTTTTTTCAATTACAAAAACAAATCAATGACAACCTGTTTAGAGAGAATGAATAAAATCAATTAAGCAAATGAATTGCACTTAATGCCACTTGTTAATATTCTTCCAATTCTGACAGTTTTGAGTATGACAAAAATTATTTATAATCATAAATTCATGATAGAAAAAGTCTTCAATGTTAATAGTTCACTGTTAAAATGCATATAATTATAAGTTTACATCTTCAAAAAGAGATAGATTTTAAAACAAACAAAACAAGTAAGTCAGCAAAGTAGCAAGTTATCAGTCTTCTTAAGTGCACATGTTCCTGTTGCATTTAAAATAATAATAAAATTAGATTACTTAGAAAGATAAACTAAACAAAAAAAGATTTAAAAATAAACATAACATATTAAGTAAAGAATAATAAGTAAATATTTTATAAGAATTACATCTTAACCTCAATCTACTCAATGTTGGTAGCAGATTCAGCACTGAAGATTCAAAATATTTTAATAGTTTGGTTTGTCACGTTTCAACTTTCAGGTTTGTGCATTGTGCCTTTGGCTTTGGACAATGGACTACAACTAGTATTGAATGAGATTTTTTTTTTTTAATGGTTGTCTTGACAGCCTTGTGTTGTCTTGTCTCTTCTCTCATGTCATGTCCGTGATTTGTGAAGCTTTAGCTCTTATTGGTTGTGATGACTGATGAAGCTCAAATAGTCTTCAGCAAAAAAAAAAAAAAAACTCAAATAGTCATTCTCTTATGTCATGCCTTGAGTCTTGACAACAATTTTACTTGTTTATAACTTTATATCTATAATATTTTGATTATTAGTTTTGGTACTTTGTGCTTTATGCACCTAGTATCAGGATGTAGTTTAAATATTTTTTTAGCGAATTTTTTTTAACGGGTCGGGTTGACTGCGAAAAAATCGGGCCGGGTCATGGGTCAACCTGTTTTTGCTTCGGATAAAAAAAATCGGGTTCGGATCAGGTATTTTTCGAGTCGGGTCGGGTCAGAAAATTCTGACCCGTATTGCCATGTCTACTCCTTGCTCTCAACCATGACCTGTCTGGGCTATATTTAAGTAGGCGTTGTCCTACTGATCTTTTGCTTGTGTAGTTTCTTTGTTTTACTCCCTTTTACCAAAAAAAAAAATTTGACAACTCATGAAATGCTTCTTCTTGAAAAGCAAAAAAATTTGAGAGATTCTTCTAATTCAGGATAGAGCATACATGACAGATCAAAAGCTTATAAAATAATTCATAAAAAAAAAAAAAAAAGCTTATAAAATAGAATTAGATTGACTTAAAACATGAAAGTGGACCAAAATGTTGATGATTATAAAATGATAATTCTTGTTTTTTTTTTTCTTCTTGACGCAATGATCCATGCATGCACGAGAATGATACCTTCCATTTATAAGTGAACTAAAATCCAACAAGATTTCTCACTAATCTAATTAATCCAAAAGAACCTAAGAAACTTAAATCAATTAAGTTTAATTTTGATGGGTTAACAAGCTGGCCGACCATCAACACCGACAATCCTAATCAGTCACCAAACCAATCGAATTACACCACGTAATATAGGAGTTTAGGAACCAACCTCCAAAATTTCATTACCCAATGCTAAAGCTACACGTAATGAGTTGTGTCACCGACTTTACAGTTCACACTTCACAGTCACAGCCTCAATTAAATCTCTTTTTGAGTCAAAGTTGGAAGAGGAAGAAATTCACTATCCACGTCTAAAATCTCTCAGCACGTCTCCGTCTGAGGGGGTATATCCTGTACCCGGCATATATGCTGGGTATAGGATATACAAAATCGGTCTCCAGATACATAGCATCAGCGCCGTTTGATTTTGAGTTTTTGTTTTTAGCACACGGGTTGTTTGTACTTTTTATGGTCCAAATCTTTGCTGAAAATCTAGTTGATTCTCAGTGTGTTTTTTTCAAACCTTAATTGAGAAAGATCCTTACAAAACTTCGATTTCTTATTTATTTTAGGCCTATATGTAGAAATCCATCACAATAAAAAAAAATGTGGTCCATTGTTAAGTTTGTTTTATTTGGATAAAAATAAAACAAACCTAACAATGGACCACATTTTTTTTGGATGGCGGAAAGATGTGTATTACTCAAATACCAATTAATTACGTATCAAATCAAAAAAGTGAAAGATTTGTTGGAAGATATGAAAATATATATATATATATATATATATGCACATGACTTATTATTATTAGCAAAAGACATGTACACCTCCACTAGACGACGAAATTCAACCTTATTAATCATGAGATGAAAGAATGACATAACTCAGATAAATATGAGAAAAGTCTAATGGACCGTTGTAATTTGTTTCAACCTCATTAATCAAGTTTTTTGAAAAAAATTGGCTACTTTAAAAAAGTTTGAATACTCATGTAATAATCCTTTATCTTCTTTATTAGATCTCATTTACTTTGTAAAAACTTTAAGGTGGGAATCATCCAAAAATAATCTTTAAGGATTATAATCCGAAAAATTAAGGGTTGCATTTCACTTTAAAACCTATGCAAACTTCAAGCTGGAGTTGTTTTTCTAAAGGATTCTCATTTCATATAGTACAACCCATGCTTTTGTTGTTATTAAATTAACAACCTTTGAAACGAGGGGCGTACGACAAAGGCTGTGAAAGGGTCAGGGAATAGGGATAGAGATTGGTTAGGCTTTTTTGGATGGTCCTCCCCCTAATGAGAAGGGTTTGTGAGGATATCAAAAACTTCATTGGTTTTAAAGTAGATGGGAATTTGCGAATTTGTAAATTTTATAGATTTTTAATAAAATAGAATAAACGTAATGATATTCTTTTTTAAGTGTATCAAGAAAGGCGAATTTTTCATATAATTTCACATAAAACATTCCACTCAACTTACTTAGGACATTATAAGACAAATGTAAGATATAATTATAAAATTTTTGTTATCCGTGATGGCGCTATATGGTGTATCTTGTACATGACACACTCGCAATGAGTTTATAAAACCCACACATTGTGAATAAGAAATTTTATGTATTGGAAACATGGTATATTTTTTTGACATTGAAGGCAGTAAAAATCTTAAACTTTGCAAGATAGGGTGGAATTTAAGAGAAAAAACTGATCATATGCGAAGCCCCAGTGACTATTGTTGAGTAAGACAAATCCAAATTAATTCATAAGATTTTTAGAAAGCAAAGAATCTTGCATTTTCCAACCCAAATTAACAAATTGAGCAACAACATATTTGAATATTTAATTCTCTCTCTCTCATCGTTAGCTCTTAAGTAACGTAACCATCTCACTAAATCGATCTATTCCTAGTATTTTACATGGGTTTTCTTTTTTTTTTTCTCATCTTAAAGAAAGAAAATGATAGGGACATAAACAAAAATATGCATAATTTGAACTCATCTTATCTGGTTACCGACTTAGCTTGGGTCCAGTGCACTTAAGCAACTGGACCCAAACGTTGCCCTCTAGTTACCATCCTAAAAGCAGGTACTTCCAATTTCCAAAAATAAAGACAATGAATGAACCAAAACTTCGAAATATCACTTAATAAAGACAAGTATCATTTTCAGGAGAAAAATCAATTTTTATTTAAACAACGTGAAGCTTCCTTTTATGGGCATGTGCATGCATTAGAAGACTGTGAAATGGATTAGAAGAAACTGACATTATTCCTGTATGTGATCTGAAATCTCCATTGGCAACAAGAGCTAACAAAATAGTGTGTTTCAGAAAAGGATAAAAAAGATAATGTGATAAGAATGTATCATATTGATTGGGTAATTTCGGCCACCTATCTATTTCGATTGTATGGCCCAAAAGTGAGAGACAGTTACTATGATTCGGACCCCGGCACCTCTATTAAGTAAACATCAATTCTTGGACCACTTCAGATTAGGGAAAAAAAATTTATATAAATTTGGACCACCTAAGATTTTAGCAGGCCATAATTAATATAGGGCATGGTATTTCTCAGTGGTCCCATAGTTCATTTTTTTGGTCTTAAATGGTCCCATAATTAACTGCGTGTTAGACTATTAGTCACAGAAAAATTTAAACCCAAGTCATGAATCGAGGCCCATGTCAGCCCACTGCCTAGAACACAAAGTTTGTGTACCTGAGATTTTTTTTTATTTTTTTGGTGTGTGTGTGTGTGTGGGTGGGCCAGAATAGAGATCTTGGAAATTTTTGGAAAATGATGGTTTTGGGTTTTTTGAACATTCCCTGAGTTCTCGTTCTAGGCCCATGGAAAAACAATATTCTCCCCAACATATTATATACTACAATAAAGAAAAAAAAATGGAGAATGGTTGACAAGTGAGTAAAAGAGAGGAAGGGCAATTTTGTCAATTTCAATTTTTCACAATAATAAGGCGATGAATAATGCTAGGAACACACCAAATTTTACATCCAACTAATGTGTCAAGTTGTAATCGGTACATAATAAAAATAGAATTGGAGATAAACCTATGTGAAAGTGCTAAGTGTAAAATTGAGTGTGTCCATTTAATTATTGAGGACTAAAAAAATCCCTTGGGCATCCATTTCCATAATATGATTCTTAATTCCTAATTCCATTGATAAGCAAAGTAGTAAACAGATTTATTCCTTTGGAACTTAACACTTTTTTGACTGAGATACTGTTGTGTAAACACAATTAGGATAATAGTTGAACCTTTAGTATTGTTGGAGCTTTCACGATACAAGAATGATGCCAAGGATCTAAGTTCAATGGTTTTAATCCACTTACATGGACGAAACTAAAATTTTAAGAATAGGAGAGGGGGATAATAGCAAATATAAAAATTGAACCTTTTTCAAAGTAAATATGAAAGAGTTTTTTTTTTTTTTTTTTTTTTGGGACCATATATCTTTTTTGAAAATTTTAAATAAATTTTGGAATAAAAATATAATAATTGAAGAAGAAGAACCCCAGCTTCTGCCCCTGATCCCTTAGCAACTAGATAGGAGAAAAGTGAAAAGTGAGAATTTTAATATAGTATTAGAGCAAGCTTAAGCTTTTCATCAATGGCGATCAATGTGGAAGTTGTTCCTATTGTTCACGCCTCTAGTTCATCTTTTTCTTCTTCAGAGAAGACCGAATCTCAAATAGTAGAGGAATTGAACAATAATCCATATTATCTTGCTAGTAATGAAAATTCAGGTGCTGTGTTGGTATCTCAGCCTCTTGTTAATGTTGAGAACTATCCCTCATGGTCTCGATCAATCATCAT
This sequence comes from Notholithocarpus densiflorus, assembly GCA_030021035.2. Lineage (NCBI taxonomy): Eukaryota > Viridiplantae > Streptophyta > Magnoliopsida > Fagales > Fagaceae > Notholithocarpus > Notholithocarpus densiflorus. Next base: position 5,020,590 of record JARYZH020000021.1, on the reverse strand, counting down.
TGCTCTTACTGTTAAGAGCAAGATTGGTTTCATTGATGGAACCATTCCTATTCCAGATCCAAGTTCTCCTCTCTTCAATGCTTGGATTCATTGCAACACAACTGTACTTTCATGCCTATTCAGTTCACTGGGCAAGAATATACATTCTAGTGTTATGTACAGCAAAACGTTTAGGCAAGTTTGGCTTAACCTCAAGCATCGTTTTGATCAAGGAAATGCAGATCGTTTTGATTAAGGAAATGCAGCAAGAGCGTATGAATTGCAAAAAGAAATTTCACATATTTCTTAGAATCAGTATGACTGATTATTTTACCAATTTCAAGGTACTGTGGCATGAATTAGCTAATCAAGATTATCTTTTACCTCTTATGTCCATCTTCCTTAACCAAGTTCTTCCTTAAATAATGGAGTGAAGTAAATCTTTGGATTAGTCCCTTGCTTCTTGAATATATAGTGATGTTTCCAGACTTTCAGAGTACCCTGCCTTTCTTTTCTACACTTTTTGACATAAGGCTGAGCTGTAAGTCACGTGACCAGCATTTAGTTGGTGGCTGGCTAGAGCTTTTCCTAAGCTGTTGTACAAAAGGATAATTGTAGTTAGGGTGACTCAAGGCTGGCTCAACACATTTTGTGTCTTAAGGCGATAATTTAAAGTGAGTCCGAAGTATTAATTTTTTCCAATATCCCAATAATGGTATTCATTGATACTTTTTTTTTGCAAAATGCCATCAAGTTGATAATATATATTTTTAAGAACTTTTCCCTCGATTGAATTGGTTTCTTTGTACTATAACACTATGATCATGCGGAAATTATGCAATATTAACCAAGTTATTGGCATGCTAAATGTCTTTCATACAAAATATGACCACATTTCTATGAAGATTTTTCATATGTGTAGAGTATTTTAAATATACAAAAAAAAGTTTTAAAAATTTGTAAATTATAAACGGTGTCATTTCTATTAAATACTTCAATTTAGTTTCAAATAGATTCTTTTCATACCTTACTCAAATTCACAGTCCGCAAAAATAGGGCTTAGTCTAGGGCCAACTTAATACATTTTAGGGTTAGACGCAAATGTAAAATTTATTGTTACTTAATAATTTTTAAGTGATACATGAATTAGAAAAAAGAATAATGCTAGACATACAAACTATTTTACAAATTTTTTTACAAACTGCTGATGTGGTGAGTGATTATTGGTAAATGAAAAAGTGATATTAATGGTGGGTCTAGATAAAAACCAATAAGAGGTTGACACATCAACATTTTGTAAAAAATATTGTAAAATAGTTTGTGGCTATAACATTACTCTTAGAAAAAATTATACTACATTTTTACATAATTAATATATTAATTTGACTATTTTCATATTTATAAAACATATTTTATAATTTTTAATTATAAAAATATTGAAACAATCAATATCATAATAAATACCATAGTTTAAATGGTCATTGTCTCTTTTGGCAACGTTAGACTTACTTATTAAATAATGCTTTCAAAAAAAAAAAAGACTTAGTTATTAAATAATGGGTTTTCAATAATGAATTTGTCTTGAAAACTATTAATTATAATCTTAATTTTGACAAAGAGAGAAATGAAGATTAGAATTTTTGAAAGATTAAAAAATTTTACACTCTTAAACATCCTCAAACATAGTAAAATGTGTTAATAAAATATTTAACATTCGAAAAGAGTATAATATTTTTTTAAAATTATTTATTAAAATTTTGGTTCTTAATTAAAATTGTTATATCATAAGAAAGATAGACAAGACATTATACCGACCAATAGAAGTTTTTTTTTTTTAATAAAAGTGACGAGACCTTACTTTTTATTATTATTTTTGTGCAATACTATATGTCAAATAGATAAAATATATTCTAGAGGGGCCTTCTCCAATTTGGGGCCTTAGGCCATTGCCTAAATGTAGGGGTGGCAATTCGTGTTCGCGGGTCGGGTTCGTGTCGTGTTGAGCCATGAGTATTCGGCTATATAGGTTGACCCAAACCCGACCTGTTTAGTAAACGTGTCAGGAATCCTCAACCCGAACATGACTTGTTTATTAAATAGGTCGACCCAACCCGACACGTTTAACTCGTTTAATTAACAAGCCATGTAAAGGTTAATACAAATGACCCATTTAATAATATATTTGATTAATAGGTCATACCTAACCTATATAATTTTTATCAATTCCCATATATCTAAAATTAAAATACAATTATAACTATGAATATAGTAATAAACATATAAAACAAACCATTAATGAAGCAATAATATCAAAATAAATAATAACTTTATAAGCTAAACGGGTCAAACGGGTTAGACGGGTTCGCATGTTGAATACGAACACGACCCGTTTATTAAACGGGTTAGCTGTGTCAACCAGAATATGACCCGAAACTGTTTAGCCTCAACCCATGACCTGTTTATAAATGGGTTAATCGTGTCGAGTTCGCGGGTCGTGTCAGATTTTGCCACCCCTACCTAAATGGCCTCATGGTTGAGCCGCTCCTGGGGTGACTTTGAGTCTCCAACCATCCTCATCTCTTCTTGCTCTACCAAGGTCCTCGAAATTGAAAACTTGACCTTCTTGTCCGACCAAGAGCTGAGTGCAATTGATTTTTTAATTTTCAGTAAGGGGCGACACACACCAACACTATAAACCTTAATTAACCACTTGTCCTTCATTGTTGCACAAGTAAGTCTAGAAACACAACTAAATTCGCTATATGTTCAAGTGTCAAATTATGATTGGTGCACTTAATTTTTTTTTTCTCCAGCAAGTAATTGTGGTGGTGGTGTTATTTGTAAGTGCTGAAATCTAATCATATAAGTTGACACCTAAAAATGCAGTGAAATTGGCTGTGCGTTTGCACTGCACCCCATTCTTCCAAACCATACCATTTGTGTGTGAGTGGAGCATGTACCTTATACACCCGACTCATACAATAATTTCTCGTGTGTGTTAACCTCATTAGTCAAACATATGGGATTGTTTGTACCCAAGAAAAGCCCATGGACTCGTTAGTTTTGTTGGGTTGCCTTCCACTGGTGTTGGATTTATTCCAAATATCAACTTTTTATTTGGTAAACACTTGGGGCCTCGTTGTGGGTCAATTGTAATATGAATCTATTTGCTAGTTGGGCCTTGTGTGGTGCAAAAGTGGGCCTTGATGGTGAGCCTTGGTTGTGACTTGTGTGGAGTCGTGTGCAAAACCGAAACACCTTGGCCTTTTGGGCTTTAAAAAATTTAGCTGAAAAAAAAAAAAAAATCCTCAATAGCCTTAAATTCAAGGTCACTAACAAAATAATACAATGAAACTTGAATACATTAATACTCAACTCCCTTTCCTCTCCCTCCTTTCAAAGTCAAAACATACTAAAAGTTAGAAGTAAACATTTAAAATTTTCCCTTTCTTTCAATTTTCTTATGAAACATAGTGTTACTATGTGATTGAGTTTCTAAAAAAAAAGAAGAAGAAAAGAAGTGATTAAGTTCCTAAATCTGTCCATTCTTATAGGGAAAATGTTTCTTTTCAAATTAGTTTGGAGATAAACTTTTCAAACTCTTACTATATGATTTAGTTTATATTTAGTTTGGGCAAAATTAGAAAGATTCTCTTGATAATTTGGGCTTAGGCTCAAGTGGCCCTTTTAATTTTTCGATTGTAGCTTTTGCATTGTACTCATATTCTTGCTAATTAGTGCACTCCTCACTTCTCAATTCTAATCTCACAGGGCCGCAATAAATAATATTTATTTAACTTTAAATGTTATAAATGTTTATTTAAAATATGTTATTTTTGCCTTTTAAAATACAAAGTTACTAATTAAGTTTTTGTATTTAATTTTAAGAACTCATTTTTGATAGGCCAAGAATGTATTGACCTCTTGTGATGAATTAATTAATTAATTAGCCAAGTTTATTAATTAATCAAATTGACATGCAATATGTGTGGTAGCACAAACAAATCACCAATTAAACTAAGTATGCAGCAGAAAATAAATTGACACGGTGATTTGTTTACGAATGGGGAAAACCTATACGGCAAAAACCCCACCAGGTGATTTTAAGGTCACTACTCCCGAGAATCCACTATTATCACAACAAGCAGTTATAAGTAAAGGAATCCCAGTACCTTATATCAACCTACAGTTGAACCCTTACCCCAATACCCAATTGGACTTGTTCTGTAGTGACAATCTTTCATTTTCAATGCACGACTCCCAGTACGTGACTAACCAATTGCGCGGATCCCAGTACGTGACTTGATCACCAACTTGAGAAAGATGTTGGCTGCAAAGTTCTTCAGTTCATCACATGATGAAGATCGAGAAGCTCCTTGGTCACAAAACCCTAAGGTGTACAAACACAGTAGCTTCTTCAAGAGAAAGATGAACTAGGGCATATGTCTTTCGTTCACAATATGCTTGTGAAAAACTTTTGCATTGAGTTGCATCAGCTACGACAGCTCTTAAAACAATCCTTATATATGTTTAGGGTTATGAGAAAAGAAAGCCCAAACATATGTTCACGGATTGGATTGAAATCAGCTTTGAAAAACTGAATTTCATAAACCTCGATAGATAACCATCTATCAAGCTAGCTGTCGAGCCACGAGCTTCAGCAGCTTTTAAACCTCGATAGATGCTAGCTGTTGAGTTTTAAAATCCTGCACTTTCTCACTTGATTTTTGGACATACTTACATGGCTTTAGCACTTGAACTTGAAACCTTGTTTCTTGAATCATTAAACACATCCTAGATCTACCCAATTACAAGTAAAGTGCGTTTTGTCAAAGGATTAGCCAATTACATAAAATGTTGACATATGTTCCTAACATTGAATTACATATGTCCTAACAATTTTTAATTAGTTATATGACTAATCAACCTTAAGTAAAAGTTTATCAATTACACACACACACACACACACACACACACAACACCAACAATTACAACAAGTGTTGTCAAAAAAATTATGTAAGCGATACATGCATTTGGAAAAGAATCTATTATTTGTATATAATCAATAATTGTTATGTTGCATTTTGAACATTATTATCATTATTTTTATTGTAATTTTTATGTTGTATTATTTCATTATTTTATAATTTTTTTTAATGAATTTATTGTTAACTTATGAAATTTAAATGATTTTTTGTTATATATATATATATATTTTAATTTATAGTAACAAATTTATCAATAGATCCTAATAGAGATTTGTAGGGACGAGGCACTAAAAACTCAAGTAAACATTGGGCCTTAGATCGGGACAGGCCTAGAATGTGTCATTTCGAGAAATGGAGCCCAACTACAGAAGCACATACCCCGGAACAAGAGTAAAAGATGAAACAAGAGATCATCAAAAGTACCCCCAAGATCCTGAACTCTGGAAATCGACCAAACAGGGCCCACCACCCTTAGTCCAAGCATGAATGGACCACTTGAACCATCTGAGGTAAATGCCTATAGATGAAATACCAATGGCACCCATTGAGGTACGCACAATATTCGAGGACGTTTGAACTACCAAAGACATCCCACAGAGATACGCATAGCGTCCGAGAAAGCCCTCCAGATTTTCCTGATAAATCCACCGTGGTACTCATAGCGTCCGAGGAAGCCTTCCGGATTTTCTTGATAAATCTACAACGATCCACCTGACACAATAGCTTTTAATGCAATAGATAATGTATTAGAATAAAACAAAAAGCCCCAAAAGTCTTTGTTCATCATGGCCTCTAGAAAAGAAAAGCCTGATGGGACAGAAGGCTGCCTAACCAAACTAGGATAGCACCTACTATGGCACATGTTGGAGAAGAAAATAAGGAGAATCAAGCACCAAATAAGGATGAAGAAGAAGGAGGGGGAAGAGTATAAAAAGCAAGAGAATACAAACGAAAGGGGAAGAAATACGCAGAGTGAGAATTGTAACAGTGAATATCATATGAATAAGAGCCTTTTTACATACTTTTATAAGAGTGAGATAGTCTTTGGATTCTTGTTCAAATTTCTCATTGCAGATTGATTTAAGCCCATAATCTAAATTAATTGTGTTCTTAAGCAAGCAATCAGGCAAGGGTTAATTTCTTGCTTCCACAAGATTCAATTACTTTTTATGTATTTTTTATTTATTTTTTCATATCCAAATTAATATTTTCAAGTAGACATTCAAAATTAAAAATATTTACAAATAAAAGAACCACCATCTTAAAATATAAAATCATAATATGAAAATATTAAAATAAATTTGAAAGGATAAAAAAATATAATCTAATTGATCAAATGTACTATTGCAACTTTACTTAATACAAGAATCACTCAACAATCTTAAGGTCTGTTTGAGATTCGCTTATTTTGCTGAAACTGAAACTTTTTGCTGAAAGTACTATAGATAAAAGTAAAAGTTAGCCGAAATAGTATAGTGAGACCTATGAATAGTACCAAAAAGTGGAGTGGGGCCCATGAATAGTAGCAAAAATAAGCTGAATAGTAAAATAAGTTGGCAAAAATTATTTTTGCCAAACACACACTTAATGTGCCTAAATAAAGATGAATTCATATAACTTGATGAATTAATACTAAGTAAAGCAAGATTTATTTAATATAGAGAACCAAATATATAACATGTAACAAAAAGAGATGAATTTTGTTTTTTGTTTTTTTTTTTTGTTTTTATAGTTTTAATTATTTACCTTGAGTAAAGCAATGAATGGCGAGGGAAATTAAAATTTAATTTCCAATTTTAATGATGCTATTAGATATAGATTGTTTGGTATGTGCTGTGTGAGTGATTGATTTTGACAGTCTGCCATGTGTGAGATTTCTTACAAAAATTTTAAATTCTAGTTGTGAGAAATTGATTGTCTATGATTATTTGGAATACTCACATTATTTTTTTAATCAACTTAGGTTTCAATTGGATTTCAATTAGTATGCAATTTGGAGGTTCTTTTGAGAGATAAGTAAAAGCGTAGAATAATATGTTTTTTTTTTTTTTTCAAATGAAACGAATTATAGGCTCACAATTTTGGGGCTTTATTAAGATGGAGTTCCTAAGCAATGGCCTAGAGTCGGCCTTGTATAAACTATAAAGTTCTACGGGGTTTTCAAGGTATCAGTGCAATGGCTATTCATTTCACTATTGCATAATGCATATTCAATACAATAGCAATTAGTTTCAGTACCAACTTTTTTGGTTTTTTCACTGTTGCGTAAAGCTCACAAAGTTATTTGCCAAATGATTTTTACTTTTTGCAAGAAAAAAGAATTTCATGTGCTTCTACAATGAAAAATGAACCAACAAGAAACCATATTACAATTATCCAATGATTTAACAAAAAAGCAGGGCGGACCCTTCCACAAGGTCAATTAGGCAATTGCCTAAGCCCCCAAGTGGATGGGGGGCTCCAAAATTTTGGAAAAGAAGGGATAGTAGGGAAAAAAAAATTTTAGTTTCAAATGAATCTAAAAAAATATGGCACATCCTTTTGACCAAAAAACAAAAATTCTGGTTTATCCGGTTAAATATTGGTACCACAAAAAACTCTTTGGTCTAAACAAAATCAATTGTTCCAAAAATAACATCATTACCTTCTAGACAAACCAAAATTCAACAAGATAAACTATAAATCCGATCTAAGAAATTAACCACAAAGCAATCACAAATCAAAACAAATAAAAAATCTCAAATCCCTAAAATTATTACCGTTTCTCTATCTCATTCTTGCTCTGCCTCTTTCTCTCCACTCTTGTTCTTCGCCTCTCTCATTCTTTCTCTTCACTGGTCCTAAATCCCTTTGTAATTTTGAATACAAACGCAAGTTTCCTCCAATCCGAATCATCCAATCACATTTGATCTGAAAACTCTGAACTGAGGAGTGAGGTATAGTTTTATTCTCTCTTAGGGTCTGTTTGGAATCCACTTATTTTACTGAAACTGAAATTTTTTTGCTGAAAGTACTATAGATAAAGGTAAAAGTTAGCTGAAATAGTATAGTGGGACCCATGAATAGTACAAAAAGTGCAATGAGACCCATGAATAGTAGAAAAAATAAGCTGAATAGTAAGATAAGCTGGCTTTTTAATTTGGAACTAAATGCACACTTAGGGTCTGTTTGGATACCGCTTATTGTTGAAAACAGAAAATACTGTAGCAAAATAATTTTTAAATGTGTGAATAGTGTTGTGGGACTCAGTTTTAAAGTTGTTTTTGCTGAAAAAAGTACTTGCAGATCCTGTGAACAGTACACGAGACTCACACAAAATGCACGGGACGCAAACGTGGAGGAAAAAACGTGTATCCAAACGTGCACTTAGTGTCCGTTTGGCAAAGATTATTTTTGCCAACTTATTTTATTATTTAGCTTATTTTTGCTACTATTCATGGGTCTCACTACATTTTTTAGTACTATTCATGGGTCCCATTGTACTATTTCAGTTAACTTTTACCTTTAACTACAGTACTTTTAGCTAAAAATTTTCAATTTTAACAAAATAAGCGGATCGCAAACGAATCCTTATTTGATTTTCTGGCATTCTGTAGATGCTTTTTTGCTGGTTTAGAGCATTCTTATCAAATGTGCTAAAAATGCTAAATGCTATTTTTTAGCACCTCAAATGATAAAAACACCCCTACATTAAATATGCTAAATCTTAAAATTTTTAATATTCAGCTACAATACAATCTCATCTTTGACACTGTACTGTAGCTGGATTGTAAAAAAAAAAAATTCTTTTTTATTCACCCCAACGGCTCTTTCTCATTTCTATCTTTCTCTTTCCTCTCTCACTTCTTTCTTCTCTCTTCTCTCTCTGTGGTTCGCCGATGATTGTGCTCCAGTGATTGTGGTCATGGATTGTGGGTCCGATGACTGTGGTTTTGATTTTGGGTTGTGGGTCGTGGTCCGATGGTCGTGGGTGGTGGTGGTGGCGATGGTCCGATGACTGTGGTTTTGGTTCACTGATCTACTGGGTTCTTGTGGGTTTTGGTCACCGATCTACTGGGTTTTGGTTCGGCGTGATGGGTTCTTGTGGCTTTTGTGGAGGTTTGCCGTGGTGGGTTGAGCAATAGATCAGCGGCGGAGGGTTATCGTGGTGGGTTTGCTGTTGTTGCCGTGGATTTTCATTGTGGGTCAGGTTCATGGTGGCGGTGGAGGGTTGCCATGGTGGTGGGGGTGGGTGATTGATGGTGGTTGATTGGCTATTGTGGTTGTGGTTGTGAAGTTTTGTGGGTTTCTTGTGTGTGTGTTTTGTTTGGTGGTCTGAATGGCAATGGTGGATTGGGATGTGGATTTGCTCTGTGTGTGTGTTTTTTGGTTGGTGGGTTTGCTCTCTATGTGTGTTTTTTGCTTGGTGAGTTTGCTGGTGGCGGCGATGGGTTGAGAAATAGAAAGACAGAGGAGAGAGAGACAGGGAGAGAGAAGAAGAATAAAAAATAATAAAAGAAGAATATTTAAATAAAGTGTTAAAAAAATATAAGTTTTGATGTAAGAGATATTGTAAAGTGATGTGTTATATGTTATAAAGTTGGTTTTTGAGATGTTGAATGCTATATTTTTTAGCATTCTTGATGCGAATGCTCTTAGGCTTTCAACTTTCTCTACTTCTTATTTGTATAAGACATGCCATTGGGCCTATTTCTACTTGAGTTACGGCAGGCCGTTGGGCCTTGAAATGTTTTTTTTTTCCCCTAAAGCTTGCGTATATTTTTTTTGTTATAGGTGTAATAGAATCTGTTTTGTTTTTTTGTGGGTGGGGTCTTATTAATAAGACTTGTGTGGCCTTCTTGGTTGGGCTTGAACTTTTGTTTTGGCTGGGCTTGGACTTTTTTTTTAAAACTTAATCTTGCGTTTTTATATATATATATATATATATATATATTAGTTATTGGTAATATAATGAATAAGTTTTTATTTATGCAGGTTAAGATTGCTAAAAACTTGTTATTGTTCGTTGAAACTACAATAATACTTTTTATATAAATTAGGTTTTATTGCTCATTTACTCTACACTTGAAAGTTATTTTTTATTCCAATCTTTATAAATATATTGTTTGATTAGAAATGTCTATTAGAAAATATGCATCTGAATATGAAAAAATTAAAAAAAGAAAAAAGAAGAAAAATTAATTGAATCTCAAAAAGGATCAATTGATAAATTTGTTATTAGTAATAAAAAAAATATAACACAAAATTTAGACGAAAATGTCACAAATGAGCAAGAAATTCACCAAAAAGAGTTAGAAGACAATGAAATGATACAATTGCAAGATAACAATGATGTTCAATTTTGCAATACAAAAAATCTTGATAATGAACTTCAAAAGAATTTAGGAGAAAATGAAAATAATGATGAAAATGTCTCAAATGAACAAGTTCACCATAATAATGTTCAACTAGAAGAAAATGAAAATAATAATGACATGTTTAATTATATTCCTTCAAATATTTATGATCCAGGTAATTGGATAAATATTGGCACAAAATTAAGAGATTTATTAGTAGAAAGATGTCCAATTAGAGACAATGATATAATTTTTCCTAGAGGTGATGACACTAAACATTTTTCTACTATTCATTACACTCGAATATTATCAAATGGGGAGAAGCATGATAGAAAATGGCTAGTGTATTCAAAAGATACGGACCAAGTATTTTGTTTTTGTTGCAAGTTGTTTGAGTCTAAACGTACGAGCCAACTATGTAATGAAGGAACTTGAGATTGGAAAAATATTAGTTCTAAAATTAGAAACCATGAGACAACTAGAGAGCATATTACTAACATGAACACTTGGCTAGATTTGTGTTGGGAAATTTAGACCCCAATTGATAGAATTAACAAGTTTTAAATCCAAGTTGTTAATTAGATTTATTATGAATAAAACTTGTTAAAACAAACAAACAAACATCAATATCATGTCAAAATCATGCAGCGGAAAAAATAAATAAGACAAGATATGATGACCCAAGAAAACCAATGAAATAAACTAGTTTCACAGTAAAAAATCTGGGGGGAAACCTTCCCAAAAAGCAATCCACTATAGAAAAGAGAAGTTTCAGATCTAGTACAAAACCTTTGTCCCTATACTCTACAATCCCCGTAGCTGAACTCACAGCAGAAACCTTCTACCGCTTCAAAACCTCTGAACTCTTCAATATATGAACGCCACCCTTTTGATGCACGAATCCCAGTAAGTGACTAACCAATTGCGCGGATCCCAGTACGCGTCTTAATCACCAACTAGAAGAAGATGTTCGCTGCAAAGTTCTTCACTTCATCAACAATGAAGATCAAGAAGCACTTGGTTACAAAATCCTAAGGCGCGAAGATGCAGTAATTTCTTTAAGAGAGAATAAGGCATCGATTACCTTTTGCATATATTCTCTTTGTATTCTCTTATGTTACGGCCTCTAAAATAAGACTTATATAGGTCTAGGATTGTGAGAAAAGAAATCCTACACATACATGTCAGCATGGGTCGAAAATCAGATCTTAAAATCTGAATTCCCGTAATCTCGATTGATTGGGAGGTGTCGAGCTTTAAACTTCGACAGATATAGCTATTGAGAAGCTATCGATGAGCTGTTGAGGAGATAGAAGCTTTTTCAATCAATCCACCAACTATCGAGAGGTGTCGAGATTGCGATAACAATCAACTAAAGAGCTCGATAGATAGCCTAACTGTCGAGAGGTGTCGAGAAGCTGTCAAGACATCTGTCCGCAGGTGTCGAGCTATCTATCCAGCTTTAATGAACAACTTTTCTTCACTTGTTTCTTGGTCCAATCTTCATTGCTTTAATACTAGACTTGAACAACATGTTTCTTGAAGTATTAAACACATCCTAGATCTACCCAAATATAAGTAAAGTGCGTTTTGTCAAAGGATTAGCGAATAACACAAAATATGTCCTTAACAATCTCCCCCTTTGGCAATCCGTGACAAAACCACAACAAACAAATGAACATATGAGAGAAGTTATAAATCACTCAACTCATATTCACTTGTTGAATACAATAAAATCTATCCTAACACAAACTCTTGAAAAACTTTGCAAGAAGAGAGTTTATGGCAAGTAGACTTTGACAACCTGTATTTCTGAAACACTTTAAACAAAACTCATCAAGGCATCTTTGTGTGAAATAGAAATAATAGATTGCATACAAGTATAAGAAACATGTGTATAAAGATAGAAAAGAAACAATACATGTAGAGATAAGTGAAGAAGAACATACATCATCATATATATATCAAAGATATGCACAATGTATATAAACATGGTCACAAGATCGGTGTACAAGAATAAAGAAGCTAAAAGAAGCTCCTACAACAACAAGGAGGTAAGCAGCCCCCCTAACAAAATGAAACACAACTCCCCCTTACAAGGGCATGTATTTCTCCTCCTAACATGTAGATTCTTGTAAAAAGAAACCACAAAATCTCCACAATTTCTCTCCCTTTTTGTCATGATTGACAAAGGGTACAAGAAGCTAGAAAACTTCACCTGAAAGACAAAAATGATCAAGGGGGCACAAGAAATCCATATAAATGCATGAATGTAATGAAATAAGATGCTATGGATGACAACATAATAGAAGGATGCAAAACATGTGAAAAACAAATCTCTCAACAAGAAAAATGTTAAGCACATAGATCCCAAAAACACACACACACACACTAAACAGGTCTAACCAATTTATATTTTCAAAAACAAGTCAAGACAGTTTAGTAAGCATACATTAACACATGTAAACCTTTGTGATGGCCAAATCACATTGTACCTGTACATGTATCAAAAGTAGCAAATAATATTGCGTGTTGTGTGTGAAAAATATCGCAAGATTGCATAAGTGTATACATGTTATGACGATTTGAGATATGAGAAAATCACTTTAACTCACACATAATCATAACTGTTTGATGGAGACTATCACCTTTGAGGTACATCCTATAACTCCCACATCTCCTTGAATACACGCTTGCAATCATTTTTAAAGCATTTTTGATCTTTTTGCTTTTTATTTTCTTTGCATATTTTTCTTTTAAGCATATCATGCACGTGCATATAAGAGATAGAAAAGAAATACCCAATTATGTTAAGCTTTTGACATTCCAATTTTGCTATGCCGAAGCACAAAAATGTCATTGATATTGCACTTTTGCTATGCCGAAACATACAGATGTTATTTCATGATTGGCGGGCAATAGTGGTGAGATGATTATTTATGCCTTTCTCTTAGGATTTTTTAATCATTCCCATAAAAAAGAGTGATACGAGTGTTAAGCACAAGAGACAACTTAATCTTATCCATCACAAACAAGAGCCACAAAGCTCACTTGCTTAGTTGTGCATAGAGATGCTCATCTAAGCTACAAGAGATACAAAGTTTAGAAAACTTTGTTTCAATGGCCATCCAAGGTATACAAGTACCAATGTACACAAAACACACACTGTTTTTGTATTTTTCTGATTTTTTCTTTTTATTTTTATTTTGAAAACAAAAAATAAAATAAAAAACTAAACAACCAAACAAAAACAGACAAACAACATGAAAGCATGAAAGAAAGATGCATATGCATGAAGGCATGATAGAAAAATGCAGATGCATGAAAGCATGATTCCAAAAGCAGATAAGAAATCAAGCAAATAGAGACCTACTTTAGATAGAAAGAATTAAAGCAGAGGACAAACAGAAAAGACAATTAAGTCTTAGGCTCCTTTCTCATCCACACAGTACGAGTCTTTGGCCGTGAAGATGAAAAGACACGTGTCCTAGTATGTCTACTAAAGGACATAAAAGAATTAGAATTCTCTTGAAATTGAGTTAAAAATTTCAAAACTTTTAATAACTCTCCAAACAAAGGTGTAGGTACTTGAGAGGAAACCTGTAACCGTTTGGACAATTGCTTATGAGGATACAACTTAAAGCAATTAGGACGAATGTGTCCAGAAACACCACAATGGTGACAAATATGAGTAGTTTTCGAACTACTATGCTTCCTAGAAGGAGGTCTAATTTTAGAGGTTGACAGAGATCTCAACTTAGGACAATTTAGCCTAATATGACCAACAATATAACAATGATGACAAATGGGGACAAATTCAGATTTTTCATTCAACCTAGGAGGAGTTTTAGACATAGGTTTAGAAATTTCAGCGTTAACATCAGAATTTTTACCTTTGTCTATCCTAGCAATATTAGCCTTCAACTCTTCATTATTCGTTTTAAATGGAGGAATATAAAAATCTTTTACTTTTAAGTTAGGCTCAACAACAAGTTTGACACTAGTTAATTTTTTAACTTCAGTTTTAAATTCAACTAGTTGCTCTCCCAAATTAACTCTTAATTTTGTCCACCTGAGATGAAATTTGATTTTTAAAATTCTCATTCAAATTGTTAGCTTCATCCAATTTTGCAATCAAATCATCTCTTTCAAGTTTAACCTTTTTAGAATTAGCTTTTAATTTTGTAGAACATTCAAGAGATTTCATACAAAAATTATAAAGCTTGCAATAGACATCTTGAATATTATCATCATCATTCAACACAAGATCATGCAAATCAAAACAAACAAGAGATTCCATGACAACGGGGGTCAAGGATCACGCTCAGGAAATTAATCTAATCAGAGTGTACCCGCTCTGATACCACTTGTTGGGAAATTTAGACCCCAGTTGATAGAATTAACAAGTTTTAAACCCAAATTGTTAATTAGATTTATTATGAATAAAACTTGTTAAAACAAACAAACATCAATATCATGTCAAAATCATGCAGCGAAAAAAATAAATAAGACAAGATATGATGACCTAGAAAAACTAATGAAACAAACTAGTTTCATAGTAAAAAACCTGGGGGGAAACCTTCCCGAAAAGCAATCCACTATAGAAAAGAGAAGTTTCAGATCTAGTACAAAACCTTTGTCCCTAGACTCTACAATCTCCATAGATGAACTCACAGCAGAAACCTTCTACCGCTTCAGAACCTCTGAACTCTTCAATATATGAACGCCACCCTTTTGATGCACGAATCCCAGTACGTGACTAATCAATTGCGCAGATCCCAGTACGCGACTTAATCACCAACTAGAATAAGATGTTGGCTGCAAAGTTTTTCACTTCATCAACAATGAAGATCAAAAAGCACTTGGTTACAAAACCCTAAGGCGCAAAAATGCAGTAACTTCTTTCAGAGAGAATAAGGCATCGATCACCTTTTGCATATATTCTCCTTGTATTCTTTTATGTTACGACCTCTAAAATAAGTCTTATATAGGTCTAGGGTTGTGAGAAAAGAAACCCTACACATACATGTCAGAATAGGCCGAAAATCAGATCTAAAAATTTGAATTTCCGTAACCTAGATCGATTGGGAGGTGTCGAGAAGGTGTCGAGTTTTAAACTTCGACAGATACAGCTATCGAGGAGCTGTCGAGGAGACAAGAGCTTTCTCGATCGATCCACCAGCTATCGAGAGGTGTCGAGATTGCGATAACAATCAAGAGGTGTCGAGAAGCTGTTAAGACATCTGTCCGCAGGTGTCGAGCTATCTGTCCAGCTTTAATGAACAACTTTTCTTCATTTGTTTCTTGGTCCAATCTTCATGGCTTTAATACTAGACTTGAACAACATGTTTCTTGAAGTATTAAACACATCCTAGATCTACCCAAATACAAGTAAAGTGCGTCTTGTCAAAGGATTAGCCAATTACACAAAATATGTCCTTAACAATTTGAAAAGGAGATTGTCAAAAAATAAAACAATAGATAAAAATATCCAAGAACAAATTAACAAAGAGAAAGATCATTGGAAAAAGGTTTTATTAAGAATTATTGCTGTAGTAAAGAATCTTGGTAAAAATAATTTGGCATTTCGAGGAAAAAATGAAAAGATTTATGAAGAAAATAATAGAAATTGTTTAAGTCTAATTGAAATGATTGCAAAATTTGATCCAGTTATGCAAGAACATATTAGATGTATTCAAAATGGTGGAATCCATAATCATTATTGTAGGGACTGGATTTGATCACTATTTCTGTGGGATAGATGAATTCAAGCCCAGCAAGCCCAATACAATAAATTTATAGAGAGTAGGTAAAAGAACTGGGCTTTTAATGAGTGTTTAATAACAGTTGTAGAGGACTTAGAGAATGAATAAGCAAAACAAATATGGACTTGAGCAAGCAATTTTATCCTCGGCACTAGTCCGAGGAGCTTCAACTTGTTATTTCTTGAGTAACAATGACAATTGTTACAAAGTTAGTTTAGATTTCTACAATGTTTTCTCTGATAAAATCTCCCATCCCTTTTCTCATAGCTCCTTCTTCCTTATATACTACTTTCCTCCTTCATCTCCACCATACACGTGCAGGTCAGATCTGTTGTTGTTGGCCTCTGTCACATCAACCTCCTCCTAAACCTCTTAGGTAGTAGTTGTGAGTCTAAAAAGTCACTGCTCAGGTATCATTTCCACATTAATGCGGTCAGAGTGTTAGTTGTGGAGCATTTAATGTGGAGGCAGCAACTTTTCCTGGAATTGCTTTACCGCCATGTTCCAGTGTGTTTGCTTGCTGTACTTATCTTTTTCTTTGGAGTGCTTTGGAAGATTGTCTTTGCCGGTAAATCACTTTTCTTCTACCTCGGCTTTGGCTAGTCGAGGACAGAGTTGTCCTCAGCACGATTTTCTGGGTTGCCATGATCACCACTGTCTTCTTCATATGCAATTATGGGCCTCGGCATGAGCCTCAGGCCTAGTACAAAAGGTGGATCTATTACACTGGGCTTTATGACCCCACAATTATCTTGGACATAAAATACAAAATGAATTGATACAACTGTTAGCAAATGAGATTAAATGTAAAATTATCAAAAAGATCAAAGAAGCAAAATATTTTCCAATTATACTTGATTGTACACCAGATGCAAGTCATCAAGAACAAATGTCTCTTATATTACGATGTGTTGATATTTCAATGAGTCCAATAAAAATAGTAGAACATTTTGTTGAATTTGTAAAAGTTGATGACACTACCTAAAAAAGTTTTTTTGATGAAATTATAAATGTAATAAATATTCTTGAGCTTGATATTAATGATATATGTGGACAAGGATATCATAATGAGTCTAATATGAAGGGAAAATATGAAGGGGTACAAAAAAGACTTCTTGATATAAATCCTAGAGCACTTTACACACCACATGGTTGTCATAGTCTTAACCTTGTACTATGTGATATGACCAATTCTTGTCCAAAAGCTATATCATTTTTTAGAGTAATACAACGCATATATACATTGTTTTCTTCCTCTACAAAAAGATGGAAAATTTTACAAGATAATGTGTCGGGTTTAACTCTTAAGTCATTATCACAAACACGCTGGGAAAGTCGCATTGAAAGTCTAAAAGCAATAAAATTCCAAGCTCCACAAATAAGAGATGCTTTGTTACAATTAGCATAAACAAGTGAAGATCCTAAAATAAAAAGTGAAGCTGATTGTTTAGCAACATATGAAATTGAAAGCTTTGAGTTCTTATTGGGTATGACTATTTGGTATGACATATTATTTGCTGTCAACTCTGTTAGTAAAAATTTACAATCAAAAGACATGCACATTGATGTTGCTATAGATCAATTAAAAGGTCTCATTTCTTATTTTAAAGGATATAGAGAAAATGGATTTATATCTGCAATGAATTCATCTAAAAAAATTGCATTGGAAATGGAAATAGAACCTGTATTTCGTGAGAAACATATAATTCATAGAAAGAAACAATTTGATGAAAATGTTCATAATGAGACAACATGTTTTGCTGAAGAATTTTTTAGAATTGATTATCTCTTATATATAGTAGATAAAGCAATTAGTTCAATTGAGAATAGGTTTGAACAATTTCAAATATATAAAGATATTTTTAGTTTTCTATTTAACTTCACAAAATTGAAATCACTAGATGATGATAGTTTGCAAAAATACTGTCTTAAACTTGAATCTTTTCTCAAATTTAATGTATATTATAATATTGATAGTTTAGATTTATTTTCAGAGTTAAACGTTTTAAAAGAAATTTTACAAATAAAAGATTATACTTCAATTGACATACTAAATTATATAAAAATGTTAGATTCATTTCCAAATATATGCATTGTTTATAAGATTTTACTAATAATACATGTTACAGTTGCTTCTGCAGAAAGAAGGTTTTCAAAATAAAAAATTAATAAAATCATATCTAAGATTGACAATGTCCAAAGAAAGATGAAGTGGATTAGCTAATGGGAACTGAGAGTAACAAAAAAGTACTCACTTAATTCAAATTAATTAGTTTGATGATTGCACTGTCCAATGAATTGAAAAGACTACCACAATTAAGACAGAACTCCTAACATCAAATGTGGGCGGTGACATTTGAAGTTAAGGCAACTTTGGTTGTGTCTACCTTATCGACAAAAGTAGGTCACATTAACAAATAACAAGAGATTGATGTATACCCTCAATCTTCAATGGATCCCACATTGATACCATTGTTCAAAATCAACACAATCCTACAACCATGACCCTCATGCATTATTGTCCAATCACCAAAGTTACCATCAAACCAGGCATCTAGTATAAAATCGTGTCCCTGACCTGTTTTTGGAAAAAACCTCAAAACCCTACTTTACTTATTTTTTGGCGTTTAGTTGAAACACCAAAAAATTCGAGCAAGTTCTTTTAAAGTAAGTTGGCTCATTAAGAAGGGACTCACACACCCAACACATACTTATAGAAAAAATTAATTCAAACAGTACAATTGTTTAGTTTCATTTGTTACATACTCTGTACAATGGCAAAGCTGCATTCATGATCATAACCGTAGTCCTTGTTCTCATCATCATCCTCAACATCATGACCATCGTCATCGTCCTCGAATACAGGATCCAATACAGAGACTGGACTGCACTGTTCCTTATCTTCCTCCTCTTCAACTTGGAATTTTATAGGCTGATTTTCCAAATCATGCAATTATATTTTTAGATTAAAGCCACAAAAAAATTTATGAACTGATTACTAGAAAATCATTTTATTGATTATTGACTGAAGCACGTGATTAAACACCAATACTAAATTGAGCTCATTGATCTCTTATGTTAAAGCAAATTAGTGTATAACCTATGTATATGTACGGTA
The DNA here is from genome assembly GCA_030021035.2 of Notholithocarpus densiflorus. Taxonomy (NCBI): domain Eukaryota; kingdom Viridiplantae; phylum Streptophyta; class Magnoliopsida; order Fagales; family Fagaceae; genus Notholithocarpus; species Notholithocarpus densiflorus. Next base: position 5,001,404 of record JARYZH020000021.1, on the reverse strand, counting down.
CAATTACATACATATATAAATTCAAATTATATCTGGTATAACAGTTATATATTTTTTAAGTTATAGATAAGTTTTACTTTCTCTCTCTTTTTATTTTTATTTTTTCAATATATACATGAGTTTACTTTTTTTTTTTAATTCAGTTTTTGATGATTTATTTATATTAGACTATTCGTCTTTTGCATAATATTAATTCATCTAGAACAAAATTTTTTTAAAAACTTAAATAAGACACGTGACACAAAAATAGACAATAATTAAAATTCAATTTAGAACCTAATTGAATTTTTTCTTAACTTTGGCTTTAATTATATATATAGATTTAACCCATAATGAATAACCTAGCCGGACGTGACCCACAGCACCAAATCCGTTGTATTTGAAGAGTGCTGTCTAAGATACCATGTAATGTTTAAACCGCTCTCATGTCCTTTCCTTTTGTTATTATCATGTAAATTGCTCTCCATGTTGCACTTAAAATAGCCATATTAAACCAAGACTTTCTTCTTTTTTTGGGTTCAATTTTCATGTCACCTGATTTTGCATCTTTTTCATGATGATATAGTGAGATTAGCAGTAGATTGCCTTTTCAACCTGCTTCTATGTAATTCTTCCACTAGGCACTATGAGCAATTTCAGACATTAGAAAGTGAACACTTGACCACGTAGCTCAAACTGTACTTTAAAGCATAAAGAGTACAAAGTGCCAAAGATATATTGAAAACGACAACTCACAAGTAAATTCAAAGGCAAGTGGATAGAGGGAAACATGGGGGATCAAACAGGCTTCATCTACAATTTTATGCTCCTTTTAATAACTCTCTAAGGAAATTAAGAGAGCCAAAGAAACATTCATACACAAGCATAAGCACTCCTCCATTATTCTTCTAAAGATATCAAATCCTTCTTCCAATGTCATTTACCTGGAGAACCATGAAGCAGGAATCAAATAATTAAGCCTCTTTATTAATCAAACATGGGGGTTGCTCTTGAATGGCCCAAGAGCTTACGCAGCACCTGCACTCATCACGAATTGGTGGTAGAGAGCTGCAATGGTTGCACCAATGAATGGCCCAACCCAAAAGATCCACTGGAAAAGAAAATAACAAGTATTTAAGATACACCATTTTTTTTTGGGTATGAATATTAACACTGATATGATACATATAACAGGATCCATAGTCAACTCCAAAATTTTAGAACTTCTCATAATCATCATTGTTGTATATATACTATGCATATAATGAGATGATACAACAAAGAAACAACTTTAGTAATAATGCAAATAATCAGTAGTCTAAGTAAGGAAAGTGTACTAACATGGTCATCCCATGCCTCGGCCTTGTTGTAGATAACAGCAGCACCAAAACTCCTAGCTGGGTTGATGCCAGTGCCAGTGATTGGGATGGTGGCCAAGTGAACCATGAACACCGCAAATCCAATGGAAAGTGGTGCCAAAACCTTCAATTCATTACAATACACAATCTGTCAATAAAACAATATTGATAGTATAACTATAATCCATAATCATTCATTTGTGGCTAAGAAATAGTCCAAGGCTGAGGGCACAAACAATAATCTACAATTGCCGTGAAACAAAATAGGGCAATTCTTAGGTTGTTCATAGGAGGTGTCCCCACGGATTCCAAAAACCTTAAACTCAGTACATGTACACACATGCACTTTTAGGTCTTAACCCCACAAAGAGTCTCAAGTACAAAGCAACAAATTAAACTAATTTTTTTTTCCTTTGAAAAGGATAAAACAGATCTTTTATTTTAATAGATTAAATATAATTTGATCATTTTATCTAATTGCTCTTTACCATTGACTTAAAATAAGATATCAAACCTTTTTTTTTTTTTTTTGTTGTTGATAATTGTTATTTTATGTGCAATAGGTAGTGTGTAATCAAGGACGGACGGACCCCTACCTGGGTCCAAATTTTTTATTTTTTATTTTAGTTATTATATATATAATTTTTGTAATTGGGGCCCTTCTAAAATCTTAGGCCCTTCTCCTCAACAAATCTAGCTAGCTTCACCCAAATAGCAACTATTCAACCAAAAAACAATAAAAACATTCACAATGGTGATTTTATTTTAGCAAAAATATATATATATATTTTTTACCACTAAAGAACCAAAAAATCATGTGTTATTGAAAAAGTTAAAACTAAATTTTTTACAACTACAGTAAACTGGTGTAAATACCAGTTCACTGTAGCAAGTTGTTAAAAATAAAATACAATATTTTATTAAGATTATATTTCTTCATTCAATTAAAAAAACTCAAATTCTCTCTCTTTCTTTATTATTTTAACGAGTTATTTATATTATTTTAAATGAAGTGATAGAAAAAAATATAACATTTGATATTGGGTGTATTGTAAAGTGAGGTGATAAAATAAATAAAGTATATTTTTGAGGTGCTAAAAGCTAAAATTTTTAACACCACTATAAATGCTCTAACTTCAACAAAAAAAATCCAAACCAGCCTAGTATTAAAAAAAAAACATAATTTTGTTTTTGTTTTTGTTGATAAATAATTGCATCTTAATACTCCAGTCTTTGCTAGCTTAAAATCTTAGGTTCTTCCCGGTGTGTAATACACCTTTCCAATTTTTTTTTACTATGCAAAAAACTCTATGGTTTTAAGTTTATAGCGGACTGAATCTCAGAATGTTAAGGTACATGCCGGAGCATTGGAATCTTTAGCTTTCCTCTTGGGGTCAGTGGCAGAGAAGACGGTGTACACAAGCACAAAGGTCCCTATGATCTCGGCGCCCAATCCAGCGCCTTTGCTGTACCCATGAGAGACCATGTTGGCACCACCACCATTCCTTTCGTAATAATCCTTCTGAAAGGCCTTGACGATCCCAGCACCACTGATGGCTCCCAAGCACTGAGCCACCATGTACATCACGGCTCGGATCAGCGACACCTTACCAGCCAATAGGCTCCCGAATGTCACTGCTGGGTTAATGTGACCATCTACGCACAAAACCAACTTTTAAAGTTAGCTAATAGCTAAGCCTAAAATCCACGTAAGAAAACAAAGAAAGAAAAACCCACCTGAAATATTTAACCAAAAACAACCTTAATTATCTGAAGCTTAATGCAAACTAAATTGTAATGTTTAACTTTAAAAGCAAAGGAAGCAAACCTTAACAAAAGTGGGAAAATAAGTAAGAAAGAAAGAGAGAAATGAAAACCCACGTACATGAAATATCAGCAATGCAGTAAGCAAGAATGAAAATCATGCCACCAAAGGCCCAAGCAATCCCAAGATGGTCAAGACCACCACAGGCGTCACTAACATGGCTCTTGTAGCCAATCACAGTCAGCACCGTGACATATAGAAACAGCAAAGTAGCTATAAACTCAGCTATCAAAGCCCTGTAAAAGGACCACAGGGATAGCTCCACAACATGGAAAATCGGTACTGGAGCTGGGTCGTGGTCGCCTTTGGCTGAAACTTCCCTGGCCATATGAAAGATTAAGAGAAAAATGCAAAAGGCTGAAGCTTTGGTGAGTGAGTGAGAGAGAGTTTTTGGCTTTGGTGTAGAAATTAATGTGAGGCAGTGTAGAGGTTATATAATGGAAGAGGAATAGAAAGGAGCGTAAAAAGGACAAGGATTTTTTTTTGGTTTAAAAGTTTAAACAGAAAGGATTAGCATTTGATTACAGCAAATTGAGAACTGAAATCAGCTACTAATTCTTTTGTTTCTTTCGCTTTCACCGACCCCACATTTCCTCGTTTCTTAGAGAAACTTTCTCTGCATTTTCTGGCAAGTCTTGTGCAGCGCACTTACTATACGCCTTTAATCATTAATTTTTGTTTTATTGTTTATATGAAGAAAATAGATTCTTCCACTGCTTTTGGAATTATGCTAGTTAAGAGTAAAAATTGTACTTTCTTTTATATGAAAGGTTTTAATTCTGATCACTTAAAAAATTGAATAAGAGCTGCGTTTGGATTTGGCGTTTTGCCCAATCCCGCGTTCTGCATTTTATTTGTGGGTCTCATGAGTATTGTTTACGGATCCACAAAAGTTATCTAAACACATATTTTTAATAAAATATGGGTCTCATAGCACTATTTACACATTTAAAAATTATTTTGCTACAGTATTTTTTGTAATAAGTTTTCAATTTTCAGTAAATAAGCGGTATCCAAACACACCCTACGGATTTTAAATGAACCAAAAGTTTAGCAAAAAAAAAAAACCTCATTTATGTTAGTTTATGTGAGTTGTTCAAGTTGTAGACCGAACCCTTCTCATTAGAGAAGTTGATGAAATGCTAGCAGCAACTGTGGCAGCCAAAGAAGATAATAATGGGAATGAAATTGAAGCAGATGAAGAAAGTTAGGGTATTGTGAATTTTTTGGAACTACATTTGATAAAAAATGTTTTTCTTTGTTCTAGGATCTGAACAGGTTATAGGTTGACTTAGTGGAATCCAAGTTGAGGTACTCAACATTTCAAATTTGAATTTACCCAAGTAAAATTGCACATGACAATTATCTCATAAAATTGTTGAAAATATCTCAAGTGAAATATGTTAGAAATCAACACTAACACTCTTGTCTAATCTCTCCATCCGGAATTCTCCAAAGTTTCCTTGTGTACTTTAATTTCAGCCACATAAAGGTCACATTGAAAATGGAATTCTCCAAAGTTTCCTTGTGTACTTTAATTTCAGCCACATGTTTATAGAATAGTAGAAGCTTGTAGAAAAATAATTACTGTTAGAATGGTCTAGAGATTTCAAAGTCGGTTGGCTAACCGACTTAAACTAGTATAGATAGGATGTCATGTGCCTAGGTGCGATATGTGTGTGAAGTGTGGAATGATGTGTAGTGAAGTGTTAGGTGAAGTGAAGTGTGTGAAGTGGAGTAGCATATGAGACGTGTGAAGTGAAGAAAAAGAAAGTCAATAGTGCTCGTGTCATAGTGTTAGTAGCTAGGTGTCTAGGGTAGCTAGGTCTCTAGGAGTAAGGTGTCAAGTGTGTGCAATTGTATTTGATGAGTAAGTGCCGTGTGTGCAGTGAAAGAAAGCTGCTATATGTGCACTAGTGTTAGTGAGTCAAAGTATCAGTACTTATAAAGTGTTGTAATTCAAAGAGTCAAGTTTTAAATAAAAGCTCTTTGTTTAGTATTTTGTTCAACAATTTGGTAATCAGAGCAAGACGGTCAAGGACCATGTTTATGGTGTCGAAGACAATATTTTTGGAGGTGTTCATTTTGCTCATGTACAATCTGAGACTGTGAAGTTCGTGGTTTGGGACCAAGCATATTTGATGGTGCAAGAGATTTGACCAAATTGTGATGGCGGACCTCCAAGCTGTGGGTAGCATTTGCAGGCTCAATAACCAAAATTATAACACATGGTTAATTTGCATGGAATCCTACTTGCATGGAAAGATTTGTGGGAGATCGTGGCTGGTGGTGAAACCACACCTCTTGAGAATGATGAAACTTGGCGGAAGTGGAAGATTCAAGCCGGGAAGGCTTTGTTTGCAATCAAGACAAGCATCGAGGAAGAGATGCTGGAGCACATCAAGCGTGTAGACACACCAAAGGCAGCGTGGGACACCTTTGCGACACTATTTTCAAAGAAGAATGATGTGAGGCTACAATTGCTTGAGAACGAGCTAATGTCAGTGGCACAACAAGATATGACGATCACGCAATAATTCACCAAGGTAAAGTCTCTCTATTGCGAAATCTCTTAATTAGATCCTGTACCAAATATTTTTTATTCAAGAATGAGAAGGATAATCATTCATGGGTTGAGACCTGAATATAGAAGTTTTGTAGCTGCCATTCAAGGTTGGCCTGTCCAACCATCATTAGTAGAATTGGAAAATTTGCTAGCTAACTAAGAAGCATTGATCAAGCAAATGGCTGGGGTCTCACTAAAGAGTGAAGAGGAGGCACTCTTTAGCGGTCAATATAAAGACCAACCCAAGAGAAGATTTCATGCAGGTTCTAAGAATAGAAATAATGAAGATAAAGAAGATGAAGTGAGCTCTCAAGATGGAGGAGCTCAAGAAAGTCGCGACAATAATGAACGACGATCCACGAGTCCCAAAAATCGTAATGTCAAGTGTTTCAAGTGTGGAAAAATGGGCAACCGTGATACAAATTTAGTGAATTAGAATTTACTGTGATTGGATATGAGTAAAAGAAGAAGAAGAAAAGCTAACTTGTTTAGATGGTACAATTCATATTCTATTTACATACAAGAAGCTTAACTTGTCATCAGGGGCGACATTGTGTTCAAGCCAAAGGGTTCAAATGAACCACCTGACTTGTCAAATTTTTTTTTTTTTAATTTTTTATATATATATATATATATAATTTTTTTAACTTTTGTTTTGACCCCTCTAAAATAAAAATTTGAACACTCTGACCCTAAATTTTATTTAAACCCAACTAAAATAAATTTGAATATGATCATCTTAATGCTACTTTCATAATATTTTCACAATAAATGTTATATGGCAAGTTATAACTGATTTTTATTTGGACCCATAATTAATATCACTTTTTACCTACCATTAACAACTTACCACCTAGATTTTGTTATAAAATTTTTGTGAAAGTATTGTGTTTTGAATATTATTAAAAAAAAAAAGTTTCATTTTTGCTCCTTTGTTAAAAATATATATGTATATTCTTTGCTGACTTACTTTACTTTACATTTGTGATTCTTTCCCATTCTCTTTATCTCTCTTTCTCTCTTCTGTATTTTCTTAGTTTTTCTCTTTATTTAATCAAATTGTTTGATAAATACTCTATAAATTTTCAAGTCCAAGAAGTTTTTTAGTGCTTGCTCAAATTCCAAGAGAGCGATCACATGTATGATTAAAAAGCCATACACTTCAAAAGCAAAAACTTATATTAGTTACTATTTTTTTTTCTTTGTTTCACATTACTCCTAGTTCTACTCTTAGGTGTGTTAGTATTCTTCTTTATCATATATTTTTATTTAATTGACAATACATATAAATATAATAAGTTATTATTAATTTGACAAAAATTTATGATTAATTATTTAATTATATTTGTTGTCTTACTGATCTTTAAACTATTAATAACTTTTTTTTTATATTATTGTACAATATAGTTATATTATATACTGAATTGTATTTAGAATACTATTTTAGATTATTGTATATAATATGGAAGTTGTATGTACAGAAAAAAAAATCATTTTATTTTTTATTTACTCTCATGACAAATTTCTTGCTCTATCATTGTTGAACCCCCTAGAAAAAAATTCTGGAGTCTACCTGTCATTAATTTGACCTGAACCTTCATGGGGATTTTTTTTTTTTTTTGGTTTATGCATTGAGAACTTTTAGTTATTTTTTATTATTATTAAATATGCGTTTATGAAACAACTAATAAATGGAGTTGAGTTTAGATTGATTCATATAGTTGTATATTTTTATCTCTAAATGACATAAATACAACCCGCCAACAGGAATTGTTGCACATTGTATTTATAGACAATATTGTTCAATCCTGATTGAGATCTTCCGAAGAATTTAAGGTAATGTCACCGTATGATTCTTAGAGTCCTAATAATTCATAGCTAAATGAATTGTTCAAATTTTGTTACACCATCACAATTAAATAAACATTGATTACCATTACTTTGATATCCATTTTAAGATATTGGTGACATGACACAGTTTGAGGCACGTGTTTAAATATAAACGATTAAAATTAGGTTGAATTATGAATTGCATCCTTTAATTTTATTCAAAATTCAATTCAATCTTATAATTTTTGATTTATTCATTTCAAAACTGTAACTTAATTTATTTTTATTCAATGTAGTCATTCTACCCAATTTTGTCACATAGTGTTGTTAGGTATATTGAAATAACGTTGTTTTGTAAATTTAAAAATTACATTGTTTTGAAACACTTAATGGCAACCTCTCAAATGAAAATGAACATAAGAATGACATTGAAATGAATAGAAATTAAAGGAATGAAATAAATAAATTAGAAGTTGCATGACTAGATTGAATTATAGGCAAAATTTCATTAGTAGGTACAATTTGTAACTTAGCCTTATAATTAAGAGGAAATTACACTTTATTACCTAAATTATACCCCAGATTACACTTTACACCATAAACTATTCGAATGCACATTTTGCACCCTAAACTTTGACATTTGTTACACTTTGCATCCTAAAGTTAGTTTTACTGTTATTTTAGACGGAAATTGAAAGCACATGGCTTGCACATCATTTTTGTTTAGGTGACACACAATTTAAATACAAAAATACCCTCTTCTCAATCCATTAAAAACAAAAGCTTTCTCTCTCTCTCTCTCACTGTCCTCTCTGCAAAACTATGGCGATTTTTCAGGACTGGATGACGGAAAACTGAGTTAGTGGCAAATAAAGCACAGTAAAAGGATAGCCCACTAAGGAAAAGAGAGAGAGAGAGAGAATAATCACTCTTCAAAATTATTTTTTCCTTCTTTGGTTTTTCATGCTGGGTTTTTATTTTTAAGGTTTGGTTGGTTTTCACTCTTCAAATTGGTTTTACACCCTGTGAAAATTTTGGTTTTTATTTATTAAGGACCTTGTATATTTTGATTTTCTGATATAGAAACTAAAATTTTGCTGAAATAGTAGTCACAAAATACAAAAGATAAAAAAAAGAGGGACAGAGAGAAAAGCAAAGAGCCATTAAAAGGAACAAAATTACAAAGCCTCTTCTTTGTTATGCCGTGTCTAGTGCATGCACATCTGATCATGACTGGTGAGAGTTTCTTTGCATGTCATGTGTACGTCTTTGCATGTCAGTAAGTCAGTAAGAAAACAATCATTTAATGCATAAACAAATATAATTAAATTAGTAATAATACAAGTGGTGAGTCTCTTAGAGTCAGATTACCGGTAAATGTGAAACTAAGAAGAAGAAAAAATGGTAACGGATAATTTTTAACTTTTGAAGTGTATGACTTCTTAATCATACATGTGGATTCTCACAAAAAAAAAAAAAAAACCATACATGTGGTTAGTTTCTTGAAATTGGAGCAAGCACTAAAAGACTTTTTAAATTTGGAAATCTATAGAACATTTATCAAATTACTTGATCAAACAGAGAGAAAAACTAAAAAAAACTTAGAAGGGAAAAAGAAAGATAGAGAGAATGAGGAATGAATCACAGATATGGATACAGGTCTATTAATTTTAACAATGGTGTACTTTTTTATTGATGAAGAAGAAAAGTGCAGGGAAAAACAACTTTTTTATGCTATCAATGGAAAAGTAAGCCAAAATCTTGGAAAAAATGTTTTTTTTTTATTTTTTTTATTTTTTTATTTTTTACGAATGAGCAAAAATTTGGAACATTTTTTTTCTTTCTTATAAAATTAAATATTTTAAGAGTAGTGTTATTTACATAACATTTTCACAACAAAACTTATGTGGCAAGTTATTAAAGGTAGGAAAAAAGTGATGTTAGTTGTAGGTCCTGATAAAAACCAATTACAATTTGTGACTTAACTTTTATTGTTAAATTATCATGAAAATATTATGAAAGTAGCATTAAAATGATCATATTCAAACTTATATTAACTGGGTTTAAACAAAATTTAGGGTCTGGGGTTCAAAATTTTATTTTAAGGACTAAAAAAAATTTATTAAAAAATTTATATATATATATATATATTTATATATATATTATGGCCAGGTTAGAGGGCTCATTTGAACCCCCTAGCCTTAAGGTAAAGCCGCCCCTGTGGACATGCATATGTGAGAGTTGTTTGGGAATTTAGGGTAGACATATTTTTGATCTGGGGAAGATGATATGCTATGCATGTGAGAGAGCTTTTGTTTTTAATTTATTGGGAAGAGGGTGTTTTTGTCTTTAAACTATGTGCCACCTAAGCAAAAATTATATGCAAGTCATATGTTATCAATTTCTGTCTAACATTACAGTAAAACTAACTCGGGGGTGCAAAGTGTAACAAATGTCAAAGTTTAGGGTGCAAAATGTGTATTCGAATATTTTAGGGTGCAAAGTGTAATCTGTGGTATAATTTAGGGTGGTAAAATGTAATTTCTCCTATAATTAACTATGTATTAGTGGAGTTACTCTTAAAAAAAGATCCATATCCGTTCAAAATCCTTCCCCCCCCCCCCCCCCCTTTTTTTAAGGTTGAAGTTAAAACTATTTTATTATTGTGGGAACAGAGACATTCTTCATTTGGTTATAAAAAAAAATATATATAAAAAAAACATTGGAAAAAGAAAACACCTATTATTTATTTATTAGGTGACAAAATTAAAATGAGAAACCAAAGCTTAAAAAAATGACAATTTGTTTTGATTCTTCTTTTACAGCCAAAATTGAGAGATTCTTCTAATTTAAGTAAGCATACAAAAAAAAAAAAAATTAAATTGTTTGGTACTTCAAAAATTGATAGGTGAACCATGCACGTACCAGGATATGATACTTTCCATTTTTTTTTTAACCGACTTCACAATTCACAGCTGCAATCTCTATTTTGGTAAAAGTTGGGGAGTAAGAAATTCACGTTTAAAATCTCAACACGTGTCTAGATACATTGCATCAACCGTTTGATTTGATTTTATTTATTTTTTTGATTGATAAGATTATTTTGAGATTTTTTTTAATGGGAGATTATTTTGAGTTTTTAACACATGGGTTGTACCTGTTTGTACTTTTTTTTTTTGGGGGGTGAGAAAATGGGTTGTTTGTACCTTCCAGTTTTTGCTGAAAATCTAATTGATTGTCACTTGCTTTTTTAAAACGTTGAATGGAAAAGCTTTTCAAAATTTTGATTTTGATTTTATTTTATTTTATTTGGGCGCATAAGAGTGAATAGAATTAAACGATTACACATAGATGTATTTGGATACCACTTATTTTGCTAAAATTGAAAACTTATTAATGAAAGTACTGTAAATAAAAGTAAAAATTAGTTGAAATAGTACAATGGGGCTCATATATAATACTAAAAGTGCACAAACAGTACTGTAGGACCTACTATTTTTTCAACAAAACGCAAAAAATTTTCATCCCAACGCAATCCAAACGCACGCCTTGAATGGAAATTCACAATAAAAAATAAGATGTGGTCCATTGTTAAGTTTGATTTATTTGGATAGAAAAGATGTGTGTTATTCAAATACCAATTAATTACGAATCAACTACAAATCAGAAAAGTGAAAGATTTGTTGGAAAATAAGACTACAAGACAAAAAAAATCATGTATGACTTATTATTCTTAGCAAAAAGACATGAATACCGATGAAGAATATCTCAATGTTCGTATTGTTTTGTATTATTATCCATGTGTTTACATTATTTAATAAAAAAATATTATTTTATTGTGTTATTTATATTATTTTATTATGTTGAAAGTTAAAATAAAATCACTAATATTAAATATTTTATAAAATAAAAAGATAAAATAAAAAAAAAGTAACTTTTTATAAAATCTCCCTAAATTTATGACTTGTGGATGCACTAATGCTCCACTACAGGCAAAAGAGTATATGAGGACTAAAATATTCATTGTGAAATATTGATTTGACAATATCATTGATAATTCTATTTCGATTGTAGGCCTATCAAAAAGTACCATGATCCTGCCGACGCAAGTATTAAAGTGAACACCAATTCTTGCCGTTCATCGTAAGTAAACATTGAGCATCTGGTTAAGATTAGTTTATTTTGATAAAATTGAAATTTTTTTTGTTAAAAGTATTATAAATAAAATTAAATATTAGTTAAAATAATATAATAGGACCCATAAATAGTATCAAAAAGTATAGTAAAATTCATGAATAGTAAAAAAAAGAAAAAAAAAAAAAAATAATTAACAAAAAATAAACTAGCCAAACACACACTAATTCTTACTAGAACACAAACATGTTTGTGTAACTAAGATTTTTTTTAATTTTTTTTTTTTTGTGGGCCAAAACAGAGAACTTGGAAATTTAATGAATACGATGGGTTTGGGTTTTTTTTTTGAACATGCCTTGAGATTATAACACGAATTACAAAGCCCAAGGAAAAACAATATTCTCCCAACTATATATATAAAATAATAGAAAAAACAAAAATGGAGAGCGGTTGAAAAATGGGTGAAAGAGAGTAAGGGTATGTTTGGTAACTGTTTTTTATCCTTATTTTTTGTTTTCAAAAACAATTTTCTATTTTTGAAACTAAAAAACTTGTTTGGCAACTTAAAAGAGACAGAAAACAAAAATTGTTCTCAAAACTCAATTTGTGAAAGAAATTGAACATGCAAAATGTTGTTTTCAGTTTCTAATTTTCAAAAGTCAATGAAAATACGCATTTAATTTAATGAATCTGTCTCATTTAATGAGTTAGTATTAAAGTTCAAATCCTAGTAACAACATATTTTAGTATTTTCTATTTTTTTCTTCAAAAAACTATTTTTTTTTTTAATTTCAACTAACCAAACATGTTTTTGATTTAAAAAATACAAGAAATTTTTTTTTTCTTTATATTCCTAAAAATAAGTTTTTGAAAATAGAAAACAAAAACTGTTACCAAACATAACCTAAGTGTTTGTCACACTCAATTTTTCACAATAATAAGGTGATGAATAAAACTAGGAACACATTCATTTTCACATCTAATTAAAGTGTCAAGTTATAATTGGTGTATAATAAAAATAGTATTAGTGATGGACCGATGTGAAAATATTGAGTGTTGAATTGGGTGTAAAATTGAGTGTGTCCGTAGAATTGCTAGAGCTAAAATATATTTAAATTTACTACCTCTTCCCCCTTCCTCCCCCTTTTAATGCGCAATCACAGGCAAAAGAGTATATGAGGACTAGAAATTCATTGTGAAATATAGATTTAAACATAAAATTGTTGAAGTTTATTTAGTCATTAAAGAACAAAGGACTCGAGTTCCATCAACAACAAAACCTAATGGGTGTTTTGGTCTGATAATAAAACAACAATCATGTAACAAACAACAAATGTTCAAATCTATCACATATATAACCAAAAAAAAAAAAATGCAAAGTAGCATTCCTGCTAAAATTAAAGAGTACTTTCACAAAGTAGTGCCCATTAGCTATAGAGAAATGCTACGTCCATAACATTTTCACAACAAATCATAGGTGGTAAGTTGTTATTAGTTCTAATTTGAATTCACAACTTAAATTACTTTTTTGTCTATTCATAACAGTAAATAACAATCTGCAACCTAAAATTAATTTGTTGTGAAAGTGTTGTAAAAATATTATGAATATAGCGTTTTAAGAACTTTACCCTCGATTGAATTGGTTTCTTTGTACTATACCACTATGATCATGCAAAAATTATGCAATATTAACCAAGTTATTGGCATGTTAAATGTCTTTCATACAAAATATGGCCACATTTCTATAAAAAAATTTCATATGTGTAGAGTATTTTAAATATACAATAAAAAGTTTTAAAAATTTGTAAATTATAAATGATGTCGTTTCTATTAAATACCTCAATTTAGCTCAAATAGATTCTTTCCATACCTCACTCAAATTCATGGTCCGCAAAAATAGGGCTTAGTCTAGGGCCTACTTAATACATTTTGGGGTTAGACGCAAATGTAAAATTTATTGTTACTTAATAATTTTTAAGTGACACATAAATTAGAAAAAAATAATCCTACATTTTTACATAATTAATATATTAATTAGACTATTTTCATATATTTATAAAACATATTTTTTATTTTTTAATTATAAAAATATCGAAACAATCAATATCATAATAAATACCATAATTTAAATGGTCATTTTCTCTTTTGGCAATGTTGGACTTAGTTATTAAATAATGGGTTTCCAATAATGAATTTGTCTTCAAAATTATTAATTATAATCTTAATTTTGACAAAGAGATAAATGAAGATTAGAATTTTTGAAAGATTGAAATTTTTTACACTCTTAAACTACCTCAAACATGGTAAAATGTGTTATTAAAATATTTAACATTCGAAAAGAGTATAATTTAAAAAAAAATTTATTTATTAAAATTTTGGTTCTTAATTAAAATTGTTACATCGTAAGAAAGATAGACAAGACATTATACTAACCAATATAAGTTTTTTTTTTTTCTTTAAAAGTGAAGAGACCTTACTTTTTATTATTATTTTTGTGCAATACTATAAGACAAATAGATAAAATATATTCTAGAGGGGCCTTCTCCAATTTAGGGCCTTAGGCCATTGCCTAAATGGCCTAATGGTTGAGCTGCTCCTGGGGTGACTTTGAGTCCCCAACCATCCTCATCTCTTCTTGCACCACCAAGGTCCTCGAAATTGAAAACTTGATCTTTTTGTCCAACCAAAAGCTGAGTGCAACTAATTTTTTAATTTTCAGTAAGGGACAACACACACCAACACTAAACCTTAATTAGCCAGTTGTCCTTCATTGTTGCACGAGTAAGTCTAGAAACACAACTAAATTTGCAATATGTTCAAGTGTCAAATTATGATTGGTGCACTTAATTTTTTTTTTCTTCAACAAGTAATTATGGTGGTGGTGTTATTTGTAAGTGTTGAAATCTAATCATAAGTTGACAACCAAAAATGCAGTGAAATTGGCTATGCATTTGCACTGCACCCCATCCTTCCAAATCACACCAATTGTGTCTATGTAGTATGTACCTTACACACCCGACTCATACAATAATTTCTCATATGTGTTAACCTCATTAGTCAAACCTATGGGATTGTTTGTACCCAAGAAAAGCCCATGGACTCGTTAGTTTTGTTGGGTTGCCTTGCACTGGTGTTGGATCTATTCCAAATATCAACTTTTTGTTTGGTAAACACTTAGGGCCTCGTTTTGGGCCAAGTGTAATATGAATGCATTTGCTAGTTGGGCCTCGTGTGGTGCAAAATTGGGCCCTTATGGTAAGCCTTGGTCATGTGGAGTCGTGTGCAAAATCGAAACACCTCGGCCTTTTGGGCTTTCAAAAATTTAGCTAAAAAAAAAAAAAAAATCCTCAACAGCCTTAAATTCAAGCTTACTAACAAAATAATCCAATGAAACTTGAATATGTTAATACTCAAATCCCCTTTCCTCTCCCTCCTTTCAAAACATACTAAAATTTAGAAGTAAACTTTTAAAATTTTCCCTTTCTTTCAATTTTCTTATGAAACATAGTGTTACTATGTGATTGAGTTTCTAAAAAAAAAGGAAAAAAAGAAGTGATTGAGATTCTAAAATTTGTCCATTCTTATAGGGAAAATATTTCTTTTCAAATTAGTTTGGAGATAAACTTTTCAAACTCTTCCTATATGATTTAGTTTATATTTTGTTTGGGCAAAATTGAAAAGATTCTCTTGACAATTTGGGCTTTGGCTCAGGTGGCCCTTTAATTTTTCGATTGTAGCTTATGCATTGTACTCATATTCTTGATAATAAATAATATTTATTTAACTTTAAATGTTATAAATGTTTATTTAAAATATGTTATTTTTGCATTTTAAAATACAAAGTTACTAATTAAGTTTTTGTATTTAATTTTAAGAACTCATTTTTAATTGATTATATGACTAATCAACCTTAAGTAAAAGTTTATCAATTATTACAAAAACAACTACAAGAAGTATTGTCAAAAAAATTATGTAAGAGATACATGCATTTGGAAAAGAATCTATTATTTGTATTGTGGGATACATAAATTTAAATAAGGTAATAGTGCCACGTGTCATACCCGTGGCCGAGGAGGCCATTATCGTGCTGAGGAGTCCATGCACTCGGACGGTAAAATTGGAGAGGGGCCACACTAGGGAGGAGGAGCTTCAGAGAGGGGGTTAGCCCTGACGTGATTGGAAGGATGGAAGCTGCCACCACATTTATTGCACCTCACCAAACCCCCTGGCCATATTTCTGTGGAGAAGATCCCTGAATAGTGCTGTCTTGGTTGCTGCAACTCACAGAAGACTGGGGAGGGTGTCTGATGGGACAAGCATTCGAGTAGTGGCCTGCATAGTCAACAAATGGAGGGCCAGGATCAGCCAAAAAAGGATATATAATGTGAGGGATCCTCCAGGGATGGGGGATTGAGAAATCTGTAGA
The DNA here is from genome assembly GCA_030021035.2 of Notholithocarpus densiflorus. Lineage (NCBI taxonomy): Eukaryota > Viridiplantae > Streptophyta > Magnoliopsida > Fagales > Fagaceae > Notholithocarpus > Notholithocarpus densiflorus. The sequence goes on along the minus strand of JARYZH020000021.1, from coordinate 4,985,286 downwards.
GAAAACACTGTAGCAATAAGAACTGAAATTGTATAAGTTTAAAAGAAATATACTCAATGACAACTCTTCTCGGACTTTGCCGAGGAAGGCTTTCTTTGCATCGAGTTTGTTTTTCTTTACTTTCTTACTATCTTTATTCCACTATGCGGGTTGTTCGATCCATTGAAGCTTAGTCTTTAAGCCCAGTCTCTAAAAATTCATTGTGTTGGGCTCTTTGGGCCTGAATCATTCTACCTTTTGGGTTCAGGATCCAAACCCTACCCGTACAATTGATACCGTCTGTGGGAAAAAGCTTGAGCCTTAGTGAGATCAACGTCCAGTTATGGTAGGTTCGGGGCCAAACCGGGAGGAGTCTGTTGGTTCTCAACGTCAAAACTAATTCCTCAATCTTGAACGAAGGAGGGACTGAGAGGTTAGTGTGCATACCACGCATACTAGTAGGAGCCAATCTCGAGGTGGGAGTTACATTTCTCATGAGGAGAATACTAGAAGCATGCAGTTGGAGATTGACCGTCTGTGTAGGAGGCTACGCCGTAATCGACGGAGAATGACCCCCGCAGATTCTAACCCTTCTTCCGACAATGATAGGGATGGCAGTTACAGGAACAGATTAAGGACTCCCCCTAGCGAGTCTTTCTCGTATGATGAAGATCACCATTATAAGCACAAAAATAAGAGCCCATCTCACAAAGGTCTAGGAAACGATGCTATGAGCAGGGCGTTGAACCAAATTTCCAAGTCACCTTTTGCATGTAGAATTGAAATAGCAAAACTTCTTCGTCGGTTTACTCAGCCAACGTTCACCATGTATAATGGAGGAACAGACCCTGTGGAGCATATGAGACACTTCAACTAAAGAATGGTTGTACATTCCAAGAACGAGGCCTTGATGTGCAAGGTGTTCCCCTCCAGTTTGGGGTCTGTGGCGATGAAGTGGTTTGACGGCCTGAAGGAAGGTTCTATCAACTCCTTTAAGGAGCTTACTCGGGCGTTTGGGGACCGTTTTGTTACTTGCAGCAGGGTTCATTGGCCTTTGGACTTTTTGTTGTCCATGGCAATGTGGGAAGGGGAGACCTTGAAAATGTATTCCGATAGGTACTGGGAGATGTTCAATGAGATTGATGGGAATTTCGACGACGTGGCCATAAGGACTTTTAAGGTCAGCCTGCCCGCCGAGCATGATTTGAGAAAATCTCTGACAAGGAAGCCTGTTGGGAGCATGCGTTAGCTCATGGATCGTATCGACGAGTACAAACGGGTCGAGGAGGACCAGCAGCAAGGTAAGGGAAAGGCTAAGGTGATCCCCTACGAGCGGAGGGATTTCAGGTCGGATAGGTACAATACCAGTCGACCTCGGAGAGATTTTGCCAGGCACCCTGGCTCGGCTGCCACCTAGATGGTTAGTACTGTATTCCGAGAACCCGTGCATCAGGTTTTGGAAAAAATTAAGGATGAGTCATACTTTAAGTAGTCAACTAAGATGCGAGGAGACCCCACGAAGCGCAACCAGAGTCTCCATTGCTAGTACCACCAGGAACGAGGACACACTACCTAGGATTGCAGGACCCTGTGGAGCTATCTGGAGCAATTGGTTAAGGCGGGAAAGTTGAATCAATTCCTGTATCAACCTAACGGACAGGGTGGTCAAGCGGGGTCGAGGGCGTAGAGAGATGCTTCTTCAAGACCACCTCTAGGTACGATCAGTGTCATTCTTGCTGCACCGGGAAGGACTGGTCCTCAGCCATCCGGGATGATGTCTGTAGCTTGGCCATCTGCAGAGGGCTTGTCCCCTGATCTGAAGAGGAGTAGAATGGAAGTCTGGCCGGCTTTGAGCTTTTCGGATGAGGATAAGGTTGGAACCTTGCAGCTACATGACGATGCCCTGATGGTCACCCTCAGGATAAGGGGGTATGATGTGAAGAGGGTGTTGGTAGACCAAGGCAGCGGCGTAGAGATCATGTACCCTGACCTATTTAAGGGGCTGAAGCTGAGGTCTGAGGACCTGACCTGCTACGATTCCCCTCTGATAGGGTTTGATAGGAAGATTGTCTTTCCGAAAGGCCAAATCCGACTACCCGTTTAGACAGGGACGAAGGTCGTGGAGGTGAACTTCATCGTGGTAGATGCCTACTCTCCCTATACTGCTATTGTGGCAAGGCCCTGGCTTCATGCCATGGGGGCCGTTTCTTCCACCCTACATTTAAAGGTGAAGTATTTGTCTGAGGGCCAGGTTGAGGAGCTGGTGGGGAGCCAGTCTATGGCCAGGTAGTGCTTGGTGGCCGCAATTAGACATTAGACTAGAGGTGAGCCCTCAGCCTCTGCTAGGCAGGATTTATAGCAATCAAAGGTGCTGGTGTTGTCCGTGGGGGTAATGGCAGAGGGGGCAAAGTGCGAGCAACTGGAAAAAGTTGTTATTAGCGACGATGAGGAAAAGTTCTTTCAGGTCGGAGTTTAGTTGCCTCCTCGCGAGAGGCAAGAGCTAATAGATTTTCTTAGAAAATATTGATGTATTTGCCTGGAATGCCTACGAAGCCCCTAGGGTGGATCCAAATTTCATTTGCCATTGTTTAAACGTCAATCCATCTGCCATCCCTAAGAAGCAACCACCTCGGCGCTCATCTAAGGAACATTCTGATGCTGTCAGGGGGGAAGTACTTAAGCTCAAGCGGGTCGGGGCCATAAATGAGGTATTTTACCCCGAGTGGCTAGCTAACACAGTAGTTATGAAAAAGAAAACTAGGAAGTGGCAAGTATGTGTAGACTTTACGGATTTAAATAAAGCTTGCCCAAAAGACCATTTCCCCCTGCCTCGGATAGATCAATTAGTGGACGCAACTGTAGACCATCCTCGGATGAGCTTTTTGGATGCCTTTCAGGGCTATCATTAGATACCGTTAGCTTTGGACGATCAGGAAAAGACTGCTTTTCTTACACCCACTGGGAATTACCATTACAAAGTAATGCCCTTTGGATTGAAAAATGCAGGGTCTACTTACTAGAGGATGGTGACCAGGATGTTTGAGCCTTAGTTTGGCAAAAATATTAAGGTGTATATAGATGATATGGTGGTGAAGAGTAAAGTAGAGTTTGAGCATATAGATGACCTCGGGAATATTTTCAGGATACTGAAAAAATACAAATTGCACCTTAATGCCGCTAAGTGTTCTTTCGGCATAGGCTCTGGCAAGTTTCTGGGTTATATGGTTACCCATCGCAGAATTGAAGTTGACTCTAATCAGATTAGAGCAATTAACGACCTGTAGCCTCTTTAGAATCCCAAAGAGGTCCAGAAGCTGACAAGAATGACTGTCGTTTTAAATCGATTCATTTCTCGGTTAGCTGACAAGTGCAGGCCCTTCTTCCAGTTGTTGCATAAGTGAAAGAGATTTGAATGGATAGAGGAATGTTCCTCGGCCTTCCAGTAATTGAAGGAATATCTTTCTCGGGCACCTATCATATCCAAGCCCGAGGAGGAGGAGGTTCTATTTGCTTACATTGTTGTAGCCTCACATGCGGTGAGTCTGGTACTGATATGGGTTAATGATGAGGTGCAGAGACCAGTGTATTACGTGAGCAAATCATTACATGAGGTAGAGATTTGCTATTTACCATTGGAGAAGGCCATCTTAGCAATGGTACACGCTACACGGAAGCTCCCGCATTACTTCCAGGCTCACACTATTGTGGTTTTAACCCAACTCCCTCTTCGATCACTGCTTCGGAAAGCTGATTACACAGGGAGGATTGCAAAATGGGGAACGATTCTAGGAGCTTTCGATATTAAGTATATGACTCACACTTCTATAAAGGGACAGATCCTTGCATATTTGGTAGCTGAGTTTGCCGAGCCTTCGCTAGGAGAAAAGGGCGAAATGCCAAACATGGATGGAAAATTATTTAGGATGATCTCCTTGCAAGAACCTCTATCTTGGAAGGTGTATGTTGATGGCACAACAAATCAAAAGGGATTAGGAGTGGGGCTAGTTGTAGTATCTCTTGAAAGGATCATCTTTGAGAAATCCTTAAAGCTAGGCTTCTCGGCCACGAACAATGAGGCTGAGTACGAAACTTTGTTGGTGGGAATGGCTATGGTTCAGAAAATGGAAGGAATAATAGTGGAGATATTTTCAGATTCGAGGTTGGTTGTAAGTCAAGTAAAGGGAGAGCTGGAAGCCAGGGATGTAAGAATGTAGGACTATTTGAAACAAGTTAGGCACTTGTAGTCAGGGTTTGAATCTTTCTCCTTACAACAAATCCCAAGGAGCAGAAACACGCATGCTGACTCTTTTGCCGCTCTTGTAACCTCCTCGGCACAGAGTTTACCCCGAGTTATCCTGGTTGAAGATCTATGCAAGCCTATTGAGATGAAAAAGCAGAGGGTCCCTATTCACCAAATTAGGGTGGTGCCTAGTTGGATGGATCCTATTATGCTATTTCTTAGGGATGACATTTTGCCCGAGGAAAAGGGAGAGGCTGATAAAGTACAAAGAAAAGCTTCTCGGTTCTAGTTGTCCGAGGATCAAAAGTTGTACAAGCGCTCTTTTTCTGGGTCGTATTTGCTATGCATTCATTCTGAGGTAGTAGACCTACTCTTAGAGGAGCTACACGAAGGGATTTGCGGAAGTCATACAGGGGGCAGGTCACTGTCTCGCAGAGCCCTTACCCAAGGGTATTGGTGGCCAAATATGCAAAATGAAGCACAGGAATACGTGAAGAAGTGCGACCAATGTCAGAGGTATGCCTCAAATATTCATCAGCTTGAGGGTGTCCTCAATCCTTTGTCTAGCCCCTAGCCTTTTGCCCAGTGGGGATTGGACATTGTGGGGCCCTTCCCTAAAGCAGCAGGAAATAGGAGGTGACTGTTGCTCGACACTGATTACTTCACTAAGTGGGTTGAGGCTGAGCCCTTGTCAAATATTAGAGATGTGGATGCCAAGAGATTTGTGTGGAAAAATATTATCACTCGGTTTGGGATCCCTCACAGGACAATGGTCTTCAGTTTGATAGCAAAGCCTTCAGGAGGTACTGTTGTGATTTGGGCATTAAGAATAGATACTCCACCCCGGCTTATCTATAGGGAAATGGACAGGCCGAGGCTGTCAATAAGGTCATAATGAGTGGACTCAAGAAAAGGCTGGATGATGCAAAGGGTAGATAGGTGGAAGAGCTGCCACACGTTCTCTAGACATATCGGACTACCCCTCGTACGTCAACAAGGGAGGCACCCTTTTCAATGACCTATGGAGCTGAGGCTACGATTCCTCTTGAGACTAGATTCCCAATGCTGAGGACAACCTTATTCACTCCAGACAGCAACGACAACTTACTAGAAAAGGGCCTGGACTTAATTGAAGAATGGAGAGAAAATGCCATGGTTCAATTAGCATATTATTAGCAAAAGCTCAAACAGAGGTATGACTCAAGCGTGAAGTTAAGACCATTAGCCCTTGGGGACTGGGTATTGAGAAAGGTTGTGGGTAAGACAAAAAACCCATAATAGGGAAAGTTAAGGCCTAATTGGGAAGGGTCATACCGTATCACCTCGATAGCTGGGATAGGTGCATACTTTCTAGAAGATCTAGACAAAAATGTTGTACCATGCCCCTGGAATGTAAATAACCTGCGAATGTATTATTATTAATGAAAGGCAAATCTGCCATGTTTTTGTTAAAGTTATGTGTCCTCTCTATTACTTGTGTGAATATTAAATAGAACCTTGGTCATGCTTGGTTCCTCAGACCACATATCTTGGGTAAATTAATATTTTTAATTACTTGTGTGAATATTAAACAGAACCTTGGTCATGCATGGTTCCTCGGACCACATACCTTGGGTAAATTAATATTCTTAATTACTTGTGTGAATATTAAACAGAACCTTGGTCATGTCTAGTTCCTCGGACCACATACCTTGGATAAATTAATATTCTTAATTACTTGTGTGAATATTAAACAAAACATTGGTCATGCCTGGTTCCTCAGACCACATACCTTGGGTAAATTAATATTCTTAATTACTTGTGTGAATATTACACAAAACCTCGATTATGCTTGGTTCTTTGGACCACATGCCTTGGGTAAAGTAGTATTTCCTGAGAAAATATCCATGTGTTAAACAAAACCCTGGCCATGCCTGTCCCTCAGACCCATGCCTTGGGTAAATTAACACCTTGCAATTTCACCAAGGATGGGACCTTGGCACATTCATCATCATGGGAGCATGAGGACTCATTCTAGGCTTTGGTTAAAGGATCCTAAAGGTGCATTCATAAAGTACTCTTAAAAGGAGAGACCTCATACATGCCTTTCTCTGCTAAGTGTTTTATCCTACAGATTTCAATACCAACACTTAGTTATTTTTCTCACTATCTACGTGGGCTTAATTTACTTGATTTAACATCAGTCCATTACTATTAGCTTTTTGTCAAGATATGGGTTTTCACCCTTAAAAGCTTCATTAATTTAATCTCTCAACAAAGGGCAGGATAGTTACCACAACTAATCAGAGACAAACATTGCAAAAAAAAAAAAAAAAAAAAAAACGAAAGTTCATTTGCTATAAAACAAAAGTCAACATCTTTTCATTGATCAAAAGTGAGGATACATCTTAACCCATGGAAAACTACCATGACAAAAGGAAAGTACATAAGATAAAAAATAAAAATAAAAAAAGAAGAAAAAGGCCCTACGTTAAGCCTTAGCTGGAAGATGAGGGTCTTCTCTACTGCCTGGCTGAGGGACAAGAGAGTCAGCAACCTTGGGAGCAGCCTCCTTTGCTTTAGGGGCAGCATCCTTGGCCTAGGGATCGGCTTCCTTTGCCTTGGGGGGCAACATCCTTGGCCTTGGGAGGAGATTCTAGGCCTTGGTCTCTCGCAGGGGCTGGGCCTCCTTACCTTTGCCCTTACCCTCTGGCCGAGCACTACCCTGGCCAGCCTCCTTACCCTTGGCCACCTCCACCCCCTGGCCTTGGTCACCAACCTTGCCAGGCCCTTTAGAAATCTCAGGAGTAGGAGGAGGGGCTTGAGTGGTAGAGAGCTGCTCAGGAGCAGTTGTGGCAGGGGCAGTATCTACTCCGGGGCCTAGAAGTGTAGCTGAAGCTTCGCAGAGGTCTAGGGGATAGTAGATGTTTTCGGCTCTCCTCCACTCCGAGGCAGCAAGGACTCCAGCCAGGTTCAGTGCCTCAGACCACACCTCCTGGCAGTATTCCCTGCAGACCTCACCCAGCTCCTCGGTCAGGCGAGCCTCAGTCTCCTGCACCTCGAGATTGTAAAACTTTTGCTTCGAAGCCTCTGTAGCTAACTTAGCCACCCGAGCAGCCTCATTGGCCTTCTCCAGCTTGGCATTCAGATCCATGACCTGTTGCTTGGCCATGGCCAGCTCTATCTCTGTGTAGTGGAGCTTTTGGTGCTGCTCCTTCGCTTGCGCCTCAGCGGTCCTCAGGTTGGCCTCAGCGCTTCTCCGATCCCTGTACGTAGTGGCCAGCTTCAGAGCCAACTCCTTATTCCTAATCTCGGCGATGGCCAGGGACTTGCTGGTCTCTGCGCTGAGGTTATCCGCAAGTCTAGCCTCATTCCGAGCGTCCTTCACCCATTCCTCGACCATAAAGACCTCCTAGATGGCCTGCGCAGAAACACTGAGGGAATGCTTTGTCAAAAAAAAAAAAAAAAAAGACAACCTAGCATGAAATGAGTAAGGCATGCTAAGAAACTCACCAAAGCCAAGTCCTTCTTCAGGGACAGGAAGAGATCCTGCTGCCTCACATTCTTTAAGGCGGTCATGTCCTTCAGCAGCAAGAGGGGCTACTCTAAAGCGTCGGCGACGTAATGGGCGTTCCCCACCCTAATGGAGGAGTTCCAGGGTATCACGGTACCATCCAACTCCAGCCGAGGGTTCCATACTGAATTCAGGGGGCGCACCTCGGCCATAGGCTCAGCCTCCTTGCCCTCGATAGAAGTGGCCCTCCCCTTGCCCTTGGCCGTCTTAGGCAACTTAGGAGGAACCCTCTTATCTAAGGGGACCACCTCCCCCTCCTCGGCAACCTTCTTGTCCTTCTTTCTCTTCTTGAGGTTGGTGGGTGCGAAGGGGTTGACTGAAGGAGGAGGAAGAGCAAGGGGGAGCTAGGACCCCAAGGTGTCTTTGGGTGCCGACCTCTTGGCCCTGCCCGCGAGGAGCTCACGGAGACCCTTCTTCCTCTCCAGCGGCATCTCTTCTTCTTCTTCCTCTGAACTGTCGGCCACACGCGTAACGGTGAACTCGGGAGCACGAACGCTTGAGGATCTGTCAAGCTCGTCTCCTGAGTCCGAGACCTAAATCACGGGCTCTCCCTGCTCCTCTCTCCCTTCGTCAAGATAAAATTGGTCTATCTCCATCTCGAGGGACAAACGCGAAGAGGTTGTCTGTTCTCTCAGAGCTATTACTTCAAGGGGAGCACAGTGGGAGGGCAGCTCAACCTGCTCGGTGCCTTCTCGGGCCAAGAATCCTGGCACTGAAACGTCGATCCGAGCTAGCAGAGGATCACCCGCTCTAATCACGTTGCCTATGTCCTGGAACTTGTTGGACAGGGGCTTGAAGTCGAGAATGAGGTGGACGGCTCTCAATTGTCTGTCCTCGCTTACAAACACTTCGGATCTTAAGACCCTGTTGAGATCTGGAACGTTAACAAAGTTGAGGTTGGGAGCCACATATCTTTTATCTGCAAAAATAGCCGAGGAGCAAAACCACAGTTAGATAAACGAGCCCTCAATCAGAAGGAAACAAAATACAAAAGGAAAGGAGAAAACAGCAAACTAAAGAACCAGTGCCCGTGTTAAAAGACCTAAACCTAGAGTACCCCACTTGGCTCTCCCTCCCGGGTTGGGCAGTGAAGACCATCATGCCATTCAGCTGAGGCGATTAGAAAGTCATCTTTCATGCCCTTGTTGGATTTGGGGAGACACAAGACGAGCCTAACAACAGAAGACCTAGACTTAAGGTAATACCCCGAGTCTGTGAGCAGATGACACTCGTACATCCAAACGACGTCGTGCCAGGTGAGGTTCAACCCCTTTTGCTCGTTAAGAGCGTCCACACTACCTAGGACCCTAAACAGGTTGGGCGTGCATTGGTGGGGGCACAACCTATGTGTGACCAGATAGTCCCTAGTCACACTACCCATGGGAAGCCTCATTCCACCTTCTATGAAGGCGATCATGGGAATGACGACCTCCCCTTCCCTTTTGTGGGTAAGCCACTCACCCGGAGAGCAGTACCGTAGGGAAATGCCTTGGGGAATGTGATACAAGGCCCTAAACCCCTCCATACCAACGGGAGAATCTACTAGGTGAGCAAACCTACCCATCTAAGCAGGCTAAGGTGAAGTGAAAGAAATTTTTGTGAGGAAAAGAAATAGAGAACAGAAGGCCGAGGAGAAAAGAGCCTAAGAATGAAAAAACTTACGAAGATAAGGACAAGGGTCACTTCAGGAGCTTCTTGAAAGTTTGAAGATTCGGGAAGTCTTGAAAGTTTAAGGATTTAGGAAGTCTTGAGAGTTCGAAGATTTGGAAAGTGGGAGAAACGAATCCCCCAGATGCTTTATATAGGAGGCGGAATTGGGTGGGAGTTATCCTACCCAAAATTTGAGGAGAAATACCAACCGTAGGATCTCCATCTCACTTAGGACGTGGGGAACAAAGCACCGCCTGGAGCATTTAATGAGACGTTGCGGACTCCGAAGCACCAGAACGGTTACGGGGCACGCGAAGTGACGTTCTCACGTGTGGAATTCAAAGAAGCGTGTGGAGTTAATTATCCAAGGTCAAAACCCCACTTTTCTCCTCGAATAAGAGGAAAAAACCGGAGTTTTGAGGGGCTATTGTGGGGTATAGAAATTTAAATAAGATAATAGTGCCACGTGTCATACTTATGGCCGAGGAGGCCATTACCGTGCCGAGGAGTCCATGCACTCAAACGGTAAAACCAAAGCGGGGCCACACTGGGGAGGAGGAGCTTCAGAGAGGGGGTTAGCCTTGACGTGATTGGAGGGATGGAGGCTGCCACCACATTTATTGCACCTCACCAAACCCTCTGGCCGCATTTATGTGGAGAAAACCCTTGAACAGTACTGTCTTGGTTGCAGCAACTCACAGAAGACTAGGGAGGGCATCTGATGGGACAAGCATTCGAGTAATGGCCTGCATAGTCAACAAATGGAGGGCCAGGATTAGCCAAAAAATGATATATAATGTGAAGGATCCTCCAGGGATGGGGGATCGGGAAATCTATAAAGAAAACACTATAGCAATAAGAACTAAAATTGTATCCAAGTTTAAAAGAAATATACTCAAGGACCACTCTCCTCAGACTTTGCCGAGGAAGGCTTTCTTTGCATCGAGTTTCTTTTTCTCTAATTTCTTATTATCTTTAATCCACTATGCGCGTTGTTCGATCCATTGAAGCCTAGTCTTTAAGCCCACTCTCTAAAAATTCATTGTGTTGGGCTCTTTGGGCCTGAATCCTTCTTCCTTTTGGGTTCAGGATCCAAACCTTGCCCCTACATGTATATAATCAATAATTGTTATGTTGCATTTTGAACATTATTATGATTATTTTCATTGTAATTTTTCTATTGTATTATTTCATTATATTATAAATTTTTTTAATGAATTTATTATTAACTTATGAAATTTAAATTATTTTTTGTTATATTTTTTTATATTTCTAGTAACAAATTTATCAATAAATCCTAATAGAGATTTGTAGGGACGTGGCACTAAAAACTCAAGTAAACATTGGACCTTAGATCGAGACAGGCCCAGAATGTGTCATTCTGAGAAATGGAGCCCAACTACGGAAGCACATACCTTGGAACAAGGGTAAAAGATGAAACAAGAAATCATCAAAAGTACCCCCAAGATCCCGAACTCCGGAAATCGACCAAACAGGGCCCACCACCCTCAGTCCAAGCATGAATGGACCACTTGAACCATCCGAGGTAAATGCCCATAGACGAAATACCAAAGGCATCCCACCGAGGTACGCACAATATCTTAGGACGTCTGAACTACCAAAGACATCCCATCGAGATAGCATAGCGTCCTAGAAAGCCCTCCGGATTTTCCTAATAAATCCATCGTGGTACACATAGCGTTTGAGGGAACCTTCTGGATCTTCCTAATAAATCCACAGCGATCCACCTGACACAATAAAATTTAATGCAACAGATAACTTATCAAAATAAAACAAGAAGCCCCAAAAGTCTTTGTTCATCAAGAAAAGATGAGCCCAATGGGACAGAAGGCCACCCAACCAAACCAGGACAGCACCTACTATGGCACATGCTAGAGAAGAAAATAAGGAGAATCAAGCACCAGATAAGGATGAAGAAGAAGGAGGAGGAAGAGTATAAAAAGGAAGAGAATACAAACGAAAGGGGGAGAAATACACAGAGTGAGAATTGTAATAGTGAAAATCATATGAATAGGAGCTTTTTTACATACTTTTATAAGAGTGAAACTGTAGACACCCTATTTCGTTCCTCGATTATAACGCATACCTTTTGCGCATGCGTCCCCTCAATGATGAACTATTTAAATGATGTGCATAACTCACTGATCTCTCTCATTTGACACTTTCTTATTTTATTTTTCAACCCCTTTATTTATTTATTTATAATTTTTACTATCAATCTTTATTTTAAGTGCATTTGAAGCTACAATTTTTAACCCATGCACGTTTGTCTTTTTTTTTTTTTTTTTTTTTTTCCTTTTTCCACAAAATCCTCAGTTTTTGAAAGTTATATCCAAAAGGTCAAGTTTTGTCCCTTAAGCTCCTTCTGTTAATTTAACTTAAAAACAATTGCATTTTGGGTCCGTTTGGATAGAACTTCTTTTGCTGAAACTGAAAACTAAAAACTGAAAATACTGTAGCAAAATAATTTTTAAATGTGTGAATAGTATCGTAGGACCCATTTTTAATGAATAAGTTGATAAAAACTGAGATTTGTGGGTTAAAATAGTTAAAAGTTGCGACTACTGTTCATGACCAGTAGCTATTGTCCCCTGAAATGAGTGCTGTGGCAAAAAAAAAAAAAGTGAAAACGTAGGAAACGCAGACGCACAAACGCAACGTGTATCCAAACCTCCTCTTTATTTCGAATGTACTGGCAAACCCAACTTTAGTGGTCTTTGCTTCTCAAAAAAAAAAAAAAAAAAAAAAAAAAAAAAACTTTAGTGGTCCAAAAAAAAAGGACACAAACAAAACAGAATGGTGAGACGTACATTTTCGGTATAGTGGACAGGCACCTCCCACACTAAGCAGGTCCGGCGTGCCCTCCTCTGCACGATTTTGGTCTTGGTTGTCATTCCACTGTTCCAGCGGGGCAATAGAGTGTGTGCAAACAAAAACGGATGGTAGGTGCGTGGATTTTGAATTTGAAAATAGAGAGTGGAGACCATATAAGGACAGGAAATAACAAGAGGAAGGGGGAGAAAGGAAAAAAAAGAAGAGGAAAAGAAAAAAAACGGAGAGACCATTTTGTTTTCCACTGGATTCAAGATCTACGAGACGGATTTATTTCTCATCTCTAAAAAAATCATTTTCATTACACCTTTTTGCATTCTAATTTTCAAAAAACACAAAAAAAAAAAAAAAAAAAAACATTGAGAGATTGAAATTTCTTGGGAGAAAACCCAGTACTGAGGGGGGACAAATCCCACACTGTACACGGATACTTCAGCACTTCTCCGTCAACCATCGCCGAAGGAGCGTCGCGTGGTGGGAGGACCATCCATCAGAGAACGCCGTTGTCGTCTCCGTTCGTCTCAACGGAGTCACCATCAAACTCGTCTAAGGGAGCTGGGTATGTTTTCAACCTTTCCACTCTTTAATCTTGCGTGATTCAGTGGTTTGAAGACATAGCTTTGCTGGGTATTTGCTTTTCAATCTGAATGTTAAAGCTTGTTGTCTTGTGAACAAAGAACAAAACTTGGTTGAAATAAAAGAAAGTTTTTTTTGATAACCAGTTAGATGTAATAAAAGAAGGGTAAAAGTGAAGTGGGGTTAAATCATGTCATGTGACTTCTTAAAAGTTGGACCCATGCATTGAAAACTTGTGATGAAGACATAGCCTCCTCTTTTTTTTTTTTTTTTTTTTTTTTCCACTGTAGCTAACTTCTACATGTTGCCTAGACCCATGTTGTTTCCAACAACTCCCATGATTTCAGTTTCTACAAACAAAATAAAAAAATATACTTTATTTTGCTACTTCAAATCAGAGGCAAGTTCTTGATTTCGGTTTCCACAAAAAAAAATAAAAATATACTTTATTATTATTACTCTTATTATCATTACTATTATTATTATTATTATTATCATTATTTATTATTATTATTTTTTTACTTCAAATCAAAAGCAAGTCTATGTCTTCGGTTTTCACAAACAAAAATAAGAATATGCTTTATTTTTTTACCAAGTCTATATTTTCGGTTTCCACAAATAGAAATAAAAATATACTTTATTTTCTAATTCAAATCAAAACCAAGTGACAAGCTAGTCTGATTAAGCTCCACTCTTTTCTTAGAAAAAATATAATCCCGCTGGTTCCCTTAAAACGAAATCTTCTCATGTTGCTCAGATCATGACTTGGAAGAGTTTAAGCTTACACATGTTTTCTTTTCCTTGACATGCTTGTTAATTTCTTTGTCATCTTTTTGTTTTGTTATTAACTTGCTGCTTCTTTTTATTATCGTTATCTTGTCTTATGATTTAGCTTTAGGCCACCATGTCATAAAATTAACTACTTGCTTGATTCGATGTAACGAATTCGATTAATAATATTGTGCCCATTGAACGATTAATTGAACACCAAATAGCCCTTACTTATTTAGTAGAGACCGATAGACATACCGGGTGTGCGTGGGTGCCTCATACCTTCCCACGATGTAATTTGACCCCCGAACTTGTCCTTGGTGGACGTAGACCATTTTCCTTATCCATTGAGTCAATCAAATAAAAAAGAAAGGGTTTTATTTCTTGTTTTATTTTCCCTTAAAAAAATAATAATAAAATAAGTGGCGACTCCTCAACTTTTTTCAAACTCATGATTTTTCTAATAAAAAATACTCTCAAGATCAAACCTTTCTTTTCTTAAAAACCCATCCCGAGAGGCGTCACGTGACCGTGTCCACAGAAACAGTCTTAGGATTCTTGTTCAAATTTCCCATTGTAGATTGATTTAAGCCCATAATCTAAATAAATTGTGTTTTTAAGCAAGCAATCAGGCATTAGTTAATTTCTTGCTTCCTCAAGATTCAATTACTTTTTATGTATTTTTAATTTTTTTTCATATCCAGATCAATATTTTCCAGTAGACATTCAAAATTAAAAATATTTACAAATAAAAGAACCACCATCTTAAAATATAAAATCATAATATGAAAATATTAAAATAAATTTGAAAGGATAAAAAATATAAACTAATTGAACAAATGTACTATTGCAACTTCACTTAATACAAGAATCACTCAACAACCTTAATGTGCCTAAATAAAGATGAATTCATATAACTTGATGAATTAATACTAAGTAAAGTAAGATTTATTTAATATAGAGAACCAAATATAAAATGTAACAAAAAAGAGATGAATTTTTATTTTTTTTATTTTTATAGTTTTAATTATTTACCTTGAGTAAAGCAATGCATGGTGAGGGAAATTAAAATTTAATTTCCAATTTTTAAGATGCTATTAGACATAGATTGTTTGGTATGTGCTATGTGAGTGATTGATTTTTGTGAGATTTCTTACAAAAATTTTAAATTCTAGCTGTGAGAAATTGATTGTCATTGATTATTTGGAATACTCACATCATTTTTTTTAATCAAATTAGGTTTCAATTGGATTTCAATTGGTATGCAATTTTGAGGTTCTTTTGAGGGATAAGTAAGAGAGTAGAATAATATGTTTTTATTCAAATGAAATGAATTATTGGCTCACAATTTTTGGGCTTTATTAAGATGGAGTTCCTAGGAAATGGCCCAGAGTCGGCCTTGTATAAAGTTTTACGGGGTTTTCAAGGTATCAATGCAATGGCTATTCATTTCACTATTGCACAATGCATATTCAATACAATAATAATTAAGTTTCAGTACCAACTTTTTTTGGGTTTTTCTCTGTTGCGTAAAGCTCACAAAGTTATTTGCCAAATGATTTTTACCTTTTGCAAGAAAAAAGAATTTCACGTGCTTCTACAATGAAAAATGAATCAACAAGAAACCATATTACAATTATCCAATGATTTAACAAAAAAGCACATCACCTTGTAGACATCAAAATTTTATGATGTATTCACAATCGTCCGATTGTTCATGATAAAATATTTGTGATCGAATTAATCTCCAATTGATGAGGTGGACGATCAGCAAATGAAATCAAGCCATATGGCAACATCAAATAAGAAAGCCATATGACAATGTCAGAAGAAAAGACCTATATGGAAAATTCTTATTAAATGGGAGACTAAATTAAATCCATAATTAGCTCTCAATAAATGCTGAGAGAAAATTCCAAATTAAATAAGATTGAGTTGCCTATAAATAGGGGCTTCTCATATGAGAAAGAGAGAACACTTAGAGAGAAAACACTATTGATACTCTGCCAAAATAGAGAGTCATCTCTAAAGTTCACAAGAATTCCATTGTTCATCAAGGCCTATTCCTCCTTCTTCAAATCAAAGTGGGGATTCTCCTTTAATCCAATTCGAGAGCAAGCCAACAGCCCTCGCATCAAATCAAGCACGTTCAACTATTCATTCAACTTGGAGACATCAAAGCACGATTCAAGATCAAGCTTCATAGTCCCTTCGGATCGTAACGTTTCTTGGAGATCGAATCAGAGGAATTTATTGTACTATTTCATTGTAAAGATTCATACAAAGGATTGTACTCACTTATAAACAAATCAATACAATTGATAATTTGTTACATTATTTCGTGATCGTGTGATTCTTCTTTTACGAAAATTGTGTGTACAAATTTCTGGCACGCTCGGTGGGACCTCTCTGCCTCTCATCTCTTTCTCCATCCTAGAAATCTTCAAGTCTCCAATTCACCAAGTTCAATGGCCTCGAAGAAGTCTCAGATTCCCATGAATGCTACCAAAAGCGTTGGGGGGTCAACAAGCAGCAGTACTTCCACAGGTCCCATGACTCGAAACAAAGCCAAGGCAATGAGGCTCCTCACATCACAAGAAGATGAGGGAAAAGCTCCTGTGACAAAACTCATAAGTACCCCAGCCCAACCAAAGACGGTTATCTCCTTGAGCACTTTGAGGACAAGCAAGCACACTTCCTCTAGGAAGGGAGATTCAGCATTCGTTCCAGAAGACTCGACAATAGGGAGCGAATATCACTATTCTGCATCAGATGCTGGGTCGAGTACTCCTTCACAGGCAGGTTCTTCCCAAGGATCCCCCCCGAGAAGTCACTTCATCTATCTTCTCAGAGAATTCTTCTCATACAATAGCTATGGCGACCATGATGACGGAGACTGCCACCATTGACGAAAAGATTGCTGAAATGGGACATGCTATAGCTAAGCTTACAAAGACCGTGGAGGAGGACCTTCAAATCGCCACGCTTATGAACAAGCTTGAGGTTCAAAATCGAGGAGAGTCTAGTAAAGGCCATTCTCACACGCATCAGCATACATCCCAAAATGCTTACACATCTTCTCCAAAGAAGGCTGGTGGTCCACAAGGGAGCTCTACCTCAATTTCATCTCTATCGGTTCAGCAGTTACAGGACATGATAACGAACACCATTCGAGCTCAATATGGTGGGGCACCACAAAACTCTCTGATGTATTCAAAACCATACACCAAGAGGATTGACATTTTACAGATGCCTGCGGGTTACCAACCTCCTAAGTTTCAACAGTTTGATGGGAAAGGGAATCCGAAGCAACATATCGCTCATTTCATTGAGACTTGTAATAACGTTGGTACGGATGGGGACTTGCTCACGAAGCAATTTGTGCGTACTCTTCGAGGAAATGCTTTCGATTGGTACACGGATCTTGAACCCGAGTCCATTGATAGCTGGGAGCAAATGGAAAAGGAATTCTTGAACCGTTTCTACAGTACTTGACGTACCGTAAGCATGCTGGAATTAACCAACACGAAGCAATGGAAAGATGAACCAGTGGTAGACTACATCAATCGTTGGCGCTCATTGAGTCTTGACTGCAAAGATCGCCTTTCCGAGTCTTCAGGATTGGCGATGTGCATCCAAGGTATGCACTGGGGGTTGCTTTACATCCTCTAAGGAATCAAATCTCACACCTTTGAGGAGCTTGCTACCCAAGCCCATGACATGGAGCTTAGTCTGTCTAGCCATGGAGAAAAGGGCTTACTTGTTAACCAACAGCATAAAGAGAAGAAAGATACGAGGAAGGGGGATAAGTCTTCTAGATCCATGGTTAAGGAATCTATGGCTGTTGCTGTGGAGCCGGTGAAGATCTCTAGTAAAGAGAATAAGAGAATGGAGAAAAGGGCCGGTCCAATGCAAGAGCGGGAGAAGCGTCAATTGACTTTGAAGGAGATGGAAGAAAAGACGTATCCATTTCTAGATGCCGACGTTCGAGGCATGCTCGAGGACTTATTAGAGAAGGATGTGATCAAGCTTCCAGAATGCAAGAGTCCAGAGGAAATGGGGCGTACCAACGACCCAAAATACTGCGTATACCATCGAGTTGTAAGTCACCCTGTGGAAAAATGTTTTATCTGAAGGACCTTATCCTAAGGCTTGCAAAGGAGGGTAAAATTCTTTTAGACCTAGAAGAAACTGCTGAAGCAAATCATGCTACGTTCTCTGTTGGATCCCCAATTTCTGTGAAGTCACCAACTCCAATGGAAGTGCGGTCCACCTTGCCATCAACATCAAGGGCATATTGCAAGCACATCCAATTTGGAACGCTCAAGCCTATGCACATGATGATAGAGCTAACGACGAATTGGTAGGTGATGAAGAGGGTTGGACTTTTGTGACCTACAAGAGACTCCGAAAATAGCGTAACCCAAAACCCCATGTTCCTTACAAGAAAAGGGAACTTCAAGCAAGCGATTCAAAAGTTGCTCCCAAGGGGAAGGGAACAAATGGTCTGAAGAAACAAAGAAAGGGAGCTTTTCCGAATGAGTTATTACAAAAGGAAGGCCCCCTATCGGTCACGCTGCATGAGTTTTTCCCTAAAGGCTTTCTTGCAAAGGGTCTAATGACAACCACTTACATGGTCTCTTGTCATGATGCTGACGATCAAGAAGACCTCGCTGAAAAGGAGGAAAAAGTGAACCTTGAAGAAATCAAAGTAACCAAGGAAGAGGGAAGTGAAACCCATGCCTTGGAAGAAGCGGTTGCTTTATGTGCTCATTGCTGCGACAAGATGACGTTTGCAGATGAGGATCTCCTATTGGGCTCCAAACCACACAATCGACCACTTTTTGTCTCAGGTTACACACGGGGGGAAAAAGTAAGCCGCATCCTCATAGACGATGAGTCTACTGTCAACATAATGCCCAAAGGAACAATGAGGCGCCTAGGCATATCCATGGAAGAGTTATCCAAAAGTCGACTCGTCATCCAAGGCTTCAACCAAGAAGGACAAAGGGCAATCGGCATGATTCGGTTAGATGTGACTATTGATGAGTTGAAAGCAAGACCTCTCTTCCATGTGATCGATTCGAAGACTTCTTATAACTTGTTGTTAGGACGACCATGGATTCATGGGAATGGTGTTGTACCTTCTACATTACATTAATGCTTCAAATATTGCGACAGCAAGCAAATAAAAGTGGTGACAGCAGATTTGCAACCATTTACAGTGGTAGAATCTCACTTTGCAGATGCCAAGTTTTACTTGGATTGCGACACAACTTCCGATGCACCACAAGAAGAGTCTATGGAAAAGAAGGAGGCAAAATGTAAGGAAGGAGGCGAGCCCCTCCCGAGAGGTCCCTAACCTAACTCTGAAGTGAGACAGAAGTTTCGTGAAGAGGAGAAAGAGGCACCTATGGTCTTACGATATGTGTCCGCATCTAAACAAAAGGAAGGGCAATCCTCATTCGGGTTGACGATGGGGACTAAGGATAAGTGTAAGAAGTCTATTCAAGAGGAAGATATTGCTATCCTTAAAAGTGATTTCACCTTGCTATTACCGAAGTTAGACCAAGTGGTGTCAACAAAACCCCCACTCAAGGGTTTCACTAGAGCCACGCGTAACCTTGTTGAAGAAGATTCATTACCAGTCAAAAGAACAGAAGAGGGTTTTGACCCTAAAACGTATAAACTCTTGGCAAAATCAGGATATGATTTCAAAAACCCTCCACAATTGGGGCAACTTTATTCAGATTACGTGGAAGAGAAGTCACATGGGCTTAATTCGACCCAAAGCAAATTGAAGCAACAAGGCTATGTGATTGAGATTCCTAGAATCGGGCTGAGGTATTCGTCACAAGAGCCAGTTCGAATCTCGGCCAAAGGGAAAGGAAAAAAGGAGACATCACAGCACATCACCTTTGAAGTTGAGGAGGAGGGGAAGCCGAAGCCCGTGTCAAGATCTTCTGTATTTGACCGTCTAGGAACATCTGCTCCTCAAGAGTCAGTATTTAATAGATTAAGCATTTCTCTCCTTACAAATGAAGGAACCTCACGTACACGTAAGTCGGCATCTGATAGGCATGGGTCTACGAATAGCTCAACTGACACCCCACGACCCAAGGAAGGGAAAAGTGGCCTACAAAAGAGAAATGGCACCGAAGCCTACAGCCTTATCCCTTCGCGCATGAAACGTGAGTTTATTGTAGAAAATAGTACAGGAAACTCCCTTAAAGTAAAGCGGCAGACTATTGTGCACACGCGAGAGCTTGAGAAGCAAGTTGACGATGGGGAGGAGGATCACGAGACACTAGTCCTTCCTTCTTGCCACATGATAGCGGAAATCGATTCCGAATTAGATGCATCAGATGATGAACCAGATGAAACCCCTCGGGCAATAGAAGACGGGGGGCAAGCAACTGTAGATAAGCTCAAAGAATTAAACTTTTACACTAGAGGAAGAAAGTAAATACTTTGAGCTTTTGATGGAGTTCAAAGATGTGTTCGCCTAGACGTATAAGGAGATGTCAGGTTTAGACCCAACAATTGCAGTTCACCGGTTAGCAATACAGCAAGGAATGCGCCCAATCAAGCAGGCCCAACGCCGTTTTCGACCGAAACTCCTCCCACAAATTGAGGCAGAAGTTAACAAACTCGAGCAGGCAGGGTTCATCCGGGAAGTACAATTCCCAAAGTGGAGTGCAAACATTGTCCTGGTCAAAAAGAAGAATGGACAAATTCGAGTTTGTGTTGATTTTCGGGACTTGAATAGAGCGTGCCCAAAGGATGACTTCCCACTTCCAAATACAGAGCTTATGGTTGATGCGACTATCGGTCATGAAGTATTATCATTCATGGATGGCTCATCAGGATACAACCAAATTCGAATGGCACCCAAGGATGAAGAGCTCACCGCTTTTCAAACTCCAAAGGGGATCTACTGTTATAAGGTGATGCCTTTTTGGCTCAAGAATGCTGGTGCAACATATCAACGAGCAATGCAACGAATTTTTGATGACATACTCCATAGAATTGTTCAATGTTATGTTGATGATCTAGTTGTTAAGACAAAGAAAAGAGGGGATCATTTGCGGGACTTGCGCATTGTATTTAATCGACTAAGGAAATACCAACTCAAAATGAATCCCCTCAAATGCGCATTTGGTGTCACGTTTGGGAAGTTTCTAGGCTTTATTGTTCGACATCGAGGTATTGAAGTGGATCAATCTAAAATAGACGCTATCCAAAGGATGCCCGAACCAAAGAACTTACGAGAGCTTAGAAGCTTACAAGGCCATCTTGCATACATTCGACGTTTCATATCGAATCTAGCAGGACGGTGTCAACCATTTAGTCGATTGATGAGGAAAGATGCCACCTTTGAATGGGATGAGGCTTGCAGGAATGCATTTGAGAGCATTAAAAGGTATCTGCTTAACCCGCCTGTCTTAGGAGTGCCTATGCCAGGAAAACCTCTAGTGCTTTACATTGCTGCACAAGAATAATCACTTGGGGCCCTCTTAGCTCAGAAAAATGAAGAAGAGAAAGAGAAAGCATTGTATTACCTTAGTCGAAAGCTAACTGGGGTAGAATTGAGGTATTCTCCAATAGAGAAGATGTGTCTTGCACTTTTCTTCTCCATTAAAAAATTAAGGCATTACATGCAAGCACACGTAATACACTTGGTTGCAAAGATAGATCCAGTAAAATACGTCTTGTCTAGGGCAATCATGTCTGGACGGTTGGCGAAATGGGTTGTGGCCTTTCAAGAGTTTGAAATCGCATATGTGCCCCAAAAGGCCATCAAGGGGCAAGCACTAGCAAATTTCCTTGCCGATCATCCTATTCCTGCCGATTGGGAGCTCTCAGATGATTTTCCAGATGAAGATGTATTGTACACAGAAGTCCTCCCACCTTGGATGATGTTTTTCGATGGGGCCACACAGCAAGAAGAATTCGGTGCTGGGGTTGTTTTCGTGTCGCCACAGAAACAAGTGTTACCATTTGCCTTTGTGCTTAGTGAACCATGTTCAAACAATGTTGCTGAGTATTAAGCCCTTATTGTCGGCCTCCAAATGGCCCTCGATATGAAGATCTCATACTTAGAAGTTTATGGTGATTCCAAGTTGGTAATCAATCAACTTTTGATACACTATGAAGTTAAACATGAGGGTTTGATTCCTTACTTTCAGATGGCTACGCAACTAATTGAGAAGTTTGACGAAGTTTCCTTGGAGCATATCCCCAGAAATGAGAATAGGATGGCAGATGCTATAGCCAACCTAGCTACCACTTTGGCTCTGTCAGAGGGTGAAAAGGCGAATGTCCCTGTCTGCAACCGGTAGGTGCTCTCTTACACGGAAGAATATGCGAGTGCGACGAATGCCATATCAATATCAATAGTGGAGGATGAGGATTGGCGCCAACCCCTAATTGATTACTTAGAACACGATAAGCTACCCGAAGACCCCCGCCACAAGACTGAGGTACGGCGAAGGGTGCCTCGTATACACTATAAGGGCACATTATACAGGAGATCTTTTGACGGTCTATTCTTACGATGTCTTGGCAAGGAAGAAGGTGATCAAGCCATGGAAGAAGCTCATTCAGGAGTGTGTGGCACCCATCAATCTGGCCCCAAATTGTATCACCGGATAAAACGAATGGGTTATTATTGGCCCACCATGGTCAAGGATTGTATGGACTATGCAAAGACATGTGAAGCATGCCAGCTTCATGCGAACTACATCCATCAGCCACTGGAGCCCCTACATCCTACAGTCGCATCCTAGCCTTTTGATGCATGGGGACTTGATGTTGTAGGACCATTGCCTAAGTCGTCGGGGGGTTACTTGTACATATTAGCTGCGACCGACTATTTTTCTAAATGGGCGGAAGCCATACCTCTCAAGGAAGTGAAAAAGGAAAATGTGGTGAACTTCATTTGAACTCACTTGATCTATCGGTATGGTATCCCTCGCTATATCATCACAGATAACGGTAAGCCATTCTAAAATAGTTTGGTGACCCAACTATGCGAGAAGTTCGAGTTCAAGCAACACAAGTCATCCATGTATAACGCGCCAGCCAACGGTCTTGCTGAGGCTTTCAACAAGACGCTTTGTAATTTGTTGAAAAAGGTAGTAGAGCGCTCGAAGAGGGATTGGCATGAAAAGATTGGAGAAGCTTTATGGGCATATCGAACAACATACAGGACACCCACGCAAGCCACGCCGTACTCATTAGTATATGGTGTCGAAGCAGTCCTGCCTTTAGAGCGACAAATTCCATCACTTCGAATTGCTATCCAAGAAGGGCTCACAAATGAAGAAAATGTGCGATTAAGACTCGAAGAGTTGGAAGCACTTGATGAAAAGAGATTGGAAGCTCAACAACGTCTTGAATGCTACCAAGCGCGGCTTTCGCGAGTGTTCAACAAGAGATTCCGACCTCGATCTTTCCAAGTAGGGGACCTAGTACTTGCAATGCGAAGACCCACAACATCTCTCACAAGATTGGGAACAAGTTCACATCAAAATGGGATGGCCCTTATGTCGTGTAGGAGGCCTACACTAATGGTGCTTACAAGATAGTCGATGGAGATGGCCTGAGGGTAGGTCCCATAAATGCAAAGTTCCTGAAGCGATACTATGCATGAAGTTTTGAAGTTGCTCCTTGGTAAGAGCTTAAACTGCCCACCCAAAAAAAAAAAAAAAAAAAATCCCACTAGGTTGAAAACCTTGAAAGAGGCGACCTAGGCAAAAGTTAGGGACTAAAAAAAAAAAAAAAAAAAAAACTACTCTCTTGAACTACGTTATGACTTGATCCCTTTTAGGTACGTAGGCAGCTTGGTATTCGTTACTAAGTTCAGTCACATATGTACT
This sequence comes from Notholithocarpus densiflorus, assembly GCA_030021035.2. Classification (NCBI taxonomy): domain Eukaryota; kingdom Viridiplantae; phylum Streptophyta; class Magnoliopsida; order Fagales; family Fagaceae; genus Notholithocarpus; species Notholithocarpus densiflorus. Next base: position 4,961,783 of record JARYZH020000021.1, on the reverse strand, counting down.
TAAAAAAAAAAATTTTTAAAAAAAAATCCTTTGAACTACGTTATGACTTGATCCCTATTGGGTACGTAGGCAGCTTGGTATTCGTTACTAAGTTCAGTCACATATGTACTTAAAAATAATAATAATAATAAGTCCTTTGAATTACGTTATGACTTGATCCCTTTTGGCTACGTAGGCAGCTTGGTATTCGTTACTAAGTTCAGTCACATATGTACTTAAAAAAAAAAAAAAAAAAAAAAAAAGCAAACATTGATCTGGAGATAAATGAATTTTTATTAATAAAGAGATAGGTGTCGTTACATTGTAATGACTACATCAATGAAAAAAAAGATTAGCTTATCCAATCTAAATGCCTCAACTCCTCTTTACTAGTCTCTAGTAACTCTTGTAGCCCTCTAAGTTTTGCATCATCAGAAGCTTCTAAAGTTGGAGTAGCCTCAATCTTGGAAACCTCCCCCTTGATTTGAGAAATGATCACTTGTTGCTGGGCTAGCTCTGAATCACAAAGGGTGCTTGATGCTGTAAACTCTGCCTTTTGCATTGAAAGCAACTCAAGTTCCTTCTTCAATTCAATCTCTCTAGCTAAGGCCTTGTCTAAGTTCGCCTTGATTGAAATTTTCTGATTGATCTTAATGGCTTCCGAGTCGAGGGCAAGAGTGAGACGATGCCGAGTGTCTATGAGCTTCTGTTCCTTGTCTTCAAGCACGATGCCTTGTGAAAGAGCATGATGGAGGGAAGAATATCGGTCTGCATCATCCATATATTTCGAAATACGCTCTCTTAAAGGCATTGCATCCACAACTTTTATTTGTGTGATAACTTGGAGAATCTTCTCGACTCCATCCCTAAGTGAAGTCACCAAAGTAAAAGGGGTTTTGACAACCTTCTCAATTAGGTCCCCTCCTAATGTTTTTGCACGCTGTCGATCAGCCTTCAAAATCAAATCATTGGGTTCAAACTTTGTGACAGTTAAATTGGCCGGGATGCTCGAACTACACATAATGGATTTATTTCGAGTCACATCCCTTAAAGGCATGTGAATAGGGTCAAAAGAAGGAGTGGCGTTAGTCTTCCCCGAACGTGATGGGTCAATTGCCTTAGTAGCCAAATTAAAGGTTGTCGGACCTTGAATGGAAAACTCACTCGTAGAAAGGCTAGTGGCAACTAGTGTACACTTCTCTCCTGCTCTTTTCAAAGGATAATTGTCATCCTGCATTGGAAGAATACCAAGACTGTCATTCTCAAAAAGTTCTTGGATGCCAAAAATAGCTTCAAGGTCATCGTGAAGGTAACAAAGGTCTTTAATGGATTCAAGATCAAAATCATCAAAAAGAGAATTAAAACTCACTTGTGCACTACCACTAGAAGGGTCGGGAAGCGAATTTATATCGACACCATGGTCAGTCGCCTGGGTGACCCCCTCATGATCCAAATTCTTGCTGGGATTGTCCCTCTGCCTTTTGCGTCTCCAGTGAGAATCTAAGTTGCCACTATTCCGCTTAGAATTTGACGCGTCCTTACCCTTGGTCACCTCCACGTCTTGAGGCATTGAGACTATGCAAGAAGGCCCACGCTTAGGAGAATGTGCCTTGTCCACGCACGCCCCTCCTAAAGACTTATCGATAGCCTCCGAAATCCCAAAAGAGGGCTTCCCATCGCTTCGGTGCTTCACGGGCTCAACTACTTCATTGGGCTGTTTTATTTTGAGTTTTATCTTGCTTGGGTTAACATTCCCAATTGGTTGCTCAACCCTACTTGAAAAGAAACCATCAGATCTTCTAGCCCACCAACTCATATAGTCCTTCGTGCACGGAGCCCCGTGCTCAGATGGGCAGGTAGGGATTAAGAACTGTGAAAGTCCTCATTAAGCTCCCCAGGGATGTGTTGATTGAAACCGAACTGTCGACCAAAGCGATGAGGGCTATATGGTTCAACTATACATATACTTCCGCGACGAGAGGCCAAGTAGCTGGAGCGTTGGCTAATGAAGTAATCTGCATAAGAGCTAGGTAGCTTGTCATCATCCACTAGAATCTCTCGATGGCCTTTAAAAAGGCCCAAGTGATGAAACTTGAAGCTACTCATGGCATGAAATAGCTTACGGGCAGTAACCTCGTCGTAATGCTTGGTTGCACCTTCTTTGGAGTATCTAAACATGCGCGAAACAGCCTTGGAGCGAGACCCTTCAAGTTCAAAGTGAATGTCGAAGTATTCAGCCAACCAAGCATTCAAGTAGTGTGCAGGAAAAGTGGCATCACATTTACTAGGAGTCTTAGAAGACACAATTTCATTCAAGCCCCTATAAATGTTGGCCAGGACTGGGACTGCAAGACAGTATCTCTTACCACAAGCCATCGCACTTGCGCTCTTGAAAACACCAGGCTTGATTAAGTTTGGTCCCCCGTCAGGAAGAGCGAACTCACACAGCCAACACGAGATCAAAGCAGCTAACCAAGTCTCTTCTATAAGCCTTTTCTCCACTTTGAGCACATTAAAGGGAGCCTCGTCTTCTTTAGTCAGAATTCTGGGGGCATCGATTTTACCAGAGGGGTTATGAGATTGCTTGCCTCTTGCATTCCTCTTTATTGACCTTCTAGTCAGCAGTATCTGATATTTAGACTCGCCACGGAACCAAAACTTCACCCATGCGGCCGTAGTGACCAAGTGCGAACCACCAAGCTCAAGACTCAGGTGATGGAAGGCGGCAAATAGATGACAACAACATGAGGGGAGAGATGATATGTCTTTTGAGTTTGGAACGACCTCTTCGTAAAATGAATCGTACACAGGAAGCCCACCGATCGAATGCAAGTCCCATAAGCTAATGGAGACCTCTCCTACATATGTGTGCAATGTGTTTGTAGCTGCACACCAACACTCTAGGAAGGCTTGCAGGACATGGGTGTTCCGATCATATGTGAATAACGATGCAAGTAGCGGCTCGTAAAGATTGGCATCACTTAAGACTTTAGTATTGCGACTCAATATGTCTTCTAGCCACTCCCAATATTTAGGGAGGTAGGAAAACTCACCCCTATATTGGAGTGGAGGGGTCTTGGAAGAAGGTAGGGCCCATTGCACTTCTCCCGCACTTATTCGACGACCAAGGAGAGGAAATGGATCGACATGGTTCGCAGTTGAGTGAAGGTTGTAGGCCAAAGTAAACGTCCTCGAAACGACATGCGAATTCTTTCTAATAGGGTCGTGTAGTTCGTGAGATGCTTCAACCCACCATTGAGATAGACTCGGAGAACGAGGAATGGCAGTAGACGAAGATGAAGGGACACTGCTACCAAGTGGATGGACTTTGAAGACAATGCTTTTCTCTAGGGGTTCGTTTGTAGAGTGCAAGAGAGTGATGGATTGATCACTGGGAGTCCTCGATGAGTCGTAAAAGATGACCATGATGAAGTGCACTTAATGGCAGCCATTTGGAGAAGACGAAGCTCGTAGAGGTCACGACTTGAGCAAACGTAGAAGAGTCACAAAGTCGAGCAAAGGGTTGGCAAGCCTGAATCACCTGACACACCTGACAGCAAACCAAAGGAAAGGATGAATACCTTTTTCATTCAAATGCTCTTTACTAATAAATTTATAAAATAAATAAACAAATAAATAATAATAATAATAACAAAAAAAAAATAAGAAGCACGGCTTATTAGAAAGAAGGGGCATGTGTATTCAGATTCAAACTCATTCGACATTAACGTGCAAACATCGTGTGTAGGTGTTGAAATAACCATATGATGGACACGTAGATGCTTGCATTAACATGCATGTGAAGAGAAGGACACATAGAGGCTTGCATGTCCATTATCCAAACTTGGAAAACCATGCTATAGCATTTGGTTATTAGGCGTGGCATTGAAGTTCAAGGCTACAAGGAAACCATGTGTCCGCATGGGGGCATTGAAGCTTTAGGCGTGTATTTAGTGTGCACCTTGGTTGTCAAGTGAAGATGTAGGCAACAGCACAAAGTCTAAGAGGAAGGCAGCAACGCAAAGTCCAGGATGAAACCGCTGATGCTCGAATCCGCAAGACCCTGAAAGAAGAGGAGCGTAGTTCAAAGATGAAGCAGAAATCTCACTGCAGTATTGCCTCCAAGAGATAAAAATTGGTGCTTGAATCTGATATGTGGCTCTCTCAATGCTCCAACGCCAACAGTCGCGAGGTGGAGACAACGGATACGCGAACAGAGCTACGCACCTATGGTTGTGGAACAAAGGCAGTGACGAAGGCAGTGAGAAGGATGCGCCGACGAAGCTCTCGCAATGATAGAAGTACACGCCGACGAAGCTCTCACACTACAAAGGCAATGGTGAAGGCAGTCAGAAAGGTGCACCGACGAAGCTTTCGCACTGATGGCCGCAAGATGAAGGCAGTGAGAAGGTGGCGTAGATGAAGCACTCACACCAATGGTCACGAGACAAAGGGCAGTGGAATGGATGCGCTGCTGAAGCTTACACCCCATGTCCGAGGAAGGCAAGAAGATTGCTGTGCTCGAATCCGACGGACGCCAAGATAAGAAGGACAAGATGGTAGACTCGCTTGAAACTGAGGCTTGGCTCACACAGTACCAGCTTCTATGACCTTGGCTCACGCAGTGCCAACTTCTATGACCTGCACAGAGTAAATCAAGGGGTTCAAAAAAAAAAAAAAATATATATATATATATGAAGACAAGCATAAGGAAGAATGAGAAAGAGAGAAGATGCCTGCTACGGCTGAGGAAAAAAAAAAAAGAAGAAGAGAGAAACGGCGCTCAATTTCCTCTAACCCGTAAAACATTAAGTCCTTTTATAGGGGTGGCACTCACAAGAAACCCTTGTAATTTGTAAGGGTGCGGCTAAAAAAAAAAAAAAAGCTTGCCGAGCAAGACAATTGTGGCACCGACCTGCCTAACAAAACTAAGGTAGGCTTGCAAGGGGAAGTCTTTAGTGTGTGATCAGACCCGTGAAAGTGAAGCCCCAGTGTTCAAAAAAAGGGGTGTGTCCTCCATGTGGTAAAGCAATGAAAAGATACCTTGGATGGCAAAGTTGTAATATACAGCATTGGATGAAAGAGGCCCAAATTGCGCTTGGATGAAACCCGAGTGTACCAGTAAAACCAAGTCCATTTTAAAATAAAATAATAATAATAATTGTGCGCGCCTCAGATGGGGGGTAGGCCCTAACCTCACCTGGGCTCACAACTTATTTGTAATGTGGGTTTAGGATTTCCTACGTTGGGTAGTTCTCGGCACAGAGACTCAACCAAGCTGTTTCTTCCCTTCTCTCTCTCTGAATCACTCTTTCTTTCTACTCTCTGTTTTCTTCAGACCCTTTCCACCACCCAAAGTCAGAACCCCTTTCTCCATCTCCAACTTCTCATATTTATAGCCTTAGATTAGTGGAAGGATCATGATTATATTCGTAACTAGTGCGATAAGGGGTCCAATATCATTAATTGTAGGTGGGTTTTAGGTGAGAATGGCTTTGGAAATGGTTCCCACTCCAGTAGATGTGCTCGACAGCGATATTCCCCAAGGCACTGCCGGGCACGTAAGCGGTGGTGAGACTAGACGACTGCAACTTTGCTCGGTGACGACCTGCCGAACAAAGGCTGCCCGTTCGTTGGGCTTCTTGAATAACTCTGAGTGTGGGCTCGTAGCTTTTACGGGTGTGGACTGGGATCTTGGGCCGGGTGAAAGTCGAGGCTTTGGGCCATATCGTCGACCCATGTCCTAAGGCCCAAATGGGCTTGGGTATCGGGGGGCCGCACATTAGCCCCCCTTGATTCATGTTCGGCCCTCGGGAACGAATCAAGGAACTTGAAAGGCAGCGGTTACCCGTACAACTCAACGGGTGCATTTTGGGACGGTTTCAGAGATCAATCAATGCATTTCTCAAAAGGCGCGTTGCGTCTGACCTCCCATTTCGGCTGCCATCATTGCCTGTCGGTTCGCGTGTCAGTTGTCTTTGGTATTCGTAAGGTTTTATCGCCCCATTATTGCTAATTAATCTCCATTATTGCTCATTAGTTGATGCTTATTCTTCCCTTGCTTCTATAAATAGCCCGTTTTTACTCTCTTTCTCACTTTTTCACTCTCCTTCCCTTGAAATTTCTCTCTGTCGAGCATTTACTTGCGCCATTGTTCGTCAACCCAGAATCTTCTCCTCCCTTAGAGCCAAAAGTAAGTCTGCTTCCCCTTTCCCTTGTTTTAATTTCATTTCTTTGAGTTCTCCCTAGTTCTAATCCCTTAAAATGGGTTATGCTCATCTTTTGAACGCTGGGGCCTCCTTAGCCACCTTTAGGCAAAAGTATAGTGTCCTTGATGACATGGAGGTGGCGTATTGCCATGAAAGTGAAATCGTCCTCCACAGAGGGGCGGGCACCGCCTTTTTCCCATTGATTTCTATTCTAGAGGGTGGGGTTAGGTTTCCCATAGACCCTCTCTTGCTCGTCACCCTTAGATACTACGGGTTAAATCCCAACCAACTCCCCCCAAATTTTTACCGAGTAGTGAGTTGTGTGAGTAGGTTTAACCAAACGTTTGATCTGCAATTAAACCAGCATGACATAAACCACATGTACAGCTTATGTGGAAAGAAGAAATCTAATTACTATTTAAAGGTTAGAGATATGAGGGTACGGCTGATTTCGTGACTACCGGACTCTAATAGAAATTCTGCCGGGGAATACGTCCGGGTGCGTGACAAATGGTTTGCCGGTGATGTCCCTCCCCCTCTCTCACAGCGTGAAGTGGGTTCGTTTCGATCTACAATTTATTCCCCTTTTCCTTTTATAATTGTTTTATTTACCCGAATATTAACTCGTTCCCCCTTTTTTCGTTGCAGACGGATCAGTGTTCACCCAAGACGTCAAAACGGTTCATGTACGGGACCTAAATTTCGTACTTAGGTCCGAGATTTTTGTCCATTGGGACGGGCAGCTCCGGGCATCCCATCTCATACTTGGTGTAGACCCTGTGTATTCTACTTGGCAATCGTTCAGCTAAGCTCTCTTAGTGGATAGCCCCCTGCTTTCTTATATAGATGTTCGGCACGCAAACTTCCTGCCTCCAAAGTTTATAGTAGGTGAAGCTCGGGATATTGGCCGGCGTTATACATGTTCGGATGAGCTAGCTCCTATAAGAGATGAATCGGCCGAACTAGTGTCTCGCCGTCTTCGGGAACGCGCCCACGAAGCTATTCAGCAAGAGGAGCTTGCCGAACCTGAAGCTCCTGTTTAGGAAACCGAACACGCAGCCGCAGAATCTAGTGATTCCTCCAGAACACATCCTACCCGTGGTGAGGAAATGGTGACCCGCAGGACTTTGTCAGTTAGCCGGTTTATTCCTAGTGCTCGTCCGGCCGCGTAGCAGCAGCCCCCTTAGGGGCATGGCCAAGCCCCTCTTGCTCCTTCTCCTGCTCCTCCTCCTCCTGTATGGACTTGAAAAAGACCATGGACTGTAGAACAGACATCTACCAATCTGGGCGGTGCTCAAACCCAAACCCCCCCTCAACCATCAAGGGGTGTTACTATCCACGAGCCTCCGGCCCAGGTCGGGACACAAGTGGCGTCTTCCTCCTGATCAGTACTGACATGGCAGCCTAGTTTTGAGCTGGATAATATGCCTCTCCCTACCAATGCCAGTGTTCGGGTATGGGAGAAGGGAGAAGGGGGCCGCATTGCCCAAAGCTTGGTTCACGGTCTCCTTCTACCTGAAGACGTGAGCGCTTTTGTAGACGGGATTGATGAGTCCATGGGGAGGAGGCTTCAGTGGCATACTATAGCGGTAACCTCTCTTTCCTTGTATATTCTTCTTTCATATGCTTTCATTATTGTCGTATATACTTTTCTATATTGTCGTGCATGTTTTTGTCGTTTAATTAGGCCGCTCAACTAACTCACATCCTGAACGAGCGGTTGAAGGACCTCTCTGAGGAGGTGGTCCGGGAAAAAGCTGGTAGGGATGCAGCCACCAAAACAACTAAGGATAAAATAAAAACCGTTGACGCTACCGAGAAGAGAGCTGCCGCCAAAAAGAAGGCCCGGGCGCTGTTAGAAAAAAGATTGGAGAAGCTGACAACGAAACAAAATGAAACGGACTTAAAGCTGGCTGAAGCGGCAAGCCTGAACGTTGCCCTAACCGAGAAGCTGGTTGATTTGCAGGCCGCTTTGGAAGCTTGTGAAAATAAATGGTATAACGAAGGATTTGCTGATGCTGAGGAGGGTGTGGAACCGGTTGTAAGGGAGGCTTGGCAATTATCTTTCCAAGAAGGTTGGATGACTGCCCTACATGCTTCAGGAGTGCCCAAAGACTCCCACTTAAGGGATCCTGGCCTGATCCCCTTCCCGGACTCCCTCCCAATTACGCATAACCCTACGGGACCAATCGATGAGGAGGAGACAGACAGTCTGAGGGAGCTGGTGGAGCAAATTGATGCCTACGTGGAGGTGATTGGGATGGAAGCTACCAGCAACCCTCTCGCTAACAACCAGTCTGGTGAAAATGCTCAATACCAACCTCCTATCTCTGAGTATCAGCCTTTCGAGACGGCGACCGAGACACAGCCTGTGGACCTTACCGTTTGATTGCCCAGTTTACTTTTCGTTATTTCGCTTTCCTTAGGCAACCTTTCACTTAAGTTTATTTGCCTATGTCACCGGGATGTGGTGACTGAACAATTATTTAATTTTCGGGTTTGATTTTTACGTCATCAGGTTTCGATGACAAGACAATTAGCTCTTTTATGCTCGATTTTGACTAAGGTTTGTTTTCCGATCATTCGCCTTGGTTGTTTTTATAAATGTCGAATAATATGCTTGCCCCTTTGTTATATATTTCTCTTCTTTTTTCTTTTTACTTTTTTTTTTTTTTTTTTTTTTCGTGCACATGTTTTTAGTATTAGATTTCCCCCGCTCAATAGTGTTGATTGGGGTTTTTACTTGCTTGGCTATTGTAATCGGGCCAAGAGGCAGGTTTCTGTCTTTAAGAAAAGTTTTTAGATTAAGGTTTCCTCCTACTCGGTGATGGGAATCGAACCGAGAAACGGGCATCTGTCCTTAGGGAAAAATCTTTAGATTAAGGTTTCCACATGCTTGGTGATAGGGATTGAACCGAGAAGCAGGCTTCCGACCTTAAGGAGAATTCTTAGATTAAGGTTTCCACCTGCTCAGTGATAAGGATCGAACTGAGAAGCAGGCTTCCGTCCTTAAGGAGAATTCTTAAATTAAGGTTTCCACCTGCTCGGTGATAAGGATCGAACCGAGAAGCAGGCTTCTGTCCTTAAGGAGAATTCTAAGATTAAGGTTTCCACCTGCTCGGTGATGGGGATCGAATCGAGAAGCAGGCTTCCGTCCTTAAGGAGAATTCTTAGATTAAGGTTTCCACTTGCTCGGTAATAGGGATCGAACCGAGAAGCAGGTTTCCGTCCTTAAGGAGAATTCTTAGATTAAGGTTTCCACTTGCTCGGTGATAGGGATCGAACTGAGAAGCACGTATCCGTCCTTAAGGAGAATTCTTAGATTAAGGTTTCCACCTGCTCGGTGAGAGGGATCGAACTGAGAAGCAGGCGTCTGTCCTTAAGGAGAATTCTTAGATTAAGGTTTCCACCCGCTCGGTGATAGTAATCGAACCGAGAAGCGGGCTTGCCACCAACTCAGATGGAGTTAGTGAAGTTGAATACGACAACATGGACGAAACACAATAATACATGACTAAACATTACCACATTATATTTGATCTACTCCTCAATTTACAATCGATTAGTGATAAAACCTTTTTAAATTGTAGACGTTCCACGGTCGAGGGAGCGGTTTTTCGTCTAAGCTTTCTAGGTAATACGCCCCTGCGCCCGCTATAGCAGTAACTCTATAAGGTCCTTCCCAGGTAGGGGCCAGCTTCCCGGCGTTTGTGTCTCGCATATTCCTTACTGCTCTCCGTAGCACCAGGTCCTCAGCACTGAACTTTCTCATCTTCACATCTCGGTTGTAACGCTGAGCAAGGCTTTGCTGATAGTCGGCCAGCCGTATAGTTGCTACTTCCCGGAACTCATCCAACATATCCAAATGCTCAGTCATCATCAAACTGTTTTGGGCCGGATTGAATCCGCCCACAACACACTATGCAATTCTTCGGCCCACCTGCCTTTTGCACCGTCCAACCTTTTTTTTTAATCCATTCAAAATTGTTTTATTAACAGGTTCAGCTTGCCCATTGCTCTGAGGATAGGCCGGGGTAGAGTATATGTTTTTGATGTCGAGATTGCAACAAAATTCGCGGGAGGCCCTGCTATCAAACTGCAAACCATTGTCGGAAATAAGAGAGTTCGGTACTCCAAATCTAGTAACTATATTCTTCCATACGAACTTTTTGACATCTACATCTCGAATGTTAGCTAAGGCTTCTGCCTCTGCGCATTTAGTGAAGTAATCTATTGCTACTAAAACAAACCGCCTGTTGCCCGTTGCTCGGGGAAATGGACCCAGAATATCCAGCCCCCACTGTGTAAAAGGCCAAGGGCTGCTGACTGGATTCAGGCGGGCTGCTGACTGGATTCAGGCGTCTTGCTGGCTGGTGCATCAAGGGGGCATGCTTTTGGCACCGCTCACACCTTCGTACATATTCAGCAGCATCTTTTTGCATCTTCGGCCACCAAAATCCCCGTGTCATTGCTCGATATGCTAACGAACGTCCCCCTACATGGCCGCGCCACACACCTTCATGTAGTTCAGCTAGCAGTTTGTTTGCTTCCCCAGGGCGTAAGCATAAGAGATATGGCCCCCCGAAGGACCTCCGATATAGCTACCTTTCCGTCGACAACCAATATCGAGGGGCTACCCGACGAACTTTGCCAGCCTTTTTCTCGTCGTCCGGGAGACGATCTTCAGCTAAGAAGTCCATAATCAAGTCCATCCAACTCGGCTCGGTCGTTGAAACTGCCATAACACTAACTCCGGCAATGCCAACGTCGGTTATGGTACTAATACTCGATTCCATTATAAGATTTATTTTGATCATTCGGGGAACGTCATCAGTCATTGTCGAGGCCAGCGTAGCCAAAGAGTTGGCATGTCTGTTCTGCCCTCGGGCTATCTGGACCACTTTTGCCGTAGAAAACTTGTCCATGACCTGTCTTACCACCCGTAGGTACTCTTTCATCCGTGAATCGCGAGGCTCGAAACTGCCCCGCACTTGGTTAACCACTAGCCGTGAATCTGAGTAAGCCTCCACTTCCCGGGCACCCATGCCTAGGACGGTGTTTAATCTAGCGAGCAAAGCCTCATATTCGGCCTCGTTATTGGAGGCCCTAAACCCCAACCTGAATGAATGCTCCAACCGTATTCCTTCTGGAGTGATAATCACAATCCCGGCACCAGCCCCCATGGCACTCGAGGCTTCGTCCACAAACACCCTTCATGGGCGGCACTCCACGTGATAAACCATCTCTCCCCTTCAGTCCTGGGAGAAAATTTAGCCACGAAATCCGCCAACACCTGCCCTTTCACCGAATTTCTTGGTTTGTACCTTATGTCGAAGGCCCCGAGCCGGGTTCCCCATTTAGCAATCCACCCCGTGAAGTCAGATCTCTTTAACAACGACTGCAGAGGATACCCTGTCAATACATATATGGTATGAGCTTGGAAGTAATGGGGTTACTTCCTTGTGGCGTGAACTAGAGCTAATATCAACTTTTCCAAAGGCAGGTATTTGGTCTCGGCGTTGACCAGGGCCTTGCTGATATAATACACAGGATGTTGTACTCCTTGATCTCTCAAAAGCACGGCACTTACGGCGTGGTCGGAAACTGATAGGTACATGAATAAGTCCTTCCTGGGGTCCGGGGCTGTCAACATGGGTGCCTGCGTCAGATACTCTTTCAAATTCTGGAAAGCTCTTTCACATTCATCGTCCCATTGAAATCCCTTCCACTTCCTCAAGAGTTGGTAAAATGGCTGGCAACGATCGGCGAACTTAGAAATAAACTGATTAAGGGCGGCTAATATTCCAGTCAACACTTGCACCTCTTTGGGATTGCTCGGAGGTTTCAGACGCTTTATGGCTTCTATCTGTTTGGGATTGACTTCAATTCCTCGACCAATGATTAGATATCCTAGAAACTTGCCGGCACCTACTCTGAAAGCGTATTTCTCGGCATTAAGACGTAACTTATGCTGCCGGAGCACTTCGAACACCCCCCGGAGATCTTCAATATGCCTAATTTCCTGTTTACTCTTTACTACCATGTCGTCAATGTACACTTCAACCGTGCGCCCTATCTTATCTCGAAACATTCTCGTCATCATCCGCTAATAGGTCGCCCCGGCATTCTTTAACCCAAAGGGCATCACGGTGTAGTGGTAGTTGGCATCCGGAGCAATGAATGCAGTCTTTTCTCTGTCCTCGGGTGCTAGTGCAATCTGATGATACCCTTGAAAGGCGTCTAGGAAGCTCATCCTTGGGTGCCCGTACGTGGAATCTACCAACTGATCAATCTTCAGCATAGGGAACGGGTCTTTTGGACATGCTCAGTTTAAATTTGTGAAATCTACACATACTCTTCATTTGCCGTTTTTCTTCTTTACTACGACGGTATTCGCCAACCATTCCGGGAAATAAATTTCTCTTATTGCCCCAGCCTCTTTCAGCTTTTGAACTTCCGACTTTACCGCTTCGATATGCTCCCTGGCTGATCTCCTCTGTTTCTGCTTCTTAGGAGGAATTGATGGGTCTACATTGAGTCTATGGGCAATGAATTCGGGGTCAACCCCGGGTACTTCGTACGGAGACCATGCAAACACATCCACATTCTGTATAAGTAACAACAGCATCTCTACCTTATCCTGCCCCCCCATACTCGCTCCTACTTGAAAATACTTACCAGTGTCTGGTACTATTTTGACCTCGATCAACTCCTTGGCACAACTAGCCCCCCTTTCCCATTGGCGCTCCTGTAATTGCTATAACGATGCCTCCTCCGTAGCTCGTTTTTGTTCAACCTGTTTGTCCTTTCAGCTAACCACAGTGACCAGGCATTGCCTAGTAACTTTCTGACTTCCCCTGACTACTGTCATGCGTTGTTCGGTAGGAAACTTAATCTTTACATGTAATGTGGACGGTACAGCCCCCATGGCGTGAATCCATGGTCTTCCCAGGATTGCCGTGTATGGGGAGAACGAACTGACTACGATGAAGGTCACCATCACTTCCTTTCCTTCCATATTCACGGGGAGGGAAATTTGGCCCTCAGGAATCACAACCCTTCCGCCGAACAAGACGAGCGGGGTGTCATACTTTATTAAATCCTGATTCTTCAACCTGAGTCCCTTGAACAAATCTGGGTACATTACGTCGGCCCCGCTTCCTTGGTCTATCATCACCCTTTTTACCAAGAAACCACTTATCCTTGCTGTGACTACCAATGTGTCGTTATGCGGTTGAATCGTTCCTTCCAAGTCGTCTTCATTAAAAGCGAGAGTCTCCCGAGCAAGTTTCATCTTCTTTTCTGGTGGTGTCTTGTCCGGGGAATTTTCTGCAGGCACAACAGCCAATACCCCTCTTTTGGTCACGGCCGTGCCCCTCGGGGCGGCGTGGATCACTTCAATCACTCCCAAGGGCGGGGAGAGAGGGTTTATTCCCTGCTGAGCGCCATGCCCGGCACCCCGATCCCCGGAATTTACTACAAATTCCTTCAAATGTCCTGCTTTCACCAACTGTCCTAAATGGTCTTTCAACACCCGGCACTGCTCGGTTGTATGCCCTTTATCTTTGTGATAGGTGTAGTAGAGGTTTTGGTTCCTTCGAGAGGGATCACCCCCCATCTTGTTCGACCACCTAAAGTAAGGTTCGCTCTTGATTCGATCTATAATCTTGTGCACGGGCTCTTTAAATGTCACATTCACTTCTCCCAGCTGCCATTCCGGCTCTTGCATCCTCAAATCCTTTCGAGGACTCGACTGAAAACCACTCTGCTGAGGACGATTCACCAACGGGGCTTTACCTTTACTCTGCATCCTATCATCCTCCAAGCGCTTATACTCCTTAATACGTCTCATGAGCTGTCTCATATCCTCGGGAGGCTTCTTCGTTAATGACTCTCTAGCTCGCAATCCTCGGGCAGCCCCATCCTAAAAGTGTTTGTTGCAATCTTCTCGTTTCCCCCACCAATTTCATTATAGAGTTCCCAGTACTGACTTGCGTAACTATGAAGGGTTTCCCCGACCCTTATCTTCATAGACAGTAAAGCATCCACTGGCTGTGGCACCCGACTGCAAGTCACGAACCAGACACCGAATTCCTAGATCAGCCTGGTGAAGGTGTGAATGGAGCCTTTCCGTAACCCATTAAACCATCTCAGAGCGGTCGAGCCGAGGCTTGAGGGAAAAACCTTGCACATCAGCACATCATTGTGTGAATGCAAAGACATCATATGGATATAATGGCTGACGTGCTCCACCGGGTCCGTTTTCCCGTCGTAGGTATTGAAAGGTGGGCGTGTAAATCGGCTCAACATTGGGGCGCGCTTAATATCATCCGAGAATGGCGATCGAGCAGCTCTTCGTAAGGCACAGCTCATTGCATCTATGGCGGCATTATGGGGTCGCCGCTCTTTGGGGGAATCTGAACCTCGGTCTGCTTACTCCCGTGAACGCGAACAGTCCCGGTGATTGCGGGATCCCCATGAATGTGAACGTTCCCGGTGATGACGGGAACCCTGTGAATGTGAACGTTCCTGGGGATGACGAGATCCCTGTGAATGTGATCGATCCCGTAGTCAACGGGAACCGGATTGATCAGACCCCGCCCCGTGTCAATTTTCCCCCGTAGCAGATCTTCTATCTCGGTTGTCTCGATCCCTTCTCTGGTGTCTACCCCCTACTTCCAACTCCAGATCTCTCACCAATCTGCGTAACCGTTCAAGCTCCTCATCTCTCTCGTCAAATTATTGGTGCCCCGAGGCGTCCGATACTGTCCGTTGCGTTTGGTATGATCCCTCTCTGAGGCCCAAACGCTCTGCCTCTTGCTTGTGATCCCTATCTTCGCGTCTCTTTTGCCTCTGCTCCCGCCAGGAAGATCCCCGAAACGCCCCCTCGAAACCACTTGCAATGTCGCCCTCCGAATGTCTATCAGACATCCTTCCAAGATTGAGCCTCAGTAGAACCACAGCGTTGTAGGAGATTCCCATAGACGGCGCCAATTGTGCGCGCCTCAGATGAGGGGTAGGCCCTAACCTCACCTGGGCTCACAACTTATTTGTAATATGGGTTTAGGATTTCCTACGTTGGGTTGTTCTCAGCACAAAGACTCAACCAAGCTGTTTCTTCCCTTCTCTCTCTCTGAATCACTCTTTCTTTCTACTCTCTGTTTTCTTCAGACCCTTTCCACCACCCAAAGTCAGAACCCCTTTCTCCATCCCCAACTTCTCATATTTATAGCCTTAGATTAGTGGAAGGATCATGATTATATTCATAACTAGTGCGATGAGGGGTCCAATATCGTTAATTGTAAGTGGGTTTTAGGTGAGAGTGGCTTTGGAAATGGTTCCCACTCCAATAGATGTGCTCGGCAGCGATATTCCCCAAGGCATTGCCTGGCACGTAAGCGGTGGTGAGACTGGACGACTACAACTTTACTCGGTGACGACCTGTTGAACAAAGGCTGCTCATTCGTTGGGCTTCTTGAATAACTCTGAGTATGGGCTCGTAGCTTTTACGGGTGTGGACTGGGATCCTGGGCCGGGCGAAAGTCGAGGCTTTGGGCCATATCGTCTACCCATGTCCTAAGGCCCAAATGGGCTTGGGTATCGGGGGTCCGCACAATAATAATAATGAAAGAATACTTCAAGCCTCGTCTTCCTTGCATCAGAAAGACGCAAAGCCGAATCTTGAAGTGGGGGCATTTGTAGACATCAAAATTTTATGATGTATTCACAATCGTCCGATTGTTCATGATAAAATATTTGTGATCGAATTAATCTCCAATTGATGAGGTGGACGATCAGCAAATGAAATCAAGCCATGTGGCAACATCAAATAAGAAAGCCATATGGCAATGTTAGAAGAAAATACCATATGGAAAGTTCTTATTAAATGGGAGACTAAATTAAATCCATAATTAGCTCTCAATAAATGCTGAGAGAAAATTCCAAATTAAATATGATTGAGTTACCTATAAATAGGGGCTTCTCATATGAGAAAGAGAGAACACTTAGAGAGAAAACACTACTGACACTTTGCCAAAATAGAGAGTCATCTCTAAAGTTCACAAGAATTCCATTGTTCATCAAGGCCTATTCCTACTTCTTCAAATCAAAGTGGGGATTCTCCTTTAATCCAGTTTGAGAGCAAGCCAACGGCCCTCGCATCAAATCAAGCACGTTCAACTATTCATTCAACTTGGAGACATCAAAGCACGATTCAAGATCAAGCTTCATAGCCCCTTCGGATCGTAACGTTTCTCGGAGATCGAATCAGATGAATTTATTGTACTCTTTCATTGTAAAGATTCATACAGAGGATTGTACTCACATATATACAAATCAATACAATTGATAATTTGTTACACTATTTCGTGATCGTGTGATTCTTCTTTTATGAAAATTATGTGTACACACCCTAATTTACTTCAGCTTTATATCCATTTTCTGCAATCTCTTGTTGCAAGATCAGAATATACAGCTACCTTGCTTTCAGAAAATAAAGCGAGAAAGAGACACTACAAGAAATCCGGGTTTAGGCGGTGTTTTTTTTAGAGGCATTTTCAAAAACGCCACTATAAATGGTCTATTGCGACGTTTCAAGCTAGCGCCGCTAAATAGTGATGCTATAGTGACGTTTTGTAGAAAATGTCGCTATATCATAGATCAATAGCGGCGTTTTCTAAAACATCGCAGAAAATGTAGTTTTAGTGGCATTTATTTGGCTTATAGCGACGTTTTAAACGTCGCTATATGTTTTCCCAGAAATTTAGGTGGTGTTTGGACACCCCTGTTTTCATCACTCATATCTCAGTTTTGATAACTCATATCTCAAAACTGGTGGGCCCCACACATCACAACTCTGTTTGGCATGATTTCTTTAACTCATTTCCCTAACTCATTTCTCAGTTTTTTGAGTTAAGAATCTGAAAACTGAGTGAAGGAAAAATGTTGTTTTCAAGTCATGAGTTATGAGTTATCATGGCATTTTTGTAAATATATTCACATTGTGGGACCCACCTAATGCCTTGTCTAATCAAGTCACAACACTCATTACTCACCACCAACTGACACCCATCTCTTTTTCTTTCTTTCTTCTTCTTTTTTTTCCTTCTTTCTTCTTCTTCGCTGAAAAACCAGTTGCCTTCTTGTTTTTTCTTTTGCCCCCACAATGGATTCTCTCCAAGCCACCTATAGAGGCGAAGACGAAGATGATTCCACCAAACCAACTCCCACTACCACCCCCACCGAATTAGCCACACCCACCACTACAACCGCCAAATTTTTACCCCCACCTCCACCACCAAATCTCAACAAGGCCACTGAACCCCAAAACAACACCACCACCACCAAACCATACTCCCCATCCTCAGACGACAAATCCCCAGCTAAATCCACCCCCACAAATACAACACCTCAACTGAACACGACGACAACACCACCACCACAAATGACGAGGTGGACGACGACGAAGAAGACCCACCTTCCAAAAAGCAAAAGCCCCTTTCTTCTCTCATTACCACACCCTAACCCTCTCTTATTTCTTCTCCCAAGTTGCTGGCACCTTGGGTTTGATATTTTTTGATGATTTTGTATGATATTGTGATACCCATGAATGTAACTTAGTTATATGTGCTTAAACTTGGTGAAAGTTTGGGTTTTTGATGGTGGTTCTACAATTTTTGTCGTGGAAATTTGTTATTTGTGCTATTCTAGCTTGATTTGTGAGATCCCATTTCTGACAAAGAAGAAGAAATAAGGAACAAGAAAGAAAAAAAAAAGGAGTGAAGGAGACTGGAGAGAGAGTTCACACGGGTAAAAAAAGGGAGGATTTTGAACCATGGGCTCC
Organism: Notholithocarpus densiflorus; assembly: GCA_030021035.2. Taxonomy (NCBI): domain Eukaryota; kingdom Viridiplantae; phylum Streptophyta; class Magnoliopsida; order Fagales; family Fagaceae; genus Notholithocarpus; species Notholithocarpus densiflorus. Next base: position 4,943,753 of record JARYZH020000021.1, on the reverse strand, counting down.
ACATGTTGTAGTTAAAGTTGAGTTTTGGTGATGAAAGCTAAATCCAATTTTTTAGCAAACAAACTGGGAGTGAGATAAGAGAGAAATAGAGTTATAAAAACTAAATTATGAGAACTGAGTTTAAGTTATAAAAATTGAATTATGAGAACTGAGTTTGAGTGATGCTTCAAACCAAACAAGGCCTTAGTTTCCCGCACAAGTTTCCCACTTTTTTTTTTTACTTTCCCACTTCTTCTTTTTTTCCCAAAACTCTTTTTTCTTTTATCTTTTCTTTTTTCTCTTCATTCGACACTTTGCTCTTCTTTTCCCCTAGCTCTCTCTCTCCCTCTTCTCACTCTCCCCTCACACCGCCGCACCACCCTCACGCCGCCGCACTCCCTAACACCGCCAATCGCCGCACTCCTTTACACTACCATTTGCCTAGCCACCTCCTCAGGCTATCGATTTGCTAGCCACCGCTCTAGCCTAGCCTAGCCACCACCCACCACACCGCCAAAGCCACCACGGCCATCGTCGACCTCCATACCCATTCCTAGTTGAGACTTTGAGAGATTTTGAGGTATTATTTTCCAGTCTCTTCCATAATATTCAAACTTCATGTTATTTCTTTCCATGAGTTGAAGTTGTGCTAGAATTTGAATTAAACATGGATTTTGTTTTTCATATCAAATGGGTGTATTCTTGGGACACTTTCATTTGACATGGACTACTAGTTTATCCCTCTTTGATGCTAAGTTTCTGATTTGAAGGAAATAGCTATAAAAGAAAAAGGCAAGAGAACTAGAGAGAAGATCAAAGAAAGAGTGTTTGATTTTCTTTTTTTTTTGTTGAATGAGTTTTGAGTGAGGAAGTGTGAAAGAGTGTGTGGGTTTATATAAAGAGTAGACAAAGAACGAAGTTGTGTGACAAGTGGTGGGAAAGTTATTATAACATTAATGTAAAATATAAAAAATTATATTAAAGAAGGGAATGGAGCACGTTAATTTGGTGTGAGAAAGAGTTTTATTGGTGGCCAAGGTGGACTGAAATTAGTCAAACAGAGAAGTAGTAAGTAATTCTAGGGGAGTGGGGATATTTGGTTTCATTTTTAGGCTTGGTGGACAAACCAGTGTCGACAAAATTCTAGAAGAGTAGTGGGGACATTTGGGTTATGATTTTGAAATATTAAATCCATTTTTTCAATTCATATTGAAGATTCTCCATCCTTTTTGGAGCAAACGAAACATTACATATATGTAGCTATATTTTTGTGGTTCTCTGTACCATGCACATATATTGATATTCAACTTAATTAATTGAAGGCTTTACATCATTTTGAGGCAAACGAAAATTGTTTTAAACAAAAATGTCTTGCATGTGTGCCACATGTATAGAAACATGTAGGTGAACAATTCTTAGTTTTTTTGTAAGCCAAATTGGCAATTTGGCATCCACTCTTGCTGTTCACAAGAAAAAACTTATGTTCACTCGCCTTCAGAGCCACTGAGGACCACTTCCATAGCCTGAGGAACACCCAAAATGGACCACTGATCAAAGCATCAACCCCCCGCCCTCTATAGTCAACCAAGACAAAAACAAACAACCTTTTTTCACAAATTCATACTAGTTGGCAATATGTGATGCCATGTTATGAATATCTTCCACTATTACAAAACGAAATTAGTACCATAAAATGGACCATTATTGAAACTCCATTTGTAATAAAGTGTGAGTGATTAAGATTGCATTAATAAACTTGAAGAAATTTGAGGGTGAGGGTGAGAGTTAGACAGAGAGAACCTGTAAGAAGTGGTGAGGTGGTGTAGAAGAATGACAGTCTCTAGCTTAGCCAGCTCACTTCCTGGACAAGCATGCACTCCATTCCCAAACGGCATGTACGTGTTAGGTCTTGGTGGCACCTGTTCCATCACACAAACAAAAACCAAATTAAGGCAGAATCTCTTTAAAGTCTTCTCTATCACCCAACAATACATTCTATCTTTTTTACTATACAACTGGATTTTAATATATACTTCCAAACTAGTTTATGCTACAAAATTTTTACTACCCTACAAAACTAGGTTAATTGAGCATCATAGATTCATAGGTTAATTGAGTTTCTATCCTATCTATCAAAAATAACTTAATCAATTATTTGTCGTTCCATGATGTAAACTGACTTGCTATTTCTGAATAAGTAGGTGATGGTGCTATCACTATTAAAAATAAATATTACAAGTAACTCATGGAGGTTAAAATGACTTATAAAATTTTCCATTAATTTTATGGTCAACCTGGAAAGTGCTTGACAGCTTCACAGGTGTAGTTAATCACGAGTCATTTGGCCAAGGTTAAGTAAGCTATCAAGTTCTCAGAATAACACTACTAGATGATGAGTTTAGTTGAGTTGGTTAGGTACCAAAAATGACAAATATTGGAATTTACCAAAAACGAGGGTATTATTCTATATTGATATTCTTTAATTGTTCTACATCATCTTCAGAACAAGAACAAGAACAAGAACATTCGTATGCATATCCTTATTCTACATTGAATATCTACCATGAAAAATATATTCAAATAATACTTTGTTTAAATATGTATTTTTTTTTAACGTAGGATCTTGCTTTGGTAAACAAGAACAATTGTTCCAAGCAAAAAAATGTACATATTGGTGGTTCAAAAAACTTTGCTTCGTACGCAGAAGAAATGGTAATGACTCAATAATTATCTTGTAAATGACTTATTAGATTGTTCTTAAGTTTGTATGAAACCATTATTCCTAATTAAATAAATGTAATGACCATAATTTAGGTAACAACGCTTGGGCATCCTGTAGAGCATGCAGATGTATATGTAAAACTCCTTCATAAAGATGGTACTCCTGTTAACACCGAAGTAGAAAGCAACATTGTAAGTAATATCATGATTTGCTAAGTGTAATATTGAATCTATTAACATTGTTAATTTCTAATGTGTTATTGTGTTTAAATTTTGAATATTAGGAAAAAATTAACGAACTTTTGAGTGAGTCCTCAAATCTTGTGCAGTCATCCGACCTTACTGGTAGTATTGCATGGGCACCAGATGATGTATATGCTCAAGTGTTTAGTAATGAGTGCAATGGTCGTGTTCGAGGTGTGGGATTTGGCCCAACCCCAAGTATGCATCCTGCCAAGAGCACTCCTCCAATTGCTCAAGTAAGAAGCCAAGAAAGCGATGCTGAAGTGACTCAGTTGAAGAATCAAGTGGCTTTTTTGATGGAGAAAGTGAATCGTTATGAAAACTTGGAGGAGCGAGTGACCCAATTGATATATGCAACTAGTGCAAAATCAACAAAATCATTCTTCAAAAGCTAGTCGGGTATTAAATTTTAATGTTTTAAGATTGTATTTTGTGTTTAAATTTTTTAAGTATAGCAACTATTATTTTGTTACTCGAAATAATTTCTTTATGAACTTATTAGATACTCTTAATTTGTATTCAGGGTGGTTTTAGTTTAGATCATCAATCTCCAACTCCTTCTAGATCGCAAGCTTCATCCCATCAAGAAACTAGCATATAGCGGTACATGCAGTGTTTTAAGGACTCCCTAAGCTATTGTACTTTGTTTATAATATTGTCATAGTTTGGGTGGTTGTTTTTCTTTTTGGTATAGGTAGACAAGTGTTTTGTTACAACCACATTTATTTTGGAAGTATTGTACTTTGTTTAATATTGTCATAGTTTGGATGGGTTTTTTTTTTTTTTTTTTTTTTTTGTAGGTAGACAAGTGTTTTGTTCAATTCAAGATGATACATGTATTGGTATTAAACATATATATATATTGAATCCATGGTTAATGTATTATTGTGGAATATTGATGATCAATAGGTATATTTGATCTATTACAAGCTTGTGTTAGTTATTGTTGAATTTTAAGCAGGTTTATATAGCATTTTTAATATTTAAAAAAAATAATAAGCAGGTTTTTGCGATGTTTTAAAAACATTGCTAATTAATCCTTTTTAGCGACGCCTTTGAAACGCCACAAATAATTAATCCTATAGCAATGTTTTAAAAACAACACTAAAAAGCAAGAGAACAAATGCTTTTGCGACGTTTTCGAAATGTCACTATAGGTGTGATTATTTGCAGCGTTTTAAAAACGTCGCTAAATGTATTTTCCTACCCTATATACAAAAATGTAATATTATTTAGTGACATTTTAGAAAACGTCACTAAAAGTTTTTGAACACCACTAAAGAGTCACATATGGCGACGTTTTTCGAAACGTCATAATAGATCTATAGTGAATGCTCTATTGTGACGTTTTTGAACGTCGCAAAAAAAAAAGTCACTGTAGACCATTTGTGTCTATAGTGACGCTTTTTGAGTTTTTAGTGACGTTTTACAAATGTCGCCTAAACTCAAATTTCTTGTAGTGAGAGAGAGAGAAGGTAGAGACCGATAGATGCTAATGGCACGTGCATGGGCATATATAGTATGGGAACATTGTATCATTAATATATACTATATTAGAAGCCACGTAAATGGCACAATAGTATTAGTTCGTAAATTTGTTAAGATCAAATGCTATTAGACAAGTTGGGTAATGCTCACATGGAAAGTTAATTTATATGCTGAATTTCCAAATCATGCAATTATATTTTTAGATTAAAGCCACAAAAAAAATTTATGAATTGATTACTAGAAAAGCATTTTATTGATTATTGATGAAAGCATGTGTGATTAAACAGCAATGTTGAATTGAGCCCATTGATCTGTTTTGTTAAAGCAAAATAGTGTATAATTCATGCATATGCACGATACAATTAAAAACAATTATAATTCACTACAAAAAACGCAGCTACAAACCCTAAAAACGCAACTATAGGCTATAGCCACATTTTCTATAGCTGCGTTTACAAACGCGGCTTTTGCTTTGCGACAATAGCCCCCTGCGGGGTCTATAGCTGTGTTTTTTTAAATGTGTTTATAGGTCCCCCTATAGCTACGTTTTGTAAAAAACGCGGCTATAGGTACAGTTTTGGCTGCGTTTTAAAAACGCTGCTAAAGCCTCCTACAACTGCATTTTTGAAAAGCGATTATAGGTTTTTTTTTAAAACAAAAAAAAAAAAAAATTTCTGGGTTTTTTTTTTTTCCCCAAAAAATTCAAAATCAAACACAACATATTGACAATACAAACACAACATGCTCCAAAATATAAGAACACAAACCCATGAATCTCCTCTCATTCAACAAAACCAACCCAAATCTAACACAAAATCCATTCAAGGAACACAAAAGCACAAGCTCAGAAACACAAAAGAACAAGCTCAAGAACACAAACCCATTTAAACATAAGCACAATATCAGCAACACAATAGCACAAATTCAAGCACAGATCCAAAAAATTCAAAATCAAAACTCAAATCCAAATCAAGACATAGACACAAGTATTGCTAGAATATCCACTTCATTCAAAATTTTCAGCATTTCCTCCATTTTCTTACTAACTAAACATAAAATAACAAAAAAAAAAAAAAAAAAAAAAAAACAAACTAGATCTATAGACAAATCAGTGTGCTTGAGATGAAGAAAAAAGAAAGAAAGAAGAAGAAGTAGCTGCAAAGAAACAAAGAAAAAAAAAGAGTTGTGCTGGAGTGAAGAAGGAAGAAAAAAAGAAGAAGAACCTGGCGTGACTTGTAGAAGAAAGAAGCAAAAAAAGAAGCAGCAGCTCCAAAAAAAAAAAAAAGAGTTACGTTGGAGTGAAGAAGGAAGAAAAAAAGAAAGAAAGAAGAACCTAAAGAGTTGCACTGGAGTGAGTGTAGAATGAAGAAAGAAAAGATGAAAGTGGGGTACGTGGGAAAGTGGGGATGTAGGTGGGAAAGTGGGGGGTACGTAGCTAAAGAAAAAGTTTTTTGGGTATTACATATAGCTGCGTTTTTGAAAATGCGGCTATAGGTCATCCTTAAAAAAAATTTATTCGGCTGGACCTATAACCACGTTTTAAAAATGCAGCTATAAGTCCCACTTTAAAAAAAATTATTCGGCTGGACTTATAGCTACGTTTTTTGAACGCGGCTATAGAATTAACCTATAGCCGCGTTTTAAAAACGCAGCTATAGATCAGCTATAGCCGCGTTTTTTGTAGTGTATTATACATATAAATGAGTTCAAATTATACTTAGTGTAATAGTTACATATTTTTTTAAGTTATAAATGAGTTTTACCCTCTTTCTCTCTTTATTTTCTTTTTATTATTTTTGGATATACATTACTCTTTTTTTTTTAATTGAGTTTTTTATGATTTATATATATTAGACTATTCATATATATTTTGCACAACATTAACTCACTTAGAAAAAAAAAAAAAAAAAAAAAAAAAACTTAAATAGGACACATGACACCAAATTAGACAACAATTGAAATTCAATTTAGAATTTAATTGAATTTTCTCTCAGCTTTGACTTTAATTATATATATAGATTTAATTGGTGATGAATGACCTAGGCCGACGTTACCCATAGCGCCAAATCCATTGTATTTGAAGAGTGCTGTCTAAGATACCATGTAATGTTTAAACCACTCTCATGTCCTTTCCTTTTGTTATTGTCATGTAAATTGCTCTCCATGTTGCACTTAAAATAGCCATATTATGCAAGAGTTTCTTCTTTTTTGGGTTCAATTTTCATGTCACCTAATTTTGTATCCTTTTCATGATGATATAGTGAGACTTATGCTATGTTTGGAAGTTTTGAGAGAGAGAGGAGAGTAGAGGGGAGTAAAGGGAAGGAGAGTAGTGGAGAGGAGAGTAGAGGGGAATGGTTATCCTCCACTTTGTTTGGATGTTTTAAAAATTAAGTAAGGGGGAGGGGAATAATTAGTCTTTTCATTTATAATTTTGATAATATGGTAAGGGTAAATTTGATAATTCACTTGGTCAAACATTTTAATGCTTCACTCTCCCTCCAAATCTCTCCAATTTGGGGGAATTAAAAATGAGGGGTTGGAAGGAGTTCAAACCCCTCCAAATCCCTCTCCCTCTTTCCTTAAAAAACATCCAAACAAGGTAATTAAATTACTCTCCCTCCCTCTACTCTACTCCCCCTCCTTCCCTCAACATCCAAACATAGCATTAGTGAACGATTAGAATTCAGTAGATTGCCTTTTCAACCTGCTTCTATGTAATTCTTCCACTAGGCACTATGAGCAAATTCAGACATTAGAAAGTGAACACTTGACCACGTAGCTCAAACTGTACTTTAAAGCATAAAGAGTACAAAGTGCCAAAGATATATTGAAAACGACAACTCACAAGTAAATTCAAAGGGAAGTGGATAGAGGGAAACATGGGGGATCAAACCGGCTTTATCTACAATTTTATGCTCCTTTTAATAACTCTCTAAGGAAATTATTTAAGAGAGCCAAAGAAACATTCATACACAAGCATAAGCACTCCTCCATTATTCTTCTGAAGATATCAAATCCTTCTTCCAATGTCATTTTTACCTGGAGAACCATGAAGAAGGAATCAAATAATTATGCCTCTTTATTAATCAAACATGGGGGTTGCTCTTGAATGGCCCAAGAGCTTACGCAGCACCTGCACTCATCACGAATCGGTGGTAGAGAGCTGCAATGGTTGCACCAATGAATGGCCCAACCCAAAAGATCCACTGGAAAAGAAAATAATATGTATATAAGATACACCATTTTTTGAGGGGTGGGGATATGAATATTTATATTGATACGATGCATATATACATATAACCGATCATAATCATAGTCTGCCGAGAATCCATAGTCAACTCTAAAATTTTGTAACTTCTCATGATCGTCATTGTTGTATATATACTATGCATATAATGAGGTGATACAACAAAGAAACAACTTTAGCAATAATGCAAATAATCAGTAAGGAAAGTGTACTAACATGGTCATCCCAGGCCTCGGCCTTGTTGTAGATAACAGCAGCACCAAAACTCCTAGCGGGGTTGATGCCAGTGCCAGTGATTGGGATGGTGGCCAAGTGAACCATGAACACCGCAAATCCAATGGAAAGTGGAGCCAGAACCTTAAATTCATCAATCTGCCAATAAAACATTGATAGTATAACTTATACTATAATCCATAATCATTCATTTGTGGCTAAAAAATAGTCCAAGGCTGAGGGCACAAACAATAATCTACAATTGCCGTGAAACAAAATAGGGCAATTCTTAGGTTGTTCATAGGAGGTGTCCCCACGGATTCCAAAAACCTTAAACTCAGTACATGTACACACATGCACTTTTAGGTCTTAACCCCACAAAGAGTCTCAAGTACAAAGCAACAAATTAAACTAAATTTTTTCCTTTGAAAAGGATAAAACAGATCTTTTATTTTAATAGATTAAATATAATTTGATCATTTTATCTAATTGCTCTTTACCATTGACTTAAAATAAGATATCTTCTTTTTTTTTTTTTTTTGTTGATAATTGTTATTTTATGTGTAATAGGTAGTGTGTAACATACATTTCAAATTTTTTTTACTATGCAAAAAACTCTATAGTTTTAAGTTTATAGTGAACTGAATCTCAGAATGTTAAGGTACATGCCGGAGCATTGGAATCTTTAGCTTTCCTCTTGCGATCAGTGGCAGAGAAGACGGTGTATACAAGCACAAAGGTCCCTATGATCTCGGCGCCCAATCCTGCGCCTTTGCTGTACCCATGAGAGACCATGTTGGCACCACCACCATTCCTTTCATAAAAACCCTTCTGAAAGGCCTTGACGATCCCAGCACCACTGATGGCTCCCAAGCACTGAGCCACCATGTACATCACGGCTCGGATCAGCGACACCTTACGAGCCAATAAGCTCCCGAATGTCACTGCTGGGTTAATGTGACCATCTACGCACAAACCCAACTTTTAAAGTTAGCTAATAGCTAAGCTAAAATCCACGTAAGAAAACAAAGAAAGAAAATCCCACCTGAAATATTTAACCAAAAACAACCTTAATTACCTGAAGCTTAATGCATACTAAATTCTAATGTATAGCTTTAAAAGCAATGAAAGCAAACCTTAACAAAAGAAGGAAAATAAGTAAGAAAGAAAGAGAGAAATGAAAACCCACGTACCTGAAATATCAGCAATGCAGTAAGCAAGAATGAAAATCATGCCACCAAAGGCCCAAGCAATCCCAAGATGGTCAAGACCACCACAGTCGTCACCAACATGGCTCTTGTAGCCAATCACAGTCAGCACCGTGACATATAGAAACAGCAAAGTGGCTATAAACTCAGCTATCAAAGCCCTGTAAAAGGACCACTTGGTTAGCTCCACAGGATCGAACAACGGTGCTGGAGGTGGGTCGTGGTAGTCTTTGGCTGAAACTTCCCTGGCCATATGAAAGATTAAGAAAAAAAGCAAAAGGCGGAAGCTTTGGTGAGTGAGTGAGAGAGTTTTTGGTTTTGGTGTAGAAATTTGAGGTAGTGTAGAGGTTATATAATGGGAGAGGAATAGAAGGGAGCGTAAAAAGGACAAGGATTTTTGGTTTAAAGTTTAAACATAAAGGATTAGCATTTGATTACAGCAAATTGAGAACTGAAATCAGCTACTAATTCCTTTGGTTTCTTTGGCTTTCACCGACCCCACATTTCCTCGTTTCTTAGAGAAACTTTCTCTGCATTTTCTGGCAAGTCTTGTGCAGCACTTACTATACGCCTTTGATCATTTTTGTTTTATTGTTTGTATGAAGAAAATAGATTCTTCCACTGCTTTTGGAATTATGCTATTTAAGAATAAAAATGGTACTTCTTTTTATATAAAAGGTTTAATTCTGATCACTGAAAAAATAGAAATAAGGGTTTTTTAAATGAACCAAAGGTTGAGATAAAAAAAAAAAAAAAAAAAAAAAACTTTATTTATGTTAGTTTATGTGACTTGTTCAAGTTGTAGACCGAACCCTTCTCGTTAGAGAAGTTGATGAAATGCCAGCAGCAACAGTGGCAGTCAGAGAAGATAATAATGGGAATGAAATTGAAGCAGATGAAGAAATTCAGGATAAACCTGAGGAACTACATTCGATAAAAAATGCATTTCTTTGTTCTAGGATCTAAACAGGTTAGAGGTTGACTTAGTTGAATCCAAGTTGAGGTGTTGCCATATTTAGTATTTGAATTTACCCAAGTAAAATTACACATGACAATTATCTCTTAAAATTGTTAAAGATATCTCAAGTGAAATATACTGCACATACTTGTAGATTAAATGATGCATGTGTTATTTAAAAATATTTTATATTTTTATAAGTTTTATGTAATGGAACATATAATGTATTTTATTATTCAACAATAATACATAGTGACATATATATATATATAATGTAATTTAATAAAAAATTTAAATTATATAATTAAAATATTATTTTATATAAATGGAGAATGTGTTATTAAAAGAGTTTTTTTTTTTTTATATATAATAAAAAAACCCATAATTAGTTGACTAAATTGAACACTTTTAAGAATATTAAAAAAAAAAAAAAAAAAAAACACTCACTCCATTGAACACATGTCATGTTTACTCTCATACGAGGAAGGTTACATATTTCTATAACACCTAATATCATCTCCTTTCAGTGAGGATACCCTAAAAAAACTCATTTTAATAATAAGTTACGTTGTGATGCAATGATGACAATATTTCACATAATTTGCAACCATGATACAAATTTAATGAATTAGAATTTACTGTGATTGGATACGAGTAAAAGAAGAAGAAAAGCTAACTTGTTTAGATGGTACAATTCATATTCCATTTACATACAAGAAGCTTAACCTGTCATTAATATGACATGAACCTTCATGGGGATTTTTGTTGTTGTTGTATATGCATTGAGAACTTTTAGTTCTTTTTTTATTATTAAATATGCATTTATGACGCAACTAATAAATGGAGTTGAGTTTAGATTGATTCATATAGTTGTATATTTCTCTCTACATGACATAAATATATACAACCCGCCAACAGGAATTGTTGCCCATTGTATGTATAGACAATATTGCTCCATCCTAATTGAGATCTTCGGAAGAATTTAAGGTAATGTCACCCAATGATTCTTAGAGTCCTAATAATTCATAGCTAAATGAATTGTTCAAATTTTGTTACACCATCACAATTAAATAAACATTGATTACCATTATTTTGATATCCATTTAAGATATTGGTGACTTAACACAGTTTGAGGCACGTGTTTAAATATAAATGGTTAAAATTAGGTTGAATTACGAATTGCATTCTTTAACTTTATTCAAAATTCAATTTTTTTTTGTCTTATAATTTTTTATGTATTCCTTTCAAGACTATAACTTAATTTATTTTTGTTCAATGTAGTCATTCTGCCCAATTTTGTCACATAGTGCTGTTAGATATATTGAAATAACGTTGTTTTGTAAATTTAAAAATTACGTTGTTTTGAAACACTTAATGGCAATCCCTCAAACAAAAGTGAACATAAAAAGAAGTTAAAGGAATGAAATAAATAAATTAGAAGTTGCATGGCTAGATTGAATTATAGGCAAAAGAAGAATCAAAGCATTTCATGTGTTGTCATTTTTTTTAGCTTTGGTTTCTCATTTTTGATTTTGTCACCTAATAAATAAATAATAGGTGTTTTCTTTTTCCAATGTTTATTTTATTTTATTTTATTTTTTTATATAACCAAATGAAGAATGTCTCTCATTCTCAAAAAAAAAAAAAAAAAAATGAAGAATGTCTCTTTTCCCACAATAATAAAATAGTTTTAACTTCAACCTAAAAAGAAAAAAAGAAAGAAAAAAAAATGAAGGATTTGAGTGGATATAAGCATACACAAAAGAATTAAATTGTTTGGTAATTAAAAAATGATAGGTGAACCATGCACGTATGAGGATATGATAATGATACTTTCCATTTTTTTTCACCGACTTCACAGTTCACAGCCGCAATCTCTATTTTGGTCAAAGTTAGTAAGAAATTCACGTCTAAAATCTCAACATTTGTCCATATACATCGCATTAGCCGTTTGATTTTGAGTTTTTAACACATGGGTTGTTTGTTTGTTTTTTTTTTTTTTTTTTTTTTGGGGGGGGGGGGTGAGAAAATGGGTTGTTTGTACTTTGTAGTCCAGTCTTTGCTGAAAATCTTAGTTGATTGTCACTTGGTTTTTTAAAACGTTGAACGAGAAAATCCTTACAAAACTTCTATTTTTATTTTATTTGGGCGCATAAGAGTGGGGAATTGAACGATCACACCTATATATAGAAGTTCACAATAAAAAAAATAAAATGTGGTCCATCGTTAAGTTTGTTTAATTATTTGGATGGTAAAAGATGTGTGTTTCTTAAATACCAATTAACTACACATCAACTACAAATCAAATCAGAAAAGTAAAAGATTTGTTGGAAAATATGACCACAAGAAAAAAAAAATCATGCATGTGACTTGTTATTCTAAGCAAAAGATGTACACCTTCAATAGACGATGAAAAATATCTCAACCTTATTAAAAAGATAGAAGGATGAGATAGGTATGTGAGAAGTTTAACGGACCGTTGTAGTAATTACTCTCTCTCTCTCTCTCATAATTGGCGTAACCATCTCATTATCTCGACCTATTCTACATTAACTTGAACCAATCTCAAATATGAAATAAGATGGGGATATGGATAAGGATATGCATAATTTGAACCAATCTCATTTAGTTATTAACTTGGCTTGTGTCCAGTGCACTAAAGCATCTGGACCCAAGCTTTTCCCTCTGGCCTCTAGTTTCTTAGTTTCTAATTTCCAAAAATAAAGATAATGAACCTAAACTTATAAATTTCACTTACTAAAAGACAAATATCATTTTTTGGAGAGACAATTTTTATTTATAGAACGTGAAACATGTAGATGCTATAAGGGTTATAATTAAGAAACTTACTTGTAAAGGCAGGATATATGTGGCCACATGCATGGGAAAGATTGTGAAATGGATTTAAAGTTGAGATTGGCAACCAACAAGGGCTAACAAAAATAGTATAAGAATATCATTGATAAGTCTATTTCTTTCTTTCTTTTTCGAGAAACATTGATAAGTCTATTTCGATTGTAGGCCTACCTACAAAGTCCCATGATTCTGCCGACGCCACTGTTAAAGTGAACACCAATTCTTGCCTTTCATCAAAAGCAAACATTAATTCTTACTATTTCTTAGCGGCCCCATAATTAAACATAACTATGTATTAGTCACAGTAAATTTAAACCCAAGTCATGAAACGAGGAGGCCCATGCCAGCCCAGTACTGCCTAGAACACAAACATGTTTGTGTAACTGAGATTTTTTGTTTTTGTGTGGGCCAAAACAGAGAACTTGGAAATTTCGTGAAAATGTTGGGTTTGGGTTTTTTTTTTGAACATGCCTTGAGATTAGAACACGAATTACAAAGCACAAGGAAAAACAATATTCTCCCAATATAAAATAATAAAATGGAGAGTAGTCGGAAAACGGGTGAAAGAGAGGAAGGGTTTGTCACACCCAATTTTTCACAATAATAAGGTGATGAATAAAGCTAGGAACACAATCCACACTCATTTTCACGACTAATTAAAGTGTTAAGTTATAATTGGTGTATAATAAAAATAGTATCAGTAATGAAACTATATAAAAATGTTGAGTATTGAATTGGGTGTAAAATTAAGTGTCCGTAGAATTGCTAGGGCTAAAATATATTTAAATTTACTACCTCTTCCACCCTCCTCCCCTTTCTAATGCACCACCACAAGCAAAAGAGTATATGAGTGAGGACTAGAAACTCATTGTGAAAATAGATTTAAACATAGAACCGTTGAAGTTTATTAAGTCATTAAAGAACAAAGGACTTGAGTTCAAATTCCACCTACAACAAAAACAAATAAGTGTTTTGGCCTGATAATAAAAAATAAATAAATAAATCATGTAACGAACAACAAATATTCAAATCTATCACATATATAACCCAAAAAAAAAAAAAAAAAAAAAAGCAAAGTGGCAAATAAACCTTCCTGCTAAAACTAAAGAGTACTTTTTCAAAGTAATGTAACTTATTTGATTCAGAGAAGTGTTACGTCCATAACAATTTCACAATAAATCATAGGCTATAAGTTGTTATTAGTACTAATTTGAATCCATAGCTTAAATTACTTTTTGTCAATTCGTAACAGTAAATAACAATCTGCCACCTAAAATTTATTGTGAAAGTATTATAAAAATAGCATTTTTCTTTGATCTATGACAAAAATAAACCGTTAATCTTCCAGAGTTCCACGGGGGAATTTGCTTAAAACTCAAATATGCGCCCTCTTCTCCTTTCTTTTTCTTCTCGAATCGATGCATTGGCTATTAAAGAAGTACTTTATACTGGATTCCATACTAACCAATGACTCAAGCCAAGGTGGGTCTGCTTGGCCTTGCCGACTTGGTATAGTCCTTGGATGCTTTCTCAAAACACCTATTTCTATGAATAGGTTTCATATTTGGTTAAGGTATCTAGTGAATGCGTGTGAGCAGCATAATGGTCAATTAAAATCAAACTTTTATCTTTGCCTGCTCCCAACAGCTTTATATATTTTCTCAATAATATGTTGGTCTTTTAGAGGTCCCATAATTAACTTAACTATAGTCATAGCAAATTTAAACCCAAGTCATGAAACAAGGCCCATGCCAGCCCACTGCCTAAATCACAGTGTTTGTGAAACTGAGATTTGTTTTTGGGGTGTGGGCCAGAACAAAGATCTTAGAAATTTTGTTGGGTTTGGGTTTTTGAACAGGCCTTGCGATTATAACACGAATAATGTAATTTAGTTCTCGTTCTAGGCCCAAGGAAAAACAATATTCTCCCAAGTCCCAACCATATTTAATAATAAAGAAAAAACAGAAATGGGAAAGATAGTGGTTGAAAAACGGGGGAAAGAAAAGAAAGGGTAATTTTGTCACATTTATTTTTTCACAATAGTAAGGCTATGGATTATGTGTCAAGTTATAATTGATACATAATAAAAATGATGTTTGTGATAAACTTATGTGAAAGTGTTTTTTTTTTTAGAAACACACACACACACTTATACGGGGGAAGGGGAATGAGATAAGGGAATACACTTACACGCCAACACCAAAACTGCATGCAGCAAGTATTATTGTCCCCCTCCTTCACAAATAACATGCGGGACTTTTGTCTCCAAGAAATCTCCTCCAAAGAGGCAAGATGTGCAATCTCACCTTTGATCTGAATACGACGAGTTTGATCCTCCTGAGAAAGACCTGACAAGTCCTCCCTAGCATCCAAACCCAACAATTCAGATAAGAGACATTTCTTCCTAAAGGCCAGATCCCCAAATTCCTCCTTATTCCACTTTTTCAAGTCTTCTTTAAGCGCTTTTAATTTACGAGCTAGAATAAAAGCTTGGAGAGCCCGAAAAGCAATACCCATTCCACCATTGCCGAACCCTCTCAACAAAACCCTCTTCTTTCAACCACATATTCTCAAACTTAAAGGCACTCCGACCGTTATTAACACAACCAGCCACCACCAAAAGAGGGCAATGATCAGAAATTACACGAGGGAGTACCCTTTGAGACACGTTTCCAAAGTGATCTACCCAATTCACCGATGCCAAAGTTCTATCAATTCTTGACATACAACCGGTCCCCGAATCTCTAAACCAAGTAAATAAAGCCCCTTCTAGAGGTAAATTCACAAGGTAATTAGCCTCAATGAAATCTGATAAAGCAAACATAGCCGGACTAAAAGCCTCATAGCCAAATCTCTCACTCGGGTAACGAATGGTATTGAAATCCCCAAAAACACACCATGCCGTGTTCCACCTGGAGTGCATCCTTGTGAGCTCCTCCCACAGAGCACCCTGCTGATTGTCATCATTAGGCCCATACACTCCTGAGCAAGCCCATACAAAATCATCTACAACCCCCTTCAATAAAACATTAACAAAAAACATACCAACAGCACAATCAACTTTTTCAAAAACTCTCTTGTCCCAAACCAGTAACACCCCCCTTACAGTATTGATTGCATCAAGAGCAACCCAATTTAGGAACGGACTACCCCAAAGGCTTCAAACAACAAAAGAGTTTAAAGAAGACAGTTTGGTTTCTTGAAAGCAAACTATATCACACTTCCACTCCTTGAGAAGATTCTTACAAACCTCTCGCTTCTAAGGATTATTTAATCCCCTAACGTTCCAAGATAGCAGCCGTACACTCATTTGAAACTGGTAATCGCCCCCGTACCTATTGAGAAGTCTCTGTTCCTCCCTTTAGATGCTACCCCATCATAATTAATAGAAGAAATCAAACTTTTGAGTTCCCTAAGCCCTTTCTGCTTTGAGTTCACAATTCCTTTAAAAGTCCCAACACTAACAACATCAACACAGTCTTGTTCAAGAAGACGAAACAGAGCCAGACATTGATTGCTTAACAATAGGAAAACCCACAATTCTACATAAATTTTTCATCAAGCTACATACCCATTTCGAATTTTTCACCGCTGACCCCCAAACCTCTCCCTCATCAGCTACCTGGATCACCTCCAACTCCCTATGATCAAAGGGATCCCATTTAGATAGAGGTGAGCACTCCAAAAATCCACTCTCTTCCTCTCCATGAAAAGAACCACTCGGATTAACTTCCCTGTGCTTCCACTAAAGCGGAGGATGCTCAGACTCTACCTGTAACTGCTCAACCCCATCCAAGTGGCTCGGTGACTCTGGCTCAGCAATGGGATCGCTCCATTGTTCTCCCTTCTCACCTGAAGCCACCGTGGAATCATCTCTCTCCAAAACAGAGGCCCTCCTCGCTACCCAGACCCGACAGAGGAGAAAAATAGTTAAGAGCAGCACCCTGATTCCGATGTGCAGAAGACACGACAAACTCAGGTCCCATCGGAGCTATCGGAGTTTGGGTCTTGTCCCTCTTCCTCCAATTGGCCACTCCGGTGAGTGCAGAAGCTGATTCCGGCACTGCTCCTGTCACCGGCGACCTGGAATCGACAAACCCAGGTCCCAACGGAGCTATCGAAGTATGGGTCTTGTCCCTCTTCCTCCGATTGGCCACTTCGGTGAGTGTAGAAGCTGATTTCGGCACTGCTCCTTTCATCGGCGACCCGGAATCGACAAAAACTGGTCCCATCAGAGCTATTGGAGTATGGATCTTGTCCCTCTTCCTCCGATTAGCCACTCCGGTGAGTGCAGAAGCAGATTTCGGCACCGCTCCTGTCACCGGTGACCCAGAATCGTCCCTCGGTCCACCTCTCGAGCACTCGCCTCTCACCCATGAAGCCTGACCATCTGAATATCCTTTTAAAGGATTGGGTTTGACCATAGTACCCTCACTTAGTGAGGATACTGTAGCCATGGGTTGGGCTTTAAGAAGCCCACCATTTTGATTAGTATCTTCCAGCCCACCACTAACAACCTTGGGCCAACTAAAATCACCAGCAACCAAACAAGACACAGTCCGTCTCCCACCCTCAGGCTTGCACACTCTCAAAAGCCGAAGTAGCGGGAGTCAACTTAAAATTAAATGCTCGCGTGGGTTTGCCATTTATGACTGAAACTTTGCCATTTTTAACCGGACCATGCTCTATAGGATCTCCAGGAATCCTGTTCAGCCCCATATTTGTTCCAAAATTTTCAAAATTCCTGACCGTTTGCTGGTTGCCATAAACAGACAAAAGTTTCCTACTCTGGTCACCACCAGCAGACTGACCACCTCCACCACCACCACCACCATTTTTGGAGGATACTTCAGCCATGGAAACCGGTTTAGCACCAGTGAAAAAAAACCTTAATTCTCTCTGAAACAAAGACCAACCTGCACGATTGGAGCTTGCTGGTATCATATTACAGCCTCTCCTAGACCCTCCAAAATATACCGCAATAACTACAAAAAGACCAGCTTTGTTAGATCTCCCACAGAACTCTATCAGCTTCCCATTTTCCCTAAGTCTCTTACAGAGGACAGCTCCACCAGGCACCCAATCTCGTATGTCGGCGAGACAAGTAAGGATCAACTCCATTCCCCTATGTCCAACCCAAATGGAGCTCTTAACATCCCGACGTATCTCATGTAAAGCATACGAATTAGACCGCCCCCCGTCAAAAGAGAAAGAAAAAAATTTGGCATCAATGCGAAACACCTTCTTACTGCCCCCGTGGTCCGAGGAATGAGGTAAAGGAGGACACCTTACCGATGTGGGATGACTCGACAACACTGAGTATCTTTTTTTATGTGAAAGTGTTAAGTATTAAATTGGGTGTGAAATTAAGTGTGTCTATAGAATTGTGCATAACTTTCAACTCAAATACCAAGCCATTATCTTAATTTATACAATATCGAGGTAACTATAACTACCTCTTCCCCCTCCCCCCTCTTCTTATGCACCACTACAGGCAAAAGAGTATACGAGTACGAAATGTTCACTGCAAAATATAGATTGAAACATAACATATTTTGAGTTTATTAAATCATTAAAGAATAAGGGACTTGAATTCACACCGTGACACCAACACCAAAACCAAATTATGGTTTGGCCCGATGATTAAAAAATCATCATAGAGCGACGTATAAAAAATAAAAATGCAAAGCATCAGATAAACCTTTTTTTTTTGCTAACCAGCATCAGATAAACCTTCCTGCCAAAACTAAACAATACTTTCACAAAATAGCTTATAAACCTTCCTGTTATTGTAGTCATTTGGCGAGTACCAAAAGTGATATCTTCGCCAGTTTTGTTTCTAGTATTTATAAATTTACCTAAGTAGCATTGTCTACCACATAAAACTGAAACAACGTATCCCTTCGTAGGCAAACTTAATTGTTGCACGTGTTATTGGTTCCTCTTGAAGGCCCTTAAGTTACTGATTAGCAAGGAAAACCAGTTTTTCTTTATATGGGGGTATATAATGATTATTCTTGTCATACATCCATTTAAAAAAACTTGAGAGAAATTGGTTTTTAGTTTAAAAGGTTTATCGAAAATCATATTTTTATCTTAAAATTATATGAATATTGCCTCTAATTCCTAATTAGTTTTGTTTTGAGTTTCTTTGGCATGATAAGAAAGGTTTTTCCTCTGTCATAGAATGAAAAGAATTCCTTATTGAAGAAGTAACAAGTATTCCTTATCCATCGAGGAATAGAATTGAAGCATTATAAATAAGCATTGTTGCAAAAGGTTTGATGATTTTTGCCCAAAGTTCCTCCCACGAGAGGTGAAAAGCTCTTAGAAGAACATGAGTGAGTTTCTTTGAAAAACAGTTTGGTGGGTTTTGCCCAAGGTTCCTCCCATGTGAGAAGAGGTGAAAAACTCCTAAAAAAACATGGTGGGTTTCTTCAAAAAGTAGTTGGTAAATTATATGGGTTGAAAGATTACCTATGGTTGTGTGTTAAGAGTTTTTTGTTTTGTGAGTGTGAGAGAGTTATTGAGTGTATTGGGGCTTTGGGTTTGTGAGTTTATGTTGGTGAGGTTTGTGAGTGTTATTGTATGAGTTGTGAACGTTGATTTATATTGTTGTAATCCATATTGTTAATAGTGGATATTTTGATTGACATGGACATAGGCATAGAGTTGGCTAAACCACATTAAATATTGTTGTCTCTTATGGATGTTTTATTTTCTTGTTTGTGTGAATGCGCTTCTGCTAGCCTCAAATCACAATAATTGATGTTAGAATTTTCGCTGTTGCATAACATTTTTTTTTTTTTTAAGTTTGGATCAGGTCTAGCCATCTAGGTATCCATGGGCAGGAAATTCAAGTAGGTATCAAGTACTGGCAATAATCAGGTTTTAGGGTCCAGGTATCCATGGGTAAAATTTTCGGGTCACTTAGGAGAGCTATGTTAAAAATCAACACATTATTTCCTCTCAAGTTTCCTAATTTCAAAATCATCTCTCCTTGGGTTGTGGAGCATAATCTCAAAGACCCACAGAAAAAGCAATATCTTTTATTTTATTGGTAAATAAGAAGCTTTATTGAAAAAGGAGAAAAAAGAAATACAGCAAAAGAAACAGTTTCCTGGTACACAGGGAGTGCACAAGGAAACCAGAAAAACAATATCTTGATTAACAGCCCTAGGAAAGACCATTGTGACTATTGTTTGATATTTATTTATGCTAGAACCCCCCACATCATAAATAAATTGATATCAAATAATACAAAACCAAATAAGAAAGTTTTATAAATAGAAATGCATAACAATTAACAAATTCAAAAATCATTCTACCAAGTTGAAGATCCTCTTGAGAACTTAGATGCAATCTGAAACTTCTGGAGGAAAGAAGACCTAATAGTCACAAAGGTTTTCTAGGGAACATTGGGCAACTTTATTGCTTGGATGGGTCACCACATTCTAAAATAAAATGGAGTCTATTAATGGCTATCAAAATTCAACGATAACTGATCATATTATCTATCAAAATTATCAATAACAATTTTCCAAATGTCAAAAGTCTGCATCCTGTAGAAGCAGAACTCAAGACCCCAGTCCAAAGCAATGACTTCACAAACAAGCCATTTCCAAAATTCCAGAACAAACTATAACACACACACACACACCAGCCTACAATACAGAGTGTGGTCTGCTAGAAGGGCACCTTACAGTCCGTTTGGAAGAAGGGAAAATAATGAAAAAAAATGTGTAATAAAAAGGATCTTAAAGAGACATTTTATTTATTTCCTTATTTCAATAAGAATGAATGGAATGGCTATGATGGAATATTCATTCCATTTCCTCCTAAGCATTCCTCCCAAGCATACATTCCAATTCCATTCTTTTATGATTTATGAAATCCATTCCATTATTTTATAAACTCCCAAACATAGTGTTAATGTGTTTTTTACCCCATTTTCTAAGCAATAAAAGACAAGAAATAATTTATTTCCCTTCACACCCGCAAAGAAAAGCAGATTTCTGATAGAACTAATAAAAGTGAAAAGAAGCATTCACAAAACCCTTAGCATCACACCGTCAAGTTTTATTTCATGTCTTAACTAATGGCCTGTTTGGATAGAGGGGGGAAGGAGGGAGAGTGAAGGGGAGTAGAGTAGAGTTGGCTAAAAATAAGCTAATTTTGTGCTAAATCTACTCTACTCTACTCTACTCTTCCTCCCTCCCCCTCAATCCAAACGGACCATAAATAATTAAGAACGCATTACCATCAGTAACAAAACCGACAAGTGAAACCATGTTTAATCACAAAAAGATCAAGAAGATCCTCAACTAAGGACACATTGGGAAAATAGACCCTTAGACCCCTTTCTTACTCAGCCATCAGCGATAGTTAAATCAATAAACCGTTGACTGAACTAGCAGCAAAAACAACAACAAAGCCTTAGTCCCAAAATTTGGGGTTGGCTATGATTCCTTAACAGATTAAGATTGAGTCGGTCACATGAATTCTTTTTCTCCATTTTATCCAATCTAAAGTCATGCTCTCTTTTACTTCCCTAATTAACATGTCTTTTTTTTATTACTTCTACTAATGTTATTTTTGGCCTTACTCAACCTCTTTTTGTTCCCTCAACTTAAAATCAACTTACTCTCTTTTACTAGTTCATTACTCTCTCTCTCTCTCTCTGAATATGACCAAACCATCTCAAGCGACTCTCCCTCATCTTTTCATCAATAGGGGCAACCCCTATCTTTAAATGGAGTTTCCTCATTTTGAATCCTATCTTTAGGTGTATTCCCACTTATCCATCTTAACATTCTCATTTCTACTACACTCATTTTATAGATATGTTGCTTCTTAACCACCCAACATTTGGTACCATAGAGCATAGCTGGTTGTACTTGTATATTAGTAGCTCTTGGCAATCAAGTCTTACCGCCCCTTTGTCTCTATTCCTACTTTAACTAAACTTACATTCCAATGTTCCATGTACTCCATTTTAGTCCTACTTAAACAAAAGCACACTCTAGAATCTAAAGACTTAAAAAAAAAAAACATCTAGGAGCAATACATTATTCCATCTCACTCTTTTTTTTTTTGGTAAGTTATTATTTTATTAAACAAGACTACTTTGGTTACATACAGAACCATAACGATTCAAAAAACTCACGAATGGGAGTTACTATCAGCAAATCTCCATGCCCGAGACCAATCAAACAACAATCTAGCAAACACCACTATCAATTGTATCCCTGAAATTTCCATATCCTCAAATACACGAGGATTCCGTTCCTGCCACAACATAACCAAATCAAATACTATAAGATTATGCTAAATACCATTATTCCATCTCATTCATACCGCCACAAAATCCATATCAACATCAAACACAACAGAACCAAATCCAATACTATAATACTACGCTAATAAAGGAACTGTAAAACTAATAAGTAATCCATATAGAATTAAATTTAAACGTTGTTCTAAACCAGCATTATCAGGATTCAAAAATAGAACCTAAATAAATAAAAAAACTGTGAAAATTAGAGATAGAAAATAAATACACAACAACAACAGTAGCGAATACAGTCTAATAATCCACCATTCTCAAAATTCTAAAAAAAGCAATCAAACTGAGGCAACAAAATAAGAAGAAAAAGCGAGCAAACCTCGCGATCTCTCTCTCAGTCGAGAGGAACCTCCACGTCACCATCGGAAATCTCCTGCTGCAAATCCTTAGGGTCTTTGCCATCGACGGTGCATCCGACGGAGACGCAGGTTCCGAGAATCTCCTTCACGGTTCCACTGAGGTCCTTAGCCATTGACCTAGGTCGCATCACCTTGGCGATCTCGACGACGTCGTCGAGCGAGATGTTGCCGTTGTGCTTGATGTTCTTCGTCTTCTTGCGATCGCGCTCGGGTTCCTTGAGAGCTTTGATCACTAAGGCGGCGGCGGAGGGGACAACCGAGACCTTGGCTTGGCGGTTCTGGACGGTGAGCTTGACGGTGACGCGGAGGCCCTTCCAATCCTTGGCGGTCTCCTTTGCAATGTCTTCTCCGATCTTTTTGGGAGAGAGACCTAAGGGACCGATCTTTGGGGCGAGTGAGCTGGCGGCTCCGACCTCGCCGCCGGTGACTCGGACGTAGACGTCCACCACTTGGGAGGGGTCGAGCTTTGGAGGCATGGTGGCAAGCTTTTCACAATGTGCAAGTGGTGGAGGAGGAAATGAAAGTTAGGCTGTCCCTCAGGTTTTATAATGCTAGGGTTTTGGGGTTTGGGGGTTTTTTTTTTTTTTTTTTTTTTACATGTATATTTTGGAGTGGTGTGTTTGGTTACTAATCTTAACATTTAAGAAAGTCATAAAGTGTCAGGTTGATAAGGGCAAAGGCGGGGTTCAAGTCTCCATGTCATACGCATATACACTTATATTTGGCTAAAGTAAAAATTCTATATTATATAAAAAATATAAAAAAAAATCATAAAGCGTAAATATTGCATTATCCTAAGCCTGTCTTTTTCTTTTTTCTTTTTTTGGGTTCGGCTTTTTAATATTTATTTTTATATATTCTAAGTTTTTTTTTTTTTTTTTTAATTTTACAACCATATTTTTATATAATTTATTCATAAGATGAAATAAACCAATGAAAATAAGTTATATCTAACTAAGCTTCTAATATTTGCGTGGTTCTTGTTATTTCCATTAGTTGCGAAAACATATAGTCTTGTAATTGTGGAGTCCTACGGAATAAAATCAAAGGGAAGCTAACAAAAGCTTTTATCTCTCAATTGATTTATTGGTATTTCCAATGGAGAGAGAAATAAAAATCAAAGGGAAGCAAAGTGAAAATACATGTCTAAAATGTAATTGTGTTCTTGAAAATTATTACTAAAGAGTTCGTTTCTAAACAATACTGTCATATATGTGTGTGTGTGTTGTTCAGTTTCTGCATTCCAGTATTTGGATTGTGGATACACATTGACTGTTCAAGTAGTAATTTGTTCGGTTGCATTAACAATTAACATGTTTCTCTTTCGGAGAATCTATGAGTTGTTAGCATTTTCAGGACATGGCATTACAAAGTGTAATGAATTTGTGTTAGACAAGAGTGAAAGTGTGAAGACATAATAGCTAGAAGGAAACCGAAATGTAATATGGTTCCATTATTAATATTCCCTAACATTTTCTGGTTCCATTCCATTTATGCATTTATTATATAAATCCTCCCTCCATACATATATATGCCTCACTCTCTGAGAATGGCAGGGCATTACTGCATTAGTCAGGATATATTTTTTCTATAATAACAATTTTGCTATCCAAGATACACCCACTGAAGCTTGATAACAAAGAAAATTACAAGCACTGCTAAGTTGACTTTAATTCTACCGATAACAAAGATGAACAAAGTGAAGCTCATATCATTTTGCCAGAAAAGGGCTTCTGTACAGAATATACATATAACCCAAACCTGAAAATCTGACACAAACATATACAGCTGGTACAGCTACGAAGCCTGCGTGAAGGAAGGGTGGTGAATGTGTAATGATACAGGTGACACGGTGGAAACTAACCCAGCTATGTAAAACTCAAACCACTTTACAAAAACTAGAAGGACTTCAAGCAGAAAAGGCAGTTTCCATCGCTTGCAAGATGGGTGAGGCATCGAATCTAAAGTTTCTGAAGCTCTTGCCAGGTGCTGGGTTATCAGGCTCAGGTTTAGTTGACTGGCTCTCCATTATCATTGGGCTACTGCTGCTGCTATTCCCAGTCGAACTGTTCTTTGCTTTCCAGACACACATTCCTGAACAAAATTCATAACATGCTCATCATCAGCAAAAGCACACAAGAAAACTATCACATCGCCTGGGTTTCACAAAAAAAATCAAAGAAACCCATCATTTCAGGAATGCAGGATGGTGTGTACAAGAAACTCAGCATTTGGCTTGGGTGCCTATATGCTCTGAAGTACCAATTCAGACAAGCATCATTGTGGTGTCAGGTGTGGTTCTTCGTCTTGGCCTCTAGCTACATGTTCCAACATTCTACAATACCTCACCCACAACAGGGTTCATGAGAACTTGGAACTAGAAAGCGGCCTGGAATTTGGATAGCTTTTTTCACTCCCATATTTTCCAATTTTCCAACAAATCTAGTGGAAAGCTCTAATAACTGACCATAGGAATAATCATCTTCAGTTGGAAGTTGCAACAAAATAATATTATCAATTTATCCTAAAGAGTAACCTAAAATCATCACTCAATTCCACCTCCCAACTTGAGATCTTCCACAAAGGGCGATCCAATATTCTTTATTGTAAAGATTAGCTCTTTTTAGTTCTAAAAGGGCCCAATAGGACCAAGATGCTCAGGTTTATTAGTTTTATTAACATCAATGTTTTGTTTTGTTTTTTGTTTTTTTTTCCCACCTCTTTCCCTTCTCTAGTATCCATTTGTTAGATTCATATAATAACCTGATGTTTATAAGCTATCACATTTTCAAGAGAACAGGGGAGGGAAAACCTTTGAGAGGCATGTCAGGTTTTGGAGCAATTGGGGGCTGATGTGTTGAAATCCATGATTTCAAAGATCTGCATGAAGAAATTGAATCTTCTAAGCACTGGACAAAGATGTTAAAACACCAAAGGAAATAATCGATATAATAGGAGATAAGTACTCACGCCAAGAAGGGGGCCACCATGTAAAGCTTGAGGCCAGTAATCCCACGAGATATCACATCGTCATTTGCTGGCTGAAGTTCATCAAGCCGTTGCCATGCAATTTCCTGCAAGCAGAACATAAAAAGCATGCCATTCAACATTACAATTATCCACAGGCTACTAGGTATAACATTCTGTCTAACAATGATTAAGAACCCTAACTCTACCACAAAAGGACCCTTATTTGACTAGTAACACATTAAAAGCCGCTCAAATCAAGGAAATAACATCCCTAACTCTAAAATTTCGAAAATTACAAGAAAATATAAAAATAAATGATAAAAAATAGACCCCTGTATTCTGCCCTACATCATGTAGGGAGACCCCCATGGCCCATACCAATGAGGATGACAATTAGGAAGTGGTAACCCCAAAGCAAGAAAAAGCAAAAGACAGGTCAATGCCCCCAACAGCCAAAACAAAAATTTAAGTACAAGTTCCCAATGACTCCCCAAAGCAAGAATTAAGGGTTCTGGTCACCGTCACACAGCACCTGAAGTTTTTAAGATCTCCCCTTGAAAACAGGAGAGTTTGGCCAAACCATGAATATAATCTTCAATATTAATAAGAAATGTGTAATTCTATGCAAAAGAAACTTTTAGGTTATTCCCCTCTCAGTCTTGCTAAGCAGAAAATTAAGAATAAATACATCTATGGAGATGATCACATACACTGATCTCTTTTTTGGTAAGTGGAGCAAAGGAAGTGTCATCTTTCACACCAGCAATTATGTAGAGCCGCACTCTCTGCTGTCCAAATATCGACTCAATGTATTCATCTTTGTTAAGAAACTTAGAAACATCAAAACCTGTTTCCTCCAGGACCTGCATTCAACACGGAGAACAAATGGGTCAACATTCATATCTGCAAGACTGCATTGCACGCCTACATCTTGGGGAAGAGAAAAAAGAGAGAGATTTAGGTTACCAACTATAATTGGCATTCTATGAGAAAATTTAATCAGAAACTGGTTTTCTAAGCTAGTAGGACAAAAAATGTAGTGAATCAATTGTTTCATTTAAAAAAAATTTAAAAAAAAATTGAAACAAAGCAGTGAAGCACTTTAAAATCCAAATTGGTTATCATCAGTGAGCACACATTAGGGCTGTGAAAACAAATAAATAAATAAATAAAAACAATAAACCAAAATGGTGTGTACTGAACTGACAAACCAAATTTCTTGGTTTCAGTCAGTTAAGTTTTAGGTTTTCATTTTTTTCGGTTTTGGTTTTTACTTTGATCTTGATTTTGGAAATTTCCACCCCAAAACCAACCAAAGCTTTTATATATTTTTTAAAAATTTCCGGGAGGGGTGTATTTCCTTAGTATAGTACTTTCAACATTTTATAAAAACTTTTTACCCTAATCTAAATCCCCCCTCCCCCACAGCCCTCATTTTATTTCTTTCTAGCTCTTACATCTCTCTCTCTCTCTCTCCCGTCATCCCCTCACCGCTAAATTTCGTTTTATTCACCTTTTTTATATATACTTTTATTGTGTCTTAAGGGCTGTTTGTTAAGGACTTGTTTTACTTTATGTATCTATTATCTCTTTCTTTTGCTCTCTTACTCGCCCTTAAATGTGAAACCCCTCTCTCTTCAAATTCCCTCACTGCCCTCACCATTGATTCACTAGTAAATTTCTTTTTATTCACTTTTCCTTTTTTTTTTTTTTTTTTTTTTTAAGTATACACTTTTCCTTTTATTATGTATCATAGAGGCTGTTCGTAAAGGCTTTTATTTTTTGATGCTATGATCTGATTTTATTTTTTTTAATAAGAAATCCTAGGATCTGATTATTACCTCATTAAGGTTCAGTTCAGCCCAAAAGAACCCCTGAACCCCAACTAAACCGTACCACGCTCCCTAGTGCACATCTTTACAATAAGTATGTCACAATCTAAATATTAATGGAAAAAAGTTGTGTGTTATCCCAGAGAAGGATTAAGAAAAGTAAAGTGTAATAAAGAACCCGTAAACTTTACTTCATACTACAGATTGTAGGTAAAAGAATCACATGGGAAATGTTCCAGCCTCCAGAGTATATTTTAAAAGAAAAAACAGAAAATATTTATATTTTTTCTTCTTTCATGTCTGATGTCTCTCAAAAGTGGAGGTTGTTGTCGTCAACCCCACCCCCCCCCCCCCCCAACCCCCCCACAAACACAGGGTCATGTCAAATGTAGACAGCTCTGAACATATACACCACTTACATGCAGAAGGCTAAATTGGATATATACATGCATCCATATCCATCAAATTTGCTAATTAAGTTGCACATTTTCTAGCCCACATCAAATAAGAAACTAAAAATACAAAGATAACTCCAATATTTAAAACTTCATTACAACAACACTGTCACATGTACAACTTTGTTAGCAATGATTCAAGTCAGCAAAAATTAGTGTCTAAACTTGACTTAAAAACCAAAATAAAAGAATCAGGCGTACAAAATATGCCATAAGAAAGAAGCTTACTTCTCTGATGGCACATGCGTGGTCTTCCTCATCTTTGTTCTTTTTGCCTCGTGGAAAACTCCAGCTTGACCCTTTCCAACCCTTCACTAGCACACACTGTCAATAGCATGAACAAGAGTAAAGTTAAATCTTACATACAATTCTAACTAAATCATTAAACCAGATAACTCCAATAAGATTATCCAATGGAAGAACTCAATGGAGACAGGAACTAGTGAAGGTAGATGGTAGACATGTATCAATACATAATCACACATTTTCATACCACCACAACATTATATAATTGCCATCTCTAAGTTAAATTAATTTATAAAAAATAAATTTAAATAAATAAAAAAAAGATTATTAGCTGAACACACACACACACATATATAGCAACTATTTTTTTGATAACTTGATAGTTACATTAGGGGAGGCGGGATTTGAAACCTAGACGTCTCGGTTGGATACACCAAGAGGTGGCAGCTAAGCTACAAGGCTTTTGGCACATATATAACAACTTTGCTAAATAAAAAAGGCCCAAGACAAGTATGAATTATAGCTTTCATCCCAAAGAGACATACCCGTTCATAGGTCTCATCCAAAATGATTGCCCCAGTTACAGGAACTCGGACCTTGTAGGAAGTGAAGTCCTTAAATATGTCATCCAAATGGGCAACATAAGGTTTTAGGACGTCACATCTGTTGAATACTACAATATATTAAGGAAAGAAAATTATACATTCACAAAGATGGAGAATATATACATACATATACACACACAGACACACATAGGATTAGCTATTTTCTTTATCTTCAATTTAGCAAAAGACCACACAAACCATCATAATTTTTTTTTTTTTTTTAATTTTTTGATAAGTCACAAACCATCATACAACTTCCTGATCTTTAGAGCAGGAGGAACAACCAATACGGGCTTTTCCAGTTTATGTTTAGACTAGAATACCACTGAAATTTTGTGATCATATAATAGAAATGTAATACTTGGCTTTAGATATCAGACTATTAAGAATAAGAATACTTCCTTCACATTGTGGATGCCACATAATCAAATGGCAGTGTCATATTACAAGGTAGACTGAGCACGTGTGAACGAGTGCTTATTTATGTGTCTGTCCATGCATGCGTGCATGTACACACAGGCATGCCTTTTTCTGCATGTGCTGATGGTGAATTGCAATTCCACAGCTAACAAGGTGGGCTACGAAAGTATCCAGATACAGGGAATGACAAAAACACCATAATAATGCATTCAGTAATAATTGAGCAACATGAAGATAATACGTTTGAAGTCTAAACAGGTTGCATTTGTCTTTAGCTTGATATGGCTTTTCTAGTACAGTAAAAATTCATTCCACCAGAAGATGCAAAGTTATAGAGTTGCATTCAAACAAACAGTAGGTTAGCAGATAACAGTATGTCATGGAAATGAATTTTTTTTTTTTTTTTTTGGGGGGGGGGGGGGGGAGATCGTGGGGAGGGAATGGGGAGATGCACAGGATACATAAAGAAGTGAACTCCTTCAGAGTGAATGACTTCAGCGATGGATTTTTTTCCACTGAATTGTCTTCATAGAACCAATGTGCATACTCCACGAGAAACAAAATTCTCTCAAATGACTGGAGGTCTTCTTTTGGCACATTTAAAACAAACCGACTGCAGAAAATTAGTAGAAGAACACTTTAGAAATAGAAGAAAGCAGGCATAAAAATATTACGAACAAAACATGAGGAGGGGAGGGGAATGGTTCCCAATCCCATATATTTCAAATTGAGGAATTATAAAAGATAAGCCTAAAATGAAACTAAAACCCGTTTTTTCTGCAACCATAACAGGAATACTTGTGTATCCCAACATATCTGTAAACTCCTCCAACATTTACATAAAAATATACCATAAAATTATGTCAAAACAATCATAGATAGCTCAATTCTCAGTTCTCACTGAAGGGTTTCAGAATTGTGGTGGCTAAAAATTTCTCAATCCATCAATGCAGTAACATGATGAACTTGCTATCATCAATTTAGCACCAAAGGTTTGTACTATAATCACATTGAACTTGAGCACATATTATAATTAGTGATAGAAATTTATCCAAAGAACTCTAAGCACAAATTACAAAGTGATAGATATTTAAACAAGCACACTCCCGTCAATTTAACCCGACTTAAACATCCATTCTTGTAACATTGCCATATCGACCGAAAAGACTTCAACCTTTCATCTTTCCACTTAGGCATTAACAAATGATAGTTCACGTGATATACTACCGCAGAATCTTAAAACCGAAACCTGCATTGACCAATAAAATTACTTAACTAAATTGTACAACCTAATCACCTACGGTTTCCCACTTAGTTAGGATGGGTTCTAAGTTGAGTTGATGATTTTCTAACTATCCAAACCACAAAATAACTACAAATTTCCTCGGTTTTTTCTTTGCAATCAAAATTAGACCAATGCTTAACTAAAACACTTAATCATCCACAGTTTCCAAAACTTGTTCTACAAATTATAGCTCATCTTGGCACAATCAAGTAACAAAAATCAACTAAACCATAAATCCTATAAATATATATATATATATATATAAGCCCTAAAACTTTCATCTCAACAAATTAACATGTTTTTTAAAAAAAAATTAAACCGAAATGAGAAAGGTAGAGAGGAAAATTTGGAAAAATAGTCTATTAAACGGAAGATTCTAGAGTTTTCTTGCAATTTTCCCGGTAACCAAACAGCAAGTTAAGGAATCAGAAAGAAGAGATTGGTACGGACCTGCAGAGATCGTCGAGGAGTTCCTGGGGAGGGAGGCCGTTTTTCAGTGCAGCACTAGAGGAGCGGTGAATGCCGGACATGGCTGGGCTGCCTTCGTGATTTTTGAACTCTACCACCGATTAAAAA
Source organism: Notholithocarpus densiflorus (assembly GCA_030021035.2). Lineage (NCBI taxonomy): Eukaryota > Viridiplantae > Streptophyta > Magnoliopsida > Fagales > Fagaceae > Notholithocarpus > Notholithocarpus densiflorus. The sequence continues at coordinate 4,912,743 of JARYZH020000021.1, read as the reverse complement.
AAAAAAAATTCTCTGTGTTTCGGCGGCGGAGGAAGAGGAGCTCTTCCAGTTCGCGGTGGTTTTTTTAAGACCGAAAGAGCCCCGTAGAGATCGAGACCTCTAGCAGAGCAGAGCAAGTAGCGGATACCTTCGCCGCTTCCCAAGATTTTGATGAATTTTCGTCGATCTTTGGACTCGGGTTTTATATGGACCCGGTGTCTGCGAATACCCAACCGGTCAATATAATAAATTAGTATGACTATGAACTATGTAGTACACACTACATACTACATAGTACATACTTATCCCAAAGGAATATATATGTGAAAATTTTTTGGCTTTGCCATAAAATTTTATGAAATTTTTATGAGGATAATGTTTGTACCTCTAAACATGAAGTTATATTTCCAACTCATTATGTGGCAATTTATAAGATACTATTCGTGTATATTATTTAAACAAGTTATGTGACATATTAAAAATTATATGACTAAAAATATATAAAGATGGTCTCTTTAGTAACCACTTTATGGATGTGAAATATAGAAATACTAAAATTATGTGGCTCATTAACTATTTTTGTAATGTTTTTAAACTAATATGAGAAAATAGGTAAAACGTTTATTTTTTTAGTTAAAACAATTTGTTTTTTAATGTTTGGTTTATGCTTGTGAAAATTATTTAAAAGACATTTTAGGCATAAATTTTATGTAATATGTAAATTGTTTTATGCCTCTTGAAGCTAATTTCCCTAATCAAATTGAAATTGTTTTCAAATTTGGACAACTTTTTTAGTTGGGCCAAACTTCGAAAATGCGAACGTATTCTGTTATGTCTATCATTAATCTCAATATATTGTAAATAATACTAGTTATTGTTTGTTTCAATATTGATAACATAATAAAATTTAATATCTCATTTTGAAATAGATGATCATTGTCAGTTTCTTTAAGACCTTCTCCTCTCTCCTCGTGTGTGTGTTAAAAATACTTAGTATTTTCAAAATAAAAAATAGTGGGTTAATCCCATATTGAAAAATGAGTGTGAGTTAAAAAAGTTTAAAGTCTGTATTGTGTATCCAAGAGTTAGGCCATTTTGGATATACACTATTGTCAGTTTCTTTAAGACTTTTTCCAATTTCTCTTGTGTGTGTATTAAAAATACTTAGTATTCTTAAAAGAACTATAGAACACTCTTTCCCCATATATGTGTTAAAAATACTTAGTATTCTCAAAAGGACTATAAAGCACTATAATCCACTATATGTCTATCACTGTCAAAGAACTCGAGAATGAATACTTTCTTTGCATCATTCATACCCCCCCCCCCCCCCTCTTCTATTGTTTACATATAGTTTGGTAATCTCCTTAATCATTTACAACTTCATAATGCTGAGAAGATAATTCAGTTCTTTTATTTTTTATTTTTTATTTTTTATATTATAAATAAACAACAAGATAATGAAAATAGAGAACTATAGAACAGGATGAACATTAGCCTCATCCCTGATTATACAACCAAAACAGGGGGGGGGGGGGGGGGAGGGAATTACAATAATCAAAAGTTCCTACAAACTTATTTTGCATTGACCATTTCTTAAGGAATGAGCTGCCATATTTGCTTCCCTAGGAACCCAGCAAGCCACTACATTTAAACGGGCCTCCATGATAGTACTAACCTTTTGCATAATTTTTTTGATCCTCCATGATATTTTTGAACCAAGATTATATACTATTGTGAAACAGTTTTTACAATCTCCTTCAAAGGTTATGGTTTGAGCTTCTAAACGGGGTGCAAGAAAGACTTCCCATCTCACAGCCTCATGCCTAGAGAGGGAAGTTGGTGTTTGCTTTTTTGGAGCAAGCAAATATCATTTCCCTCTCCAATCTCTTACAACCACTGCAATCATTGAGGTAGATTGACCCACAGTATGGTTGATGGTGCCTCTTGGTGACTTGGACCAATGGTTGACACTCCTTAGTATAATCGTGGATTGAGATCCGGTGCAATTGCTATATGCAATTGAACTATGCAATTACTTCATTTCCTTCACAAAATTTTTTACATTTTTAATTTTAACTTTTTACTTCTTTTTAATATTTTTTTTATTTAATGGTTGAAATTGAAAATTTCTTTTTCTAACTTTCAATTTCAATCATTTATACTACCGTACACCCTTGGTGCAATAGTCACTCCTCAAGTATAAGTGCTTGTGGGGTGTGAGGGGAGTAAGAGCTGAGATTTAAGTCTCCAGGAAAGAGTTTCACACACATATACACTTAGATTAAGTTAGAGTAGAATTCATATCTTGTAAAAAAAAAAAAAATCAACCATTTATTGCTATTTAATCGTGCAATATTAAGGGACCACCATTAATGTCACCAATATGTTCTGCCATCACCATTAGATCAGCTCACTTTCACTCATTAAATGGTTCCAAAACATAGCCATCAATGTGCCACCAATAGAACCGTTGGGGTAGTTATGTTGGGTTAGAAAGCAAAAAATAAAAATAAAATAAAGTTATATTGGGTAGGGAGCCTAACCGCCTATGAGTAGAGAGAAATAGAATTCTAACTTGACAATTCATTTCAGGCCTTTCCACATCTGCTGGATGAGAACTTTGAAGAGGCCTTGAAATTAGAAAAAATGATTAAATTGACACCTAGTAGGCTAGTACCATTCCATAATGGCATAGCAAACGATGATCAACCTATATGCTCTCTCATAAAACATGAGCAACTTAACATTCATTGTCTTTATGGCTTCAGTACCTGCTTGAGATTGATGATATTTTTCTTAATTAAACAGAAGCGATGAATTCATCAAATTATGGATGCTAATTGTCATAACTCCACCAAACAAATCCCAGTTTGGTTTGCATCAATTCGAGTATATAACTACAAACCTGATAGACATTCTATACATGCATGAGATAATTGAGATTCTTAAGCCTCAAAGAACCTGCAAATCTGATATTCCATCATAATAAACTCTTTAAACACTCAACCTATTGATATTCTGCCTTCAAATATATTTTACTCCAAATCTTTAATGCGATAATAAAGCTTACGGCAGTTAGAAAAAAATAAAAATACAAATAGAAGAAGATAATAAAGCTTTAGGCCGAGCTACATAATTTACAAAAGGAATGGATCAAAAATTACATCACACGTAGAACTTGACAAACCAACCCTCAGTGATCATAGCAAAACACAGAATGCCATGTCTTTTATTTGGATGCTAACGTCCAGAAATTCAATAAAAAAGATGGTGAGACAGCAAACCAACTCATAAATGCCATGGCTGTTGCGGTCTCAAATCTAGTGCAATGGTTTCGTGCACAATCATTCAGATCATTGCCAATAAGTACAGTGATACCAGCCGATGCACAAGCCGCAGTAAATGTAAGTGTGGAAGTGATCTGCAGTTAAAAAAAGGAAGGATAAGGAAAAGAAAATGATATTTCAGATTGGAAAATAAATAAAACAGATTATTATATGCCAAAAAACATGTGTCTATATATTATACAATTGGTTCATGAATCTAACAAGTAAAAGTTCCGCTAATGACTTTCTGGCAAATAATACAGTTTTATTTGAATAGGGCCAAAGAACATCACTTAGTAACATAAGAAACTTAAGTATGGATTAGATTATCAATCAAGCAAATCAATTTTACATCTAATTATCACCGTGTCTAGTTTCCTTGACAAGTTGGACAGTTAAAGCAATTTTTAGGAGAAAGACCAAAAAAAAAAAAGCCTGGCATAGTGTTAGGATCATAATAATCAAAACTACTTTCCTACTTCTCAATTCTCACATTGGAGGAAATGATCCTTCGCCAATCTTGCTTCCATTACATAAGAAGAGGTTAGGCAGAACCTCTGAATCAAAAATGTTAAGGGTCTGCCTGATAAAAATATTTCATGTCATGAACAGTTTTTTATTAACCAGAAAACATATTTATTAAAAGAGGAGAAGAAATAGATGAGGATAGATTTTCTCCAAGCAAAGCAAGACAAAGGAATAAAGTTAAAGGTATCACAAAAGGTGAAGACTAGCCCAACATACCACCACTGAGTCACACTATCCTCACTATTCTCCTCCAAATTCATAAACCAACAGAAACACTATATTTGTCTAACTTTCTAGGGGGACCAAGAAGAAGCAGGTTCCGCAGTTCTAGCAATGTCAACAGCTTCCTTGAAAGATTGGATAATCATTAATGGCTCTTCAAACTTTAATCCATTTATATAGATTGGAACTATCTCATCTGACAATGATATTTAGAACACTAAAACATTATTTTTTATTTTCACAAATAATATTGAAAGGAAAAAGAATGCTCTAGAATTTCAAAAATCATTGCCAAACAAGATGGTTCCCCTAAGCCCATCAAGAGAGCTCCAATTCCACCTAATTAGTGCCACATATACCAAAAGATCTGGAGAACGCAAGGATAGTATACTTATCAAAAAAGGAAAGAAAGAAGGCAAGGATGACATGATCTTTTTGGTTGATCAAAATCCAGCTGACACCAAGTTTACCTATTGATAATTTACCACTCATCTTAAAAGCTTAAGTTGTTAGGAAATAGTAAATTTAATCATTTAACCACATTATTCTAACACCTAGAAAAGGTTAGCATAGGTTAAAACAACGAATTGAATAGAAAACCTTTAAATCTCCAAGGGTAGGCCTTGGATATGGAAAACCATAGAGACACAAATGAAAGAACCATAGCTTTAACTCCGTGCTTTTCCATCAAATCATAAACTAGGTAAAGAATCAATTAATCAGCATACAAATCACTCCATTTCATGTTGTTCAACACAAGTATGGTGCAGTGAAGAAAATTTGGATAACACAGACTGGCAACAGTAAAAATAAAACATTTACAATAGCCACTATCTGAAATTTTACAAAATTTGACAAGCTACTCAACCGAGGCATGTTTTACTTAACACAGTAACAGCTCAAATTTATTAAATCCCCAGCGAAAAATTTTCTTACCCCATCACCGATGGCGAACAAGCTGACAACCCTGGGATGTCGGAAACGGCGCCTCACTAGAATTGCATATGCATCAAGTATGGCAAGAGTGAGGCTCCATAAGCTTTGCAAGCTGACAGCGGCAACAAGATATCTGCCACAGCAAAAACCACCTATACTCAAAAACTAAAACCACATATGATATGATTACCTTGCACAGAATTACAATTAATACAGATAAGAAGCAAAAAATTGAGTTTTTAAACTAACAGGTTGCTTCAGAAACCAACTTTCAAACACTTACAAAGTCAGAAATAATATGATTCCACTGATCTTTTAATAAGAGCATACTTAAACCATATAATATTCAAGGTGTCATACTCACTCTAAAAAATTCAACTAGCTTGGAAGGAGGTTCAACTGAAACTCCTTCAGATTCTCTCAGAGTTCAGACAATAAAAAAACCTCGCAAGAAAGGCCAATTGAGCTCTACCTCAATTGACACCTCTTCGTGTTATAAGTTCTAAGTTCTAGGTGAAGGGTGAGGTCGGGATTCAAGACCCATTGGGTGTGGGTCTAAAAATAAATAAAATAAAAACTAAGATGTTAGCTGCAATGTTTCTTCATCAGGGGCCTTTGACTAAATTTAGCGCCAGTAGCTCTGTCCCCATCTGAGTACTATACCTAATCTCCAAATTACTATATAGTATTTGTAGGGCAACAAATTGTGCACTCAAGTCCAAAGCATGCAGGACCTGGGCCCAATAAGTCCGCTGCAATAAATTTGTAGAGAGTGGGTTAAAGAATTAGGTACGAATGGCGAGGACTACGTTCAACCTATTCTTAAAAACAAACTAAAAAGTTGATCAAAGGCTCAAAGCATATCGAGATAATTTGGTATAAATAAGTTTTTATTTCGATCCGAGGAGACATCATGTTATGTAATTCACGTTCTAGTTTTTTTCTTCTTTTCTTTTCAATCTTTTTCCTCCTCCAGAAAATCCTCTCCCTTCTTCAATGGAGGGGGAGTTACACTATATAATCATCTTCTCATCATCCTAACCTTACACTTGTCAATCATCTAAGGCGTCCCCTGATACTTGTCCCATCAGACTTTTTCTTTGGCTTCCCTGTAAGCTGTAATAATTTTGGTAGCACTGTTTAGAGGTCTTCTCCACATAAATGCGGCCAGAAAAGTAGTTGCAGGGTATTCAATGTGGTGGTAGCAGCCTTTCTTCAGATATTTTGGGGATCTTTTCATTCCCAGTAAGTTCACAAAGGTCATTTCTGTCATTGGAGATTCCAGGAGGATTACTTCAATCAACGGGATTCAATCCTTGAACCGCACTCTTCTAATCCGAGGACTATACCCTCCTCAGACAGAATCGCCCGTTTCCTATGTATGAATCTTCTGAAAGTAGAATGTTTAATAAATGCTATACTGTTCGGCCCATGAGTCTTCCTCGGATTAAGCCCACAACTCAAGATGCATGACTCTTGGTAATTTGTCCCCACAGTTTTTTTTTTTTTTTTTTATTTATTGTAATAATAACTAACAATAAGCAATTGTTTTATTTATCCCAAAGAAATGGAATACTATGTTATTATTATATAAATAAGAGAAATTAACCCCAGAAATTCCTAAGAAGACCCAGTGCCCAATTCTCTAACCAAAAGCAAAAATAAAAATAAAAATCAAGAAAGAATAGAAATGATATAGTGTTACCGGAAGGCGGTGACAGAAGGGAAGTCAATAGTGCTGGCCATGACGCATAGTGAGACGAGTGCGAAAGCGAACTGAAAGAAGCGGAGAGCAAGGCCACCGGGAGTACCGGGAGTTCCCTGCATATCCTTCATCCTCCCTCTGGGTATCGCATTATTGGCCGCGTCGGTCACCGGTGGCGCCTCTATTGGGTGCACCGTCGGGTGGATCACATTCATTGCTCTTACTACTTTAATCAGACAATCACCAGTCACTCTATCAAGTATCAATCACTCTTTCTTTCTGAGAGAATATTTATGAGTGGTAGAGAAAACAAAAGTGGCACTGAGTGGTGTGGGAACCACTGACTCTGAAACCGATATATCTGGATTAAACTTATTTTCCTTGAAATTAAAAACTGAAAATAATTTTTAAATATAAATAGATATATTTATCTGAATAGAACTTATTCTTACTGAAATTAAAAATTAAAAATATTATAATAAAATAATTTTTAAATATAAATAATATCATAAAATTTATTTTTAATATTTTTAAATACGTACATAGATAGCATATAAACAGTATTTTTTTTACACAGTATATTTATGTGATATTACTGATTATGCGCTTAAAAAAAAAAAAAAAAATTTCTGAAAACGCAAACGATAGTTTGGAAACACGTATCCAAACCCACACTTCATTTTTCTTTCATTTCAGTACTACCCGTTTTGTCCGCGAAACGACGTCGCTTATTAGAAGATCGATCCACGTGGGCACGGATTTGACATTCTGTCATCACTTAAATGTTTCTGTTTCTCCCACAGTCAAAAAAAAAAAAAAAATGTTTCTGTTTCTTCTATTAACTCTTTGCCATAACTGAAATCTCAACGGCCTGGCATTGATCGAGCTTCATCAAACCCCCAAAGTCTAAGACCCCAAACCCCAACTAACAATCACGCAGTAATACTTAACTACTTTTTCTTCTCTTTAAAACGGTGCGCTTAATTCCACAATATTACTGTTCTTTTTCAAATTTCCTTATCCATTTCTTTGAGAGAAAATGCGACGGAGACCGGAAATCTCGTCGGAAAAACCGAGTTCAGCGACTCAAGAACCGAGTTCGGAATCCGAAATTGATCAGAAAGATGCGGGAGCGAAAGTTCGTGTAAATAGCCCCCGGAGATCACCGTTCGTGTTTCTGACCTTGTTCGCGTTGATCGTGTACAGCTCTTGGTCCGTGTATCAGCACCAGTACCAGAGCTTGCCGGCGCCTATCACAGCCGAGCAGGCTGGCAAGAGAGGCTTTTCCGAAATCGAGGCATTGAAGCACGTCCAAGCCTTGACCGATTTAGGTCCTCACCCCGTCGGTTCCGATGCTCTCGACCTCGCTTTTGAGGTACATAATTCTATACACATGTTGTATTGCACACCAGGTGTTTGATGAAATTCCGGTCTGAATTCTTTTTTTCCGTGACGCGCAGTATGTTTTGGAAGCGGCTAAGAATATCAAGGAAAAGGCGCACTGGGAGGTCGATGTTGATGTGGAGGCTTTTCATGTACGATCTGGCGCGAACCAGATGGCCGGTGGCTTGTTTATGGGGAGAACGCTACTGTATTCGGATCTAAACCACGTCGTCTTGAGAATTTTGCCAAAATTTGAATCCGAAGCAGCACAAAATGCTATTCTGGTCTCTTCTCATATTGATACCGTGTTCTCCACGTATGTTCAATCTCTGTATTTTCATTTTGTTGCAAATTATTTGATTGATCTTCTGTCAAATTTGTATAGTGCAAGCTCAGTAGAGAAATCAATTTTTATATGGTAGCTGGTGAAAGTGACGATTTATGTTGTTTTTTCATGGTTAAAAGTTTCAGTATCGGCCACGAAGTTCCTGTATCATTACACAAACTCTAAAAACTAGTTTTTTTTTTTTTTTTTTTTTTTTTTTTGGATTTCATGTTGTTTTGTGCATTACTACATTGAGAGAAGTCAAGAAAAGAATTTTTCTGTGTCGGCCAAAAAAAACCAAAAAAAAGAAGAAGAAGATCTTATAATGGATATTTGTCCGTGCAAAACTATGGTGCGGACACGAGATATAGGCATGCAATTACATAGGCTTATGGGGGTAGACACAAAAAGAAGGGAGCCAAACCTGTAGCAATATGGATGGGGCCTGCAATTAGATAGGCCTAAGGCCTAATCAATTAATGTATAGGGTTTGTGTTTATTTTATGTACTTTATGTAATTAGTCAAAGCTTTTCGTTCCCTAATTGGTCTAGATTTTTTTTTTCTTACTAGGTTAGTATAGTTATTCTCTATTCCTACTAGGATAATCGGTTTGGAATTTTATTAAAGTTTTTAGACTTTGCTTGATTTAAATTTTTCCCAATGGTTTGGTACTGATTCCTAGGTTTGTTTTCTCTTGCGGTGTTGATTTCAAGCAAGCCTAGGTACTAATTCCTAGATTGTTTTTGTTTTTTTGTTCTGCAACTTTGGTGTTGCATTAGTTGTGAATTTGTCCTATGTCAAATTTTGGTATCAGAGCACAACCGAAAGTCAACAGCCACCCACGAGCTTGAAAACCACCCAAACACAAGTTCCCCCCCTTATTGTCCTGCATCAACTAAAATTGACATTTTGATACCCAAATCTCATCCTTAACAAGTTTCAAGTAGTTGTGGCTGTCGGCCATTTAACCCCTCTTCAAGGAGAATTTATGTTTATTTTTTATTTTTTATTTCTCCCTCTTCTCATTCAGTGATTAGCATGGGCAATTGCAAGATATTTTAGCATATTCTCTGCTTTCTTCTCTCACGTGACGCTTTCTAAAGTTTATTCTTGCAAATATTTCCTTATGAATCATACAATCTACTTTGTTACTTAAAAAAATGCAATGCATGTTGCAGGGGAGGAGCTGGAGATTGCAGTTCATGTATAGCTGTTATGTTGGAACTTGCTCGAGGGATTTCTCAGTGGGCTGGATTTAAGCATGCTGTTATATTTCTATTTAATACTGGGGAGGAGGAGGGTCTAAATGGTGCTCATAGCTTTATAACTCAGGTTGGTAGCATTTTTAGTGCATCCTCTAATTCTGGATTTCTTCTTACTAATCTTTTCTGATATAGATTCAGTAGTATAATAGACCATATTTTAAGGTTGTAGTGTACTCCCATAATGTATAGTTTACATGAAGCTGCTTGAAGTTGTTTATTGCATGCCTTAGTTCATTTTGAGATAATGTGCTCTTATGTTATCTTCTAGTATAATGAATGACAATAATTGATTCTGTATCTAGTTCTTAAGATAAATGCAAACACGTAGGGAAGTTGTTTACCCATGGTTGCACAATTCAATTTCTATATGGGTTTTTTTTTTCATTCATGGGTTAACATGATATTGATTGAAATAAAAACTGCAGATATATGGGTAAAAAACAAAAATTATAAATAAAAAATATCAATCAATGAAGAAAACTGCTTAAAAATCTTTCCCATCAGGGTCTGATTTTAGTCATAAACTTGCATTTGATGGAATTAGATGTGGTTTGTGAATAGAATTTGAAGGAGAATTTTGTTCAATGTTTTAGATTGAACAACTAAGAACCTAAATGTTTATGGAGATGATTCATTATGTGTTGAATGGACTTACAAGAATTTTACACTCATGTTATTACATAACCATCTTTACAATTGAGTGATTGTTTTTGAAAAATCTATTTCATGAATTGTTTCTTACCTGTGTGGATGTAATCACTCTTCTGCATTGCTCCACCTTGTTGTAAGTACCTAAACCATAATCTTTCCAATAGAAGTATTAATATTGAATTTATTGATGCAGCACCCCTGGAATGAAACTGTCCGTATGGCTATTGATTTGGAGGCCATGGGTATTGGAGGGAAGTCTGGCATATTTCAGGTCTAGTTTATGGATTATAATCTCCCCAGTGTTGGATTCTTTTATAGCTCCATGTGGTTAACATTAACTTTCTGGTTAGCTGGACTCCACATAGATGGTGATTGTCTAAATATGTTTTACATGTACCGTGTAAGCTGCGTAAAATGCAGCTGTATATGACCATATGTCTGATGTCTAATCACAGTATTGAGACAAGATGATACTGCTGAATTTGCATGGTGTATTACCCTGTTCGAATTGGTCTCTCCAGTCAAATAGAGATGATCATCAATAAACAAAATCAATTTGAGACAATTATCAGAGAAACAAAATGTTTTTTAAAAAGCATCTTTGGGATCTATTAGCACTTAAGTATTTGTTTATCTGGGAATAACATCTAATGGAGTGGATGACACTAGTTCAAATCTCCCCATTCTTCCTCCCACTGGGGCTAAAACTTGTACTTTACATAATAGGCACTCTGAAAGGCCTTGACGAGCGCAACACCACATATGGCTCCCAAGCACTGAGCCACCATGTACAACACGGCCCGAATCAGCGACACCTTACTCCCCATTCTTCCTCCCACTGGGGCTAAAACTTGTAAAAAGAAAAAAAGGTGTTTCTCTATCCCATCCTGGACCAGTGCCTGATATGGGCAAGTTGGGCACATGTCCTCCCATACCCATGTTATGTTGCATCTTACATGGGTGCCAATGTCTCACAGTGCAGACCCCCAAAATTTCCATTTTTCATAGATAAGGATGGTCCATTGACCTTCTTGAATTGGGAAAATGGTCCAATTGTAATGGCAGTCCACTATGTATTTCCTTTTAAGTTGATATTGTTGGTAAAATATCTATTGTGTATCAGATAGTTATCTATTTTCTTTATATTTTTCAAAGGTTGTCCATCGATCCCCATGATCTACTTTGAATAATGGTTTTCCCATCTTATCTATATTTACTCATCTTATAGGCTGGTCCTCATCCTTGGGCTATTGAAAACTTTGCGTCGGTAGCTAAATACCCATCTGGCCAAATCATAGCACAGGTTTGTAATTCTTCTTCTTGATGCATTTTTTTCATCTCTCCTGTATCACTTTTGATAGTTGATGTGCATTTATTCAGGAAGATTACTTAAGCTGAGTAACTTAATGCTGCAGGATTTTTTTTCTTCTGGAGCCATAAAATCTGCAACAGATTTTCAAGTATACAAAGAGGTTGCTGGCCTTTCAGGGCTTGACTTTGCATACACAGATAACAGTGCAGTATACCACACCAAGGTTTTCCACTTTGTCTTTTTTCCCCCCTTCAATTCATCTGAAACAATTTCTTCTGCTTTTCACTACTGTACATAGATTCCCCCCCCCCCCCCCCCCCCCTCTTATTTTGGTCAAACAGTAGAATTAAGACTGCAACTACTTAAGGTGATTCTATATGACAAAGCACATTGTGCAACCATTAGCTAACTTGATCTGAAGTGATGCCATTGTCATAAATGGCCTAACTTTCACAACCCAATCTTCAGAAATGCTTGCTTAACTAGGTGGATGGCATTGGTTGGGTGCATTGTGGCATGCACACACACCCTTTGCTGCATAATGGGTGTTATTCTGTGCTGTAATGTAATGGGCTGAAGCCTGAGGAAGCATCTTTTTAATTGATCCAATAAGGGGATGTGTAGGAGAGCAGCTTTGAGTTAGGCAGATGCTCACGTGTTAATGTTTCCGCTTGTATTTTGACATACATAAACCAATCGCCAGAGAGAAAACAACAAGGAAGGGTTGAGATAAACATACCTGTCATCTAACAGTTGTATAGACAGCATCTGATATCAAGTAACTCTTGGTAAAAAGGGGGGGAGGGGGAAGAAGAAAACTAAGCATTTGAATCAGCGACATTAACCTCGTGAAAAATGTCCTTACCACCAACTTGACACATCATATTAATTTTATTTGCATTTGAAGTTTGGGCTAGTTTTAATGTGCCAAGACGCGGTTAACTAGTTAAAATTACAAAGGGCATTTGAAGCTTGGAAGCTATATAATTTTCTACAACATTTTGATTCTGAATATTTCCCTAGAAAAAAAAAGGGGATTGAGGAAATAGAACTTACACAATATTTCCTAGGATTTTCATGTTGAATTTACTGATTACTATTTGAATTTTTAACCTCATGCAGAATGACAAATTAGAGCTTCTGAAACCAGGGTCTCTTCAGCATCTTGGAGAAAATATGCTTTCTTTTCTGATTCACTCCGCTGCATCCCCTCATCTTCCTAAAGGCAATGCAATGGAACAAGAGGAAAATAAAGGCCAGAATGCTGCCATATTTTTTGACATTTTGGTACCTATAACTGCAGACTTTTATCACTGTTATTGGCTTAGCACTCTATTTCTTCCTTCATTCTTTTTTGAAGTTTATAATGTGGTGATTCTAACACTTGTTGCAATCTCAGGGAACATATATGGTTGTATTCCACCAAAATTTCGCAAATATGCTTTACAATTCAGTAATAATACAATCACTTCTCATTTGGATTACATCATTGCTTATGGGTGGTTATCCCGCTGCAGTTTCATTGGCCCTGTCATGTTTGAGCGTTATCCTTATGTGGATATTGGCATTAGGTTTTTCTGTACTCGTTGCATTTATTCTACCCTTAGTATCTTCATCACCAGTGCCCTATGTCGCAAACCCATGGTTGGTAGTTGGGTTATTTGCTGCACCTGCTCTTCTTGGCGCATTGACTGGTCAACACTTGGGTTATCTTTTTCTTCAAACTTATTTGTCCACTGTATATTCCAAGAGAAAGCTACTGTCACCTGCAATTCAAGCTGACTTGATCAAGTTAGAGTCTGAAAGATGGATTTATAAAGCTGGATCTGTTCAGTGGCTCATTCTTCTTGTAATGGGAAACTATTATAAAATTGGGTCGTCTTATTTGGCTGTTGTTTGGCTGGTTCCACCAACATTTGCGTGTAAGTTTACTTATATAACCATCTTAACTGGCCTTTGTTTGATCTATGGAATGCATGTATGACATGACACTTATTGATGACAAGCGGGACACATTTTGTCGGTCGTTTTTGCTTCTAACTGAATTGTTATGCTTGACTATTTAGATGGCTTGCTTGAGGCGACTCTAAGTCCAGCCCGTTTACCAAAGCCACTCAAACTTGCAACATTGCTGATGGGCCTAGCTGTACCAATTTTAATTTCTGCTGGCATTTTTATTCAGTTGGCTGGCACGGTAATTGGGACTATGGTTCGATTTGATAGGTATAGCTTATGGCACTCTTGTAAATCTACAAACATGATACGACTCTTAAACGTCTTATGCCTTCGAGTTGAAATTCTTGCTTCTTTTTCCATGTTCTCATTGTTTGTTAAGCACGGTAAGCTGCCATATTCAACACAATGATCATTGATGGGCCTTACTATTAAACAGTATCAATCATAACACCCTAGCCTAGTATTGTCCATGTGAGCAATTCTTTCCGGCAAGCTGGTACATTCAGCTACTTGATACCCATGTTCTCATATCGATCCATGCATGTTTCTGCTTTGCAATTTGAACTTCTATTCTTCATTTGCTAGACATTTTAGGAAGTGACTGCTTAGCCTGCATTGTATTTTCATGCAGGAATCCTGGTAGCACACCCGAGTGGTTGGGGAATGTAATAATTGCTGCCTTTATTGCTGCTGTCATATGCCTGACTTTGGTGTATCTTCTTTCGTATGTCCATCTTTCAGGTATTAGTTTATTGAATCTTTTTCCTTTGTTACACATGATGTTGACATATCTGGTTGCGTGGGTGTTGCTATCATCAGTGCTAGCAAATTAACTAGTCATGCAGTGATTTGAATGCACTTTGCATAAATGCATTTGCTTAGATAATTCGGAAACAGAAATGGTTATGGGCTTCAGATGTCACCTTGGTTCAGAAAATGGCGGGCATCACATCTCATCTCACTTTGGTTTAAAAATTACCTTGGATAGAAATAGCATCTGCACTCTATGCCAAAAGTTACCGATCCCAAGTGATGAGGATTTAAAGCTTCCTTGAGCTGAGTAGTATGATGCCATATGTGTCCACATTTATTTTTGTTTGAAAGAATCAAACTCACTTATTTTTACACTTAACTGTTTTCTTTTTTCTCCTAAGTTGGCGTATTTCCCCTTAAATATTAAGGTGTTGCATCTACATTTATGAGGTTGTGTATTGCTTGGTATTACTAATTCTAACTCTTTTTACATGTATTGATGACTAGGTGCAAAAAGATCAATTGTCCTTGCAACTTGCTTACTGTTTGGCCTCTCATTCACTGCAGTATTCTTGGGTATTGTTCCACCATTTACTGAAGACACTGCCAGAGCTGTAAACGTTAGTTTCCAGTCGCACCTCTTTTTGTTTCTCTTTGCCACTTATGTTGTTTTATTTGAAAATAGTAGTTGTAATTTGCATTGTTCACATAATACTGTACTGACTCTGCATCATTCACAATGCTTATATACACACATGCAAACGTAGAGTAGCTTATTTATGTTACAACAGTTGAGGAGCATAATTGAGGGAAGTTGGCTTTGTTGAAGCTTTTCAATTTATAGGCATGAAATATAATGGCTTGCAACTATTGCAACTACTGACCAACCATTGCTATGTTGTTGTCTAATTTCTCAATGCCAGTACCCTTTTTTTTCCTTGCATATGTGGAGATTTTAATTTTTTTAATGTTTTTCAGGTTGTGCATGTTGTAGATACAACTGGAATATTTGAGGGAAAACGAGACATTAGCTCATATGTATCTTTGTTTTCTACAACTCCTGGAAAGTTGAACAAGGAGGTTGAACAGATTAAAGAAGGTTTGAATTGTGGTAGAGATAAAGTAGTTGATTTTGTTGCTTTTTCAGTCAAATATGGTTGTTGGACCTATGATGACACCGAAGATGGGTGGAGCGAATCAGATATTCCCCTGCTTCATGTCTATAGGGATGTTAAGAAGAAAGCCAGAATAACAAGAGTTTCAGTTGATACTAGAGGTTCGATTCGTTGGGTTCTTGCAGTCAATACTGAGGAAATAGAAGATTTCAGGTTTGAAGGTACAATGAACTTTAATCAACGCGCATTCTTTATTCCTATTGACTTCATTTTTCCATTCATTCATGCTGTTTGTTTTGAGAGAGGCATTGCTATTCTGCAAACATTCATTTTTTCAGAACATCTAGTAGATAATGAATTCTGTTGTCAATGGGGTTATGCTACATGGAGACTGGTACTCCATATGCAGATGCCATGGTATGGGGCATGCCCAAAGTTGGTTGCCATAGGGCAGAAATTTTCAGCATTTAAAATAATTTAAACTTATGTAGTAGATGTATTTTTAAAGTCCAACCCACTTTTTTAACACAAGATTTGACAATGTATCATGTCTTTTTTATTTTTGGGGCAAAACTTAGGTACAACTTTTCAGGTGCTGTAATTTAAATTCAACTATTTTGCTGCATTAACCAATGCAGTAGAAAATGTATTATCTTTTCCAAGAACAATTAAATTCAACTATGTGCCACATTGGTATATGCAGCCACATGGTTGAATTTAATTGAAATACCAAAAAGTACAGCACTTGGAGTTGTTCGTATGTTTTTTCATTTTTTTTTTTTTATAAATGTATCTCGTCATTTCTGGTGTTGAGCAGGTTGTCCCATGCAATGAGGGTCAACTTTTTTGCAAGTTTTCTAGGATAGCATGTAAAATTGACACATAAAACACTTTATGTGATCATCGGTTTGTTTTGAGCTACACTGTGACCGGGTATAGCCAGTACGGATGCCTCCGTGCAAAATATGGAGAACATTTTAAGATGAAAGTTGTGTGCTAAATGTTGTTGTCTGTGGTGCGGTGCCCCATATGCCTGCTAAGTGCTAACTTACCCAACATTATTTTATCTCTCTCAATATTCAGTCTTGAATGCAGATAATTCAGAGGAGTTAGTTCAATCTGGTATCAAGAGCAGTGTAGATGGATGGCACATTATTCAATTTTCGGGTGGGAAGCATTCACCTACAATATTTAATCTAACTCTTATCTGGAAGTCAGAATTTACGCAATCGGCTCACAAGGTGGATGGGCAGAGAGGGGAACAGCGACCCCTTCTGAAGCTGAGAACCGATTGGAACAGGTTAACACCAAAAACTGAAATGGTTCTTGAAAAGCTTCCTTCTTGGTGTTCCCTGTTTGGCAAGTCCACGTCTCCCCACACCTTAGCTTTTCTAACTAGTCTTCCTGTTGATTTCTAAGGATCTGAAATTCCATCTTCAGATTCAGTTGGACTAGATATTGTCCTTTTGGGAAATGATATTCCCAAGCCATGTTTGCATTCTTCTATACCATTATGTTAATGGTGGTGGGAAAGAATACAAAATTGAGTGCAAAAATAACGCTACCCTATACAGTTACACTTGATCTGAATAAAAACTGTCACATCAACATTCATAAGGCAAAAAGAGGTGGGAAAAGAGATTATTCTGTTTTTTTAGATAATTTATAAATAGATAGAAGAGGTTAATGTGAGTTTTTCTTTGTAATGTCAAATTTTCCTATGGTTGATTAATGGTTTTCAATTGTGAACCCTCTCTCTCTCTCTCTCTCTCTCTCTCTCTCTCTTGTTAGGCTTGGTTCTTCTATGGTACCTCTAGGCTATGGTGGGTTTTAGTGAGAATCTTTTTATTTGAGGTGTTTTAATCTTACCCTTTTATTTATATTCATGAAGGAATAGAAGAGATTAATATACATGTATATGATATTATGATCAGAGTGAATAATATACCCCAAAAACTCAGGGGTACTATAAAATATTCCCATAAAAAAATATTTAAAAATATATATATTTGAAGATCCTGCATATGGCAAGACACTCAAAATTTTGTGTTTGTTTGTCAAATTAAAGATTATATGGCTACAAAATGTTATAAAAAAATAAATAAATAAAAAACCATATAAAAGTGTGTTTCTTTGACGAACATACGATCTTGTCAAGTAAACGCTCAAAACGCATTGGAATTTGGCAAATTGATTGACATTTATTCTATTAAAAAATATTATAATTAAACAATATTTTAAAAACTATTGGATTGAAATGAACCATGAAGTGGTCACATTTTCGGTTTGATTCATAGTTTAATATGTTTAAACAGTTTTAGCATTGGTTTGGATTGGATGGGTTTTTCCATTAATTGAATTGGTGAACGATGAACCAGTCTAATAAAGTGCGTTTGAAAAAAAAAATTATTTGTTTATTTATTGAAAATTGGTCAAACCATAATTATTTTAAAAAAAATTTAAGGATTTAAAAAGCTGTATAGTAACAAATAAGATAAAATACTTAAAAGAAAAAACTATTCATAAACAGACTTTTGTCTGTCAATGTTTTTCAAATATAAAGATTCACACAAATATAATGTATTTTTTATTTCTAAATACTATATTAGACCTTGGTACGACCTTTTATAGCTGGATTAACATATAATTATGCTTAAGTTATACTTGGTAAGTTCCTCAAAAAAGAAGAAGTTATACTTGGTATAATTCTTTAGAATGATGCTACAACAACTACAATTAGTAACAGTTGGATTAACACATTTATTGTCACACCAATTCGTTGGATTTTTGTAGTAAAATTAGTAATAGTTTTAAAATTTTCCAATTCTTATTAATCATAACAACCAGAAAAACTATGATTGAGATTAATCTAATCGTAATAAACATTTTTTTTATCAATTTGGTTGAACTGACGTGTTTGGGGTTGCTTAGGTGATATATTCTTGCATGACGGATAGTGTTCATATTGCCTATGCCTAGTGCCACACGAGAGTCGATCAATAATAGCAAATACAAATCTCCCATCATATTTTGTATGTTCCACTTTATGCTCTATCAATTGTGATATGTCATATGTCTAATTTTTTTTCCTCTATTTTAAACTTTGATTATTTTATAAAGAAAGTAAAAAGAATATATGATAAATTATGGGTGATAAAGTATGAAATAATACACAAAAAGTGAGATAAATAATTTGTATTTAATATTGAAAACTGAGTTAGTGAATGAAAAATCTTTTATGCGTTTCATACATCTAGTTATAAGACCCAAATGTCAGTGAAACATGCGTCTCATAGATCCAACTGTAGAGATACTTTCTCATTAGTGGGGGCATTGCTTCTAACGGTGAACCTATCACTTTGGTTTTTAAACATTGATAATCAATTTGCTTCCATTCAAGAAATGCATAAATGGAAACCCATCAAAGAAATAAATAAAGTCAGGCTAACTTCTTACATATGAACTTATCATAGTTTCTTACCCCTTACTGTAGTTTTGCTCAACCACAAATATCCAATTATATTTGTTCATAAAAAAAAGAAAAAAATAGTAGTAATATTTGCGCTAGTAGTGCCGTGATTCTCTCCGTAAAACTATAAAAACATAAAGGACAAGTCTCACTCTCACAACCTGAATTTCTAACTTACACGTGCGTCTCAATCCGTCAATTTTGAAGTTCAGCAAAAACACACGTGTGGTAGGTAAGTCAGTTATACGTAGCAACTTATGGGTCATTGGAGCAAAAACCAAACGGAATCTCCGATTGTTTCGCTTTTGCTTAGCTTAAGAAAGAGAGGGACAGACAGAGTTTAAGAAATCCTCCAAGAAATGCGGAGCATACCACTTGGAGTCTCAGTGTCCCCAACCTCAACCTTTTTAAACTCATCTAAAACCACCTCTTCTTGTCTTACTTTTAAGAAGAAGCCACAAAAACAAAGCCCATCTTTCTTTTCCACTCCAAGGGCTCATCACCATCGGTCCTCTCATGAATTCTCTCCCTTTTGTCCCTCCAAATCTGGTACCCCAATTTTCCTTTACTAATTTTACATATATATTTCTCTATCTATATCTGTGTACATGTAAAAAGTTTGTGACTTTCCTTATTAATTTTTACAAATATTTTCTCAATTTACATGTGTGTGCATATGTAAAAAGTTTATATCTTTCTTTGAGAATACATAGCTGTTGGATCTGAAACATCACTGGCACTATTGGGTATTTAATATTTTGTGGTTTTAAGTTTTTAGCTTGGACTTTTTTGGCTTCCAAATTTTAAAGAAGAATCACCAATTTTGTTCTTTTGTCACATTTATAGGCAACACTGAATTATCAATTTATAAGAAGTGGTGCAACAATCAGCTTACCTTGGTGTTGAGAACTTAAAGTAAACGAGGAAGATGAAACTCGTCTTTGAGACTTTGATATCTTTTTTTTTTTTTCCCTTTTAACTCAGGATAAGGAAGGAGCAAAAATTAAGTCAAGCAAAGCTTGTTGTTGGGCAATTTATCTTAGATAAATTATGGCTACCATTGCTAAGAATTGTACTAGGCTACTAGCAGGCAGGAAAACTAGATCTTGAAATCTGGTCAAAGTTACAATTGCTGTTCCAGTGACACAGCAATGTGAATCAATTTTGATGGCAGCACTGCACTTCTTCCCATTTTCCATATTTAGGATCCATTCTTCTAAAATAGGCACTGTGCATCATGTAAATTTTATATATAGCTTAATGTAATCTTAAAATTTCAGTGTAAATAACCCTCATCAATCAATGTGATGCAAATTTTTATTTGTTTCTTGCTCCTTAGGTTTGGTTTCTATGCTTAGATGAGTGAGGCCTTTTTTTTTTTCATTGGCAACCCACCAGAATGTTGGAGTCGGTGAATTACAAGAAAAAAGAAATGAACCTCATAGTTTTCATTTAAATAATTAGGGTTACTTGCGCCATTAGGTTTTATTTGGTTAACTATGTTTTCTGGGTGCAGGAGTTTGCCAAGCGAGTCAAGTGGTTGATTTATTTCCCACTGTGTCTCCTGGAATTGTTGTTAGGGAGGCCAGGTTAGAGGACTGTTGGGAAGTGGCTGAGACCCACTGCAGCTCTTTCTTCCCTGAATACAACTTCCCATTAGATTTTGTGCTGAGGCTTGATAGGCTGGTGGCAATGCTAGCAGGATTGTCTGTACCTGATGGTTGCAGGAGAACTTGTTTGGTTGCTGTACTTGGCAGTTCTGCTGATGAAACCTTCCTTTTTGGACCCGAAGATTTCAAAATTGGTAGTTTTGATGGGAAATTCAGTCTCAATAGGGGGTATGTGGCTGGAATTTTAACAATCGATACTGTGGCTGATTTCCTTCCGAGGAAAGGACCATTCCGGCAGAGAAGGTGATTTTGTTATATACTCTTGGCCTTATTGAATTTTTATTGACTAGTAAAAAACCTTGTGGAGCCATCTAAGTTGTGTGCAACTAAGTTCCCGATGAATTCATCTCCTTCTTTTTAGCTATGTTGATTGTTGCCTTTGTGCAGCCTCATTGAAAATAAAGCCAATTAGAACTTTTATTATCTTCTTCTGGTGAATAACTTTCTAGATGCACCATAGCCCAGATGTCTATACTATTTGAAACCACCATTTGTTTTTTTATAGTTGATGATTGAATCACATAAGAAACAAACATTTTGATCCTGTGAAATGAAGATTCACCTAAATAGGCATCCATTAATGCTAGGCTGGATAAAAAAGTCATTGTTTATAATATGATTGTTAAATTACTGATTGTCCCACAAGTTTAAGTTTTTAGGAAATAGTGAATATAATCACTTGATCATAATTCTAACACTCCCTCTCACATGTGGGCCTAAACTTTCCCTTGATAAGTGAGGGGCCCAACACATGAGATTTTTAATATTTTAAATGGGAGGTAGAGTAAAGACAAGGATCTAATTCAAAATCTCCTGCTCTAATACCATGTCAAATTACCGATTGTCCCAAAAGCTTAGGCTTTTAGTGAATTTAATCACTTAACTATAATTCTAACAATGATCATTGGCATTTGTCATGGTTCATAACTGAAACAATATGACCATTATGTGATTATGTTCAGTTCTCACATAGTCAATCATGTGCTTCATAACTGAAATAATATGACCATTATGTGTTTATGTTTGGTGCTCTCATAGTCAATCATGTTTTTCATAATTGAAACAATATGTGATTTTAATTCTGTTAGTTGTGCCACACATCATCGCTAAATTTATGAAAATCACTATATGTTCTTTATTTGGAGCTGTAGTTACTGTCTTACTGATAGCTCAAAATGATCTTTATGGTTTTATAATGAGCATTATATAGTAATTAGTAAAGATATCAAGGCAGTAGTTTGACTTGGTTTTGGCTGATCTTTCTTCTATAGTTCCCTGCCCTCCTGCAAAACTAGCTCTTTTACATCTCATAATTTATGAGAATTTAATACCAGTATGACCCACCATTTCCCCTTTCTTTTTGACACTAGACATGCCAAAACCATTTAGCAATTATGTTCACTAACCCCCCTCTCAAAAAAGGAAAGGATAAGTCTTTTTTTTTTTAAATATATTTTTTATTCACTGTATACATGTTCTTCAGAAATTATAAAGCAGGAATCATATAGCTGTGGTGGAAGAAGAGTTTTTTTTTTTTTTTTTTTGGGGGGGGGGGGGGGGGTGTGGGAAAGGGGGGCAGCAAAAAATAAGGTCTCTATAGATTTTAGTGGAAAATGAGGAGACTGAATTTTATGGTCCATTTAATTAATTATTCCTCACAAGTGCATCACTGATGAATTTATCATAGGACTGGAATTGCATATATATCAAATGTTGCTGTTCGGGAGAGATTCCGACGCAAAGGAATAGCTAAAAAGCTCGTAGCAAAAGCTGAGGCTCAAGCCAGGAGCTGGGGCTGCCGTGCCATTGCATTGCACTGTGACTTAAACAATCCCGGGGCTACAAAGTTGTATAAAGGCCAGGGTTTCAGATCTATTAAGGTGCCAGAAGGAGCAAAATGGCCCCAACCCAAGACCTCTCCAGATGTTAGGTTCAGCTTCATGATGAAGCTTCTTAACACGTCAGCTGCAGCACAGATTCGCCACGAGCATGTGATAAGTTAGAAACAGAAATAACCATTACAACAGATAGCAGAAAGAGTAGGATAGTTGAAATTAGTTTGTTGTATAGATAGATAATGAGATTAACTGAAGGTATTGGCTGCAATCTTGTTGCAATGTATTATTCATGGACGCATGTCTATTTTTTGATGTGCCATTGAGTTGTTTGTATGATTAATACAGCTCTTGTAAAACACACACAAGTCAAAACCAAGCTTGTTAGAAGCATGTTTGCCTGCACATGTGGATGCTCCTTTCCTTTTTAGTTTAGCAATGATTATCTAATATATTGGATACTTGTATTTTCACTCTCAGTGTGTGTTCAACCATGTGGATACACATGCTATGCTATGAGAAAGATGATGCATAATTGCATATATGCTTAAAATACATTTTCAATGGATACTTCTTTTCCTTCAATGTGAGGTGTCCATTAAACTTAATAAGGGTGCAAGAGTAGTAGGATTTAGAAATCACTCACTCCATTGTTTGATTTTTTTTTTTTCGCCCTAAAAAAATAAAAATAAATCACATTTGGTGATTAGAGAACAAAGTCACAAGTGATCTATAAGAAGGGATTGGGAATTGGGAGTGTTAAATTAAAAACTCCCAAGGATGAAGGAAATTGTCGTGCAGATTGGTTAGCTAATTACAGCCTTAGAAACATTATAGTTAGGCTCAATTTGTTTCCCTTTAACTGGGCTTAACCTTCCCATTGTACCAAAGAAAAAAGTTTCTTTGAAGATAAAGCTTATGGTCACCTTGATCAAGTGCCGAGTAGTTACTAGTTCCTAAAAACACTCAACTCGCGCCGAGTAGTTACTAGTTCTTGGAAATACTTAACTTGAGAGTCTATAACACATGAAGCTTTACATTGACTACAGGAGCCATTGATCAGGTACTTCGAACAGTTCTCATCCAGACACTACTTTGTAGTATGTTTTGCTATACGTTCCTGAGATCTAATCCAAATAGCAAACTATTACCAGCAGTGGGTTTAGCTAGATAACTGAATTATAGAGAATCCAAGGCATTGCCGGCTACAATAATGAGTTTACATCAGCCCCCTACGCTGTAATAGAATCTCAAATCTCAGAAGCAATTGCCATGTCTGAAATCACATCTTTATTGGCGTAGTTCCCTCATGAGAGAGATGCTATTGATCATACCGCCCAGCAAGAAGTTGTAGTCTTGTAGAATCTACCAAGTCATTCTATGATGATAGTTTTCTCATTGGAAAAGAACTGAAAGATGGAACTATGCACCGTTTGTATGTTTCTTTCCTTGCCGCACAAACATTTGGAATCCACTCAACAGGATACAAGGTTTAAAACCTTCCAACACAAAATTAACTGCAGACATCATACAATAAAGGAGGCCTGTGGTGCCCATCATAAATCTGGATGGTTAAGAGAGTTGGAGTACACACTACATAGCAATCCAAAACTGCAATGTATTACAATGACAATGATGATATAAATCTCGCAAGAAGTCATGTCATTCAGAATTTTTTATTATTCATATCTGTACTTCTATGCCTGGAAAACTCAACATTTATATCGCAATATTCTAGTGGCATCTTGAGGCAATTGTCTCCAAGACCCTTGAACTTCATAGCGTCTAATTAGCCAGCATCAAAGTTGCAGATCAGCCTTACTGAGGGGTAAAACCATTTCAAGACAAATGTGAACATGATAGTCTCAGAGTTCGCTGCTTGGATAGCTCATCTATGAAACCTGGACAATTTTTTCCAGGGCAGATTTATCTAGAGCTGAGAAGTCGTTAACAGCAGCAAGCACAGCAAGCCCAAGTTTGACAGCATCTTCATTGCTTGGTGCCTGCAGTGTGTTTAATTTGAATTAGTTAACGTAAGTTTCACAATGACCATAACAGCTTACTCATGAAGACTCGTCTACCTCAATGTTAAGGGGAAGCACAGGATCATGAAGTGATAATCTAAGAAGGAACCAACCCCCAAAGCCAGAAACTCGGACCTGTTTGCATGAACAAATTGGGAAAAGACGAGTCACAAAACCATCAAATTACAACAAAGAACACAACATTGCAAATAGAGATAATGAAGATGATGAAAACAACATAATGATGAACCATTTAAAAAAAGAACCCAACTCTTTCACTCACTCCACATTAATTGAAAACCTGTAAAAGTTTGGCATGACTACCAATCTGGATCTTCATAAAAGAAATTCAACTCCAACTACCTTTCCATACATGATATGCTTGTCATGACTATTTAAAACTTAGTCTCAGCTGCCAAAACCTAAAACCATCATAATTGATGAAAAGGAAGACACCCTCACCTTCCTTATTGGAAAGTAAAACAAAGAGATAACTTTGTGGGTACAGTAAAGGAGCATTAAAACCACATGAAAGAGATTGAGTTAAGCAAACTCAGTGATGTTAATGTCACAACAACTGTTCAATTAGTCAGTCATGATTGTATCTACAATAAATCACAATAAGATGGTCCTGAACAATATAAAATGATCTTGGTTAACTTCTTTCTTTTTTTTTCATTTTCATCTTGAAATATGGGCTAATCTTACCCCTTCATAATTAACAGAGGCTTTTTGAAGCTTTGGATCTGATTCGATAGAGTTCTCCAAGTGTTTCAGCACTGCCTCTCCATAGTTCCGAAAAGATCTGTACACTTAAATTTATCAGTGACTTCACATCAGATACACACAGGAAAAGGTTATAAACAGAAATCATATAAAGTGGCATACCCTCCTTTAAGATCTGGGTGATTCTGATTGATCTTCAATCTTAATTCTAGAGCAAAAGCTGCTTCCTGCAGACCCTGTACCAGATCAGTTAAAACTTTGCTGCCACCACCCATTCCTGAAGCTCTGGCTGAAGCAAGCTTATTCAAGATTTTGACCTGCAAGATTACCACCAAGGTTAAGAAACAACAGAAAAATATTATTAAATATGGAAAATGGTTGTTTATTTGCTCGCTTGTTGCAAAGGAAGTATGATGAGGTTATTCCACTATGTCTTATGTGGATTGTTTGGAGAGAAAGGAATAATTGAACCTTTGAAGGAGTTGAACTCTCAGTGATTTAGCTCAAATCTTTATTCCTAAAAACTGTCTGATTGGATGGAAGTATTAGCAAGTATTTGGGTGCCTCTCTCTTTTGATATCAATGAATCCTTATTACTTATCAAAAAAAAAGTATTAGCAAGTATTTATTATTGCTCTTTTGTAGAGTTTGCTGATCTTTTTAAATTCAGGTTTTTTTTTTTTTTTTTTTTTTGGAGTTACTTTAATATACTTCCTGTTTACTATAGTAGTCTTATCTTGATTAATTGATCCTTTTACTTATCAAAATGATATATGCATCCAAGTTGTTTGCCACTAAATGGGCAGCTGACCATACATGAAAAAAGAAACTTCTCTAACATGTGACATAAAAGTCCTACCATGAGATATGCACCATCATCAAGCCAGTTATTCTCCTTGAGAGCTCCATGGCCACTGGTTTCAATAGCCAGATGTGACTCCTCACCGATAGAGTTCTGTCAGCAATTAACACGTCAAAAGAGGGTCATAGAAGTTGCAATGCAGCACACCACAAATTTGAAAAACACATTCATTATTACATACAAGGGTTAGCGTAAGAAAACAAGACATAAATTTGCCAATGATCAAAAGAATATATAGGCAAAAATAAACAATAAAGCAAGACCAAAAAATAAAAAATTATAGAGAGTATTATGTGCTAGAAGATAATCAACTTGGAATCAAACAGAGCTGCTATAAATCTTAAGCTGCAAGGCTTAACAAAGCATTAGCAAAAGATCCTTTGATTTGATTATCAGCTTCCATTCTAATTGTCAATGGAGACACAAAATACTAGTGGCCCAGAATTTTCACTGAACCCATTTATAATTAGTAGTCCCAAATTTCTGATATAAAATCAAAGTGTACAAGGACAAAGATGCTTGTCATGTTCAAAGCTCAGATTCAAGATTTTTCTACTTAAGTAATGTGAATTTTAATCAAACTATAACAACAATGATAAGCGCACAATTTATCCTACCAAACGAATAGCTTCATCAATGACATTTTTGTAGCCTCTTTTGAACCGATGGTGCTTCCCACCTGAAAGAAATTGCAAGTTATATAAACACAATCAATAAGAGAGGAAGAAAAAAACATAATATGTCTGTTTAGATTTCTCCATACCAAGTTTCTTCTCAATAAATGTGGTCAGACCATCTGAAGTCACACTGTCAGTAACAATAGTTGTTCCAGGATGCTAGGGAAAAAACACAAACAGAACAGATTAAGAACAAGAAATGATGAGCCAAGGCTCAAATATAAAAATAATGGTCCTTGAGATGGCAGAAACAGGAAATCTTACTTCCTCAAGAACAATGGCGGACATCAAGGCAATCAAACGATTCCGATTGAACTCACGGCCAGTGGAATCAACAGCTGCAGATCTAAAAGAAAAAGGAATAAAAAAAGAAAAAAAAAAAAAAAACTTGATTAAAAATAAACATTATATGAGGTTGTTTGATGGTCTCATAAGTCAAAAAAACCATTACCTGTCAACATCAGTGTCAAAGATGATCCCCAAATCAGCCTTGTTATCAAGAACAGCCTGAGTTATAGCTTTCATTGCTGTCTTATCCTCTGGGTTTGGAATATGATTTGGAAACAAACCTGATACCAAAACAGATATTTATTTAAAGAGATTAAATTCTATAAGGATGGGGTGTAAAATCCATGTTTTACACCATCTAATAAGTGATTGCCACGTCAGTATTTTACTTAAAATTCAATACACCTACCACACCTAATAACATCTCAATAAATTCCCAATTTGGTTGGATTTATATATGGGTATTAGAATTGATTGAGTGTGATTGTGTTTATTCTTAAATATGTGATAAGATGATGTGGCATGTTGGGATTGAAAAGGTAAAACATGGGTTTTACACCACGTCCTTATAGAATTTAATCTCTTATTTAAAACACCAATCATGAAATTATTAACTAATTTTTCTTTTCCAATTTTAAATATTACCATCCGGCTCCAAGAACTGACTACCAGTAGTAACCGCCCCCAGAGGCTCAAGCACCTTTGCCTGATAAACCATTGAATAAAACATGAATATCAGATACCACTCAGATAATAATAGAATACATGACTTAAAGCTCAATGAATCAATCAAGCATAATTCATGAATTATCCTCAGGGGCCTAAACCAAGCACAATGCATATCAAGCACACTCATAACAACACTTAAGCACAATGCATATCAAGCACACTCATAACAACACGATGACAATTGAACCAAAATTTGATAATTCAGTAACTTAAAGATCAATGAGAATTACTTTTTTTAAAAGGTAAATAAACAACTCACTCACCCACCCAAGATTGAACCCTTCACCTCACCCTCCACCACTTATGGAGGGAGCCATTTGGTCCATGGACCAATGGCAATAGCACTATTTATCAAAACAACAAAATATTTTGGGAATTCCTAAGATCAGTTATCCATGGATCATTTCAGAACAAAGGTATGCAATGGCCAAGGCAACATAAATGGAGGCACACACTTTAACATGGAAGAACAAATGGACATAGATAATATGCAATGGCAACATAGTGCCTGGGCAGCCAACCTCCTAAAAACTTAATAAACAATATTGATAAAAATGATGTAAGCAACATGTGTCTTTACAAATTCAAAACTGAAGGCCAAATTCATATGTCAAAGCTTTCATATAATTGGCTGAGTAAAAACAAAAGGCAAAATAAGACTGCATAGGAAACTTACAGCAAAAAATCCTCCTGCTCCATTCCCTGCATCAACAACTATATGGAATCCCTCCAATGGCTTCTCTGATATTAACAATTCCATAAAATTAGCAAACAGGTCAAAGCGTCTCAGAAAACAACCCATAAAAAGAAAAGATGAGGTGCTGGTAGCTTGGTAACAGCAAAGAAGAATAGAGAAGCAATAATAAAAGCATTTTTAGGTATGCAAGACCCAATCAAGGTATGTGGGAAACAGAATAATGATACAAAGTTCTATTCATGATGCACTTCAGGTAGTAGGAGAGATTTTTATCCTAGATACATTTCTACTCCAATAAAATGTTTACTTGAGGTAATACCTATGTTTCCTGCAGCCTTGCGGACTGCATTTACAAGATCAGATGTATATATAGTCATGTAATCAACTCTCCTTATAGATGCAGAAGCTTTTTCCTTTGAATTCGTCAAAACTTCTACTGTAAAATTATTGTATATAACTGTAGCACGCTCCAAGATATCTTTGATGTCGGCTTTCCCAAGCCCTCCAGCATTTGTGAAAAATTTGAATCCATTCCTGTTGTAAGGCAGATGACTTGCTGTTTGCAGAGCATAAAATTAGAATTTCAATCAAGTAAAATTAACCTCACCACCGAGAGAGAGAGAGAACTTTAAAAGTACAAATTCACTCTAAGTGCAAATTGCCAAAGCATTGGAATGAGATGAAAGGCCAATCACTAAGTGTTTAGATCTATGATACTTTTTAAGAGAGAAATGGTTCTGATCATAACATAACAGGATTTCTAATAGGACCCAGAACAAAGGTTGTTAATGGTAACACACAGTCTAACCGACTAACATGTGTAATCTACCTGTTATCATAATGGATCCGTCAACTGGACATAAAAATTCATGGTCTTCAGTAAGTGTGCTGTTAAACATTGCTGGTGTAGATGCTAATCTACAAAAATGCAAAGAAAACATAGAGAACTGGTCCTCATCAGTGAACTCAACAACAAAAATAAAAGCAATCCTGACGACAGCATGGACCTAATACATGGTAAACAGATAATTGAGCAAATTCTAACATCTGTGCAACTTAAAGCATAGTCACGACTTATACGGCCAAAGATAGACGGTGATCCATTCACATGTGACAAGACCAAGGCACCAGATCAAATAGGACAGCCTTTTTTTTAATGACTTAGATGTTATCTGGAACATGAATTCCAACCCATACAGAGGACATTTTTGGCTAGATTGCCTACTAGACCACATCAATGGTGGGACTCATATGGGACAAAAACTATTGATTTTTGCAGATCATTAAGCATTTGTCAACAATAAGATCAACACAAAAAGATAAGAAAATCATCACCCACCCATATTGAACAACATCCAGGCCAGCACCAGCAATACCTCGAGAAATTGCATCCTGGAAGTTATATTATAAAATTGTCAATTGAAAGTAGTAGATACTAAAACCTTCTTTCATATATTCTTGGAGGGTAAAAGAGATTCCTCCAAAAGACCAAATTATATATTTTCTAGCACCAGGAAAAATTCAATGACTACAAACATCAGCGAAACAAGGACAACAATGTCAATGCAACAAAACCATCATAACAAACAGGACAAGCAACTTTGGTTAACACAATGAAACAAATGTTATTTTCACATGGTTCTCGGTAGACCTCATATGCGGCTCTAACATCCATGTTTTCATATATACTTTTTCAATTTGGAGAAAACCAAATTCTAATTTTCACATACACACATATATAAACTTTTATTTTGATAGGTTATAAAGCTTTATTAAATGAAATAAAAATAGTACAAGCTGCTCCCCTGGTACACAGGCAGTTTACTTAGGGAAAACAAGAAAGTAAGCAAAATAACACAAATCTACAAAATACTAAAGGGAAGGAATAGAAAGACCACTCATATCTATCATCCAATTAAACAAAGAAAGCAAGAAGAACCGTTTCAACTCAAGGATGGAACATTCCTCCCCCTTGAAAGCACACTCATATAAATCAACTGTCAGTGAAAAACACATAGTCAATGAAGCACTAATATATTTGGCAAAGAAACCTGTAACCGTTGTGCAGATATTCGGGAATCGTGGCCAATGGAAACTTTTAAACATTGAGAGCCATCAGCTTTCTTTTTTTCCACTAACCATCCAGCAAAGGCCGCCGCTATTGCTTCTGCAACTTGTTCAGTGAGGTTGACGGGCTCTCCCTCAACACCGGCAACAGCAACACCCCGTATATCACTGTATAAAGCAACATCAGCCCATAAGTGACACCAATCAGGCCAGAGCAAATATGCTTGCTAGGGAAATAAAGATAATAAAGTTCAAAAAACAGGTCAGAGCAAATGAATTAACACACACAATATTTTGGTTGCATACGACCAGCAGGAAGCTGTTACTGCTACGAGTTGAGTACTTCCATGCGCAAGGGTTTGAAAGTTAACAATTGGAGATTTTGTATAATTGAGGGGATAATACTGGTATTCTATTAGATGTAACAAATTGATGGGGTGGTTGACTGTGATATGCTCTATATATCAGAAAACCATATCCTTTCATCATTTCATATTAGGTAAACAAGTTGCTGAGCACTACATAACACTCTCAATGACTTGGTGGAAATTTGATAGTTTTACTTCTATTTTCATTTAATGCTATCTCAGTCTTCAGAGTCTTCTGCATGTCCAGACCACTCCCGCATTGTAAACTTAAACTAAAAATTATTTCTTTGGGCACTACAGTTTTAAAGCAAAAAATGACACTAGAACATTTGTAATCTGGCAAAGCCATCTGTTTCCTAAAAGTCATGACTAGCAAACATTTAACTTCATAATAATGCAAGAAGCTTTTTTAAACATATAAGATACAAAGTTAAAATGGGATTAAATCCGGTGACAAGATTCCTGATTTCTTTTCTGTCTCCCGACAGGGTTAGTGACTTAGTGTTCCAGAGAAGAAAAAGGAACATTAATGAATGAATAATGATACCACAAACTTTCAAGTACCCAGGAGACAAGAAGATGCGATACTGGAACTATTCTCTACCTGCCATTTTGAAGCTTCAAAAAATCAACTGTGTCAATAGATGGCACTGCAGATGTAGTGGGAGCAACTGCAAAAAAAGTACAAATGGAAAATCTATAAATACTGAAGGTCAAAATATTTTTAAAGAATCATAATAAACAAGACAATAACATGTCACAAAATTAGCTTCATTTGCAAACAAGGCCATTCAAATAACAGAATGGAAATACACACGCGTGAAGAAAAATGGACAAAATCCAATGCATGCTGGACACGAAAGAAAACAACAAGTACTCTAAGGGTGTCTAGAAATTCTAGTTTCGCACTTTATATCAACCTGGATAATGAGAGTCTAGAACAGACCATTGCAGTGAACAGTTCCTCTGTTAACAAAAGGACTCTGGTGTTTTGATAAGGTGTGCAATTGCATGGAAGAGATGCCAGTCCATGCCAACTTCCCTCCTTGAAAGGGAAGCAAGTTGCGCACATAAGGGGCACAACTGTCCCTTCGATATTGGGTGCCGACGAATTGTCTATTCTGTAGGTAGCACTGTGATACAAAAACATTATGGACAACCTTCCCTGACATTGCTGCATAAAAATTTGCAATTTTTATTAGACTCAAACTCGTGAAAGCCTCATGAAATGTTTATTATGTTGCTACTATTATTTAATTTCTGAGGAAAAAGTGAAGTTTGCATTCTTGACCAAATTAGTCTACAAGATTGAAAGTTGAAGAGTACTCAACAACAACCTCCACCTCTGTAATGTGGGTTTTAAGGGGAACAATATCATATAAATACCACAAAAATCACATTCTAAACTGTGACCCATCTCCAATTTTCATGTTAAAAACTCCCTCTAAAGCTTTCTCAATGGAAAACTTAATCAGTCCATACCTTCACTAGCACCCATTCAATTGTAGGTGTCACCCATTCAAATGATGTAACATCGACAAATAGTTACACTTGATCCTAATTCCTGATTCCTGGCCCCATATATACAAAAGCATCAGCAGGCTTTATTACTACACTAACCCAGGGCTTCACTCCAAGCAATGAAAATATTTCATACAAGTCAAACACTTTACACCTATAATTAAAAAGGACACCAAACTAAAAAAATTAACACCAATTGTATACAACAATATTTTGCTTCGGTAGATTAGATTTGAACATCATTTGGTCATACTTCCATTTTTTTTGTTCATTAATAATCAATATAACAGCAAATGAACAAAACTAAATTGAATTTTCTTTTTTTTTTATACGGTTTTGAGCGTGTATGGTTAATTAAATAGCATGGGAAATTAATGACCAAATTAAATTACATGTTTCTAAACAAAGTGGAAAGGAAATGAAAAGATAAAGAGATGCAAGGAAATACATACTGATACTAGTAGTAGGTATAGAAACGAAAGAATTCACCTGACATTTCGAAGAGCAGGGAGTGAGAAAGAAATATAAGATTAGGATTGGACTTAGGTGAGATATACGGTGGAAGAGTAGGTGGTAAGAGAGAGAAGAGCGGTGTTTATATATTTTATTTTATAGTACATAGGACTAGGAAGGAGCTGGTTGCTGAGGTGGTTTTGCTTTTGTTTTGTGAAGGATGGATAATGGGGCCCGCACCGGACGTGTTTCAGTTTGTTACCGGTTATATCTACATATGTTGTCTTTTTTTTGTTTAACTCTTCTCTTCTGTTCTTCTGCCTGTTTCTTCTTTAAAATCAGCGGAATAAACTTTATTCGGTGGAACCTAGTGACCGGGTCGGGTCTCAAACAGGGTTAGATCAATCGGATTACGAAATCACTCATATTTTCTTATATGTAATATACCAATAATAAATAAAAACTAAAAAGAATTATAATAAGTATTTTCTCTATCTTTCTTTGAATGTAAATAAGAGAAAAAAAAAATACTCAAAAAAAGAAAGTTAAGTACTATATGAATTCTTTTGTGTACATACTATACACAACTTTATGTATAATTCTCCTTTCACCAAAAGAGAATGACAAATTGTGTGGATCTAAAACACAATTGTAATTCTCTTTCCATCATAGAGAACATCCAACTTTGTATATTACCTTTAAAAGCAAAACATAATTTTTTTTTTTTTATTAAGTTCCCTTCTTTAAAAAATGGGGTTGGGCACCGGATGACCTGACCCAACCTAGCATTTCAATGGGCCAAGTATAAATTGACCTGTTTTTTTAATGAGTTGGGTTATTGGGTTCAAGTCCAATCTTTCCAAATCTAGGTAGAATCATATGTTATTTTTTTGAAAAATCACATTAGTTCTCAAGCTTATGTCTTGTTTAAAAGAAAGGTGTTACGTCCTCAATATTTTTATAACACTTTCACAACAAATCATAGGTGGTAAATTGTTATTGGTTCTAATTTGAATCTCCAACATAAATTACTTTTTTGTCCACCCATAACAACCTACCATTTAGGATTTGTTGTGAAAGTGTTGTGGACATAACATTTCTCTATTTAAAATTAGACGTCAAGTTTATAATTTTGTAAATTAAAATTTCAAACTTATATGAAACTGTTGCAATTTGGAGTCATGTCCATTTATAATAACTAGTGTGTAACATTGTGTATATGCACATGCACATGTACAATTAAAAACAATTACAATTATACAGTTCAAATTATACATTTTTTTTATAGAAGAAGTTCAAATTATACATGATATATACAGTTTAGAATTTAATTGGATTTAGGCTCTTCGGTTTTTGCATCCAATAATTCACTTGCCACAAAAATAAAAAATAAAATTTGATAGACATGTGACACAAAATTGGACTTCAATTGAAATCCAATTTAGAATCTAATTGGATTTGGACTCTTCAATTTTTACACTCAATAATTCACTTTGCACAAAAATTAAAAATTAGATGGGATACATGGCGCAAAATTGAGAACTCATTTAAAATCTAATTGAATTTTTTTTTAGTTTTGTTTTTTAATATATACTAGCTTGTAACCTTATGCATATGCATGGATATATTTAAAAAATATACATTAAGACGTATACTATAATTCTTACATATATAATTTGTGGGGAGTCAAAGAGTGGTACCCTTGTGGCCCAAAGAGCAGATGGGCCAAGTCCACTTTCAAACTAGGCCAAGCCCAACTGAGATGTCCGGTATTTCTGAGGAGTGCCCCCATGCCCCATAGGGGACGAGGGGGAGGTCATCCGAATAAAGAGCTAGAGAGCCGAAGAGGGCCGCAGTGGTTGATACAGGCTAGGGAGAAGGGAAGTTTTCCCAATAAAGCAATCATCACATCTACATTAAATGCATTGCAACAACCCAGCCTGCCGCATTAATGGTAGAATGACACCTAAACAAGGCTCACAACAGCCTGTATCTCACTCAACCACCACCAATAAAGCAAGGATGGGACAAGTATCTAAGGGAAAATTAGCAGCCCTCAAGTGTAAGGCTAGGATGGAAATAAACTGGCTATAAAAAGGGAAAGATCCCAAGTGAACAGGTATCAACAAAAATAGAAACTAGAATCCATAGAACTTTAACTGTAAAGCTCTCACAAGTGTATAAGTGATCCTCGGCCAGCCCAAGGAAACAGATAAATAAGAAATTTGATCTTTTTCCATATCCTTATTGTTGATTAATCTCAGATTCACCTTTTTTTTTCTTTTATCATCCAAACTGCTAAGTTAAGAAGCCTAAGCACTGACCCGCATACCCATTTCTAAAAATAAATTGTATTGGGCATGAACTAAAGCCCAAGAGTTCCTTGGTTTTTGCTCGTACAATTGGCATCATCTGTGGGAAAGGCCACCTTGAATTCTTGCGTACCGATTGGAGAGATCAAAGAATGGCAGATCCAGAGAGAAGCAGAACTGTGGCTGTCGTACCTGGATTTCGGCCCGCGTTCAACATTATCCCCCAATCGTTGAGGGTTTTTCACTTGGCGACACATGTTTGGTGAAAAATGCAAAAAGTGTGTGAGAATGTGTACAACATTAAGGAGGGTGAGCAAAGACCGAAGACTCACCAGATTTATTCATTATCCCCCAGGTATTATCATAACCTTCACCTATACTATCCCACTCGTCAAGCTTACACACCCAGTTCGCACCCCTGATGAAGAAATTTCTACTTTTCCAATAACGATTGGAATCGGGCATGTCAGATACAAGTTTCAGGGTCGGCTTTCTAACCACAAAATTGTAAAATCCCCTCAATGCTGAGATCTCCTACGGCTTGTAACAGTAAAAGAACTCGTTGAGGGAAAGTCCCCAACGACCTCCACTCATCTGACCTCACATCACTTCAATCCCAATAAATATCCTCCGAGCGTTTGGGGCTATCTAGATTTCACTAAGAGACAACCTTAACCCCACAATGAAGGTTGCCTTGTAGAAACCAGTATCCTCTGTGTCTCTTGTATAACACTTCTCCCCTTTATAAGCCTTCCTTATGAGGATATCGTCGGGTATTCGGATACATGGACGAAGCCTCTCGAAGACTTCACCAGTCATCTTTGAAAGGAAGTCGTTCACCGACTAGATCTGGGGGAGGATGAATCCCCTAAAATCTTCTCTCGATGAGCTAACATCTTCTTCGTCCTCTGAGGACGAATTGGCCGATGATTCCCTTTCGTGAGGGCTATTCTAGTCGTCAGCCACAGACTCATACACCGAAGGGCAAACCTCGTCGTCGTCACTCGACTCCAAACGGGCAGACAACGTTCTTTCACTCATCGCTTCACTATCTGACATCCTTACCTACAAGCAACAAATGAATACTAAGCATCTACCCATACGATGACCAAGCATTGAATTGAAGACTAATTAAAGTTCAAATAAAATAAAAATAAAAAGCTTACTTAGTAACACTGACGGTTGAAAGGGGGAGCGATGGATGGTTCTAAAGAGCGACGGGTAAACTTGAGAGGTCGACGAACAAACAAGAGCTTTGTTGAATGAAAGAAAGTAAAAATAATGAACAGAAAGGTTAGTAAGGGCATTGGACTATTTATAGGGCGAAAAAACACAAGAAACGAAGCGACGCGACTGTTCTAGTCACCCAATCAGAGATCGCCACGTGTCACCTAGCCTCCATAAAAGACCCTTTTACCCCTATAGATGGCATGAACCCCGAGGTAAAATAATTAATGACCATGAAACATCTCGGTATACTCTGTGACCCATCAGTTATCCTGACGAACAATGGAGTAGGGGGCAGCTGATGGGGGTATTTTTGAACACAGAAATTTTCTAACTCTTTTAATTGTCAGGCCAGAAGATCCGTCGGGCTTTGAGTCCTCCACCAATGTAGGAATGTCCGTCAGGCCTAAATCCTATTTTGACCACAATGGCACCTTTCGTACTGTCACCCCAGTAGCCCGTCGAGCCCAAAGATAAACTGGTAAGATGACGAGCATACCGACAAATTAGTAAGTATACCGATGGGTGAAGGTACCAACAGGATGACAAGCATACCGATGGGTAATGACGAACACCAACAAATTGGTAAGCATATCGATGGGATGACGAGCATACTGACAGGTAAGAACACTTGCCCTCCATGATATTTGTGTGTTCCCCACTCATGCATCCCTATATGGAAAGAACTTGCACATCACGTCCAAAAACCTTACTACACGTTCGTATCTTCCTAGTATGGGAGGAAAAGCCCTAAGATCTCAAGGCCTTAACTCCAAATCTTCTCTACAAGGAAAGATCCTACATTCAAGGGATCTTGGTCACCTCTACACCACTATATAAGCACCAAGCCTCCTCTTCCTTAAGGTACGTGAAATTTCCCAGCTTTCACACTTTTGAGTTTTTGGAGATTCTTCTATCACTAACTTAACCTTCGGAGGGTCTTTGGTCGGCAACCCACTAGTGCTCTCTGTAGGTTCTTTGTTCTCTTGTTCTTCAGCTACCCCAATTGACACGCGTGTGGACAATCAACTCACTAATGATTTTGTGCATCATCAATGAGAAAAGCATTCCTATCTCAAGTGATGTTTGAAATTGCTCGGCTGGATTTTCCCTCTTACAAGCCTTTTTTGTCAAAGAGCACAATGTTGTATGTGATATGCTAAAAGAAAGTTATTTTTGTTTTAGTTCACACTTCTGTGATTCTTTTTTCCCATGGTGAAGTTGGGTTATTTACTTGAACATTTCTGGCATCTAATTTCAATTGAATGGTTTTGGATCAGTTTCATTAAAATTGCAATATTGCTGCATAAAAATTAAACTGTCATATTTTGTCAGGTTAGCAATTGTAGAATCTTATGCTATAATTTTCCTCATATGCATGCAGTGTGTGATAATGTATGCACTTCATGAATAATATATATTTTGTTCAACTAATGATTTAATTGATTGCTCTTTGGTTTTAGGTACATTACCCTGATTTGGATGATGAGCAGCCCTATAGGCACGCAAGATTGGTGACTACAGGTGTCATCACTAAAATCCACACCACTGATTGGACTGTTGAACTCCTGAAGACCGATACTCTTCTAGTACGGATGAGAGTAAACTAGTAAGATAGTTGAGACATATTAAATAAGACAATGAAACATAATGCTCATTTTTTAAGTAATGACATTAAATATTTGTTTTAATTTGAAGAAGAAATGATAAAAAGAACAAAGATCCTTTTACAATTGGGTCATGCTAACGAGTGCCTTTAGAGCATCGGTTAACAATTCATTTTAGGAAAGTTTTGACACAACTTTTATGGGAAATGAAAAAAACTGTCAAACATTAATTGCTTTTTTTTTTCTTTTCCCATAATTTTTTTTTTTAAATGGATTATTAACCAATCCCCTAAAGGTATTCGTTTGCATTTCCCTTTACAATTTATGAGGAAAAGAGAAAATCAGCAAAGATGAGAGTAACATTTAATGCAATTTTAATGCCATCGCTTTCTAGTTTACACTTCACTAAAAATCAAATATGTAAACCATGTTTTTTTTTTTTAGGTATGGACTTTTGGGGAAGAAATTTAAGGATTTATTTGGACATATATTGCGACCAATACTAAGTGGATTGGTTGGTCTTAAAAAGCTGAAAGATCATGGAGTTTCCTATTCACTAACTGAAGAGTTTGTAAGCACCTAGAGTTTGTAAGCACCTACAGAATGCATTCACTTCTACATGATACATTAGTCCTTAGGGACATCACGTCTTCAACTTCAGAAGACAAATGTCCTCCCATACTACATAAGTATTTCCCTTTCTTTTTTCTTACATTGTATTTGCATCACCAAAATATTAGGCACCGTAAGGATGGACATTTTCTTGCCTTTTTTTTCATGGGGTTTCTGCATCTTTCTGCAAAGCAATTAAGTATTTTTATAGTTTTCTTTGGAAACATCGGTACAAATGTACTGGGAGCCAAGTACCATATGTGCAGGGGCGGAATCAGGATTACAGAATTGGAGGTCAAATTAGAGAGAACATATAAGATCATAAGGTTATATGTGTCATAGATACTCTTATTCTTTGTTGGGGGGAGGGAGGGAGGGGGGGGGGGGTGGGCTGGACATCCATATATTCTACAAAACAATTTAGCTTCATATATTCTACAAAACAATAGGCCTTTAATTTGAAGTATAATATTTATTATTGTTGTGCGTCTATTGCGCCACATTAATGGTCACATCATCCACTTATTTCTGACACTTTCTCTCACCATACAATTTCACTTTCCCCATACAATTCCTTCATCCATTCATCTTCCTTTTATTTTAACATTTTTCCCCCCAATTTTATTTACTATAAAAATTTGCCATTTCTTTTTCATTTAATTCATATTTTGCCCACACAAAAAGGTAAATACTCTCTCTCTCTCTCTCTCTCTCTATTTTTTTTTCTTTTGGTAGATTTTTAATTCTCTATTGCATCTTTGCTTTAGGTTGATGAATTTTTGTGTTGAACTTTACTTTGGGTTGATGCAATTTGGCTGTGTTTTAATTTGTTATCTTTTTCCTTCTCTTTAATTGATAGATGTCAACGTATGACATTTTATAGTATATAATGATATAATGTTATTCTATTCCGTAGCATGACTTGGATAATATTTGATTATCATGATAATTTACTTAAGAGAATGAGAAATTTGAATCATTAATTTGAAACTTAAAAAAGTTTAGTTGTACCAAAAAAAAAACATAACACACTATACCAAAAATTTGAAGAACATAGACCACTTCCAAAAAGAATAATATCAATCAATCACACCCAAGTTTCTAAGAAAAAAAAAACCCAAAATAATAGAATGATACAGTATATTTTGTAGAGATAGAGAGATGAAAAAAACTTTTAGAAATAGTTCAATTTTTAAGGAGAACATATTATCTTCAATAAATTTTAGAGAATAAATTATACATTATAACACTTTACAAAATAATTATATATTTCCATGTGTCGTGTGGGTATACGACTAGTGTAAGTAAAACTTAAAACGTTTCAAGGCTCCAAGCTCCAACATGGTACCACTTGCAGTATTGATGGAGGAGAGAATGTCTATCATTGGTAGTGGTGGCATATGGTGTTGATGTTTGTGCTAGTATTACCCTTTTATAACTTGATCATTTGATTCTGATTGTGTTGTTAATGATGTTGGGGTAAAAAACAAAGGCTTTCAAATATAAAAACAGTGTCTAATTTCCTCAACTTAGGAAGAAACATTGCAATTTTTTTTTTGTAATAGAATATTTAATTTTCAAAAGGAAAGTAGTTTGAGATACTAATTAAATGTTGCCTTGCTAGAAACTCTATATGACTAACTAAAGGGATTATGATCCAGGGTGCCTGTGAGGGAATTGGTGGGTATTGAAGGAGAGAGAAAACTATCAACAATTGGAATGGAGCAAATGCTGGTATCATTGGGCCATCAGGCTTATGGGGCACTCACATTATGGAACTATCCATCATGGATGAGAAACCTTGTAGCCCATGATGTTAATGGAGAAGATAGACCAGATCCTGTTGATATGGCCAGCTTGGAAAGTATATCATCTCATTCTTCAATTTCTATTTACAACTTTCATTTTATTTCCAATTTCATAGTCCAAATCTAATTTTACAATGTTGAACCATTAGTTTATAGAGATAGAGAGAGGGGAGTTGCTCGTTACAATGAATTCTAGAGGAACTTGTTGATGATTCCTATTAGCAAGTGGGACGATTTGACGGATGATGAAGAGGTTATTGAAGCTCTCCATGACGTGTATGGAGATGATGTGGAGAAGCTTGATCTGCAAGTTGGCTTACAGGCAGAGAAGAAGATCAAAGGCTTTGCAATCAGTGAAACTGCTTTCTTTATCTTCCTACTGATTGCTTCAAGGTATGCTCCATGTCGTACTAAGAATAAGATGACAAATTTGATTTTTTATATTTATTTTTTAGAGTGCACTAATGCTCTGTTTTGTACGATGATGTTGTTCAGGAAGCTAGAAGCTGATTGCTTTTTCACGAACAATTTCGACTCCGAAACATACACACACAAAGGCCTAGAATGGGTTAACAAGACCGAGATTTTGAAGGATGTGATTGATCGTCATTAAATTTGAGGAGAAGTTGACTATATTAGAATAAATAAATAAATAAATCAAGCGAATATATGAAGTTTTATAATTTAGTTTCCTTCTACTAACAAAATGAAAAAGTAAAAAGGGTTTGATAAAAAGTAATGTGAGAACTAAGAATAGTGAGACAAGAGCATAGTCTTAAAAAGGGGACTGGATCAGCCGATTCAACTGGTTCAATCAAGAATCGAGCACCAATCTGGTTTGGTAAAGGTGTTGCTAAAGGTGGTGCAAAGTGCAAACTAGTGGAGGAAACTGTAGTGTTGTAGTTAGTGAAAAGTATAAGGCTTTGTTTTGGTAGAGGGGGGAATAGAAAATATTTGAGATAGAAGAAAAGATTTTAGTTTTTCCCAAGGGAGCCAATCTTGTATCGGAGGCTGTTTCGGTTTGGCTAGGGGAATGGTATGTTTTGGTATCGGTCAATACCGGTGTACCGTTTTGGGTTTACCGTTATTTTTATAATAAATATATAATTAAATGTAATAATTATTATTTCATTATTTTCATTGATATATTAAACAAATAATTATATATATATATATTGCACTTATTTACAAAATAAACTTTTATAATACTGTTGAGGACAAAATTTTCACACCACATGACTTTATTTTATTGGCAACGCGCACCACATTAACATATTATGGATTTTGGGAAAATCTATTTTAAAGCCAAAAAACCCATATTTATACAAAATGACGCCAAAACCCATGGTCCAAAACTCATGGCAATATTATCTCATCAAAGCCCATGGTTCAAGCTCATGGCACATCATCTCATTTTCAGCTCATGATTTAAGCTCATGAATCTAATCGAGGGAATTTTGGGAGTCGTGGTTTAGAGAGCCAAGAAATATGTTCAGTAAAGCTCCAGCGGTTCAAAGTTGATAAAGGAAACATGTTACTTGGCATGTCTTCCCCAATTCCCTGAACTCTGACGAGTCAGTGTGCAATAGGTAACATCTGGTAAGCCTCTCATATCACATAACACTTAAAATCATAAAACTCCCCATTGCTCTTTACCTAAAACTTAATATTCATCATATAATATAATTATATTATTTCATATAAATTATATTATTATTTTTATCAATCCCAAACACATGCCTAAATCTTATTAGTTGTCTCTAAATATAAGAAATCTATTTAATATCTCATCTAGCATTAAATGCCTCCCTTGCTTCCCAATATTTGGTCATAATATAAAGAGACCATCAACTAAACCTCTAAAGCTTCATCAAGAATCAACCAATTAGTTTATTACATACTAAAAATGTATTGTAATAAAACCATGGACTAAACATATAATTTTCCAAAATAGGAAACTTAGCCAAAAATACCAGTAATAGCTCCAATAGAAACTGCCTTAACTCCAGCAGAAGTTGCAACAACTCCAACAACTGACACGTCCAAAAATGACATTATCAAACCATTAATGCCCAATCTCAGCAGCTTGCTGTCATACCTAAAGAAGCAATGATTTTTATAAAAGAAATCTTACCATTTTAACCTAAATCCTTAGCCTCCAACTGCAGTACCAGAAATAGGAAGATCTCATAAAAGATATCATACCATTTTCAGCCAAACCATGCATTTAATGCTAAATATTTTCCTCCAGCAGAAGATATCATTAAGATGACACCATCCAGTAACGTCAGCTGCTATAGCAGCTACTGCTGTGCAACTAACAACTGTGTCAGCCGCTATACATCTATGACTGACAGCTATAAGAATAGCTCTAGCAGCTACTACTGTGTCAGCTGCTGTACAGCTGCAGCAAAAAAATTAAATCTCAAAATTTCTTCTTTTAACTAAAACACAAAAACCAACTAAGGAAATCACCTGTTTTGCCAAAAACCTTTCCTTATTTGCTATTTTTCCCTTCAACTAATTCTAATCTAGTTACATACTTGGCTCTATATAAAGAGGACCAAGCCACAACTCTTCCTACACACCACTACCCATCTCTCCCACACTATTATTCTGAAATTTCATTATTTTGCTGCCCATAAACACATCTCCATATCTTTCTCCATTTCTCTTATAAAATCTATCTTCTTAGAAAGCAACATAACTTATGATATAACATGAAAAACTACTCCAGTAGCAACAATAAGCTCATGTATTTACTATATTCAACCTCCATATCTCTCATACTTCTATATATTTTTACAAACACATTCCTCACAAACTATCCACACATAAATCCTACATATATTTCTAATATATCTTACAAACACCATATCTCACAAAACATTTTTTTTTTTTTTATCATCCTCATACATCTTAAAACATATCAAACACTCTTCCAAGAACATTTTATCAAAAGCCCTTCTCACGGAAGGCATATAATTATAATGCAAAAAGTCCTTCTTATGAAAAGTACAAACTTATAATACTAAAAGCCCTTCTCATGGAAGGCAATTTCACTCATATTTGACTAAAAACTAAAAAAGCATTACATGGGGAATATCATTTAAGTGCATGATAAAGAGGAAAACTTAACCAACCTATGCACACAACTGGACATATAAAGTGATGCTATAGTTGGAACCATAAATCATACAAAGATAGGTCAACGTTTCTTTATCTTTAAAATCAAATTATTAAGTATATGTTAACTCATTATTACTGTACCATTGGATGCAAACTACTTTAATATTATCTCACTATTTAATAAACATGGGTTCACTATTGGACATACATTATTTGGACATAAACCACCACTGACCATATATTACTCGGACATAAACCACCGCTGGACATATATTATTTGGACATAAACCACGGCTGGACATAAACTATTTGACATACATTATTTGGACATAAACCATTGCTGGACATACTGTATTATGTTGAATAGGACTATTGGACTCATCCTATTACTGGACATATGACACTTAATTAATTATTCTCTAATATTGGAAATCACTTAATATATATAATAATGATGTTCAACTCATCACTTAATCAAAACTATTCAACTAAACATATTATTTTTTTATTTAAACCATTATCACGATTCTTAGACTTTGGACTTTATCTATTTTGTAGGCTAAAAATGCACTAGAAGCCATTGGTCTATGCGGCCTAATATCGAGTTCTGGATTGAACTCCCCAAAACAAATCCGGGTCTAGCAAAGTCACGCCTCCAGCAGAAGACACGTGGCTACGATCAAAAACGGCCCCCGTCATTCTGGCAACTCCATTGGGGAGTCATAAAGTATAGCCTTATCGTGCCTCCAAAAATCTAGAATCACGTATCATGAAGAAGATCTCAACTTCGACATATCACATGCTCAATATCTCTTAATCTAGCAGCTCATGGAGATGAGTCATAACGTTATTATGTTTAAGATATTCCATGAGATGCCAAATCATCTATCTCTCAACTATTTGAGCTACTCCAAGGCTTTCAGCATGCTTATTCTAAGCTTATAGCCCCCATGAGTTGAAGAAAAAAGAAGCTTTTATCCCTAAAAAAAGAAAAGTCTATCTAGCGGTAGCAGCAAAAAAAAAAAGGTTCAAAGTTCAGCAATAGAGGGTCTCATCAACAGAAACCTCTTTTTTTGCTGGAATAAATTATTGTCATCCACCATCCCAGCCACAGGGAGTTCCAGCAATAGAAAGCCCTCTTGCCGCTTGATATATTCATCTCTCCAACCATTGAGAGCATCAGCAGTAGAAACTCCTCTTTTTGCTGGAATAATTTATTATTACTCACAATTCCAGTCACAAGGGACTTAGCAGTAGAAAGCCCTCCTACCGTTGGACATATTCATCTCTCCTACCACACAGGACATCAGCAACAAAAACTTCTCTTTTTACTGGAATAATTTATTATTACCTATCATCC
This sequence comes from Notholithocarpus densiflorus, assembly GCA_030021035.2. Lineage (NCBI taxonomy): Eukaryota > Viridiplantae > Streptophyta > Magnoliopsida > Fagales > Fagaceae > Notholithocarpus > Notholithocarpus densiflorus. The sequence continues at coordinate 4,867,842 of JARYZH020000021.1, read as the reverse complement.
CAGCCACAGAGGGCTCCAACAGTGGACAGCCTTCTTGCTGCTGGACATATTCATCCCTCCAGCCACAAAGGGCATCAGCAGTAGAAACCCCTCTTATCGCTGGACATATTTATCTCTTCAGCAATAGATGACCTCATTGGTAGTAAACCGTCATGCCGCCAAACAAACCCATTGTTATCCATCACTTCAGTATAAAAAGAGGGATCTCATTAACCGAAACCATTCTTATCACTGGACAATCAATTTTCTTCTCCAACGGTTCAATCAGATAAGTTTTCAACAAAAACACTTAATTCCCTTGCAAATTATTCCTATCCAATAGCATAAAAATATACACATACCTATTTGATCCTATTTATCCACTCACCAAAATACTCAAATAGCCCTCATAAATATTTCTCATCCCATCACCAAATTAGTCCACAAATATTTACTATCTCGTTACCAAATTGGGCCACAATATAAACCATTATCATAAAGCCCAAAAACCACATATCTTGTTCTCTCCTTTTTAACGCTTAGCAAAACCCAAAACCGACCCTATGAGCCCAATGCACACATCTCATTCCTTCAAAGCACAAGACAACATATACTTGGCAATATAATAAAGCCCATGATTCAAATTCATGACAAAACTATTTTATCAATGGGATTCAACCCCATAATCAAAGCCCATGGTTTAAACCCATGACAAATTTATTTTATCAATGAAATTCAAATACCATATCCAAAGCCCAAGATTTAAGCCCGTGACAAATTATTTATCAAAAGCCCAAGCTAACTACTTGGCAACATCAAAGCCCATTGCTACATTGCACCATTAATGAACATATATATTAATAAATTGAATCCATCTCACTACCGGACATATATTATTTGGACATGAACCACCATTGGACATATATTATTCGGACATAAATCACCGCTAGACTTATATTATTTGAACATGAACCACGACTGGACATAAACTATTTGACATACATTATTTGGACATAAATCATTGCCATACATACCGTATTATGTTTTTTTTTTTTTGAGAAGCAAACACACACACATACACAAAGTAGAGGGAAAAATGTTATAATACAAAGGCACATCACAATTCCACTCAAAAGCCATGATAACTTTTAAGGGAGGGTGGGACATACCGTATTATGTTGAACATGAACTATTCCACATCTAGATATGGACTATTGGACTCATCCCATTATTGGACATATGACACTTAATTAATTATTCTCTAATATTGGAAATCACTTAATATATATAATAATGATGTTCAACTCATTATTTAATCAAAGCTATTCAACTAAACATATTATTTATTTATTTTAACTATTATCACGATTCATAAACTTTGAACTTTATCTATTTTCTAGGCTAAAAATGCACTGGAAGTCATTGGTCTATGAGGCTTAATGTCGAGTTTCGAATTGAACTCCCCAAAACAAATCCGATCTAGCAAAGTCACGCTTTCAGCAGAAGACATGTGACTATGCACAAAAACAGACCCGTCAAACACTAATCTTAATCTTTTTAGTAATTATTGGATCAATTAATATAGTTTAAAAAAAAAAAAAAACCATTCCTAATACATTAGCCAACCCAATCTCCTTTGCTTTAAAAAAAAAAAAAAAAAAACCAATATACTTTTCCTATTTATTTTTTCTCTTCCCATCGTTTTTATTACCTTTAGTTAATTTTTTTCATTCATTTTTTTAATTCTCCACGCGCATAGGTAAGCCTAATACAAGTATTGCACCTAATCAATTCTTTTGAAGGGTTGAAATTAATAGTTGTAAAAAATAACTTTCAATCTTAACCATTGATTAAAAAAATTTAAAAAAAAAAAGTAAAAAGTGAAAGTTAAAAAAAGTGAAAAATTAAAAAAAAAAAATTGTAAATAGAAATGATGAATTGCACCCGGTGCACCGGATCCCAAGCCCCTCTTCCCATCTCTGTTTACTTTTTTTTTTTTCTTTTTTTTTTTTTTTTCTTTCTTCACATTACACGTCTAATCTGACAATTGTGTAAATCCAATTAAAAAAAAAAAAAAAAGTCTGTTTGGTACATGTATTTAAACACATGTTTTTAATTTTTAATCATTACATATATTTTTACACACTTTTTCACCTACACATATTTTTAAAAAATATAAACAATATTACTAGAATAATATTACCAAACCGGCTATTTATCTTCACACGTTTCAACGTATCTTTTCAGTCTTAAAAGTTCAAACATTTATCTTCAAAGACTTGTTTCTTCCACTTTATCTTCAAACATTGCAGACGTTTGACAAGGTCCTTAACACCAAGTCCAAAAACAGAGAAGAGGGGAGGTGGGGAGATGTCTAATCATGTGTGAATGAGTTTCCAGACAACATTGACATAAAGATGGCGCAAAGTGCCAAAACTAGTGGAGAAAACTGTGGTATTGTAGTTAGTGAAAAGAATAAGGCTTTGCTTTGGTAGAGGAGAAAATATAAAATATCTGAGAGAGAATAAAAGATTTTAGTTTTTTTTGGTTTAAAGGGAGTCATTTTTGTATGGATGTTGTTTCAGTTTGGTTAAGAAAACGATATGTTTCATTATCTGTCGTGTATCATTTCGAATTTACTTATATTTTTATAATAAATATATATAATTAAATGTAATAATTATTATTTCATTATTTTCATTGATATATTAAAAAATAATTATATATATATTATACTTCTTTACAAAATAAACTTTTATAATATTTATCTTAATCTTTTTAGTAATTATTGGATCAATTAAATTTTTTTTTTGAAAACCGTACGTAATACATTAACCAACCCTACATCCTTTGCTTTAAAAAAAAAACAATATTCTTTTCCTATTTATTTTTTCTCCTCCCATCGTTTTTATTACCTTTAGTTAATTTTTTTTCGTTCATTTTTTTAATTCTCCACGCACACATGTCAGAGCATTCGTAATGAAAAATTGTATTTTATCCTATTTTACCATCTCAAAAATCTACTTTATTAATTATACCATACCATTTTACAACACATCCAATATCCCAGTTTTTATTTTCCTATTCTACTCATTAAAATAATATATATTACCCACTAAAATAATATAATATATTCCAATACAACTCTCCCTCTCTTTTCTCCCCCATCTCTCTTCCACTTTATCAATTAAAATATATTATAATTTTTACAATTGTACTATAGTGCCATCCTACATTTAGGATGGCATTGTAGCACAATTGCAAAAAAATTTGCAATTCTAGCATTTTACAAGTCTGGTTGCCAACACATTTTTGTCTTGATTGTACTTTTTCCCTACATTTCCCATTTGCAATTGCCAATAGGAATGCTCTAAGCGTAAGAGCAACCGCATCAGCGATTGCAAAATCTTGCATAATACAAAAAGTGCATCATTTTGCACATTTTAACAAAAAAATGCCCACATCAGTCAGTGTAAAAGTGTGCAAATATGCACCATTGCTACAATAACCGTGCATATATATGCACGGTTACTGTAGCTCTTCCATTTAATATTTTAGTATTTGTTTCTCTCTCATCTCTGTACCTCTGACTCACCTCACTCTTTTTTTCTCATTTCCTCTCTCACATCACTCTCACCGATCAACTCTCTCATTTCATTAGATTAACTCTCTCGCCGACCCATGCCACTGACCTAAGCCCCATTGTCGATCTGTTGGTTGCTGGTTTTTTTTTTTTTTTTTTTTCCTGGTTTTTTGGTTGATTGTGGGTGTGGGTTGGTGGGTCTTTGGGTTGATTAGCTTGTTTTTTCTAGTTCTTTGCATCGATCTTGATAAGTGGGTTTTGCTCAGGGCGAGGCGTCGATCTTGCTCAGGCCGGAGGCGTCGATTTTGCTCAGGGCGAGGCGTCGATCTCTCAGATCCATATCGCTGGGTTGAATGACAGTGTGTGGGTTGAACGACAGTGTGTGAGAGAGATGAGTGTTAAAGAAATGAATATTTTATTGAATAAATGTGTAGAATAGATAAATTGATGTGGGTGTTTTGTAAAAGTGGGTGTATAAAATAGAAAAATTAGGTTTTTTCTTGCAAAATAGATGAAAATTTTGCACTAACGCTCTGTTTGTTTCAACATTATTGTTTTCTGGAAAATGGTTCATTTTTCGAAAAGCATTTTCTAGAAAACTATCTCATTTTCTAGTGTTTGGTAACGACCTTGAAAATGAGCTTGAGATTGTTTTCTGGTGTTTGGTATGCAATTTTTTTATTTATATTTCTTGTATAATTTAAAACATGTACACACATATATATAAATTGACAGGGGAATACATCTTCAATAAGTACAAATAACAATAACTTTTAATTGTCTACTATTTTTACTAGTATACTAAATGTTTACTATGATCAATTACAAGTTTTCAATATTACTCTAAATTATGTATTTATGTAATGTGTCTGTATAATATATCAACATTGCATAATGTATCTGCCAACAAATGTAATTCCCCTAAAAAATTATCATTTATTATATAACAATATTATTAATTTACCGTAAATATTGTCCTATGTAAAAGCAATTTAGAGCCATAGAGGCACTATATTTAAAATTCTCGTCTTTTACTTCATTCATTCATTCCTTTTTTTTTTCTTTTTTTTCTTTTTTTTGCACTTTTATGTGCAAAAGAGAAGTAACTTCTGCCTGAAATCCATCAAACTGAAAATTTCTTAGAGAAAAAAAAATAAAATCAAGTTTGAAATTCAAAGCAAAGAATTGAGATTTTGGTAAAGAGGAATGAAATAATAACTGCTGCAAATCTGTTCTCCTTTACAAGTCAGAGCTATTGACCGATCAGTGAGGGGAAAAAAATATAATAAGAGAATTGTATTATAGAGGAGAAGAGAAACATGGAGAAAAGAGAGACGAGAGACAGATAGAGAGAGAGAAAGATCTATGGGAAAAGGGGAGACTAGAGTTAGAGACAATGAGAGTGTGAGGACAAAGGAGAGAAAGTAAAAGGAAGAGAGCTTACTATGAGAGAGAGAAGGCACCAAAAAATTATGTTTTCCGCAGCTACAGATAAATATAATATTTATAGGAGATGTAACACATGAGAGAGAGATTGTTTTTCAATTTTTTTTTTGGAAAATAACCTATAAAAAATAAGCTTTATTTTTATTAGTATTTTCCGTTGACTAAAAATAGTTTTCCTTTGATCAGTTTTTTTTTGTACTACTAAATACTAAAAAATGTGAAAAATTATTTTTACACAACGTTTTTCAACGAAACAAATAGAGCGTAGTTGTTACTCTAAGCCTAGTAGATACCTCTTCCCATATTTATTTCCTTTTTATTATTTACTCTTATACTCCTATTAAATAAATAAATAAAAAAGTAATAAATTATATTTTTATTAAAAAGTTATACATGGATAAAAACTTCATTAAAAAAAAAAAAAAAGAAAAAAAAAGAAGAAGAAGATAAACACCCCACTAAAAAAATAGAAAAAGAGAGAGATCAGATGTTTGACAAGGTCCTAGACAACACTAACATAAATTGTTGCTAAAGGTGGTGCAAAGTGCAAACTAGTAGAGGAAACTGTAGTGTCGTAGTTAGTGAAAAGAGTAAGGCTTTGCTTTGGTAGAGGGGGGAATAGAAAATATTTGAGGTAGAAGAAAAGATTTTAGTTTTTCCTGTTTGATTGGGGTAGAAAAGTGAAGAGATTTTGACGGGTTCAAGAGTTTTTTTTTTTTTTTTTGGCTCACCAAAACACAATCTATCCAAAATAAAATGGAAGGCAAAAATACACCCAAATCACAAGCTTTCTTCACGTGTATTGTGTCTGTACACTGTACGTGATACCTTAGTCATTTTGGAGTATTTGGTAGGTAAGTTCAAACACACTTTTGAGCATTTTAAATAATATTACACACATTTTCACCCACGCGTATATCAAAAACACCCAAACAACATTACTCAAACTCCTTTACCAAACACTCTTATTTTTTTGGCTGGTTGTTTCTTTTGTTTTTTGGCTAACTGGGCGTAGATGATTGTATTTTGGTTGTTGTTGTTGTTTTTTTTTTTTTTTTTTTGGGCATGACAGCTCCCATCAGATTGCCCAGGTGTCAAAAGACTAGGCAATCTTTGTTTAAAATAAATTTTAATAGAGCCATATTCCCGGATGCAAATAATTCTAGGATTGGTGTAGTTATTCAGAATAACCAAGGTTTGGTAATTGCTTCTCTCTCATTAACAACTTCCAGAGGCTTACTGCCCAAATGGAAATCGAAGCCTTAGAGCATCAGCATCAAAGAATGTTATCCTATTTTATTTTAACATCTCAAAAAGCTACTTTATTGTTTATATCATACCATTTTACAATACCTCCCACATCAAAAAACTCTATTTTTATTAAAATATTATCATTTAATCTTTCTTTATTATTTTTTTCTAACCGTAACTTTTGGTTTTCTTGGGCTTTTCCAAACCCATCACCACACACACACACACACAAACACAAACACAAACCATCAAACCTTAAACAGAGCCACACACACAAAATCCAAATATCCGTCGGCAATTCGTACTCATTGTGATTAACTGATTCCGGCGACATGTACAAAGGAGTTCCTCTAAAATCCCACCGGAACAAAAATCCCATATTAAAAAAAAAAAAAAAAAACCAGCGTCACAACAGAAACCCAGCAACACCGGACTCGCCAACAGAAACCCAGCGTCACAACAGAAACCCAGAAACATTGACCTCGCCGTGACCCACTTCAGCCATACCACAACCCACTTCTGCCCACTCCGATCTTCGATCTCCGTGACCCATGCCGTGACCCACTTCAGCCATACCCACAACCCACTTCAGCCCACTCCGATCTCTAATCTCCGATCTCCGTGACCCACGCGGTGACCCACTTTAGCCATACCCACAACCCACTTCAGCCCACTCTGATCTCCAATCTCCGATCTCCGCGACCCATGCCGTGACCCGCGCTGTGACCCACTTCAGCCCACTCCGATCTCCGATCTCCGTGACCCACGCCGTGACCCACTCCGATCTTCGTGACCCACAACTCACCTCAGCCATACCCACCACTTCCTTTAAGCACCGATCACAGCCAAAAAAAAAAAAAAAAAAAAACAACCACAGAACCTCCTGTATCGCAACCCACCAGAGAAAATGAACCACTGTGAGATGTTGGGAGGTGGATGATGTTTGGGTCTGGAGAGAGGAGAGAGTAGATGAGAAAGAGAGAAGGAAGAGAGAGAAAAGAATAGAAATTATAGGAGAGGAGAGAGAAATGTCGGGGAAAGTTGATTAAAATATATATATATATTTTTTTTACAATACTGCTACAGTACAATTCTAAAGATAGAATTGTACTGTAGCAGTATTGCAAAAAAATTTACAATACCTGTGTTTAACATTCCTTGATGCAGAACACTTTGAGCCATGAAATGCCAAAAAGGCCTTAGATATGGCATTAGCATTCTTCAATGCTAATGCTCTTAGGACCCGTTTGGTAATATTGTTTTAGTAACGTTGTTTGTATTTTTTAGAAATATGTGTGGGTAAAAAAGTGCGTGAAAATACGTGTAATGTTGTTTAATCACTGAAAACTGTTATTTAAAATACACTACCAAACAGCTCATTAGCCACTGCCAAGGCTTTCTAGTGTGCTTCAGAGATAGGGATCAACCAAATTGTCTTAGAGTGGGACTCTCAGATGGTTATGAAAGCTTTGATAAACAAGAGTAAAAGTTTAACCCCCTATGGTTTGCTAATTGAAGATGCGAGGCTTTGTTTTCTTTTACTCACTCTCATATAAAGAGAAAATGTAATAAGGTTATTCATAGTCTAACTAGGTATGCTACTCTGGAGGGAGGATATTCCACTACAGTTTCTTTCTATAATTCAGGCTAATTTAGCCGGTTTTTCTTAATATAAGTGGTGATGTCTTTCCTCTATAAAAAGTTCGTTCTTTGCTTTTTTTAAAATATATATATGTTTGGGCATTATCTTTTTTTTTTTAATAACTTGGCCTGATTGCTTTTTTATTTTATTTTAGTAGGCATAATGTTTTAATAAGCGCATATGTGTCAATTTATATCAATTATCTTTTCTATCTTCTTACTTTTCTCCTTAATCAAATAATTTTTTTTTATCCTCCACTTTTCTATCTGCCCAAAAAAAATCCTTATAAGACTAAATTTTCATTTGACCAAGATTACAAGAAAATCTTTTGACTAAAACTACAAAATTGGCCCTTTAAAAGTACTAAATTCTTATATAATGGGTCATGGGGGTTACTGTTACACTCTCCATTTATAAAACTTGGTCCAAGAAATTGTAATTAAATTTAACAAAAATTTGTAAAATGCACTTGGGACTTTTGTAGACACCAAAAACCCCTCCAAACAAATCATAAATGGCATTTTCACCAAAGTTGTCAATGTCGCTAATAGTTTTATAATTTAATTGGTACCTTCTGGTGTTTTCAATGGAGATATACAAGATTCAATCCTTCCACTCCTATTATAACTATTGAATTATCAAAAGGTTGCCAATGTCATGCCTAAGGTGGTTTTGTTTTAACTTAGGGGAACAAAATATTTTGATATTAGTTTAGATATACAACCCCAAAGAAAATCTGGGGTCTAGAGTTACAAATTTCAAGAGCCCAACCTCCAGCAAAAATCAACCGATTTTACATCCAACTTAATTGAAGTTGCAAGTAGGGATGCTAATCACATATTAAAGATATGTTTAAGATTCGTTTAGTTTGCTAAAACTGAAAACTTTTTGCTGAAAGTATTATAGATAAAGGTAAAAGTTAACTGAAATAATACAGTAGGACCCGTTAATAGTATCAAAAAGTGTAGTGAGACTCATGAATAATAGCAAAAATAAGCTGAATAGTAAAATAAGCTAAATTTGGAGCCAAACGCACACTAAAACACCCAATTTGAGATAGTTGCAGCTGGATGAACAAACCCCAAAATTCATACCTAAATAAAAATCTTAAAATCCTATATTTCTGCCAATAACAAAATATAAAGAGAAAATCCCAAAATCATAAAATTATTTAATTTGGAACAAAATTCAGGATCTCAATTTCACACATATATTATTTAATTTAAGGGACTAGCAAAAATGCAAAATATAACGAGAAAATCCCATAATCATACTAACAAAACTCCAACCTCAGAATTCTTTCAATTCACACCATTACAGTACTATTCAAGGAATTAACCTGGTAACACGAAAGAAATTTGTTGATAACATACATACATGTGGGGTGGTTCCAATTTGTCAAAAGTGTTGCAGACCTTTAACAATGTTGTTTTCTTTGACAGAAATTCTGATCAAAAGTGGCACTACTTCGAGTCATACCTTTAACAAAGTTGTAAGATATGTACGCGGCAAGCATATCCACACACACAAGGACACAGGACACGGGGTACAATGACATTTTATGGGATTAGATCGAAGGTGGGAACCATGATGACAACTTGAATTCAAAAGAAAATTATTAAATTCCCATTGAACAAAGCAGAAACCATTAAAAATTCATCAATATCAATAGAAAAATATCATATTTTTGGACCATTTAGGAGCATTAGACTAGAAAATTGTAACATAAGTTCGTGGCATATGCTTTTTGCATATACCAGCACTACGCAAGTTATCATAGTTTCTTGCATGGAACACTGTTCATACCATTATTTCAAGCTAGACTTTGAAAATTTTCCCCGCTTTGACCTCTACCCACTACACTATCCCACTCTATTCTACTTTCTCATCATCAAAACCCTGGTGCTAGCTCCAACATTTCCACTGAATAGCTACCCTATTGACAAGCACAACCCAAATTTTGCACATTGAAAATGAAAAGGCAAGGAAGAGGATCCTCACTTGCAACAACGAGTCCGAAACTATTGTGCACAATTCGCTTCCAAGCCATTCTTCTTCTTCTCTTGTTCGTTGCACTGCAGCATGTAAAAAAACTTTCTGTTTTTGCTGGCAGTACTGGAAACTCCAATTATTTCGGTGGGAGTCAGACAGATCATCAGGCTTTGTTGGCCTTCAAGACAAAGATAACAGATGACCCTACAAAAGCTTTCAGCTCCTGGAATGATTCCTTCCATTTCTGTGAGTGGGAAGGTGTTACGTGTGGCCGCAAGCATAGAAGAGTCATTGTGTTAGATCTGCAGTCTCGAGGTTTGGTGGGTTCCTTGTCTCCATACATAGGCAACCTCAGCTTCATTAGGGAAATCGAGCTCTCGAACAACACCCTTGGAGGCAATATCCCTGATGAAGTTGGCAATCTATTCAGGCTGCAAGTATTGAGCCTGTATAACAACTCCTTCGCGGGGGAAATTCCTGCAAACCTTTCCCATTGCTCCAACCTCAAGTTTCTTAGAGCAGGTCAAAATAAACTTTCAGGGTCAATCCCAATAGAGCTTGCTTCTTTGTCAAAGTTGGAGTTTCTTTCTATTCACAGGAACAATCTCATGGGTGGAATCCCACATTTCATTGGGAACCTTAGCTCTCTACAAATTTTATCTGCAGCCAGAAATGTATTGGGTGGACATATTCCAGCTGCCTTGGGTCAACTAAGGAGCTTAACATTTCTTGGACTTGGTGAAAATAAATTCTCCGGTTCAGTCCCTCCATCTTTATATAATCTTTCGTCTATTATTGATTTTTCATTGGCCGATAATGAGCTTAGTGGAAGTCTTCCTACAGACTTATTCCTCACCCTTCCTCATCTCCAGGGGTTTCAAATCCGTGACAACCAATTTACAGGATCTCTTCCAGTTTCATTATCTAACGCTTCAGAGCTCGAACAGATTGAAGTTTACAAGAACCATTTCACGGGAAAAGTATCAATAAATTTTGGAGGCTTACAACAATTGGAGGAATTATTTATTGGTGAAAATAATTTAGGAAGTGGAGATGATGATGAAATGAATTTCTTTCAGTCTCTACTCAATTGTAGCAGTTTACAAGAAATATATCTTGAAGTGAATCAATTCAAAGGTACGTTACCTAATGTTTTGGTTAATCTTTCAGCCCAGCTTACCTTTTTTGCGATCGGCGATAATCTTCTTTTTGGAGAGATCCCTTTATGGGTGGGTAATTTGGTCAACTTGACCACCTTATCGATGCAAGGTAACAAATTTACAGGGACAATTCCAAATAATATTGGAAATCTTAAAAAATTACATCGATTATTTTTAAATAACAACAAACTCTCAGGAAGGTTACCAATTTCCCTTGGAAACCTATCATTGTTAAATGAATTGTACTTGGAAAATAACAGATTGCAAGGAACTATCCCATCAAGTATAGAAAATTGCCAAAATTTGCTATTGTTAGATCTTTCTCAAAACAATCTCAATGGCACCATTCCAAAGCAAGTCTTTGCAATTTCCACGCTGTCAATTTCACTTAATTTGTCTCATAACTTTTTCGTAGGATCACTACCATTAGAAAAAGGCAATCTTGTCCATTTAGGAAAGTTGGACTTATCTGAGAACAAGTTGTCTGGGAAAATTCCAAGCAACCTAGGCTCTTGTGCAAGTCTTGAGTACCTTTACATGGAGGGTAATTTCTTTAAAGGAGCAATTCCAACATCCTTGAGTTCTTTGAGAGGTATTCAAGTCATGGATTTTTCTCGGAACAACTTGTGTAGTCAAATTCCAAATTTCTTGGAGACACTCTCCTTGAAGAATTTGAATTTATCCTTCAATGATTTTCAAGGAGAGGTTCCAACAAAAGGAGTGTTTGCAAATGCTAGCACAATATCACTCATCGGAAATAATAGACTATGTGGGGGCATATTAGAACTAAAGTTTCCTAGGTGCTTAACAAAAGAAGAGAAGAAAATGAGATGGCCTCTTGCACTCAAAGTGGTAATCTCAATGACATGTGTTATTCTGGTGGTAACTATAGTGTCACTTTTCTTATTTTGTTGGCACAAAAATAGAAGAAAACATAAATCTTCAGAATCTTCTTTGAGGCAGTCATTTTTGAAGGTGTCTTACCAAATGCTCCTTAAAGCAACTGATGGATTTTCATTAGTAAATTTGACTGGTGTTGGTAGTTTTGGCTCAGTGTATAAAGGCATCCTTGGTGAGGACAAATCAATTGTAGCAATCAAAGTACTAAATATTGAACGTCAAGGTGCTTCCAGAAGCTTCATCTCCGAGTGTGAAGCCTTGAAAAATATTCGTCATCGAAATCTTGTGAAGATCATCACTTCTTGCTCAAGTGTGGATTTTCAGGGCAATGATTTTAAGGCTCTAGTTTATGAGTTCATGCCGAATGGAAGTCTAGAAAATTGGTTACATATGGATTTGGAAACAAATAATGGGCAAGTAGATATACAAAATCTGAACCTTCTTCAAAGAACAAACATTGCCATTGATGTTGCTTGTGCACTTGATTACCTACACCACCAGTGCCCAACGCCAATTGTTCATTGTGATCTAAAGCCAAGTAACATTCTTTTCGACTCTAATATGACTGCTCATGTTGGAGATTTTGGGCTTGCAAAATTTCTTCTAGGACTTACAAATCCAGAACGTAGCAGCTCAATTGGAATAAGGGGAACAATTGGGTACACTCCACCAGGTAACAACAATTTACTAGACTTTTTAATTGCTAACATATATGATTTTCCACATTAACCTTGATTACTTTTTGAGATTCCAAATCATAATGTGAATGTATTATCAATATCAAATATTATGAATGACAGAGTACGGTCTAGGAAGGGAGGTCTCAACTAAAGGGGACGTCTACAGTTATGGAATCTTATTATTAGAGATGATAACAAGAAAGAGACCCACAGATCATGTGTTTGAAGGAGGCCTTAACCTTCACAAATATGCTAGAATGGCCTTGCCTAACCATGTAATGGAGATTTTGGACCCAAAACTTTTAAGAAATGTTGATGAAGTGATTGATAATCACAATTGTAGCCCTACAAATAGAATAGAGGAGTGTTTGATCTCCATGGTCAAGGTTGGAGTCGCATGCTCTATGGAGTTGCCACAAGAACGATGGGACATTAGCAAGGTTATATCTGAGCTGCATTTCATCAGAAACATTCTTCTTGGCGCTGGGATTTAGCACAACATGCTTAGCTACATGAAAGGTGAAAAATCAAACTATTCACCTTCTTAATGTTAGTATTAAGTTCTTTACTTACGTTGAACTTTTCAACTTTATTATGTTGTTTTCTATTGACTAATCGCAGGCCCTTAAAGTTCTACGCTCCTTCAAAGTTTTACAACGGATGGAAAGACTTTTCTGGCATACTAGATAAGCATGCTTATGGTTTATTGAATAAAGAGTGTTCAGTGTGGTTCTCATACCTTGTCTTTTATTTGTATTTTATGTGTGCAAGTGTGAGTAACTCGAAATAATTTCATCCAAACTTGTATTTGTGTTTTAATCTTTTGATATTATGCTTGGAAAATTAACTATGTGACTTCATTTGCAATTGCAATATTTTCAACTAATAATAAGATGTATTTTCCCTTTGCTTCCCATTCCTCACCAATATAATTTTTTCTTTAAAGCTCAAGCTCAAATATAGAAGGATGGTGCAATCTGGTGGCGGAGCGATCTAGTGTTTTTGATGGTGTTGCGATCTGGTCTATAAAAAAAGCCCATAATTTTTTTCTTTTAATCTCCTGTCTTCTGCGAATGAAATTGAACCACTATCAGCCGTTAGATCCATTTGTCCAAAATCAAAATAAAGAGATTGGAAAAGGGGTCGGTGTTATTGGAGATGGTTCTTTTGTGATCTAATTGGCTTCCTCATTTATCTTTGGATTATTGAAATTGTTTTTCTTTGATGGCACGGGTATTGATCGATGATTCGTTGCTTCTCTAGTAGAAGTGGTGGTGCCATTACAAAGTGGTTGGCATTGAAGGGAGAGAATATGACCAAGAGAGAAAATTAGGGAAGGATTGTGTGTGTGTATATATATATATATATATATATATTTTTTTTTTTTTTTTTTAAGAGAAAGAAAATACTATATTTTATGATGAGAAAATAATATTTAAATAGAACAGTGATGAAGTATTAAGAGGTTGATATAAATTAGTTAAAAGATTTTTATATGTTTACATTGTACTTGCCATATAAATTTACATTGTAAACACACAAAAAGTGCATTGATTCAAGTTAAATAAGAAAACTAGTCTTTGCTCTCTCTCTCTCTCTCTCTCTCTCTCTCTCTCAAGGTCAATACTTTCCATTCATCCTAATTCAGGATTGCTGCATTTTCCAATCACAAAAAATACTTAAGAGTGTGATGAAATTTATGCATTTGCATGTGAATAATTTTTCATGTGCTACATCTCATCACACTCATAAGTATTATTTGAATTCATTTTCCTCTCAAACCCATTTCTCCCAACTCAAATAGTGTTGGGTTATAGATTGACCTAGATTAATTAATTCAATTACCCAAGTCGATTAATTAGGTCAGATTACATACAAATCGTGGAGGTACAAACAAATCACCAAAATAACTAAAGTGCAGCAGAAAGTAAACTTGATACGGTGATTTGTTAACTAGGGGGAAAACCTCTCGCAAGGCAAAAGCCCCATCGAGTGATTTTCAGGTCACCACTCCCAAGAATCCACTAATTAAGAATCAAGCGGTTACAAGTATAAGTAATCTTACCACTACTCTAGACTATCCCAAAATACCAACTTACATTTGAACATTTACTCCAATACCCAATTGGACTTGATCTTGTAGAGACTTCTTTCTTTGCACAGATCCCAGTACGTGACTAACTCCTTTACACGAATTCAAGTACGTGACTAACTCCACAACAACCCTTTGATAGTTGTAGTTGATTTGCAGCAGCTTCATATAGAAATACCAATAAGATCGTCAATGTTGGTGCTAAAGACTTTGCTTAGTTACAGAACCCAAAGACCCACAAGAAACACAGTAATATCTCTTTCTTCTGTAGGAGGAGGCTAGGGTTTCAAAAAGAAAACCTTATGAAGCTCTTTAGGGTTCGGGTTTTTTTTTCTTCCACCTCCTTATTTAAATAGGAGTTTAATGGGTCTTTTAAATGGGCTATCCTATTCCTATTAGGTTTACATAAACCCATAAACAAATAGCCAATAGGATTAACGTTGAAGGCTATATTCTGAAATCCCCTAGCTCGATAAATCAAGAGGTATCGAGACATGTATCAAGCTTCATTAAATCTCGATAGATTGACAGGTATCGAGATACGTATCAGGACTTGCAAATTTAGCTTTTCTTGAGCAGTTCCTTGAGTATTCTTCATGTCTTCAATATAACCACTTGTAATGATCATCTTGAACCCACTTAGATTTACCCAAATACAAGTAAAGTGTGTTTTGTCATAGGATATGCCAATTACATAAAAATATGAACCTAACAATCTCCCATTTTGGCAATCCGTGACAAAATCACAAGAGTACATTGAATGTCCTAGAAGACATTCTACTCAAGATTACAAAAAAATAAGCCTAGTCTAAAAGATCTAAACCTTGGAAGTTGCTGCAAGAAGAAGGCTCGGAATCTTGACTTGGCTTTAACCTGTCTTTCCTGAAAGGCACTAAACAAGACGCATGTGAACTTTTATTCACAGTGCTAGGAAAATAAACAACAAGAATATCTCACTCATAGCATGTGAACGAAAGCACAAAGATACACATATCAAAATATATCAATATCAAAGTGTATCAAACTAAGGGCATAGAAAGCTAAAAAACTTGACCGGAGACAGACAGAAAACTGACACAAAGGGAACAAGGAAAACAAGAAACCCTAGACCAACATGAAAAAACATGAAAACAAGATGCTATGGACACAAAGGGATAACAAAAATGCAAAACATGAAAAACATATGAAATGCATGCAAGAGGAGCTTGATCTATCAAGAGGTATCCAGGGAGGTGTCGAGGAAGACTTTGATAGATCGACACAGGTATCAAGCAGACAGAAGGTTAAGGAAAAAGAGGCTCGATGTATCGGGGTGGTGTCAAAGAAGATCTCGATGTATCGGGGAGGTATCGACATGTATAAAACATGAATTTTTCAAGGAAAAAAAAGCATGGATTGTATGCAAACATGAAAAAAAAAAAAAAAAAAAAAATCAATACCATGACCAACCCATATTAAAAAGAGTTAAACATATTAATGAAAAATTTAAAACTCCAAAAACAAATTTTAAAGCAAAAATGCAAATTTTTGTTTTTTAAAAAATATACTCACACTAGTACAAGAGTAACTTTAGATGGGAAGAATTAAAGCAGAGAACAAATAGAAAGAAAATTAAATCCTAGGAACCTTTATTACCCACACAGTACGAGTCTTTGGCTGTGAAGATGAAAATGCACGTGTCCTAATATGTCTACTAAAGGACATAGAGGAATTAAAATTCCCCTGAAATTGAGTTAAAAAGCTTAAAACTTTTAATAACTCACCAAGAATAGATACATGGCCTTTAGACAAAGGTTGAGATCAATTAGACACTCGCTTATGAGGGAAAAGTTTAAAACATTTAGGACGAGCGTGACCAAAAGCATCACAATGGTAACAAACATGAGTAGTTTTAGAACTACTAGGCTTCCTAGAAGGAGGTCTAACCTTGAAAGTTGAAAAAGACCTTAAATTAGGACAATTTGCCTAATATAACCAACAACATGACAATGATGACAAGTGGGGACAAATTCATATTTTTCTTTCAGCCTAGGAGGAGTTTTAGACATAAGTTTAGAAACTTCAGCTATAACATTAGATTTTTTTACCTTTGTCTATCCTAGCAATATTAACCTTCAACTCTTCATCATTCCTTTTAAATGGAGGATTATAAATTTTTTTCTCTTTAGAGTTAGGCTCAACAAGAAGTTTAGCACTAGTTAATTTTTTCAATTTCAGTTTTAGATTCAACTAGTTGCTCTTCCAAACTCTTAATTTTGTCCTTTTGAGATGAAAATTGATTTATAAAAGTTTCACTCAATTTATTGGCTTCATCAAATTTTGCAATCAATTCATCTTTTTCAAGTTTGACATTCTCAAATTTAGCCTTAAATTTTGTAAAGCTTTTAGCAGATCTGATGTGAAATTTATAAAGTTTACAATAGGCATCTTGAATATCATCATCATCATTCAACACAAGATCATGCAAATCAAAACAATCAATAGTTTCCATGACAACAGGGGTCAATGGATCACACAGCAAAAATTAAAAACCTAATCCGAGTGTGTCTACTCTAATACCACTTGTTGGGTTATAGATTCACCCCGGTGAATTAATTCAATTACCTAAGTTGATAATTAAGTCAGATTACATGCAAATTGTGGAGGCACAAACAAATCACCAAAATAACTAAAGTGAAGCAGAAAATAAACTTGACACGCACGGTGATTTATTAACTAATGGAGAAAACCTTTCGCAAGGCAAAAACCCGACTAGGTGATTTTCAGGTCACCACTCCCAAGAATCCACTAATCAAGAATCAAGCAGTTACAAGTGTAAGGAATCTTACCACTACATTGGACTATCTCAAAATACCAACCTATAGTTGAACCTTTGTTTCAATACCCAATTGAATTTAATCTTGTAGAGACTTTTTCCTTTGCATAGATCCCAACGTGACTAACTCCTTTACATGAATCCAAGTACATGACTGACTCCACAGCAACCCTTTGATTGTTGTAGTTGATTTGCAAC
Organism: Notholithocarpus densiflorus; assembly: GCA_030021035.2. Lineage (NCBI taxonomy): Eukaryota > Viridiplantae > Streptophyta > Magnoliopsida > Fagales > Fagaceae > Notholithocarpus > Notholithocarpus densiflorus. The sequence continues at coordinate 4,850,104 of JARYZH020000021.1, read as the reverse complement.
AACTTTATATAGAAACACCAATAAGATCGTCAATGTTGGTGCTAAAGACTTTACTTAGTTACAGAACCCAAAGGCCCACAAGAAATGCAGCAATATCTCTTTCTTTTGTAGGAGGAGGCTAGAGTTTCAAAGAGAAAATCTTATGAAGCTTTTTAGGGTTGGGTTTTTTTTTTTCTTTTCACCACCTCCTTATTTAAATAGGAGCTTAATGGGCCTTTTAAATGGGCTCTCCTATTCCTATTAGATTTACACAAATCCATAAACAAATAGCCAATATAATTAACGTTGAAGGCTATATTCTGAACTCGATAGATCGAGAGGTATCGAGCTTCATTAAATTTCGATAGATCGACAAGTATCGAGATACATATTGGGACCTGCAAATTTAGCTTTTCTTGAGCAGTTTCTTGAGTATTCTTCATGTCTTCAATGTAACCATTTTTAATGATTATCTTGAACCCACTTAGATTTACCCAAATATAAGTAAAGTGCGTTTTGTCATAGAATATGTCAATTACATAAAATATAAACCTAACAAATAGTAACAAGAAAATGCCAATAAAAATGCCCAAAGGGTTATCATTCTCAATGGACACATGGACTTCTTCAAAGAGAATGAGGCACCATTTCTGCTGAGTCGAGAACAAAGACCACTCCTTTGGCTGTCTCTTATACACATCTTAGGAAGACAAGCACTGCTACTCTAGAAAATTGATGTATCTATTTTCTATTTTTCATTGAGGTTATGTCATATGTGATGCATTTTATACGTCTATAATATTTTTTAGGGTAAACTATATATTTGATTTCTATCTTTTACACTACATTTTAATTTGATCCCTAACTTTTCAGTATTGCGTCAATTTAGTCTCTGTACTTATCTCTTAGAAGAAAATTGTCGACGTGGCAAACAACTAAAATAAAATAATTAATTTCCGTTAATATATCAATAAACTAATTTTTTAATTTCTATTTAAGAAATAACAGTAGAAACTAAATTGACATGGTAGTGAAAGGTTAAGCTATAAAGGATATAAACAAAATACTTAGTTTACCCTATTTTTTAGTTTCAACTCAAAAAAATAGGAAGCCAAACCCTAGCATTATTGAAAAAGAAAAGTTAGGAAGTACATTTATAGATCTCACGCCTGAGTATCAGAGTGTCATGACATCAAGCATGCGGACTGACTGGTTCATTTTTGGATCTTTGACTGTTTTTAGGAATTTCAATCCAAAGCTTGCTAATTTGGATTTGTTCACTATCGAAAAGTATTTTCCTCCATTTGCTCAAAGTGATTTCAATCCTTGTCACACTTTTTTTTAAAGGAGGGCACTGCCAGAGAGTACCCACTTCCACTCACAGCTGTTTGAGCAAAAAAAAAATGCTTTCATTTCCCATTCTGAGGATAGTTGAAGTAGCACGCAGCTGTAATATTCTTGGAATCTTCATAATCATAAATAAGAAAGAAAGGAATTCCCACTTCTTTTTTTTTTTTTTTTTTTGGAGGGAAAAAGGAATTCCCACATGGTGTAAATTAAATTCCCTTACTAGTGTCAGTTCTGAAATGCTGACACTTTCTGCATGCAGAGGGTTTTTATTTTTTAGAATTTATTTGTCTCTGTATTAAAGCCACAAAGAAAAAGAGGAAATTTTGTTACAAGAAGGTGGTTTAATTATCCACAATTTTATTGGTCGATGTAAATATGTAATGCATAAAATGGAGAAAATGAAATCTCAGCACCTCTCAACCCATCAAGGGAGAGACTAAACATGTTCCAGGTATATGTGAGACTAGTAAGATTGACTATAACCAACTCTTGCTCTAGTTGTTCACATTATCACAATCAATATCCCGCTTTTTTTTTTTTCTTTTTTTTTCCCATCTCAAAATATATTCCTAAAAATCTTAATATCCCGAACTAAGAGGAAATGGAAATTCAAGAAAGTGATTTTCATTATCCAATCCATTTGAATTCCCATGAGACACAACACTCCTCTCCTTTCCTCTCTTATCTCCCAATCAAAAGAAGGGGAAGAAGCTTAACCACAAAAACCAAGGGGCTGTTAGGTAAGAGTATTTAAATATAGTTTTTTGTTTTGCAATTCATAAAATGGTGGGTTCCACACTTGAATTTATTGTTTAGCTAATATTTTCTAAATATAGTTTTCAAAAAATTATATCATATTTTCCTGATTTAAAATAGGATTTTGAAAACGGCTTAGGAGATGTTTTCAAAATACAGAAAATATTTTTAATGACATAGTTGTAAATAAATTGAAAACAGTAGACTCCACATATTTGTCCAAACTCTTTTATCTCTTAAATTTAGGAGTTTATCTTTATCACAAAAAAGAATTCTCACACTTCTAATTTGAAACTTATCATTAAAAAAAAAAAAAAAAACATGATGAGCTCTATTTGCTTATCATTATCCACAAAAAAAAAAGGTAATCTACAAATTTTACACGTTACTTTTTGTAAATTTTTTTTTTAAATCTCAAAAATAGAAATGGTCTCCCAAACAATTATTTTTGTTTTTAGTATTTTGAAAATTGTTCTTAAAAGTGTGAGCCAAACACGTAAAATATAAAAATTATTATCTGAAAACTAGTTTCAAGTTCAATTTTTTGAAAATTGTTTTTATACTGTTTTGAAAATAAAAACAAAAATCCTCCTACCAATCAGGCCCTAAAATGTAAAGAATTTTTTCTAACTCTATTGTATACATTCTTCTAAAAATTGATTTATATATAATATGCCTATATCTAAACTATTATTTAAGGGGCTTCCCCTATTTGGACCGAATTTTTTTTTATTCTAAAATACCCCTACACCCCTAGGTTTAAGTAGAAACAAAATTAAATGATAGTCTGGTAAAAATACATGTCTAACTTACACTAAAACATTGCCTACAAAATAGGAACACTCTTCCACTAACCCACTTCTTCAAAGCAACTATAAGTTTTTTTTTTTTTTTTTTAAATAGGAAAACAAGTTAAACAACCTGTTGTTTTTTTTCTAAAAAAAACTAAAACGTTGCCTACAAAACAAGACCACTATCTTGATAGTTTTCAAATTGCTTTATCCATTTATAAAAAAATAAATAAATAAAAAAATTAAAACAAACACACGTTTCTTTGTAAAAACACATCTGTCATACTGATAAAAAAATAAAAAAACCAGTCGTACACCCACATTTTAGTCATACACACAAATCCAAACTTCTACCCAACAAATTTAAATCTCCCCATTATCATTAAGCAGTTATAATGTTATCAAATTACTTCCCATCTCTTCCATAGAAAATAAAAATTAATTCCCATCTCCATCCTCAAGTCCCTGCTTTTTATACTAAGAGGAACAAACATTTTTGCATTTTAGTAATAGGTGACTATGTGCCAGAGGAAGCCACTCAAAAAGGTATTTACTCATCATTTTCTTTCCATTCATGTCAGATAATTTAAGCTTTTATGTTTTTGGAACCTCTGTCACCAAATTCTATTTAATACCACTGTTCTATAACTTCTTTTGGAATTTGATGTTTACAGCATATTAATTAAGCTGAAAAGCTATGAGACTTACATAGCGGATGTGTTATCTAACTGCAATTTTGGTTAGTTTGTCTCTTCTAATTTTTAATTTTATTTTACATAAACATTTACACGTGATGTATATGTATTCTTTGTGATAATTTCTATTTTTCTTGATCAATGTTGGTAAAGTGTTACAGTCACTGCATAAATAGATACAGGAAGAAGAAGCTCTACTTATAAAAACAAAAGATCTTTTCTAATTGTTCTTGCTCAAACAAAAAAGGCTTTTCCATCTCAACTAGTATGTCTTTCTTTTTTTTTTTAGGAAAACAACAAGTATGTTAATGTACATAGTTCTTTTATTTTTATTTTTTTTAATAAAGAAATAAATAGTCTTCTAACACTTTATTTATTTATTTTTATCACAGTCATCGACAATTTGTCTATTGATGAGGATTATGCAATTTGTAGTTGGTTTTTGTTGAATTCGGGTAGGTTACTTTTGCTATTCCTTATTCTAATTATATGGACTCTGAAGTACTTTTCTTTATTTCAATATTTCCTTATCATTATTTTATTTTATTTTTGTATGATATGCGTTTGTGGGTTAAAGCTTACTCATTATCTTAAAAAAAAAGGAATACTCATTGCTTTTCTTTGATTACAAAATGGAATATTCATTAATTTTCTTCGATTACAATATTACAGTATGTTCGTAGAACTTTGTTTTTTTTAAAAAAATTGATTACAATATTACAGTACGTAAAACTTTGTTTTTATTTTTATTTTTAACTTTTGTGCAATTTGGGAATAGTCATTGCTTTTCTTTGATTACAATATTACAGTGCATAGAACTTTGGAGGTTACTCTCTCTGTATCTTAGTTTGTTTTTCTAATAAAAGTCTTTGTATAAAAAATAAAATAAAAATAAAAAAAGACTTTGCAATTTGGATAAGTATCAAACGAGTTACTCCACTATTAACCAAAAAAGATGAACGTGTTGGGAAATTTAGACCCCGGTTGATAGAATTAACAAGTTTTAAACCCAAGTTGTTAATTAGATTTATTATGAATAAATCTTATTAAAACAAACAAATATCAATATCATGTCAATATCATACACAGCGGAATAGTAAATAAAACAAGATATGATGACCTAGGAAAACCAATGAAACAAACTAGTTTCACAGTAAAAAACTTGGAAGGAAACCTTCCCGAAAAGCAATTCACTATAGTAAAGAGAAGTTTCAGATCTAGTACAAAACATTTGTCCCTAGAGTCTACAACCCCCGTAGATGAATCCCCCAAGATTTGTCTCTGTTTCCAGTTTCTTCATTTTTATGTTTACTACTATAACAATATTTATAATTTTGACCCTTGCCAACATGTTATAAGTGCTAAGAAAAACCTAGTAGGTTCATTTGGATCACAATTCCATGGACAAGTTATAACAAAATCGTGAAAATAGTTATTACACTGGACTTAGAGCATCCACATTGGTGGTGCTAAATAGCTATATTGCTATTTTTAGCACCACCAAATACCAAAATGTGCCCTACAATGGTGGAGCCAAATCTATATCTTTTGCCTCCACAGCTATAGTGCACAGCTACTTTTGACTGTGCACTGTAGCTGAAAGGTATAAAAAAAAATTTATATTTGTGCGTTCACATTGCTTTTGATTATTTTACTCATTTTTATTCTTTCTTTTATTCTTATTTCTCTTCTTCTATGTTCACACTGCTATTGTTTGTACGTTCACACTTCTTTTACTCATTTTTTTTCTTTTTCTATATAGCGTCACACTGCTATATATTGTTTGTGCATTCACACTGCTATTGTTCTTTTAATCTAATATTTTTATTCTTTTCTTATATATTGTTTTTTATTTGTGCATTCACACTACTATTGTAGTAGATATATTATTTTATTGTGATATTTATATTATTTTATTGCGTTGAAAGTTAAAATAGATCCACTGATGCTAGATGTTTTGTAAAGTGAGTAGGTAAAATAGATAAAATAATTTTTTGTGGTGCTAAATAGCTAAAAAAATTGCTCCACCAATGTGGATGCTCTTACTCACCCAAAAGATACATACATGTGGGATTGGGGTGGTTCAATTTGTCAAAAGTGTTGTAGAGGTTTGTCAAAAGTGACTGGGGTTGTTCAATTTATTAAGTTCCCTTCTTTAAAAGATGGGGTCGGGCACAAGATGACCCGACCCAACCTAGCATTTCAATGGGCCAAGTATAAGTTGACCCATTTTTCTTATGAGTTGGGTTATTGGGCTCAAGTCCAATCTTTCCAAATCTAGGTGGAATCATAGGTTAATTTTTTGAAAAATCACATTAGCTCTCAAACTTATGTCCTATTTAAAATTGGACATCAAGTTTATAATTTTGTAAATTAAAATCTCAAACTTATATGAAACTGTTGCAATTTAGGAGTCATGTCCATTTATAATAACTAGTGTGTAACCTCATGCATATGCACGAGTTCATTTAAAAATAATCACAATTACACACACACACACTTGGTGTAAGAATTACAACTTACACATTTTTTTAGGGATGAATTTCTAAAATATGTAATGGTTTCTCATTATATATATATATATATAAATATATATATATATATATATGATTTAGAATCTAATTGGATCTAGAATCTTTGGTTTTTGCACCCAATAATTCACTTGTCTCAAAAATTAAAAAAATTAGATGAGACACATGGCGCAAAATTAGACTCCAATTTAGAATTTAATTGGATTTTCTCTCTACTTTACCTATTAATAAATATATATATATATATATTTATATGGCATGCAGTGCAATTCTTTATGCCTTCCCACCCCAACCAAAAAGAAGAGGAAAAAACTATTGATAAAATTTGGTGTCTCCCTATAAGCAAATATTTCTTCTTCTAAATTGAGATTTTTATCTCTACCTAGTGGCTACCAAAATTAACTTATGAATACATTATTGGTGGAACACAATTTAATCAATGGACAAAGTTTAGTTACAAAATTGATTGTAGCCTAAAACTACAACATCCTTTAAAAAAAATTAACATTATTATATATTTTGAAAATCTAACCGTTAAATTGTATGTTCTTTACGCTTTTAATACATATGTCAAATCTTGTGCCAATCGGATATTATTTACTATATTATCTATAAGCTTATATTTTATGCATAATTTTAAATTACAAAAACTTGCAATTTAAACAATTTATTGATGACATAGCTATTAATCTTTAATTTTCTAAAAATTTTGCAAGTATGGGTGATATAAGAAGAATATGTAATCCAATGATGAATTTGTTAAAATTCACCTTCAATAAAAAGATATTAAATAAGGTTATAGTCTTAAGTTTTAGCTACAAAATTAGTTGTAGACCTCAAAATTGGTTGTAGTCTAGGGCTATAACTTTACTCAATATCTTTTTATTGCATGTGAATTTTGACAAATCAACCATAGGATTACATTTTCTTCTTATATCCTTCATGCTTGCAAAATTTCTAGAAAATTCAAAATCAATAGCTATGTCATCAATAAATTGTTTAAATTGCAAGTTTTTGTAGTTAAAAATTATGCATAAAATATAAGCTATAGTATATAATATCTGATTGGCATAAAATTTGACATGTATATTAAGAGTATAAAAAATATGCAATTCAACGGTTAGATTTTCAAAATATATAGTATTGTTAATTTTATTAAATAAAGTTGTAACCTTAAGTTACAACAAATTTTGTAACTAAACTTTATCCTCTTAAAATCTATACTTATTTAATATATTAAAATGATAACCCAACATATATTAAATTAGTTCACTCTCATTTTGCGCCAAGTATCCTAAATTAGATTTCATATCTTCAATATTTTGGTGTCAAGTGTCACTTTTATTTAAAATTAGTCATAGCCCATTGAATTATTTTAATTTTAAACTCAATTACAAATTTCCATTTAATTTCCACATTATTTAAAAATACTTCAAAACCATTTAAAATTATTCTCAAACCATTTGAAAATTGAAACTTATCTATATTCTCTTTAAAAAAAACTTCCATCAATGAAAGTAAAAACCTCAATAAAATTTTACCTTGTTTTAATTATTAGTGTGCCTTTGCAATAAAGTTTCATAATTTATTTGAGAAGTATGATAAATATTAACAAAAATCATTATACTGCGATCAAAAGATTATGTTAAAAAGAAAAAATGTAAGTATAAACATATGTCAACAAACTATTTAATTTTTTCCCCTTTTTGAATAAATCAATCAATAATCACTCATTTGCATATTCTACCAAATGATAAAATTGTATTGCTTTTCAAGAGTTGCCATTTTTAAAAAAATGAATATCATTAACATTAAATTCAAGTATGAACATTTTATATGTATCTAATTATTTTATTTTATTTATTACTCGTGGGAGATACGTAGATAGGGTTGGAAATTGTAACCACATATATATGGGGCATGTACTTAGTTATATTTTCTTGAATGTATTAAACACAAGAAAATAAGTCAATAATTTTTAGAAAATGAGTCATTTAAAAAAAATTCCATCAAATTATTTTTAATTAGAATAAAAAGAATTTCATTCTAATTCTTTTCTTGCAATTTCCGGATAATCAAACACTAATCTAGTCCAACAATTTCAAATCAACAAAGATCACATTGTTTCTAAATTCTAACCTTCTATTTGGCTTTCAATCACAGTGAATGTTATGCCATCAACCAAGAAAGATCAAATAAATTCCATAAATTTTAGCCGAAATCTCCAAATTCAAACTAAAACCCAAACCTAGATTTACTAAATCCATATTCAGTGCTCACCACAACCCAACTGCCAAACACCACAGATCCACCACGGAGCCTAGACCATGGCCACAGATTGATCGCAACTCCTTTAATCCAAATTTCATCATCTCAAGCCTGACTCATAAGGATCTAGCCTCGCATCGTCGCTGCATTGCGTAGAACTCGTTCTTGATGTTGTAATCGGCGAGAGTACATTCCATTGCTTTTCGGCAAAGATTAAACGTTGTTGATTGGGTGGATGACTTCTTCATCTTGGATCTTGGCCTTTACGTTGTCAATCGTATCAGAGCTTTCCACCTCCAAATGGATGGTCTTTGCCTGTTAGGACTTTCACAAAGATCAGCTTTAACAAAAAAGGGATGGATCTTTGTAAGATAAAAAGTGAGAGATTTTGATTAGAGAATGATGGAAGAAGACGTAGTTGATTTAGTGGAGATGAAGGGGAGTGGCTTGGTGGATCTGCGTTTAGAACAAAAGATTAACCACTGAGAGAGATGAAAAAAAAAAGAAAAAGATTCATTTGTGTTTTTCAGTTTTTGTGAGGCTGTGGGTTTCCAAAAGAAAAATAAATAAATAAAGAAAAGGAAAAAAATTGGTACCAAAAAAAAAAAAAAAATTTATTCAAAGCAAATGTGGTTTTTTTTTTTTTTTTTTTCATTTAAGCGCTGATATGGCCATATTAACCACTCAAATTTAGTCACATTAGCATCTAATTTAATATTTTAATATTAGGCATGCCAATTGTATAAATCGTTTACCACATAGGCATTTTCTGTTAGTGAGTTAATGATAGGGACTAAATTGAGTGCAAGTTGAAAATAGTATGGACCAAAATGGTGTTTTCGGAAAAATTCAATTTACCTTACAATCTATACTTATTTAATAAAATGATAACTCAACAAATATTAAATTAGTTCACTCTCATTTTAATTTGCGCCAAGTATCCTAAATTAGATTTCATATCTTCAATTTTTTGGCGTCAAGTGTCACTTTTATTTAAAATTAGTCATAGCCCATTGAATTATTTTAATTTTAAACTCAATTACAAATTTCCATTTAATTTCCACATTATTTAAAAAACTTCAAAACCATTTGAAAATTGAAACTAATTTATATTCTCTTTAAAAAAATTCCATTAATGAAAGTAAAAACCTCAATTAAAATTTTACCTTGTTCTAATTATTAGTGCGCCTTTGCAATAGATTTTCATAATTTATTTGAGAAGTACGATAAATATTAACAAAAATTATTGTATCGCGATCAAAACATTATGTTTTTTTTTTTTTTTTTTTTTTTTTATGGAATCAAAACATTATGTTAAAAAGTAAGAATCTAAGTATAAACATATGTCAACAAACTATTTAATTTTTTCCCCTTATTGAATAAATCAATCAAGAATGACTCATTTGAATATTCTACCAAATGATAAAATTGTATTTCTTTTTAAGAGTTGCCATTTTTTTTAAAATGAATATCATTAGCATTAAATTCAAGTATGAACATTTTATATGTACCTAATTATAGTTTTATTTTATTTATTACTATTATAGGTAGATAGTGGGAGATAGGTAGACGGGGTTGGAGGTTGTAACCACATATATGGGGAATGCACTTAGTTATCACTTGAACCCATATATTTATGAATAATGCTATAACTATAAACTATTTTACAACATTTTTACAAATTGTTGATGTGGTGAACTTCTTATTGATTTTTATCTAGACCTATTATTAACATTACTTTTTCATTTATCAATAACCACTCGCCACATTAACAGTTTGTAATTTTATTTTATTTTATTTTTGTAAAAAAGTTTGTATCTGTAGTATTACTCTATATCTATTGTAGTTATTTTTAAAAGATATGTTATGTCTACAATATTTTCACAATATTTATAATAAATCATAAGTGGTAGATTGTTACAAACGGTTATGTGTGCACCAAAAAGTAATTTAAGTAGTAAATTCAAATTGGAACCAATAAAAACTTATCACTTAAGATTTGTTATGAAAGTACTGTAAAAATGTTATTGACGTAAAATTGCTCTATTTTGAAGGCTAAAGTGCAAACTACACTTCTAAAGTTTGAAAGTCTTTAATTTTACACTTAAAAATTTCAGAATTTCGATCTTATCCTTGAAGTAACTTTGTTCATATTTTTCATTAAGCAGCACATAAACTTACCAAACTTGTTTACTTTATCCAATAAAATGATAATAACATGTAATTTTTGTGGCATAAAAAAAAAAAAAAAAAACTTGAAATAATTAAAGAATTAAAGTTGCTTTGATGAGATGCCATGTCTTGTGCCAATAGGTTTACTCAATGGTTAGGATTAAAAACAAGGGTATTTTTTTTAAAATTTTATTTTAATCAATACGCAGGGTATATGATTCTCAAAACCATTTAGATAAAACCCTAGTGAAAAAAATAAAGTATCGCCGGGGCTAGCTAGGCTCGTACTCACACTCGCATGCGTTGTTTTCTTCTTATAGCTCTATCAACACATTCCTTTGGTCACAATTTCTTATCTCCTCTCACTACTCTCCGCTCCGCTCACTCAACCCTATCCAACGCGTTCACGCGCCGCCGCCCCTACCCGACGATTCAAATGGAGGAGACTCTCCGTAAAGCCCTAGCCGAGAAGCAATCGGCCGTGGATTCACAAGGCAACGCCGTTCGCGCTCTCAAGGCTGCCAAAGCCGCCAAGGCCGATGTCGATGCCGCAATCGAAGCCCTCAACGGGTTGAAGCTCGAGAAGGCCTCGATCGAGAAGCAGCTCCAGGCTACCGTTTCCGGCGGCGGCGATGGGTCGCTCAACAGGGAAGCTTTCCGGCAAACCGTGAATAACACGCTCGAGCGGCGGCTGTTTTACATTCCGTCGTTCAAAATCTACCGCGGCGTTGCTGGGCTTTACGATTACGGGCCTCCCGGTTGTGCCGTCAAGTCTAACGTCCTCGGTTTCTGGCGCCAGGTTAGCTCAAAGCTCAAATTCTTTGTATCTACTTTGTCTTTGTTTTGAAACTAGCAACTCAGGGCTTGGTTATAGCATAGATTACTTGAAGAAGTTTGTGCATGAATTGCATTGAGAATACACTGTTAGAATTTGGGGTTATAATGTTGAGCTCAGAAGACACACACTTTTATATATGTTAAAGTTTTCCGTGATATTTGAATTGCTTATTACTTCAATCAGTATATCAGTTTTAAGTTTTTTTGTGTGTAGTGATGGGGTATGTAATGTGATTGATGGTGACCAATAAAACAGTGTTTTAATTTCGAATCTTGATGTATGGAGCTTGGAAATTTATAATTCTGTAATTCGTTCTGGCGGGAGAGGTCAGTTGCCCATAGGAGTTTAATTAATAGTGAGGATTGTTGTCCGATGTGCAACTAATCTGAGTGAAAATTATAGTTTGGGGGAGTACAGTGCAGGTTAGTGGTTATAGTTTGGCTCTTGGGGGTTTAGTTGTTTGGAGTATTTGAAGGTTTGGGGGAGTGGACGGAACACAATCCTGCATCTCACGGTTCAGGTTTTATTACAGGCTGCCATTTAATTTAAAATTATTTTTAATGCCATGGTACTTGATATGCCTTTAGATTTAGAACATCCAATTTGAACCATGAAGTGATTATCATCAAGTGCTGCAGGCATGGTTCTGTTGATCTTGTGTTGTCTGAACCAAACTAAGTTTTGAAATCTTTAGCAAAGGGGAGGGGAGAAGAGATTGATTGATGCACAATGGACCATGAATAAAGCATGCAATATTTTCATTTGTTGTATCTACATGTGTGTTCAAGTTATAAGTCATCATTTTCATTTTTTATGACCTTGGCACAGAAATTTTACTTGAAATTTAACCATGATGGAACTTTTTTGCTAGCATTTGATCTAGATTTTTAAAGATTTCATTAATGAACCGGTGTGAATGATGAAAAACTTAGAAGTTGTGCATTTATGTCAACATTAAACATTCCTATTGCAAAATTAGTTCATTCATATTTTAATTTTGGGTTTTGTTTGCAGCATTTCGTGCTTGAGGAGAACATGCTGGAAGTTGATTGCCCATGTGTCACACCTGAGGTTGTCCTGAAGGCATCTGGGCATGTTGATAAATTCACTGACCTTATGGTCAAGGATGAGAAAATGGGCACCTGCTACCGTGCTGACCACTTGCTCAAGGACTTTTGCAATGAGAAGCTTCAGAAAGACCTTAGCATAACTGCAGAGAAGGCAGCAGAACTGAAACATGTACTTGCAGTCTTGGATGATCTCTCATCTGAAGAGCTGGGTGCAAAGATCAAGGAGTATGGCATTACAGCTCCAGACACAAAGAATCCACTGTCTGATCCGTATCCGTTCAACTTAATGTTTCAAACATCGATAGGCCCATCTGGCTTGAGTCCTGGGTGAGTATTTGGTAGACATACCTATGTTCTTAGGAATTATTTTGTCCCTACCAAATAAGTGGGGAATGCACTCACAATGAGGTCCTTTTTTGTAGGGTGGGGGGTGTTTACATCTGATTGTATTAAACTCTTTAGATTCTTTTGATTGACTTTGATCATCTCTTGAATTTGTATGCAGAATTACGAGTACTTACCCTTGGAAGCAGAATTATTAATTATTTCATTTTCTGCAGGTATATGCGTCCTGAAACTGCGCAAGGCATATTTGTTAATTTTAAAGACTTGTACTATTACAATGGTAACAAGCTCCCCTTTGCTGCAGCTCAAATTGGTCAGGCTTTCAGGAATGAGGTAATTCTTTCAGAAATGCATTTAACTTATTTTTCTAACAAATTGCTTCTAACTTTTACTTGTCAAATAAAAAAGTGAAAAGCTGTTTCTGTGCATTTTGCGTGGGCTTATGCTAGTATTTCTTTATGTAAATTGCTATATTGTGTGGAACTGAGAATGTTTCTCAACTCCTGTTACCTGGGTCTTGAGTGTCACAGAGAGAGAAAGAGCTAATGTGATTTTTCATATGGGCAGATTTCTCCTCGCCAAGGCCTTTTGAGAGTCCGTGAGTTCACCCTGGCTGAGATTGAGCACTTTGTAGATCCTGAAAACAAGTCCCACCCAAAATTTTCAGAAGTCGCTAACTTGGAGTTTTTAATGTTCCCAAGAGAAGAACAAATGTCTGGCCATTCAGCAAAGAAAATTCCACTGGGTGAAGCAGTTTCAAGGGTTGGTTTGAAGAATATCTGCTTTTTTCCCCCTCCTTTTTGGTTTGGTTTGGCTTGGCTTCTCCTCTCTCAATTGCTTGGTTGCCTTTTTTTATGTGACAATGCTGTGGTTAAATGTTTCTAGGGAATTGTCAACAATGAAACTCTTGGCTACTTTATTGGGAGAGTATATCTGTTCTTAACTCGCCTTGGTATAGATGAAGACCGTTTACGGTTCCGGCAGCATCTCGCAAATGAAATGGCCCATTATGCAGCTGACTGTTGGGATGCTGAGATTGAGAGTTCCTACGGGTGGATTGAATGTGTTGGTATTGCAGATAGGTCTGCATATGACTTGCGTGCTCATACGGTAAGAATTTGATTGGTATTATTTCAGGATTCTTACAATTAGACAGTAAACTAGATGTTTTTGAAAAATTATATGCTGCAATCACTTTAATGATGAGATGCCATGATTTCTAAGAATAAAATGGATAGTTTAAGTTCATTTTGCCACATTATTGTTCAGAAAGCTTGCTAATGTGATATGAACCTTCATTGTTATCATAATAAGTTAGTTAATGCTTTTATTTGCAAGCTGCTGACAACATATATTGTATCAAGACATTGTACCATTACAACATAGAAGAAAATGCTAAGGATGTATCTACTTTACTTTCTGGAAATAGTGATGCTATGTTGTTATGGAATTTTGATATTTGATCTATGACAGGATAAAAGTGGTGTTGCGCTTGTGGCTCAAGAAAAATTCTCGGAACCTAGAGAAGTGGAGGTAATCCTTCTGTTAATTTACCATACCCACCATCATCATAATTAGTACTATAAACATGGGTGCATTACTTTTGTCACAACACAACAAGAAGCTCTTTTGAGTACACCTGCTTGAAAATTGCTTGACTCATGGTGTATAATTTCAGAAACTAGTCATCAATCCAGTGAAAAAAGAGCTGGGTCTTGCATTCAAGGGGAACCAAAGGATGGTGGTTGAAGCTTTGGAGGTATACAATTCAGTAGCCCTCTTTGGTCCTGGATGCCATGATTTTCAGAAACTGTAGAGGGGCATTAATGTTGATCTATTATTTGTTTTATTTTTTTTGTGTTAGGCAATGAATGAAAAAGAAGCTTTGGAAATGAAGGCCACTTTAGAATCCAAGGGGGAGACTGAGTTTTTGGTGTGCACACTTGGGAAAAATGTAACTATTACAAAGAGCATGGTCACAATTTCAAAGGAGATTAAGAAAGAACACCAGAGAGTTTTTACACCATCTGTGATCGAGCCATCTTTTGGCATTGGGAGGATAATATATTGCCTCTATGAACATTCTTTCTACACGAGGCCAAGTAAAGCTGGGGATGAGCAGTTAAATGTTTTCCGTTTCCCGCCTCTTGTTGCACCTATTAAATGTACAGTTTTCCCACTTGTTCAGAATCAACAATATGAGGAGGTTGCTAAAGTCATTTCTCAATCATTGACTACAGCTGGAATCTCACATAAGATTGACATTACAGGTATTTCATCTTTCCACTAATTTGTGAATATGGACATTGGTTTAGGGGCATTTTTCCTCACTTGCTTGACTGCATATGTCAGTATATTTTTTCTTCCTTTTAATCCGTTTTTGTGAGCTGTAATCTCTGCCAATTTTAAGAAGTATGAAACCAATGATTTGTGTACTTTCATCAAAGTTTTTAGATAAAATTACCATCATCTAGAAATCCAGGTGACTGAAGTGTGTACTGTGTAAATGTATATACCTATCAAAAAATAAAAAGAAGTCTGTAAATGTATAAAATTTTCTCTCTTTGGGAGTAAGGCAACAGGGGAAGCACTCGAGGGTGTCTCTATTGCCCATGAAAGTTAATTTTCATGTGATCCGTGTAGCATTTAAAATTGTTAGCGTTTAAATTTACATTGAATTTCAACAAGTTTATTGAATCGGCCTATTAAATTCATCTTAGGATTTAAACATTAGTCATCATTTCTTTCTTTATCATTTGGCAATGACTGCATTTTCTTTACTCTGTATTGCAATAACATCAATTACAATAGAAAGGTTATTGTTTGCCTCAGAAAATGATAAGATGGAGGACTGCCTAATGCATTTATATGTGGAATGTTTCTGATTGTCTCAATGTTTGAATGATATTTACTAGGGACATCAATTGGTAAACGATATGCAAGGACTGATGAACTTGGGGTACCCTTTGCAATCACCGTTGATTCAACGTCCTCGGTGACAATCCGGGAGAGGGACAGCAAGGATCAAATCCGTGTTGATGTGGAACAGGCAGCATCGGTTATTAAGGAGGTGACTGATGGACGGACGACATGGGCCGATGTGTGGTCTACTTTCCCCCATCAATCTTCTGCATCCGCTGATGATGAATAGTGAGGGCCGATTAATTTCCAATTTGGAGTTCTTACTCTTTTCTTTTTCTATTTTTCCTTATTTGGTAAGTGGAGTTGTCTTGCATTAAAAAGCCTATAATGTTTTTGTTTTTTTTTTTTTTTTTTGGGCGGGATTGGTTACAACCAATTAAAGTGATACCAATTTTTAAATCTATTCAGCTGGACAATTATATTGTAGCTACTCCTGGAATGCTTGTTTTGCATGAAAAGAGTAATGGTAGGGACAAAAAATGTCATAACCTATCTATAAAAGCCAAACTTAGAGAAAATCAAATTAGATTCTAATTGAATTCTCAATTTTGCACCACATACAACCATTTCTTGCATGGTTGTTAAAATTGAGATGCACATTGTACAATCCTATGATCCTACAATATCAAATCAATTAGGATTGCTTAGGGCTGAAGACTGATGCTAGAATCGCTGGGTTTGTAGGATCATACGAACCTATAATTCGAAGTCGATCTTGCCTTTTATTTTAACTATCTTGTAACCCCGTGAATGTGCATGGATATACATAAAAGATATACATTAATATGCATAATATAATTCTTACATATATAATATAAATATTATTGATAGTTATTTTTATATATTTTTTAACTCTTTAAAAGAATATTAAATAGAAAATGTAAATTATCCATTTAAAAAAAAATTATATTCATTAATTCTAGACTCTTTCGTTCATGTACACAATAACTTACTTGGATTTTGTGATATGGTTTCACATTTGATTCTAAAATTAAGAAATAAAACTCTTTAAAAATAAATATTTTAGGACATATGATGCAAAATTGAACTTCAATTGTATTGTAGAATCTAATTGGATTTTCTCTAAGTTTTTCTTATTAATATATATATATATATATTATGGGCCTTTCTCCTTGTTATTCTTGTCGTAGGCATGTGATTATTCTCAATTGCTTTTGTGTTTTGCTTATTTTCTTTGATTGATAACCATGTGCTCATTTGCGTTCGATTCTTTGTATTTTTTCAGCACTTCGCCACTCTTTTCAGTCTTCCCATCGCCTCTCTATTTTATGGCTTTCATATTTTTCCTGTTGGGTCTCTGGTTGTGGGTTATTGTTGAGTGATCTCAACTTAGTGAGGGAATCCCAGCTGCCCTTAAGCATTTATTAGGACTTCCAGAAAGAGAGGAAGCTCGAAGATGACTTCACCGAATTGATTAATAATGCCAAGCTGTTGGGAACTTGTGATTGTGATTAATAATTTCTACATCATAATTTATTTTGACCCAGCCAATAGGAGGAAGTCATTTGGATAATCTTCGAGGCTTGAGGGCTGACCAAGCTTCAAGATGAGCCTCATAGGATTTGTTTATATCTCTTGCAGCTTTTCTAAGATCGGGAATGTGACCTGCAAAAAATGGTTAAACTTCTGATTCTCCAAATGTTTGAGCAAAGAAGGACAAAATTGATTGTATCTTCCTTGAGAATTTTAAGAGATGAAGCAGGGAAGAGCAAACATTTTACCATAATGTGTCAAGATTAGGTACTAGATTCATGGATGTAAAAATGTGTATAGTATCATAAAATACATAAATACTTAATAAGATTTATTAAAAAAAATTTATATATATACATATATAAAAAGTATATATGTGACTAATGACTATATTTTTTTTAGAATCAGCTATTGACTAATTTAATTATTACTTATGTAGTAATAATTAGCAAAGCGAGTTAAATAAATCAAATTATAATATGTTCATAACATCCATGTTCAAATTGATTAAATTCAAAAGTGATAGAAAAAGTTTTGATTTCAAACATATTTGGAGCTATTTTACTCCAACTTATTATGTGGTAATTGAAGAAACTATCTATGTGTTTAGTTACCGAACTTTTTTAATGAGTCATATAATTTGTTTAAATAATACATGTGGATAATTTTATAGTTTGTCACTTAATAGGTTGAAAAATATAGTTCAGAACATGTTTGGAGCCAAATTTGTCCAAAATGATAATACATGACATATAATCCAAAATAATTACTTTCTCATCATATTTATCATCTTGTCTAATTAACTCCCTCTAAATCTATGTTATTAGCATGTTGATCATCTTGCAAAATTATTTTTTCATTGACATCTTCCTCATCATCATCATCAACATTCGTAATTTCTTCTTGTTCTTCTATTTTAATAACTTTTTCTTGGCATTCTAGCTTCTTAGACTTATAACAACAATAATAAAAATAATTATATGAGATTAAATTCTATAAGGAAGGAATGTAAAACTCATGTCTTACACTATCCAATAAGTGATTGCCACATCAACATTTTACTTAAAATTCAATATATCTTACCACACTTAATAACATCTCGATAGATTTCCAATTTGGTTGGATTTATATATGAGTATTAGAATTGATTGTGTGTGATTGTGTTTATTCTTAAATATGTAATAAGATGATGTGGCATGTTGGGATTGGAGGGGTAAAACATGGGTTTTACACTACGTCCTTATAGAATTTAATCTCTAATTATATTATCATTTAGAGATTAAATTTTACAAAGATGGGATGTAAAACTCATGTTTTACACCATCTAATAAGTGATTGCCACATTAGCATTTTACTTAAAATTCAATACATCTTACCACACCTAATAATATCTCGATAGATTCCCAATTTGGTTGAATTTATATATGGGTATTAGAATTGATTGAGTGTGATTGAGTTTATTCTTAAATATGTGATAAGATGATGTGACATGTTAGGATTGGAGAGGTAAAAAATGAGTTTTACACCATATCCTTATAGAATTTAATCTCTATCATTTAATACCTTATACATAATATAGAAATGAAATTTGCAAATGTGAAAATGAAGTATCAAGTGTGAGATTCAAATTTTGTAGGAGACAGAGAGAAGAAAAAAGATAATGGACATCTTATTTTATTGACTTAATCTAGTCCAATAATTTGTGTTAAAAACAAAGCTAACATCTTATTGGACTCTAATCAAAGCACAAATTTTAACAAACAAAACACAATTTAAACTCTCATGATTATGTATCGTCCAATATGTACTATTCATCTTATACGCATTTGTATATCATACAATTCATAAATATGGTCGATACATAATTTTTTCAATTGATACAATACATAATACCGTATTATACTCAAAATTATGACTTAAATGAGAGCCTCTTTAAGTAATGTTTAAGAACTATAATGATAAGTTGTTTTACGACACCAGAATGAGAATTAAAAAAAACATATTAGTATAGAAATGTAAGTTTTTACTTGACATCTCAAAGAGCGGGAAATGCAGTATAGAAATAGATTATTAGATTGGAGTTGGATTTGTTGAGAAGACTGTAAGAGTAGGCGTAGCGTAGACTGTAGAGTGGCGTATTGATGTTTTTACTGAGGTGCTTCCACGTTCTAAGGGAAGATGGGTCTACACGTGTTAGATGTTATGCTCTGTTTGTTTCAGCGATGATATTTTTTAGAAAATGAGTCATTTTCAAAGAAGTATTTTCTATAAAACTATGGAGTTGTTTTCCAAAAATATTTAATGGAAAACAATCTCTAAAAATAAGTTATACTTTTTATATTGACTAAAGATAGTTTTCCTTTGACTCATCTTTTTTATTCTACCAAACACTGGAAAATACAAAAAATTATCTTTACACAAGGTTTTCCTTCAAAACAAATAGAGCGTTACGCATATTAGGTCTTCCTCTGATCTTCTAGTCATTGCTTGTATATCTTTATTTGGCAGAAGAAACTTTATTAAGTAGTATGAACATTTCATGCATATCTAATTGTAGTTATCCATAAATTTTTTTTTTTTTTTTTTGGGTTAAAATGATAAATGATAGTTCAATGGTAATGGCATCATATGTAATAGCATAAAGTTTTGTCAAGTATAAACTATTTCATACACATTTAAATTCTACACAAAAATTTATGCCCTTTAACTTGCACCTCTCTCTGTTTAAAAAAAAAAAATGCATCTCTCTCTCTCTCTCTCTCTATCTCAAAGTAAATTTTGAAAATGAGGGAAGAAGATGGAGTTATTAAACATAATCTGAAAGATTGAAACCCATTTCAAAAGAATCGCTCTAACAAATTCTACTTTGCTCTAAAACAATATCGTTCCTCTTTTCAACATAGCTCTTGTTAACTTCTTTTGCTGTTTCTTTTTGACAATTTTGAATTTATATTTGCAACATTACTATTATTTTTAAGAGAGAGGTAAGTTAAAATTATCACGATTAAAGTATTTAGTGAAAGAAATAAAAATAAAGAGAGAAAATTAATTGGAAACTTGGGATAAATAGTTGGTGAGAAAATGAGCAAAAGTTTTAATTAATTATAACAAATTGATAATAAAAATCTTTATAAATATTTTTCTTTATCAGCATAGATTCATCAAGAGAGAACACCAACCTTGAACTAATTGGGCTTATGAGAGTCCACAAAAATTCAAACAGGTTATTAATCTTTTCGAACAGAATCAAGCAGATATACTAAATGGGCCAAGTTGGGGGAGACCTTATTCCCAGGAAACATACCCCAGTCCCAATTTGATTGCGGATCAATGGGCTTCTATATAGGCATCTTCCCAATACTCTCAAGTGTAATCAAACCACAGATCATGTGGAAGGTACGTTTAAGAAGCGAACAAGATTATGGGCCTTGTGGTCAAGCAAGAAATGCTATACCTATATTCACAATATTTTTACAACACTTTCACAATAACTCTTGAGTGACAAATTGTTACTAATTATTACTGGTAAGTTAAAAAGTAATTTTAGTAATGAATTCAAATTAACCCCAGTAACAACTTACCGCGTAAAATTTGTTGTGAAAAGTTCTGGAAGCACTTCTCAAAAACTTTAGCCCTTCTCTACCAAAAACCACGAGTAATTATTAGCACAATCACATGATATGTCATACCAATATAAACAAATAGCCTAATACAAAATTTAACTTACGCTTGATTTTTAAAGGTTATGATATATTTTTTTTTTGTATCAGGTAGTTAGTTTCTATTGCTGTGGAGTGCCACATTAACGGTATTTTGAGAATATTTAAGAATTTTACACACAAAAAATTATTATTTCTTTATTTTTTATTTTTTACAAATAAATAATTTAGTGAATAAAATAGATGAGTAGATCAAATTTATAAACATAGGTAAAACTTATGTATAATTTCTTAGGTACTATTATATCTTAGGTTCTTTAATTAAATCCAATCATGTGACTCCATTAACTAATACAATATAAAATACATTATTTTATATCAAAAAAAATTTAATAAAAAAAACTTAAGGTATGATATTGTATATAATTTTTTTTTTAAATAAAGTTTATTACCAAATCCACCTCAAAAGAATTACTTTCATTGATAGTGGTTCTGTTATATTATCTTTCTTCTTCTTCTTCTTTATATTTTTTTATTTTTTTAATATGTGAGGAGTTATACATTTCTATAAAGAGTGTGGAAAGCTAAAAGCTTATTTTTGTCATGGAGGCTTTCTCTCTTTTCAAAATATTACATCAAATGAAAACACTTACTTAACCATAAATAGATGCTCAAGAGAAAAACATTAAATGAAATTTTGAGTTCTCATTTATGTCCCCATTCTTTTATTTGAATTAGGTAAACGTCGGAATCATAAAAATATGTATACTTTTATTCCTTTATATTTTTTTCTCCTTTCTTAGAAAATTTTTATTTACATGTTGGAATTCAAAAATATAATTTTTAGCTCTATTTTGGCTATGGCTATAAAAATCGCAATAATTTTCATTTAATGTGTATCACATAGTACAAAAATAGCAAACATGGATTGAAACTAAAAATAATTTAATTGCTTACATAACATTTATGTTTAGCAAACTGTTTATGTTTAGGTTTAGAAACATGTTCGTTGAGAGCAATTCACTTTAAAGGTACACTTAGTTAAGACTTTTCCCTTATTACTCACAACATAGAGGGCTATGACTACATACAATGAGAATTACCACCATTTAAACGTAACAAAAATGATAGTGTTTGTCTTGTCAAATTTAGTTTTTTGTTTTGTTCTAATTTATTGTTAATATTGAAAGCTTAATGTGTTAACTTATACACATTAAAATTAGTCTATATTAGCATTCAAACTTAAAAAAAAAAAAATTTAATAAAAAAAAAATTTAAGATTATAACAAAAAATTGAAAATGTTGATGGTTAATATAAATAATAAAATATTGATTGTGATAATTTAATTGTTCAATATGTCATTATCGTGCTACGGTAGGCTTACACAAATACTATAATAGTATATAATGACATGTCTTAACAAGATAAACAATTATACCAACAAAAAAAAAAAATTGTCTTTACATACCTTAACAAAACCTATATTTATCTTGTAGGCAATTGTATTTCTTACATTTTCCAAAATTCCACTAAAGAAATCATCTTTTCTCGTAGTTGCATAGGGTATATCTCTGGAAAAGGAGGGACCCTAAATCCCTACCTATAATGCTACAAATGTTCGTCTTTGTTATAATTTGCTAAGGTTGTCTTAACACAACACTCAATAGGTGTTAGGAAGAATTTATTAGTTGCCTTGGATTTTTTCCTATTCTTAAGAGGAGTTGCCACTCTATGTCTTCTAGAATGAAATATAGATAGATGTGGTATCGGGGTAGCCATGAGTGGCTAAGAAAAAAGAAAAGTCCGATACTACTACAGTCCTCTTTCCTTGTAAAACATCGTAGGTTTGTGATGCAAGGAGGGCGCCATCAAACAAAAACTCAAGAACTTATGTTTCAATTTTTTTGTTCTTTATCTTCTAACACCTTAAAATCATATGCAATGTATACGAGATAGTTTAAACATTGTCTAAGCCTAAGTTTAGACTAACAACCATCCCAGAAATTCCAAAAATCTATGCCATAACAAACACGTTCTCCATTTGACCCTCTCCCATAATAATAACAATCAAAACATAAAGAGTTAAAATCTTAAATGAAAAATATGTTTAAACATATTTTTGTGCTTGGAGTCTCTTTTATGAAATACAAATGTGCATGAGGTTATAAAATCAAAGCCTAAATTTATGAAATATAAATGTATGTAATGACAAATGTATCTAAAAAATATGACATACAAATGATTAACACACATTATGCACATGTTTAGAAAGGGGCTTGGGCCCCTGAGACTAGGAACGGCCCACGTCACCAAAGCCCAACACCGAGAGAAGTGTCCATGTGGCTTAGGCCCATTGTAGTGGGGCTGGCCCACGTAGCTTAAGCCTAGCAAGCTAGCATGGTGGGGTCAGTTCTTTGAGGAAATGGGTAAGAGTCTTGGGGTATCGCTCGGGGTAAACAAAATTACACTCGGGCCAAGTTGGGCCCAATATCAAATAGCAAGCCAAAGGGAAGGCAGTGAGGGGACAGCCAAATTGAGGTCGGTAATCGAGCACTGCCAGCGACTTTGGGGAATTCGATGCCGAGTACTGTTTGGAATCTGGAACAAGTTCCAAGGGAATCCTCTGAAGTTGTGAGGATTCATTGGGATTCTGGTGGATGTAGGAATACATGTAAAGTGGGAAAGAAATGATGACAACCCCACTAATGAGAGACTATAAAAAAGGGGAAGGGGGTCAAGATGGGGGTTGGTTGGAAAAAGCTGGGGAGTGAGAAATAAAGAGAGAAACACTTGGAAACACAGAGGAACAAAGGGAAATCATAGGAGAAAACTGGAGGTAAGATCAGGATAAGAGGAACCAGGCAAAGTTTTGAGGCCTGACTTGTAGGATAGTGATATAGCCCACAATAAAATAAATTGAGGCCCAAATACTGCTACTTGAAGAGTTTTGGGGTACCACAAAATATTATTTGTATTTATTTATTTAATTTTTTTCACTGTGAGTGCATTGTCCTATGACATGGTGTACTCTTTGTGAGTATGCCTCGATCAAGTGGGCCTAAGATACAGAGGGTTGGTAGTCGTCACTTTGTGTAGGTTTAGGAACCAACTTGAGCATCTTGCAGAGGCATACACACCAAACATTAGGTCCAAAGTTAAGCTACGGCTTGGGAAAATGTTAAGCAGCCAAGATTGCCCAGCCTATTGGCTGGTCTCTACTTATGTGTTGATAGACCATGTTTAAATAAAGTTTTTATTAAAAGAGCTCTAATCATATCCTAATCACACACAAAGTATTAATTAAAAAAAACACATAACATGTTAAAGATTGCATTTGCCATAGAAAGAACCTCATTTAATCCCACAATGAAATCAGATTCAACCACATAGGAATTAGAAATCATATTAGACAAACAATGACATATTTCAAATACTACCTAATATGGCAAAAAATTGACTAAAATAAAGATAACAAAAAATTTATCAAAATTAATTAACATAATTATTGGAATTCAAAGTTAACAAAATCACAAGACATGGGTAGAAACAATCAACTAAAACAAAGCACAATTAACATGTTCGATCATGTATGCATGATCGAAATCTCGTGTATGCAATCTCGATGATGCGTACACATCCTAATACAGGAACTTGAAGTTTACATTTTAGATTGCACCATTCGAAAGTCCAATACATAAACTAATCATTTTAACATCAACCAGCACTAAGAATTAAATACAAGTAATCTATGATCATATTAACAAATCGAACAAAAATCATAATCATCAAGAAAAGCACATGTGAAAATTGCTACACGTTAGAACATATAGACTTAAAATCTAAGGGCATAAACCATAGGAAAAAAAAAACTAAGAATGAAGCAAAAATCAATTCATGGTCAAACTAACATGCATCAAAGAGAAGACATAAGCGTCATACAAAAAAATAAATAAAACTTGGACTAAATTAAGAGATTCATATGGATCTTAATTTAACAGAGGAAGAGATCAAAGAAAGAAAACTCACCTTGCTAATGGATCTAGTTAGTTAAAAGTTTGAACCATTTGATTAATTGTATTAACATAATTTTAATGTTAAGTGGTTAATTGTAATAGCATTCTAAATTGTTGCTTGTATTGCATAAAATTTTGTCAAGTACAAACTATCTCATATAAATTTAAATTCTACACAAAAATTTACGGTCTCTAACAATACTTCGCTTCAACACCTCTCTCTCTCTCTCTCTCTCTCTGTGAAAATGAGGGGATAAGATGGAGTTACTAAACATAATCCGAAAGACTGAAACCTATGTCAAAAGAATCACTCTAACAAATTTTACTTTGCTCTTAAACAATATCATTCTTTTTTCAACATAGCTCCTGTTAAATCCTTTTGCTATTTCTTTTTGACAATTTTGAACCTACATTTGAAACATTATTACTGTTTCAAAGAGAGAGGTAAGATAAAACTATCACGATTAAACTATTTAGTGAAAGAAATAAAAATGAACAAAGAGAATTAGTTAGGAACTTGGAATAAATAGTAGGTGAGATAATTAACAAAAGTTTTAATTAATTATAACAAATTGATAATAAAAATCTATTTAAATATTTTTCTTTATCAGTATAGATTTATCAAGAGATAAAACCAACCTTTGACTAATTGGCTCATGAGAGTCCACAAAAACTCAAACATGTTATTAGTCTTTTTTCGAACAGAAACAAGCAGATATACTAAAAAGGCCAGGTTGGGGGAGGCTTAATAGTTAATTCCCAGAAAACGTACCTAAGTCGCAATTTGGTTGTGGTTCAGTGGGCTGCCATGACATAGGCATCTTCCCAACACTATCAAGTGTAATCAAACCACAGATCATTTGGAAAGTACAAGCAAACAAGATTGTGGCCATGCAAAAAACTTTTACTATCTCCACGACATTTTTGTAAAAATCTTAAGTGATAGGTTATTACTTACTGTTATTGGTAGGTAAAAAAAAGTCATTTCTATGGTATGTTCAAATTAGCATTAGTAATAACTTACTACATATAATTTGTTGTGAAAGTAACACTTTTAAAAAACTTTAGCCCCTTCTCTACCAAAAACCATGAGTAATTATTAGCACAATCACATGATACGGTCATACCAATATAAATAAATCGCCTAACAAAAAATTTAATTGTTTCACTTGATTTTTAAAAGTTGTGATATATTTTTGTACTAGGTGGTTAATTTTTATTGGTGTGGAGTACCACGTTAATGGTACCAAGGGTATTTATGAATTTTACCCAAAAAAACATATTATTTTTTATTTATTTTTTACAAGTAATAATTAAGTGAATAAAGTAGATAAGTAGATTAGATTTTTAAGTGTGGGCAAAACTTATGTATAATTTCATAGGTACTATTATACCCTAGGTTTTTTTAATTAAATCCAATCATGTGACTCCATTGACTAATACAATATAAAAAACATTATGTTTTCTCAAAAACAATTTAATCAAAAAAACTTAAGGTACAATAACTAATTAATTGTACATTTTCTCCAAAAAAAAAATTGTACATAAAAAGTTTTAACAATCGGGCTAAATTGCGGGATCCAGAAAGTTAGAGAAGACAAGGCTCCGAGAAGTCAGTTGGTAGCAAGAGCTTGGAGGGCTCAAGTACATAGGGTAGACTAGGCTTGGAGGGTTTTTTGTTATTCATTTACTCCAACTTTATTTTTTAGTGGATCAATTTCAACTTGGAGGGCCGCAGAGAGGTTTTTCACCGAGTTCTTCGATTTCCTCTTCGATAACACGTCTCGGTGTTATCTTATGTTTGCATCTCTCTTCCCTATTCTTAAGCTTTCCTTTTATTGTTGATAATTGATGAATATAGCTTAGGGTAGTGATAACGATTGTTTGCGCTTCTTTACTTTTGTTTCACACTTAGTATAAGTTAGAGTAAAAGCTATCTAATCGTAATTTTAATTTGGGGGTCTAAATAAGCTCTTGTATATTTACACAAATCCGAGCTTTCAATATGATAGTTCAATGGTAATAGTATCATATGTGATAGTCTAAATACACCCTACATATGTAAGGAGTTACAATCTACTTATTAGTTATAAGTTTGAATTAATTTGTTTAATTGTAATAGCGTGATTTTAATGATAAGTGGTTGATTGTAATAGCATTCTCAATTATTGTTCGTATTGCATAAATTTTTGTCAAGTACAAACTATCTCATACACATTTAAATTCTACACAAAAATTTATGCCCTCAAACAATATTTCGCTTTAACTTGCACATCTCTCTGTTTCTAAAAAAAAAAAATGCATCTCTCTCTCTCTCTCTCTCAAAGTAGATTTTGAAAATGAGGGAAGAAGATGGAGTTATTAAACATAATTTGAAAGATTGAAACCCATTTCAAAAGAATCGCTCTAACAAATTCTACTTTGCTCTAAAACAATATCGTTCCTCTTTTCAACATAGCTCTTGTTAACTCCTTTTGCTGTTTCTTTTTGACAATTTTGAATCTACATTTGCAACATTACTATTATTTTTAAGAGAGAGGTAAGTTAAAATTATCACGAATAAAATATTTAGTGAAAGAAATAAAAATAAAGAGAGAAAATTAATTGGAAACTTGGGATAAATAGTAGGTGAGAAAATTAGCAAAAGTTTTAATTAATTATAACAAATTGATAATAAAAATCTCTTTAAATATTTTTCTTTATTAGCATAAATTTATCAAGAGAGAACACCAACCTTGAACTAATTGGGCTCATGAGAGTCCACAAAAAGTCAAACAGGTTATTAGTCTTTTCGAACAGAATCAAGCAGATATACTAAATGGGCCAAGTTGGGGGAGACCTAATTCTTAAGAAACATACCCCATGTTGGTGCAAACACAATAATAATAGAAATAACCCAAAGAGAAACTAAATAACCTCCACCCTTCACCTCCCCCTTCCGCATATATCTAACCCAATATTTGAGTCAATTCATATTAGTCCATTAATCACCACAATTAAAAAGAATAAAATAGTCTCTCATTTTCAATGTAGGATTAAACATTTTCACTAACTCCTCATCTTCCATATTCATTCTCACATCTTTACATTTATGTCGTATTATTTATTCATTTTAATTAATTAATATTAAAATGCTCCAACACCCCAGTCCCAATTTAATTGTGGATCAATGGGCTTCTATATAGGCATCTTCCCAACACTCTCAAGTGTAATCAAACCACAAATCATGTGGAAGGTACATTTAAGAAGCGAATAAGATTATGGGCTTTGTTGCCAAGCAAGAAATGCTATACCTATATCCACAATATTTTTACAACTCCTGAGTGACAAATTGTTACTAGTTGTTACTGGTAAGTAAAAAAGTAATTTCAGTGATGAGTTCAAATTAACACCAGTAACAACTTACCGCCTAAAATTGTTGTGAAAAGTTTTGAAAGCACTTCTCAAAAACTTTAGCCCTTCTCTACCAAAAACCACGAGTAATTATTTGCACAATCACATGATATGTCATACCAATATAAAAAAATAGCCTAATACAAAATTTAACTGTTCGCTTGATTTTTAAAGGTTATGATATAGTTTTGCATTAGGTAGTTAGTTTTTATTGCTATGGAGTGCCACATTGACAATATTTTGAGAATATTTAAGAATTTTACACAAAAAATTATTATTTCTTTATTTTTTTTTTATTTTTTACGAATAAATAATTTAATGAATAAAATAGATGAGTAGATCAAATTTATAAGTATAGGTAAAACTTATGTATAATTTCTTAGGTACTATTATGTCTTAGGTAAAGCCTGAGCTGTATATTCAAGAGTTAGGCCCTTTTGGATATACACTACTGTAAGTTTCT
Source organism: Notholithocarpus densiflorus (assembly GCA_030021035.2). NCBI lineage: Eukaryota > Viridiplantae > Streptophyta > Magnoliopsida > Fagales > Fagaceae > Notholithocarpus > Notholithocarpus densiflorus. The sequence continues at coordinate 4,821,364 of JARYZH020000021.1, read as the reverse complement.
TTAAAAACCTTCTCCTTTCTCCCCGTGTGTGTGTGTTGAAAATATTTAGTATTCTCAAAAGAAAAGATAGTGGGTTAATCTCACATTGAAAAATGAGTGTGAGTTAAAGAAGTTTAAAGCATGTGCTGTATATTTAAGAGTTAGGCCCTTTTGGATATACACTACTGTAAGTTTCTTTAAAAACTTTCTCCCTTCTTCCCGTGTGTGTGTGTTAAAAATATTTAGTATTCTCAAAAAAAAAAAAAAAAGGTTCTTTAATTAAATCCAATCATGTGACCCCATTAACTAATACAATATAAAGTACATTATGTTTTATCAAAAACAATTTAATAAAAAAACTTAAGCTATGATATTGTATATAATTTTGTTTTAAAAATAAAGTTTAGTACCAAATCCACCTCAAAAGAGTTACTTTCATTGATATTGGTTCTGTTATATTATCTATTTTTCAATATGTGAGGAGTTATACATTTCTATAAGGAGTGTGGAAAGCTAAAAGTATATTTTTGTCATAGAGGCTTACCCTCCTTTCAACACATTGCATCAAATGAAAAAAAAAAAAAAAAAAACTTACTTAACCATAAATAGATGCTCAAGAGAAAAACATTAAACGAAATTTTGAGTTCTCATTTATGTCCCCATTCTTTTATTCAAATTAGGTACACATTGGAATCATAAAAATATGTATACTTTTATTCCTTTATATTTTTTCCTCCCTTCTTAGAACATTTTCTTTAAATGTTGGAATTCAAAAATAATAATTTTTAGCTCTATTTTGGTTATGGCTATAAAAATGCAATACTTTTCATTTTATGTGCATCACATAGTACAAAAAATAGCAAACATGGAATGAAACTAAAAATGATTTAATTGCTTACATAACATTTATGTTTAGCAAAATGTTTATGTTTAGGTTTAAGAACATGTTTGTTGAGAGCAATTAACTTTAAAGGTACACTCGGTTAAGACTTTTCCCTTACCATTCACAACATAGAGGGATATGACTATATATAGGAGAATTACCACCATTTAAACATAACAAAAATGACAAGTGTTTGTCTTGTTTGGTTTAGTTTTTTGTTTTGTTCTAATATATTGTTAATGTTGAACGCTTAATGTGTTAACTTATGTGCATTAAAATTAGTCTATATTAGTGTTCCATTTTTTTTAATAAATAAAAAATTTAAGATTATTATAAAAAAAAAACTTGAAAATGTTGATGGTTAATACAAATAATAAAATATGAAAAATTAAAATATTGATTGTGATAATTTAATTGTTGAATATGTCACTATCGTGCTATGGTAGGCTTACACTGATACTATAATAGTATATAATGACATGTCTTAACAAGATAAACAATGATACCAACCAAAAAAAAAAAACACATAAATTGTCTTTATGTACCTTAGCAAAGCCTATATTTATTCTATAGGCAATTATATTTCGTACATTATCCAAAACCCCATTAATGCAATACTTCTATTCCGGGATTTGAAAATTTCATATCACTAAAATGAGGAGAGACCCTAACTCCTTACTCATACTCCTACGAACACTTGTCTTTTTAATAATTTGTTAAGCTCGTCTTAACGCAACACTTAATAGGTGTTAGGAAGAATTTATTAGTTGTCTCGGATTTTTTCCAATTCTTGGGAGGAGTTGCCACTCTGTCTTCTAGAATGAAATCTAGATAGATTTGGTATGGGGTAGCCATGAGTGGCTAAGAAAAAAAAGAAAAGTCTAATACTACTACATTCCCCTTTCTTCGTAAAACATTGTAGGTTCGTGATACAAGAAGGGCACCATCAAACAAAAACTCAAGAACTTATGTTTCAACTTTTTTTTTTCTTTATCTTATAACACCTTAAAATCATTTGCAATGTATACGAGATAGTTTGATACATTGCCTAAGCCTAAGTAACAACCATCACAGAAATTTCAAGAATCTATGCCATAACAAACACATTACACATTCTCCATTTGCCCCTCCCCCATAATAATAATAATAATAATAATGATAATAACCAAAACATAAAGAGTTAAAATCCTAAATAAAAATATGTTTAAACATATTTGTGTGTTCGTAGTCTCTTTTATGAAATACAAATGTGCATGAGGTTATGCAATCAAAGCCTAAATTTATGAAATATAAATGTACGTAATGACAAATGTATCTAAAAAAAATGACATACAAATGATTCACACATGTTATGGGCAAAGACTCTCCATTTTTTAAATAAAATATTATTTGTGCTTATTTATTTAATTTTTTCACTATGAGTGCATCGTCCTATGACATGGTTTACTCTTTGGGAGTACGCCACATTCAAGTGGGCCTAAGAGGCAAAAGGTTGGGAGTTGTCACTTGGTGTAGGTTTAGGAACCAACTTGAGCCTCTTGCAAAGGCATACACACTAGACATTAGGTCTAGAGTTAAGGTACGGCTTGGGAAGGTGTTAAGCAGCCAAGTTGCCCAGCCTGTTGGCTGGCCTCCACTTATGTGTTGATAAACCATGTTAAAATATAGTTTTTATTAAAAGAGCTCTAATCATATCCTAACCACACACAAAGTATTAATTAAAACACACACACACACACACACAACATGTCTAAGATTGCATTCACCATAGAAAGAAACTCATTTAAACCCATAATGAAATTAGATTCAACCACATAGGAATTAGAAATCATATTAGACAAGCAGTGTGTTTCAAATAATACCTAATATGGCAAAAAATTGACTAAAATAAATATAACAAACAATTTATCAAAATTAATTAACATAATTCTAGGAATTCAAAGTTAACAAAATTACAATACATGGATGTACGTGCAAGTTAGATTTGAGTTTATATAGAGAAGTGAAATAAGTTATCTAACAGTACATCTACATGAGAAATCTCGAAAAGATGCAAGCTTTGACATGACACTCAAACAAGAAAGAAAAAAAGTGATGATAGGACATGAAAAAGACGCACATTTAAACAAGAAGAAGAAACTGATTACTAAAGCAACACCAAATGTACTTGGAAAACCCTAAAGAAGGAATAAAAAACCACAGTTCAAACAAGAATGTAACATTCTTGCTCTACTCAGCTTGTATTATCTATAAAAAGAGATTAATTTCTTACAATCAAGTTATTTTCCTTTCTTACCGACTCTCTACTTTCTTCCCAAAATATCTACTTAGGTTCTTACCCTAATAGCACAGCTGCATGTTCCTCTTATACTCTGAGGAATATGGTTGAGTACAAGGACAAGTGTCAAGTCATTATTTTCTCTTTTGGACCTTTTTACAACTGTGATATTATCTGCTGACTAGAGGATAAGAACTGTACCAACGTGGCACTAGGACTCGTAGGTAGGTAGCTTTGCCACTACTTGGGAGACAAGTCTTGGCCATTGAAAGGGATATCAGGAGTACTATAATTGATACACGTGTCTCTGAGGTGACTCATTGTGCATTCAACCAATAAGGGTGTCCTCATAGCCTCTAACCTTGGTAAGTCACTATATCCCTTTTTGGTGAGTGCTTGAGTACCGTGTCAGGTGTAAATCTCACTTCCTTCCCAAAGCAGTCACGCCTTTAGCACAGACCAAGACGAAATCTCTTAGCCAACACTTCCTCTCCCTTTTCTCACAACTGCTCCACATGTAAAGTCCAGATTCAACCACTTATGCATTCTCCCATGTCTTAGTGGTGTTATGTACAATGGGTAGAAACAATCAATTAAAACAAAGCACAATTAACATGTTCAATTATGTACATAGGATTGAAATCTCATGTATGCAGTCTCAATGATGCGTACACATCCTAATACACGAACTTGAAGTTTACATTTTAGATTGCACCATTCGAAAGTCCAATACATAAACTAATCATTTTAACATCAACCAGCACTAAGAATCAAATACAACTAATCTATGATCATATTAACAAATCAAACAAAAATCATAATCATCAAGAAAAGCACATGTGAAAATTGCTACACGTTAGAACATATAGACTTAAAATCTAAGGGTATAAACCATAGGAAACACAAACGACAAAAAAAAAAAAAAAAACTAATAATGAAGCAAAATCAATTCATGGTCAAATTAACATGCATCAAAGAAAAGACACAAGCGTCAAACAAAAAAAAAATTAAAACATAACACTAAATTAAGAGATTCATATGGATCTTATTTAACAGAAGAAGAGATCAAAGAAAGAAAACTCACCTTGCTAATGGATCTAGTTAGTTAAAAGTTTGAACCAATTTGGTTAATTGTAATAGCATGATTTTAATGATAAGTGGTTAATTGTAATAGCATTCTAAATTGTTGCTTGTATTGCATAAAGTTTTGTCAATTACAAACTATCTCATATAAATTTAAATTCTACACAAAAATTTACGATATCTAACAATACTTCACTTCAACTTGCACCTCTCTCTCTCTCTCTGAAAAAGTGGGAATAATATGGAGTTACCATAATTTTAAAGACTAAAACCTATGTCAAAAGAATCACTCTAACAAATTCTACTTTGCTCTTAAACAATATCGTTCCTTTTTCAACATAGCTCCTGTTAATTCCTTTTGCTATTTCTTTTTGACAATTTTGAACCTACATTTGCAACATTACTACTGTTTCAAAGAGAGAGGTAAACTATTTCATGAAAGAAATAAAAATGAAGAAAGAGAATTAGTTAGGAACTTGGAATAAATAGTAGGTGAGATAATTAACAAAAGTTTTAATTAATTATAACAAATTGGTAATAAAAATCTATTTATATATTTTCTTTATTAGAATAGATTCATCAAGAGAGAACACCAACCTTTGACTATTTGGCTCACGGAAGTCCCCATAAAGTCAAAAATGTTATTAGTCTTTTTTCGAACAAAAACAAGCAGATATACTAAAAGGACTAGGTTGGGGGAGGTCTTATTCCCAGAAAACGTACCACAGATCATTTGGAAAGTACAAGCGAACAAGATTGTGGCCGTGCAAATTCTAAGTGATAGATTATTATTAGCTGTTATTGGTAGGTAAAAAAATAATTTCTGTGGTAAGTTCAAATTAGCACCAGCAACAATTTACCACATATAATTTGCTGTGAAAGTATTGTGAAAATGTTGTGAAAGTAGCACTTCTCAAAAACTTTAGCCTCTTCTCTACCAAAAACCATGAGTAATTATTAGCACAGTAACATGATACGTCATACCAATATAAATAAATCACCTAACACAAAATTTAATTGTTTCACTTGATTTTTAAAAGTTGTGATATATTTTTGTATTAGGTGGTTAATTTTTATTGGTGTGGAGTACCACGTTAATGGTACCAAGGGTATTTATGAATTTTACCCAAAAAAAACATTTTATTTTTTACAAGTAAATAATTTAGTGAATAAAGTAGATGAGTAGATCAAATTTATAAGTATGGGCAAAACTTATGTGTAATTTCATATAGGTACTATTATACCCTAGGTTTTTTTAATTAAATCCAATATATCATGCGACTCCATTGACTAATACAATATAAAAAACATTAGGTTTTCTCAAAAACAATTTAATAAAAAAGACTTAAGGTACAATAACTAATTAATTGTACATTTTCTCAACAAAAAAAAAATTGTACATCTTCTCAAAAAAAAAATTGTACATAAAAGTTTTAACCAATAAAGAATTAAAGATTAGTACCAAACTGACCTCAAAAGAGTTACTTTCATCGATAGTGGTTCTGTGGTATTATTATTTCTCTTTGCGTGAGGTTGAGGAGTTATACATTTCTATAAAGAATGTGAAAAGTTAAAAGCAAATTTTTGTGATGGAGGCTTTCTCTCCTTTTAACACATTAAATCAAATGAAAACAACATACTCAACCATAAACAGATGCTCATGAAAAAAACCATTAAACGAAGTTTTATGTTCTCATTCATGTCTCCATTCTTTTGTTCGAATTTTTAGATTCTTATCCATTTACCAATTTGTTCATTGTAATTTTATCTTTCATAACAATATCTCCAAGAAACAATATATACAAAACACAATGATGTTTGACAATTTGTGAGTTGACGAAATTTTTTATAAAAAAAATTGTGAGTTGACTTAGAATGAATAAATAGTAGATAATACTGGTCTCAATGCTCCATGTTTTAAGTTTGTTTTCCTTTGTGATCCGTAATTACATATAAAAAATAAGAAAGAAGAGATTGGAGAACAGGTTGGAGTACTCGAATTCCCATGTTGGAAATCAGATTTTTCGGTTGACCCACGAACATATCTATAAAATTCTTGGATCTAAGTCACTAAAATAAACATGTTAGAGCAGTGTAACACGGATCCAAGCCATTGAAATCTGTAGTCACTTCTCAAATTCAACACTTTGTGTCTGTCAAGAAAGTTAGTAAAATTCAATTCTATAACATTTTTCTTTTGTTAATTTCCTCTAACATCGTGGTGGCATGGTTGACCTTGTTATAATGGCTAAGCCGTTTGATAGCTTATATATATTTTTTCTTTTAATTACTTTGGGATTTGTTAATTTATAGTGAAAAAAAAAACTCCATTTTTTAAATCACACTCGTCAATGTTGATTATTTATTGATCCCATTTCCACGGACAGAGAGTGTGTCTTGTCTGTCATCTTAATTTTGCAAATATTTTTTGCTTCCAACATGTTACACAAAATACTTTATACTAGGGATAGGTCCTTCAATGAAAGTGTCTAGGGCAAGGCAAGGCATTCCTTGACTTGTGAATCTTTGTCTGCTTGGTATGACTTATTAGAGAGAGAGAGAGAGAGAGAGAGAGAGAGAGAGAGAGACTCATATAATAATAATTATTTTTTGTTAAAATTAAAACTCATCTAGGGAGGGTTTCAAAGCTTGTCTCATTTATGAAATCAAGCTAAAATCATGTTTATTCAACTCGGTGACATTGAAATTGTGAAACCACTCGAGTTACTATGTTTCGAAACTTAGAAAAATTTGAATGTGCAAATAGTAAATTAAACATATTTTCTTGATTCAATAGAGACACAATGAATTCCTTGTTTTTGCAATGTGAGAACCAATTAAGTTTAAAGCACAACACATGGTTCGTCACAATAGGCGTCATAGGGTTACTAACCGTTGCAATAAAAGAGTGGGGGAGATAGTATTAAATGTACTAGTACTACAATGGATGTGGAATATTATAAGCAAGCAAGGGTTAAAGTATTTAATTGAATCATTAATTAATTAATGGAAGAAAGTTTGACCGAAGAAAAAAAGGGTTTTTTTTTTTTAAATGTTACCCTAGTACTTTAACTTGAGTGCTTGAGCTTTTGACATTAACAATTAACCCCTTGAGCTTTAGGTTTTATCACTTGATTAAACTCATTAATATTTTAGTTTTAAAAAATTCATTATTTTTGGACAAAGTTTAGCAATAAATTTGGTTGTAGTCTAAGGCTATAATTCCACTCAATATCTTTTTATTGAATGTGACAAATCCACGATTATATTAAATTTTCTTCTTTTATCATCCACGCTTATAAAATTTTAAGAAATTCTAAAATAAATAGCTATGTCATCAATCAAATATTTAAATTTCATTTTCTTGTAGTCTAAAATTATGTATAAAAAAATAAGTTTACAAATCGAATAGTAAATAATATCCGATTGAAATGAAATTCAATGTGTGTGTTAAAACAACAAAAAATATGCAATCCAACAATTATATTTTTAAAATGTAATCATGTTAATTATTTTAGTGAGAGTCGTATACTTAAACTATAATGGTCTGTTTGGATGGAGAGAGAGAGAGGGGGAGTAGAGTAGAGTAGATTTAGCACAAAATTAGCTTATTTTTAGCCTACTCTACTCTACTCCTCCTCCTTCCTCCCTCCATCCAAACAAGCCATAACTATGTTCGTATTCAAACTGTGTCTATTTTTTTTTTAACCAAAAACACTAACATAAGGTGTGATTTATCAAATCGAGATGTAATTGTTCAAAACAAAAGTGTAAGAACCAAATCTTTTATATCAAGGTGATCAAATACTGAATAGTGATAGGATCGTTGCCACTAAAATATTGTGTGAGGTTACGTAATGGCCAGTAATGCATTTTTGACTTAGCAAATTGTTGTTAGTTCTGAGTAGGATTTTGTTGACTTTGGCAAAGTAATTCTGAGTAGATTTTTGGTTTTAGTGCCTCGCTTCTCATGCCTCAATCTACGGATTTGTTGACCAATGACCCATACCATGTCATGATCTTAACAGAAATATTTTGTTCTGTAATGGGATTCAATCTTAGCCTATACACAACAAAATTTAAAACAATTCATTGAGACATCTTATGACACTTCAATGTGATAAAGAAGAACCCCACACGTCTCAAATTGGGATTTACCAATGGGTGAGAAAAAAGCATCAATGTCTGCCATTCTATTGCCCTATAAAAAATTGATGAGACATGAACCAAATTTGCAGCATATTCTTTTTGGTTGTGGTCCATGTAAAGACAGTTATTGCTGCTAGGTTATATTATGTTAATGATACTATAAATTGTGTCACTAATCACAAAAAATTAATTCAAACATATATTTAGTTTGTAAGTTTTGATTGATAATAACTTTTAACATTTTTCTATACTAACATGCAGATGAAAAGGAACAATGTATAAGAGAAAATATACAGTATACACTAGTCTTCATGCATAAAATCAGCTGAAGTACATAAAAACACAAGTACAATTTTTTGAGTACAGATAAAAACACAAGTAAATCAGCTGAAGTAAATCCTGCTAACAGCCAAAACAAAAAATGTACTTGTGTTTTTATCTGCACTCAAAACATGTGAAGAATATTTTTATCTCTGCAAGGACCCTACATTCTTAGTACTTTGTGTTTTTGCAATACATAGAAGCAGCCGACAAAATTTATCACCATTAGACAATTCAACATGTCATTGAACTTGGATAAAAGAACAGAAGACTTTCCCTCTATATTTAGACTAATTTTTTTCAATGTCATCTTAAACAAAGTTACTCCAATCCCTAGCAACTATACTCAACAACATTTAGCATCTACCTGGCTCCATGTACTAGAAAAAGGGCTTGCTATATTGCATGTATTTATATGATTTTCGAGAGAAACTATAAGGTAAAACCAAGAATTTGCAGAATGGAATTTGGCATTTATCGAAATCAATACAATACTCGTTTCTTGGAAACAACTAAAACTAAGCTACAATATTCCAAAATTGGATGAAGTGAGATTTCCCACAACTCTCCAAAGCATGAGTAGTTAGGTGATAATCAAAACAACCAAAGTTGATAATTCAGCTGTACAATAAACAAATGCTACTCATTTGCTAACTTTCAATGTTGTCACTGCCTGAATCTGTAAGAACAGTTAGCCTTCTTGCTGTCTTCACGAATTCACTGCAAAGAATTATAAAAATAGAAAAAAAGAATTAGTAAGGTCCAATTAAAATCTCTCAATGCCAAACAAGAAAAATTGGTGAATAAAGAAAGCAGATTTCAATACCTAAAGCTTTCTTCTCCAGTGTGTTTAACAGCACCTAGTGCATCCTGGTAAAGCAGCATTTGTGAACTCTCCAACCTAAACATTTTGGCCAGCTTTACATACAGTTCTTCATATGAACCAAGGCTGGACAGGTCTAGGGTCCAACCAACATCAACTGATTCTACAAAAACCTTGCAATGACCTGGCTCTAAAGCAAGATCATTATTACGGTGATCTTTGTACCAGGGAGACCCTCCATCCGAAGAATTTTCCAATGAAACATTTTGATGTAACACCGAATCAGAGCCATCAGAGAAGTTTGCCGCCTTCTCAGGACTCATATCTGATGAGCTATTTCCAATTGTATCACCAGAGCAGCTTTTAGAAATCTGCTCCTCAGTGAAGATGAGTTGACCAAACAATACAATGTGGGGCGCCTTTACTTCATTGTTATCTTTCAAACTCCGGGTTGTATTCCCCATTGTAAGCAAGCAAGATGCATCATTCTTTTCAGCATGGTCAATAAAGTTGCCACCAGGGACTCTAGGTGTAGCAGCATGATCAAGTTGCTGAAAACCAATTGGAAATAGACTTGAGTGCATTTTGTTGTTGTGGTGGAGATCTTCTGAAGATATTCCAAATTGAGCATGCCTGGCTCCCTGTATGCCTGCAGGAATATTGTCTGAAAATCCACAAAAGGGGTTGCTGGTATGAAGGAGGTTGTTGGAAAATGATGGCATTGGGAATTGGCTGATTAGGGAATAATCTGCTTGCTGTGGAAGCCGCATCTTTTTTCTTGGTGGTGAGAATGTGGGTATATGCATGACTGGTATGTTTGATACCAATTCGACCAACCATGGGTTGACACACTTCACATTTTGGAGTAAATCTGGCTCATCCCACGCGACCTGATAGAATTTTGCAAGGAATTTGTCAGAAGCAAATAATTCATTTAAATAAGACCTGATTTAAGCCTACAAGAAAAACTACGCAGGGCAGGACAACAAAGTATTAACTGATGCATCGGATGTACTACAATCATGAAGAGATAAGTCTATTTACTTCACACAATTAGGAATTTTCCTTGTTCAGATTTAGCATACGTTGAATATAACGCGTGTGAATATCCTGTTTCAACAATTGAACAATAATTTTGGGTACTATCTGGGAAGATCATTTGCACAAAAGTCTTAGAATGATCAACCAAATTCGATAACCATAAAGAACAACCATTTGATCTGAAACAAATAATTGAAACAGATACAGCTAGTTATCACTGTGATTAAAGCAAAGCAGTGTATGAATTCTGTTCACTGAACATTTCAAGGTTTTATAATCAAAGAAAGATAATCAATAAATCCAAAAGTGTGCTATTTTATATATGATTTGTTTGCAGAGACATGCAATAAAACGAACCATTCCAATATAGAAACTAAGATTTCTATGAACAAGCACAAAAACTTGAAGTCACATTATTAGTTGATACACACAAAATAAAATATTTTGTTTAATAAACAGAGAAACTAGTTACATAATATGAATGTCAAGGTATGCAGTACCTGTAAAAGACGCCATGGAGAATCAGGCCAATGGACAGGATCGGCGACCTGAACAGCAGATATGGTTCCCATGAACCAGCTAATCCGAGAGGAATCCTCAGTTTCAAAAGGCATTTTAAACCTCATCCCGGATGACCAGTGAATTTCCATTGCAGCTCTCACAACAGAGGCCTTAACAAAAAACTCCGGCGTGCTTGCACGCGGATAGTACACAACCTCAAAGGGCTTTCCATTAGTAGCAAGAGTTGCAGCTTCTACAACAGATTCATTCCTCACTTTTCCCCCTAATTCCATTGGTTTACTACTATTCTTACTCTCCCTCATAAAACTAGAATATACCCCAAAAGTAGAGCCACAATTAGCAGCCTCTTGGTTCCAACCAGACAAGTACTCAATTCCACCACCAATACCCCTTTTAGCCCTCCTAATCCCAACACAAAGATCCCCATTCTCTGCTCTCAAAAACACAATTGAATCCCCAGCAACAAGCTTCTTCCTATTCACAAAATTACTCCACCCTGTAGTCAAAAGATGACGACGAGGTGTCCCTCTATAAATATGCCTAAATTTCCAAACCCCACCATGCACATCCTTGGCTAAAATGGTCTGAACCGGTGGCTCAGCGTTATAATCCAAACGAGGAAAGATTGTCTCTGCGCAATAACGAGGCACAGAGAAACCCCCACCATTGTTTGCATCAGATTGTGTCAAAGTCTTAGCAAAAGAAACAAGTTTCTCTTGCCCTTGATTAACCCCACTAGCTCCTAAAAACCCATCATCCTCAAAATCCAATTCATTGTTTCTCAAAGGTACTAACTTTAACTTAGCATAAACCTCATCGCTCTCAGGGTCTGCCATGTATCTTATAGTATTGACCCTGCAGGGAATCAGAGAAGGAATCCGAGAATTCCCAAAGTCCACGTTCCCTCCCAGAGCGTGTTCAGCGTGGCCCTGAGGGAAATAGAAGACCTTTGAGTTAATGGGTGGCATTTGAACCATCCCACCAGCACAGGCGTGCCATAGCTGAGAATCCAAACTCTTGTCGGAGTTTCTCATTGGTATTTCTTTCACAGAATCCATCACAGTAATCATTGTTGTTCGAATCCAAAGCCTTTATAGTACTCAAGTCCTTGACTTTTCCCAAGTAAGAACACTGCTAGCAATCAAAAAGCTCGAGTAAGAAATATATATATTTTTTTTAAAACAGAATTTTCTTTGTTCAAACATAGAAACAGACAGAGAAAATAGTCTGTGTGTAGACACTGAGAAAATTGTAGCTTTTGATAAAATCTAAACACTAAATCAGAAAGAAAGAAAAACAAAATTCTAAAACTTGGGATTCTTCAAACCTTGGAAAATTTTCGGCAGGTTTCTCACAAACCATACAAGACGTTCAAGAATATTACATAGGTAACATTAAAGATATATTGCGTATTATATGGAGGATATAAAAGAGTCTGAGTCGGTTACGATTTACCTTTCAATCAAGATAAGATAACGAAAAATCCGGATTACGCAACTCTTCTAAAAGAGTTTTAGTCTCAACCCAATTCTTAGAGAGAACGGAGAATGAGAGAAAGGTTGTGACTTTGGTTAGAGAAAGAAACAGTACTGTTTGAGATGAGACTTTGATGAGTTTGTGTTTTGTTTTATGTTTGAAGTGTTATAGCAACCTGATGCTTCTTTTGGTTGCCGACCAGACTGTGCAAATGAATGAACAAGTGAGTGAGTGAGAAAGAGTGAATGTGAATGTGAATGAGAGAGAGATTTGACGGAACAGAACAAACATATAGGCAATACTGACACATACAGTTTCTCTTTTTTTCTTTTTTCTTTGTTTTTTTAAATTGGGTTTTTTTTTTTTTTTTTTTTTTTTTTGGGATTCGAAAAGTCCAAGTTTAGACCAATGCCATCATTCAGGTGAATTTCTTCTTTTTCCATCTTCTGTTTCTGCTTCTTCTTCAGATCTTAAACACTGAATTCACACGTACTTCTATATTTTTTTCAGTCTTACTCTCGGTTCAAGCACGTGTAGTCACTCTCTGCTTTATCAAATTATTTATAAAAATAAATACATCACATTTAATATGTAAAAAAAATTACATCACGGTTGATAATTTTTTTTTTTGATAACAACATCACGGTTGATACTTGATACAGTATTACGGTGCATGTATTGTATTGGCTTATGGGTTTTTTTTTTTTTGGATCTAAAGTAAATAATGATTGGGTTCACATACATTGTTTTAGCCATTATGATTTTTTTTTTAATCGTATTTTTCTTTTTTGGGTTAAATTTCGTGTTGACGTTTTCCTTTTGCTATATTTTTTCATGCCCAACCTTTTGAATTTCTGTCCTCATACATTTAACTTGTATCAAATGTTCTTTATTTCTTTAAAGCATAAAATGAATAAATAAGTACAAATTAAAGTAGCTTACTAAATGTCAAAAGGGTGAGATATTGATTCATAGACTTGACGTGTACCAAATTAAGGGTAGTGTGTGATTGGATAATTCTAAGAAATTAGAAATATTTCAAACTCACTAATCATCTAAGTGCAAAACGAGAATGACCTACTCAAGGGCAATCAAGTTAAATTTAGTGCCAACAATGATAAATTTGCCTTAATACATGCAAAATGGGGATGCCTCTCTATTGACCTTAATCTTGATTTGAGAGGGGGGGGGGGGGGGGGGAGGGAGGTTTCAGGTTAGGCACTGAACTTTCCTTAAGCTTTTATGGATTCAGTACTGGAATGGAATGTTTCAGTGTAAGAACCATGTCAACCCATGATATAACTTAAGCTTATTAGGTTGTTTGTCAAGAGACTTTGGACCCTAGACAAATATTTTTGAGGATCGCTAGTCTCGACTCACCAATATCAGGTTGTGTGTTTGGGTCTCGACTTTGTTGAGTTGGGCTAACAAGGACATGCTTACTCAGATTAGAGTTTTCTAATTCGATTTTTAGGCCTACCCCTGGCATGATTCCCCCCTCCACTTGTTATTATCATTATTATAAAAGTATATATATATATATATATATATTTATCAAATCTCAATAAGTTTTTTTATTACATAATCAGTTTTTTCCCTTACCTTTTGGTTTTTTCTTTTCTTATAACGAAGAAAGATTTATTTTTTGTTATATATTGTTGATTCTTTCTACTTTGGGATGTCTTCTTAAAATACAACCGTTTTTGAAAAGTAATGGAGTTAATATCAATAATTTTTACAACTTGCCTTTTATTTTATTCAAAATGTGAACACCCCTTTTTGTTTAAATTAAATAAATATGTTTTGAAAACATTTATCTTTCTGTTTGTGAGACAATGTGTTTTAGTGATGTTCTTTTATAAAATTACATCTTAAACAAGACCAAAACATGAAAATTAGTACAAGTTACAAACATCGAAGTTAATTCGATGAGTTTTAGGGTTGCAAATTACAAGCAAGTAATGCCATAGTGTTAATTCGATGAGTATTATGGGTTACAAAATGAGAATCAACCATTTACCCCACTGCCAAAACCAAAGTCAAATAGATTATATATTGAATAACTGATATTCAATTGTCTTCCACGCGTCACGAAGCAAGTAGAGGTTAAAAAAAAAAAAATCCTAGAAGTTGCAAAAGATCGAAGCATTCAATTAATTAGATAATAAAAAATAGATTAAATAAATTAGTGATATTCAATTAAGTATTAATTAACATTAATTGAAATTTGAAATTTGGATAACTTGCTGTACCTGTAGAGATTTTGGGTACGCAGAGCAAGATTGTCAATGACAATTAATGAATGTAAGTAATCACAAATTTAACATGTTCCATGTGCATTCCTGAAACGAAGGCAACAATCTCTAACCATGTATCTCAACCATGGTCAAGTTTATGTCGTCCCAGCTCCCAGGCCCCTAACTCTAGGGTTAATTAACCCTAGGGCCAGTTTACTTTTCTAGCTCTCCCATAGTCATCGGTCAACACCAAGACCCTTTGTCATGGGTTTGTTGAGTGTTCCCGGATTTTTGGTCGGGTCCAAGATTTGTTAATGGTAATTTTAGGAATAAAAATAGGGCAATATGGTAAACCCGTAAAAAGTAAAACACAAAATAAATTTTTTTTTTTTAATAGCAGAAATTAAAGATGGACCGATTTCATTAAACAGAAAATTAGCCAAAATCCGCTATAAGTACATTATTGACATATATTGGAACATCCTTCATCTACATTGAAAAGCTTACAGGAAAACATTAGAATTACTATCGCTTTATTACAAAAAGTTTACAATTTCCCCCTCAAAAAAAAAAAAAAAAAAAAAAAAAAAAAAAATTTACAATTTGTGTCAATTAAATATTTAAATAATATAATGAATTGTGGTTTTCAGTTACTTTAATTGGTAAAGTATTTTGTCATTGAATAAGAGATTTGAAATTCAAATTTTGCCTACACCATAAATTGATTAATATCTTAGTATGATAATAAAAAATAATTATCATTGAGTAAACGACATAAGTTGAAATTATATCCTATCTATCAACAATAACAACGAATGCATACTTGAATTATGCTAGGTAATTTTTTTACCCAAGTATTGTAGCTTAAATACATTTTGCCTAGTTTGTAATTATCGAATAGCTTGTGTTTTATTTTTGGATTGTGAGTAAAATTTTAGTTGGATTAACCAATATTTAGGCCAATGTGAATGTTATTATGCTTTTGTGTCTCAATCCAAAGGGGGTCATTGTGGGTAATCCGCAAGCTGGTAAAATGCCATGAGTAAGAGATTAAACTGGTTTTTGGATTGAGGAACTACTTATGCAATGTGACAAGGACATAGAGATTCAGTGCAAGGTACTTAATTTTTAATTAGTTATGCTTAGGTCTTAATCCAAATAGGGACATTATGCTAATTAAGCTGATAGTAATATGCCAATAGTAAGAGATAAAGCAAATTGAATTTTGGATTGAGCAACTAGTTATGCAATGTGACAACGACATAGAGAGTAAGTGCAAAGGTAATCTGACGAAAATGTAATTTGCTTAGAAAAGCTAAAACATTCGGCAGACGACCTTGGTCGGACTTCTTATACCTTATAGGACATTTGTTTTTCATGATGCTAATTTTCTAGGCAACAAAAGAAAGTGTGGTTGGGTGAATTGTCTGCCACATATCACTTATGTGGATGGCTAAAAAGATGTTGAATTCGTTAGTTAGTGCTTGGATTTATCTCATAATGAGAGAAATTTTTAACTCAAATTTAAAAAAAAAAATTTAATTAATTATGTGGGCAAGACTCTTTTTTTTTTGGTCATGTGTCTTTATATTTCCAATATTGTATTTTTGCCTCTATACTTTATAAATTTAACCCCCCAAATATAACCCTTTTCTCCTTTTTTGGGTAGAGGAAAATGTTGGTTGGCTATTGGCCTAATATTGGTTGTGGGTTGTTCGATTTTGATGGGACGAGATATGATTGACGATGGAAGTGTTGACAATACAAAGAAGGTAAATCAACTTAGAGTTTGATTTAAAACGACCCCTTTTCGTAGGGATTTTTTTTTCATCCAAAAAACTACCCCTTCAAATATAAAAGTGTTGTTTTATAATTAAAAAAATGTGTTGTTTTAAACACTATTTATTTTTGGTTTTATTACATTATATAAAAATTATAGGGTTAGTCGGTTACCATTAATCGACTTTTTAGAGTTATCAATTACATGTATAATATAGAGAATGGCATGTAACCAAGTTAGCTCAACCCACCTAGTATACCTAACCCAAATAGAATACTTCTACTTGACACAACATGTCATGTATCCAACCAAAGCAAAACACTTGTTTGGCCAAAGTGTTTAATCCACCTAATATCTCATTTGAAACAAACCAAAAGGCAAGATCCCTACATACAAAATCAATAAATGCATGACAACAATATTCCAAAAAATGACTTCTCATTGAATAGCTGTTATAAACAACCTTAAAAACGAAGTAAACTCAAGGAACCATATATGCACAAGTTCTTGAGAATATACTTCCTTTCCCCTTCAAACAGTATCCAATTTTCTAAATTGGAGTACAAATGGCGACATCACATTGGTGCTCTTAATTCACTGGATGTGAATTTACAAGGATAAAGCAAGCTACTTTGTATGATTTAGACCAATCAATAGGGTTGGTTGAAGCCTCAAAGGCACTCTAAATGTTTAACCAATAAAAAAAAAAATCCTAAAATAAGCTTAAAGAAACGATAGTAGAGTAACGAGATTTTGAGAACATGCGTTTGTTAATGGCTTAAAGGGAGTATTATGGGAGGTTTCGACTTTCGAGTCGAGGTTGTTGATCAGTTCCCTATATAGTGGGATAGGCCTTAACAATTTGGCTGAAGGGTTGTGCTCCTAGGGTACTCCTTCAAATCCTATACCGTGATGGCTTGTTCCATTGCATTTTATGCAAAAGGATTGGTGGTTAGTTAGAGTAATTAATGTTAATGCTATGAAATAAATGACCTTTCTCATATGCTCTTTGGTCAAATTCGGTTACCAAGCTCTAGAAATCTTTACTCGGATTTTGGGGCTTTTCCCCTCAAGTGTTCGACACCCCTCTTGTGGCATGTTCTATGAGGGGTCTAACTCGGAGACCAATTAGTGCAAGAAATGTTTTTTCAATAGGTTAAAGTGGGGTCGCCATGTAGATGCAGTCCTGTGCTGGACTTTGACCCCACAGGTTTGTTTGAGAGAGATCACCTGATATTCAACTCATATACTAGTTTTATTTTCATTCGCTCTACTTGTTATCACAAAGTCCTAAACTTTTTCATACCATCTTTCATCAGTCAGACCCGGTATGAATTTATATACATGGGAATCAAATAAAGTTTATCATTTGATGAACAAATATATATATATATATATATAAATATCAAACATTGCAGAGAATCTGGTAACCATTCACGACAGCTAGAAATTAGAAAGAGACCCATTAACCAGACATATTAGCTACAAACGGACGTGATTGGATCAAACAAAAAAAAGAGTTGGGGACGAAAACAAACATTGAAAACGACACAAAATTTGTCTTTTTTTATCCCATCTACTAATTAAAACCCCATTGTTCAACAAAAGCTCAAAAAACTTGAACGACCCACCAAATTAATTTAGAATTAATTGACCTCTCAACGATGTAGTTGGGGCTTTTGCTTTTCCTCCTCATCAGATTGCTTTACTGTCACGCCCTATCCAGTCCCAACACATATGGAATTATGGGGTCACAAATAAAAACATTGTCTTGTGGTTGTCTTGTCTTTCCTCATTGACAACGATCCCTCTCTCACAAACAAAATATCACCACGTCTTTTGCAATTTATTATCTTTTTGTTCTTGCAGTGGAAACCAAACAATTGGGGAAAACAATTTCAACCGTAGAGAGAGGACTTTTCTTTACATTGCAAACAAAAGGGTATTTGTTTTTTTGTTTGATGTGTCAAGGAGGAGTCTCTATTCTCTAACCAATAATGGCCTGTGTGTGCTGTGTGGTTCCTATTTTTTAAAATATTAATGCTAGAGTAGAGAGATACGTAAAAAATTTCACCATCTTTTAATTTTTGAATAATTATATTTTATACCATATACTTTAAAAACAGTAGATCTAAAGTTTAATAATATTATAAATTAAACCTAATAGTTTGTTAATTTCAAATCTAATCTGCCATATCAATGTCAACTTAATAATTGTCAAAAATATTATGATAAATTTTGCTAACTCTTAACTTTATTATAATTTTTTAAATACCCAAAAAAAATACTATTATGCCATACGAGTGTATTTTTTATTTATTGTATTTATTTATTTTTGGTAAAAAAAAATACATTAATTTTGAATGTTTGAATATAAAAATAAGGCTAATGTGAAAACTATACCTTTAAAGTGGTCTTTAGATTTTACACCTTAAAATTTTAGAATTGAATTTTATTCCATAAAGTTATATTCTGTTTGTATCAACAACCTTTTCGTACATATTTTTTGTTAAGTGCCACATAACCTTGTCACGTGTATTTAGTTCGTTCAATAAATTGATGTCACATCATTTTTTAATTTAATCTTAAAAATAATATGTCATCATCTTATTGGATGAAGTAAACACATATGACAAACTTGACATTTAACAAAAAATATAAACTGAATAACTACTATGTAATTAAACATAATATAACTTCAAAGACATAAAATTTAAATCTCAATGCTTCATGGTGCAAAATTCAAAAACTCCTCAAATTTAAGGGGGAAAATGGGCATTTGCCCCTAATTTACCAACTATGCAGTAAAATGCCCCAGTTTTGAAACTATTTAGCAAAATGTCTCTGTTTTGAAATTCGAGTTACAGGTGGAACTCGATATTAGAGTTATATGCATATTTTGCCACTTAATTTTTTTTTGAAAATTTAAGTAAAACTTGATATTGCTAATGTCGAATTCCACTTCAAAATATATATAGAATTCGATTTTAAGAATATCGAGTTTTACATAGAACTCGATTTTGTTAAAATCATGTTTAAAAAATAAGGGCATTTTGCTAAATAGTTTCAAAACAGAGACATTTGTTTGGTAGATGATTTCAAACAACAATTTTCAGTTTTTAAATGCACAAACTAAACACCCCCTAAAATAGTTTTAAAAAAGAAACATTTTTCTACATAGTTTGTAAATTAGGGACAAATATCCATTTTCCTCAAACTTTAAGAGCAACCGCATCAGTCAATGCAAAATTGTGCAAAATATAAAAAGTGGTTAGTTTTACACATTTTAACTAAAAAAACACCCACATCAATGCTTGCAAAATTGTGCATGTATACAAAAGTGCTACAGTAACCGTGCATATATGCACAGTTACTATAGCTTTGCATACTAATATTTTATTAATTTCACATTTCGCTCCTTTTTTTCTCTCTCGTCTCCATTTGCAAAACCAACTCAGGCATCTTCTCTCCCTCATCATCTCCTTCTTCCACTGATACACACAAACACACCCACACACATGGACACACCAACAGACCCAGCATCGCAAAATCAACACAGACCCACTATCTACACAGATCCAGCACCACAAAATCAACACAAACCCACCATTTACATAGATCCAGCTTCGCAAAATCAACCAAAAATCAAACACACCCACACATGGACACACCAACAAAGACAGAGAGAGCATTTTTGTGAACTTGTGGCTGTGGGTTGGTGCTTGGAGGAGATCGGAATGTTTGGGTCGACTGAAACAAATCTCTGTGAATCGGTGCTTGTGGATCGGCGAGTTTCAACCGTGGTGGATCGGTGCTTGGATCGTTGCTTGTGACCGTGAAGGGAGAGAGAGTTTTAGATGGGGAATGGAGAGAAAGAGTTTCAGACCGTGAATGGAGAGAGAGAGAGAGAGAGAGAGAGAGAGAGAGAGAGAGAGAGAGTTGAGAAAAAATAATAATAAAAAAAGTGAGAAAAATGATTATTTAAACAAAATAGACGGTATAATAGACAAACTGATGTAGGTATTTTGTAAAAATAAATGTGTAAAATAGAAAAAGTAAGGGCCCGTTTGGTACATGTGTTTAAACAACAATTTTCAGTTTTTTTTTTAAAGGATTTTACTAAGTAAACTAATTTTAGAAAAAGTTTATCGGGAATTGAAAAAGTTTTGACAACTTTTTCAATTCTTAATAAAATTTTTCTGCACACATTAATCGGACCCTTTTTTAAAATACGTGTGGATGAAAAGTGTGTGAAAATACATATAATGTTATTTAAAAACTGAAAACATGTATTTAAATACATGTACCAAACAAGCCTTAGATTTTTCAAAATTTTTGCATTGAGAGATGTGGTTGCTATCAGCAGTAATCTCCACTTTTAACTAAAAATAATATTCATATTTTTTAAAATATTAAAAGAAAAAGAAAAAGAAAGAAATGTGAAAAGTGGGTGTTTGAGATGATGGATCCGATCAGTCACAACAGTAATCGGTTCCTGTGGCGGAGCTGCTAACGTGAACAGATAAACAAAAACCGGCCACGCTTTTAGCTTTTAAGCTATAGAAATAGAATAGAATCCATGACAGACACACACAATTACGTACTCCCTAGTACAAAAACCTTTTTTAATTTTAATTTTAATTTTTTTCAGAAAAGCTGAGCTCACAGCAGTTAGTCAGTTGCCGACGTTGCCGTACGTGGTAATATGAAAAAAACAAAACAATTCCGACGTGGCGGGACATGCATCTGATGGGTCCTACAAACGCATGCGCTGCTATGTGAATCTCGTCACTGACGTGTTGAGAGACCGTGACCTTTTTCGGTTTGGGGACCACTTAAAAAGGTAGGGCCTATGTCCGAATCTCTGTCTTTACTCCTGGCCCTACACTGTTAGAATTTTAATCTCTCACCCCTTAGCTACTGTCCAAAATCTTTCTTTTTCTTTTCGTTTTTCCTTTTGTTTTTGGGTGTTCAATTTTTATCTATCTTAATCATCTTTGCACGTCCTTTGTGCTATCGTATTAGGATCCTAGTAGCTTTCACAAATTCACAATAATTTACAATTACACAAAATAAAGGAAAATAGACAACTAGGTCGTCTATTGGTCTTATTATAATGTTATATTGTTATAGGTAATAATCACTGAGTTCAAATTTGTTAAGGATGCAGTGTAAAGTTTGTGGTTTATACCCTCCCGAATGTCACATTAATATCTTATAAAATAATAAAAAAATAGTATTAGACACAATCATTACTCATCAAAATTCCAAAACCCATCTTCTCTCTCACAAACAGCCACCATGGGCCAATCTTCAAATCCGCCTATCACCAGTTGCCACTGCCATCGTTCTTGGTCTTGACTCCAATCGAATCGCCTCCCCTCAACATCTCACCAATTCTCCAAATCCACCATTTCAAACTGGCCCACAAAAAAAAAAACCACCCTCTCAAAGTCAAATCAAAATCAATGGTGCAGAAAACATATGTCACAGTGTTTGAGGTAAAGGAACTGATTGTGGCAATGGTGGTTATCGGTGAAGGACTGAGGTAGTGAGTCTCGGCCTTGGGTTTCTCATAGTGAGAACAGAAAAGAGAAGAGTGAGACCACATCCTTACAGAATTTAATTAATCTCATAAAAATTACTTAAAATTTGGTAAAATGTAGATACAATTCTATATGATCCAAAATTTACATTTCACCACTTAAAATAAATTATGCAGTTTTATAAAATAAATAAGTCACATAGTTGTTTTTTTTTTTTAATATAAAAAAAAGTCACATAGATGAATTTAATTATTCTTGAGAATGATAAAACTATTTGAAATGCGTTGCGTGGCTTAATATAATTGAAGAGCATAAGGTACAATAGTTAATGATTGGACCTAAGTTTTTCCTATCAAATATTATTTTTATTTCTTAAGCACATATAAGAGATTAATATGAGAAATCCATGTAAGTGGATTAAAAGTTTATAAAAAATATCATGACAAGGTATAGTTCCGTGTGAGAAGTAGTACTAGTGTTTTAACTTCATATTTAGGTTTTTTATTTTTTATTTTTTTAACCCATATATATTAATACATTGATCATTGAGGATGAAGGAATTTAAACCATAGATATCTCTGTTGTAACATCAAGAGGTGGCAAGTACCAACTAATTAAGCTACATGATTCTTGGCAAAAAAAAAAAAAAAAACCTTCATATTTAGTTTCATGGCAGGTATTTTAGGATAATGACCTATTTTTTCTATATTACACAACTTTTTTTCAAAAAACACCTACACTAAATTATCTATTTTAAACTACTTTTCATTAAAATATTATTTCTTTATCAAATTTTTATTACTTTCCAGAGTTTCTCTCTTTGTGTATTTGAGAAAATAAGCATTAAAAAATATATTTACTTATAAATAGTATTCATGTATATTTACATTGTTATTATAGTAATAATATCTAAATTTAATATATGTCGGGGTAGTACTGAGTTTGATTGGCACTAGTTGTTATATCAATTATGTGGGGTAGTGAGTTTTGGCCTTGTAATGGGCAACAAAGATTCCCTTTAGTCCCATCAAAAAAAAAAGATTCCCTTTAGAAGTGACACTGTGACAGCAATGGCATGCAATAAATTCTGGTCCCAAGTTGGGCGTCGTTGCATGAGACAGAGGTTGATGACTTGCATTCCACATTGAATGCTACACACATGTCCTCACGTAGGCGGGGCCTGCTCTTATGCCGCTCCGGTGGCCGTGGCCGGCGGACTCGCTTATGTGTTTTGCTTCAACATTTACTTACAGCCTTTGGTCAACTGCCATTTTTCCCATTATTTTTTTGGAGGGTACATTAACAACTTAGCATTAACTAGCTTGCATGGATATTATGAGACTTTGATAACATCAAACGCAAGTTTCAACAAATTGTGTGGCTTCGTATCACTTAAACAATTTCATGTCAAAGAGAAATTATTTGACCATAGCACTAGTAGAGAAATTACATTAAAGACGTTACATTGGATTCCAGACCATAGAGGTCACATATTGTTCATGAGTCTCTAAAAAAACATACAATATGGATTGAATATTGAACCTAACACAAGATACAACATGAGGAGAAATGTTAATCATATTTGTACTATACCTCAAAAAAACTAATTACAATTGAGATTCTTCGTAATTGTTAATAAAGATATCAGATCTACCCAATAAATATTTAATATGGGACTTATTACACATCCATACAACAGACTTAGACAATATTTGAATCAGTTTTGGGGCGTCACACAATGTACATGTGCCTTAAATGTTTTTTTTTTTTTTTTTTTTTTGGTGAAATGTGCCTTAAATGTTCATGTGTTGGTCTTGTATCCATTTAGTGCGTTGGGACCTTGGGTAGGAGCCTTGCCCATGTGAAAGTGGAAATGGCCATAGTTAATGGACCCGGAGTCAGTTCCTTATTTAATTGTGTGCATCTGTGTGGTGTGGGTCGTGCAATTAGTAGGATTTGTGGTCCAAATTAATTTGAGTAAATTTGGGCTCAGAATGGCAAGTTCAGACTAGGCTCAAACTGAAACCCTGAACAAGTCCATTGATTGTTGTGGTGGGCCTGAGTTAGAAAACACAAAGCAATAGAGGTCACAACTCACAAGCTATTAGGTTTGGGCTCTCCAACAAATAAAAGCTCTAATAAACCAAGCATAAGTGAAATTAACAATGAGGCCTAAAAAGCAATATCAATCAACTTGGTCCACAAGAAAATTTTTAGTCAGCTAGCCCATAAGTGAAACTAGGGATAGCGACCTCTTTTGGTAAGTCACGTATATTATTAGTCTTTATTAAGGCTATATCAACGCCTTAAAACTCGGGGGAATCATTAAATACTTCCAAGTTTCCCACTTTCGAGGAACCAATTACGGATGAGTCTAAAAAAACATTTCAAGTCTTTATCTTTAACCTAGTTGAAAAAACAAAAACAAAAAAAAGCAATCAAAGATTCAAGAACACTACACTACAGAAGGCTTTCAAATTCAACTCTTGGAAAAAATTGTAGTTGCTGGCAAAAATTGTGGGAACAACCCTACCATTTGTCTGACTATTAGAAGGCTCAGTTTGGAGTTTTGGACAGGTGCCCTTTTTATTTTGGAAAATCACCTTGGAGTCATGTTTGGAATGGTCACCATTTTAATGTAGACCAAAACCTCAGCTCACCTAGGAGACCAAGACTATATAGGCAAGGTCCAAAGTCCAAACCATGTTGCAAAATTCTGTCCCAATTTTAAGAAATTGGTTCTAATCTGATCTCCAAGGAACAACTAAACAATAAGTTAATAACATATTATCCTATAATTTATAATGTGTGGATTGCAATTAACTAAACTGGTGAATTTTTGTAATTGAATTGAATAAATGCCTTAAGATTGAATGCTACCCACACCCAAAAATTTATTGATAAACTCTATAGCCCAATTGACAATTTTTATGTCTTTATAGTTTAAAGTCTCTCTTCTCCAACTATTAAATTATGGCATCTCAAAAAAAGAAAAAAAAAAGGGTAATATAACATCATGTGCTACATATCTTTCGAGGAAGTGAGGCACCATACACAAAAACCATTCGACGTGTTGGGCATCTCTCAAGATGAAGTGGTACTCTATTGTCATCCTTTCTCACATACAACACAGAGTCACAGACCAATTTTTTTGAAACTTTTTAATTCTGCTTTTGACTTCATCAATCAAGTGTCCCATTGAGTGTAGCGTGTGGATTGTTTTTGATGAGGACTTCCTCTAGTATAATCTCCTTCACTTTACTTATAATTTTGTTCTAGACACAACATTTCATAGATTCAATTACTTACAAAAAGGCCAAGCTAATATGAAAACTCCAAGCAGTTTCTCAAACATTTCTTAGATTCAAACACTTTTTTGGTGCACATTGTAGGCGATGATCAGGTTGGCTAGGCTTTTCAGGTTAGGGGAGAGAATAGACACCATTCTCACAGGTCTCTAGAACTTTTTTTATACATATTAATGAATGTTTCTTTCAAAATATTGACAATCAAGCAAACTCAAAAAATGTGTCTTGGAAAGGACTTCATACGATATGATTAAAAAGTCCAATCAACATACGAAATGAAAATAACAGAAATGATTGATGCAATCAAATTGGTTTTTATGCCCTTTTAACACACATTTTTTTTATTTTTTTTATTGTAGGTAATAAAGTTGCAAATGTTTAATCATTAGGTTGCGGTGGGTTGGATAGGGACACATTGCCAAACCCAAATGGCTCAAGACGACACTTAGGCATGATAGGGATCATTATCCTGAAGCCCAAAGCAAGCTATGAAAATCACCAAACCCAATGATGTGTTTAAAAACAAAGTTGAATCAAGGTTTCAACCTTCCCAATTTGTAATGATACCTGCATAGTCAATTGTTAAAAACACTTGGGGCTAATAAACTCATTGATATTGTCGTTCCTGTTGCATGATTTGCATCAAAACGCGTTTACTTTGCTCTCTTGTCCTTAAAATATAACTTTTTATCATCACCATTTCAAATTTTGGAAGAATAAAAAATGAGTATTAGTTAGCTCAACTAGTAAAATCTCTTATCATCGAATAAAAGATTTGTGATTCGATCTCC
The DNA here is from genome assembly GCA_030021035.2 of Notholithocarpus densiflorus. Lineage (NCBI taxonomy): Eukaryota > Viridiplantae > Streptophyta > Magnoliopsida > Fagales > Fagaceae > Notholithocarpus > Notholithocarpus densiflorus. The sequence goes on along the minus strand of JARYZH020000021.1, from coordinate 4,795,147 downwards.
GCCTAAACTAAAAAAAATAATTGGTGTCTTAGTATGATGATAAATTATTATTATCGACCGGACGCCATAATTTGAAACTATCTCTCAAAAAAATTGACAGAATAAATGAAGACTAACAAGAGAAGAATTAGATAAAATGCCCAAGCCACAAGCTATTAAAAAATTAGTATGAGTTTGAAATGCAATCCCTCTATCACAATTTCTGTGCAGGGAAATGAATGACTTACAACTCTATATTTTTTGAAACTGTTTGTTGGTTAGTAGGTGACATATTTTACTATTTCTGATCCTTATTGATCACTAAATTAATAAGTGATGAAAATTTTAACCATCTTGACCCATCAAACGCAGGGAGTTTTCAATTTCAATAAGCATGAGTGCAACAACCACACATCTAAGGGCCTATGGTCCCAGCTTACTTGCAATGTGTACAAAGACCTGAAAAAAACAGCAAAGCACTCTTGCCATGTGCACAAAAACATTAATGTGATAACATTTATGTTTTGTTAGCAACCCTACGATACTTTAGAGCCAAACTTACTCCACTTTAGCTTTTGGAAAAAAAAAAAGAAAAGAAAAAGAAGAAGGCATTTCTTACTAAAGATAGAAGATAAATTAATTCTTACAGTAACGACAATATATACTAAGTCTTAGTCTCAAATTTTTTGGTATCACCTATGAATTTTCAATAGATTAGTCAGAGTCGACTACATATATTCTTTTCCTCCATTTTATTATATTTGAAGTCATATATTTTGGTACTTCCTTAATTGACATCTTTTTTTTTTGTCGGCTGGAATTAACTTTTTTTTTTTTTTTTTTTTTTTAAATTGATGCATAAATTGCAATTCCCTTAACATAATCAAATCATCTCAAGTAACTTTAGACAAATTAGCCTTTAAGTCAGCAAAAGTACTGCCAAATTGCTAATCAGAACCAGTATTCTGAAAACCAGCATTTGGCTAAGACTTAGGTTTCATTACAAACTAAGGAAATAAAGCAATAATAGCTGCAAGAAGGAAAGGATCTAAAAGAAGAATCTGAAGCTGGAAAGAAAGAAGTGGGGTAGAAAGCTTAAAAAGAAGAATCTGAAGCTGGAAAGAAAGAGGTGGAGGAGAAAGCAATACACTTTCTTGAGCCAAACATTAGGCAAATTTTGGTTCATAAAGCAATACACTTCCTACCAATATTGAAGACTTGTCTTGCTTTAGTTTTAAACGTAACAAAAAGTTCTAAAGTGCTCACTAATACTATCAAGTGTGCTGATAACCAGTATCAAATTATATAAAAGATTGAGTTCAGAAAAAGATACAAGCAAAAATAAAATAGCAAAAAAAAAGGGAGTATCTAAGAGAAGCTAGCGAGGAAGAAAAGGGGAGAAAATACAGTACTTTGTAAAGGCACTTGGGTCAAGCATAACAAATCTCAAATTCCATTACTCATCTCAGAATTTTCTACTACAAATGAACTGCAAAAAGAATTCCCTTAGAAAGGAACAAAAAGAAAAGAATGCAAAAATAAAAGAGACAACACAGACTCAGACACCTACTTACCTTAGGGACCTACTACCCATTACTGAACCTAAACTCTATTCTTAAACTTGCATTTTTGTCTACCCATTTTTAGTTCTCTCATTACAATCCCTCGTCTACTAAGCTAAAATAAGGTCATCTATTGCTCCTATTCCTCCCCATTCCACCCCTGTACAAAAAAACAATGAACCAAAGTAATGAATAACAGTAAGAGAAACAACATGAGAGGACAGAGGGACGCGGTGAAGAGAAGAGATTCCAGCTAGGAATGCAGTTCTCTCATCCTCCCTTACACGAATTCCAGTGCAAGGTTGCTATTTGCATTTGGAATGAGTTCAGGTGAGGCAGCCATCGTTGGCATTTTCCCAGCTATGACAACCTTCTCGCCAGTCTTGTTTCTCATTTCAATCACCTTCTTATGAGAATTGGAGTGCAATGATGGAATAAATGTTGGGCTTGCTGCAGGCCGGTATTCAGGGAAGAGCCGGCCAGACTTGTAACGAACGCCACAAGCATTGCAAAGCGTTTTGGGCCCCATTGGGCCTGCCCTCCATTGGGGAGTCTTGGTTATCTCACAATGCATGCATTTCCTCACTGATTGTGATGGCGGATTTTGATTTGCCTCCACGGGGCCTAGAGGAACTGACAATTTGATTTTCTTTTTCTTCTTGTGTTCTGCATTGGCTTGTTTTGGTATTTTGATCAAAAGACGAGACTCTGCAAAATTCTCAGAATCTGAAGTGACTTTTGGTGCAAGGAATGGCTGAGGGGTCTCGGTAATAGAGGAGGTTGGCGAGATGAGTTGCATTGCCAGGCGAGGATTGAAGGTGGCAGGGCGTGGACGCTTGCTGCGAGCACGTCCACGTCTGCCAGGAGTGATGGTTTCTGGGCTGCGGGGCACATTCTTCTCCCCTGAGCAGGAGCTGCTGCTTTCGAGGACAGAAACTGGGCTGGAGGTCTGGAATTGTTGGTGGGATGAAACCTTGTTGATGAATGACTCTTCTTTCTTCATGGTAAGGCTTCCACCAGAGAAGGAATCCTCAACAAAGTTTGAAAGCCATTCAAGCTGAATAATGTCTTCATACTACCAGTCACAAAATAAGAAACAAAGCTGAATCAGATGAAAGTTGGACAGTTTGTGATTGTTTCACATTTATCCAACAAAATCTCTACTCTCTAGTCTAGCTAGACCATTAAGCATCCAAAATAATATGTTGTTAATCTTTGACATTACACCAAGAACCCATCTTGCCACAAACTAATTCAAATTCACTCATTCTAAATTACACCAACTTTAAGTAAATTGCCAATTTCATACCTAAATTTTTTTTTTTTTTTTTGGTCATTTTAATATTTAAACTTTAACATTCTATTGACGCTAATAAATTAACACTGTTCAGACTTAATTCAACAAAAAAAAAAAAAAGTTAAAATTTAGGAGCGAACATGACAATTTACCAAACTTAAAAGGGTGTAATTTAAATTTTGGCCTATGCATAGCTTCTAGATAGGACCATTGTATAATTCACTAACCACCTATCAGTTTTGACAATTGCTTGTGATTACATTTGAACCATGCGACCAAAGATTTAAAAAAAGACAGGAAGTTGTCAATGTCACACATCAGATTTTTAAATTTTACACCTATGATTATTGTTGACAAATCAAAGAGGAAAATAAAATTTAAAACAAAAAAACAAAACAAAACAAAAAACAAAAAAAAGCCACACAACTTTGCACATGATTATAATTGACTTTTGTCTTTATTATAACAAAAAAATCACAAGACAAATCACGTGATTTCCATTAATTACGCCACTACAAGTATTAAAAGTGTGGACACGACTATACGACCATACACGTTTGTCGTCGATTGGTTTTTCCAATGTGATTTTACAATTTAGACCCCCCCGCCAATAACGCTACTGAAAGTCTGAAACGACAAAAATATCCCTTAATTTTGTTTTTTGAATTTTGAATTTTAAAATTTTTGAAAAAGATAAGAATTCAAAAAATTTTCTGTCACATACCATGTATGTACACTATAGAACACAAAGTCTATCTACCTAGTTTGTCCATTTAAGGTATACAACAACCAGAATAGGTCCCAGTCACATGAAAAAACACTGACACCCATCAATTACATTACAAGCAATTAAAAAGTGATGTAGCGCGTGAGATAAGACTAGTTATTATTAATTATAACTCACTGGAACAGAGAGCTCGGCCGAGAGGTCCGAGGCGCTGTTGTTGGTCGAGAAAACTGAGTCGGAACCGGGGAGTGACTCGGGCTGAGTTTGCCAAAAATTAGGGATCAACGAGTTGCAATCCTCGTTGGCTTGACCAGCCTCAACATCGTCAGCTGGGAAATCAAGCAAGTCGTCGATTTGGTCGAAGAAACTGCCACAGTCTATTTCGTCCATGAAGTTTGGTCCGATCATTGTCCCTTGAAAATGAACTTTTTTTTTGTTCCTGAGCAAGAAAATTTGTCAATTTGAGAATGTTAAAAACAGTACAAGGAGTAATAAATAGTGAAAACAAAATGATGTGGGTTTTTTTTTTTGGTGGGGGGGGTTAGTGACAATGTAGTAATTATGAGGCCAACGCATGAAACAGTGTGGCGCATTTTAGCAACCATACGTTAAAAAAGAAAAAAACATTAAAAGTGTTACTCATTTTGTACCCTTCTTGATTTTTTATGTTAAAAAAAATTCTGTTATTAAAATTAAAAAAAAAAAAAAAACACGACATTCAAGATGAGATGGTATTTCAAAAGTGGGCAACAAACATATGGGCGCAGAGTAGCGCCAGCTGGTCCCAGAATACGTCACATTCACTCACTCATTGCAATTTTGCAAAGTTGGGGTTGTGGTTTTTCAAACTGAGGGGTTTTTATTTTTTATTTTTTTGGGTTTGAGAAATAATGAGAAGGAATTTTAGTTTATGAAAACTTTGTAACTTGTAATGAGTACCAACCTGGGAGTTTTGTGAAGGAAGCAGAGGAGTTTGAATTTGAACTCTTAATTTGTTGAGTGTAACTGAAGAGGAATTTGAGGAATTTTACTTAAAATCCTGCACAAACCAAAAACAAACAAGGTTATTTGTGTGTACAGATAGAAGTATAGAACCCAAAATCTCTACAGTAGTGTGTTTTAATTTGTATAAAGAATGTAGCAGCGTTTGGTTGCCGAGAAAACAAGTAAAGAAAGTGAGAATGGAATGGAAAGGAATTGTGGGTGTTTCTTAAAATTTCATTTCGCCAAGTTCCTGAATTTTGAAAATTACACTCCTTTTCTTTTCTTTTCCTGAGCAACCAAACAGTGAAATTAATCAGTAATTTTAAAATCCCCAAAACTCAAACCCCACCGACACTCAAATTCCGAAACTTAAACATAGCCGACACTCGAAAATTTTGAAAATTTGACTCAAAACATGAAAATGAGAATCCACAAAATGCATAGCCAGAGCCAAACCTGAGGTCAAGAACAAATAACACTCCCGCCCAAAACTAAAAAACTAAAACTTGGAATGACTTAAGAAGAGAGCGCAAGAAGAAACCCAATATTTCCTTCAATATAAGAACACCCAAAAAATTTTCAACCCCAAACCCAACGGACACAAAACCATATTATTATCACTAGTTTAACTAGGCAGTCCTAAAACAACCCCTATTCCTCCATTATAAACCTATAGAAGCAGAGTACTAGTCCTAGCAATAGTAGAAGTTGTAGTAGTAGTTTGTAGCTAATTACCTCCAAATTGCAAAGAAAGAGAGAGAGAGAGAATTAGAAAGAAGAGGGAGAGAGAGGTTTGAAAGGAGAGAGAGGAGAAGGAGAAAGGCTAAAAAGGGTTGAGAGATTGTGATGGGAAAATGTTAGGTGAGCCTCCTCCTTCATTGCTAGCTGGCTTTTACTATCCCCCTCACTGTCTTGATGTTGAAGTCTTCTCTCTCTCTCTCTCTCCAAACACCCCCAAAGGAAAAAAAAAAAAAAAAAAACTCTCTTTCTCTCTCTCTCTCTCTTCTGATTACACACGGGTCCCACACGTCCACCGCTCTCTCCTCGTCCCACCACACCCAACTCTCCCTTTTTAATTTCTTTCACGGATTTTCACCGCTCTTGCTTTCTTTATTTAATTAAACAAAAACAAAAAAGTTGGGTGGGTTTTCTTTTTTCTTTTTTTTTCAAAGACATAAAGAGGGAGTGTTGGGAATTTTGCTTACTTTTTTATTTATTTTTTTCTTCTTCTTCTAACAACTGCTGATGCTGGTACAACTTTTCTTTCAGTTTCTTGGGTTTTGGGTCTGTGAGACTGAAGACTGTGCACACACAGATATAATGTGAGAGACAGTAAAAAGAGAGAGTGGATATTATTTGTACCGTAGTAAGTACTAAATATAGACAGAGAGAAATGGGGTCTGAGGATTTGTCAGGCTTTGAACCGCCGTTTGTTTCCGACAGACATTGTTTTTTACTTTCTTTTCTCTTTGATGAGACCCTTTTCTTTTCTTTTTTTTCTTTTTTTTTTACAGCCATAATCCCAATGTCAGAAACTCATTTTGAATTACTGAATTGGCATTTGCCAATTTGTCAGAAAAATAATAATAATAATAATAATTTCACTTCTATTTGAGAGCGCGTGAGGTACAGTACTAGGAGACAAAAATGGAGGTTAAAACTTAAAAATCAGAGTGGATACGATAATTTTAAATAAAAAAAATAAAAAAAAAGCTAATAAATAACACCATTATCTGTTTAATTTGGTGTTTGGTTTAACTTTTTATATGTAAAAGTTAGTAAAAAAAATTATTGCCAAATAAGTAAATAAACTAATGGTTTACCAAAACTACTGTGTTTATCTGAAAGCATATGCTGGTATAAAGGAATCACAAAATATTGTATTGAATTTTGTGATATATATATACATAACATATAGAGCAAATTACCTATTATGCCTTTTAAGTTACCTAATTTAAGTATAACTAATGGGAAAATTTTAAAACTTCATACATAAGTTAAAGAATAAATTAGAAAAATGATCGCTTAATCAATGACAGGTTAGTTTACAAATTGTAAAAAACAAACTTTAATGGAGCTATTTTTGAAAATAAATATTCGACAAGTCAGAGAGTGGTTGTAAGCAACTCGGGGAGGTCAAGTTATGGCATCTTTGTTGGAAAGAGTTGCCCTTGCACATTGAGTTGAAATGTTAAAAGCAGCCGTTTTTAGGAGAGTAATCTTGATCGCTATCGAGATCGGAAGAAAATGTGCATGAGGGTGATTTGGAGTTGATAAGCACTGCATTATGCCGTAATGAGAACCAACTTTGTTGCTTCAGCCATATCATCAAGGATGCCAAATTCACTGCTAGAAAGATTGCTATAGCGTAGTTACTCCCAAGTACACATATTTGGAAATGGAGTCGCCCACGCATTAGCAAAGAGAGCAAAACGCTCTTTTATTTTTTTGGTCTGGATGGAATTTGTACCACCCAATATTGAATCCATTCTTTGTAATGATATATTCATCATTATTAAAACCTTACATTCTTGATTCTTAAAAAAAAAAAAAAAAAAAAAAAAAAAAAATTATTCTACAAACTATAGTAACAGATATTATGTCATAAAAAATTAATGTTCAAATCTCTCAATTACAATTATAGAATAATAAATAATAATAAAATACCATCATTTTTACAAAACTTTGGAAATCAATATCCTTGTCTAAATGCCAAGTAAGGTTAGGGAATTTTCTTTTTCCTCTTTGGGCCCTAATTATCAAAGTGTGATAATGCATATTATAGATGGAGGTTGGCCTCCACTTTACTTTACTCTTCTTTTATTTCTCTCTTTTTTGTTTTTAATTTATTTTTATCATGCCTCCACTTTACTTGAAACTACGACTTTGTCTACTTTTTGTTAGACCTAAGTTACCAAACGCACTAGCCGTTATATTTGGAAATTTAAAACGTAATTTGGCAACGTTTTAAGCATATGGGGTACTATTTACCCCAAAAAAAAAAGTATATGGCTACTATTGTCCTTTTCTTTTTTGATAAAAATAAGATATGGCAGTTTTTTTTTTTTTTTTAAGAATTATATATGGCAGTATTTCATTGTGCTCATCACATGGTTTTGGTAATTTTCAGGCTTTATCTCTACCGAAACAAAAGGCAAACCATCTGAGCTTTCTTTTTTTCTTTTTGAGAAAATTTTAATAGCACCTTAAGTTATAGGGTAGGCTAATAATTCACACATGCATAAGATACAGGTCTCACAAACTTTACCCTAAACTGCAATCATAGTTTACTCTATCAAAATTGGAAAAAACAGTGATTTTTCGGTTTTAAAAATTACAAGGCTGCTTGCTATAATTCTTTCTAAAAAAAATGTAAAACGGAGGCTTACTAATTACTCCATTGGCGCATATATATATATATATATATTTATATATATATAAAAGATTTGAAGACATATTCCGGAATTACACGTTATTGTTCTTTGGAAAGTGGTCAAAACCTTTTATAAAAAAAAAAAAACCCGGATATGATGAAGCCATTAAGGTTGGCTCCTTGGTCTTTACTGTGTTCAAAGCAAAATGAGGATGTACCTTTTAATGTGAAATATTGTTTGTAAATGGTAATAAATTTAAGAAAATAAAATATTGATTGATATATGACTAGTATATAGGTTAACAAGAGTAGGTAAGAGCCTTGTAACTCAATTTGGATTAACTCATGTTTTTAACGATGACATCCGGACTTTAAATTTCTGTTACTTCAACTATCAAATTTTAAAAAACAGTGCAAATTAACATACGGGTTCTAATATAAATATATATATTATATTAAAAGCCAAAATTTAGAGAAAATTCAATTAGATTTCAATTGTATTTTTAATTTTGTGCCATATGTCCCATCTAATTTTTAGTTTTTGTGCCAAGTGAATTATTGGGTGTAAAAATCGAAAAATCCAAATCCAATTAGATTTTAAATTGGATCTCAATTGAAATCCAATTTTGCGTCATATATCCACCTAATTTTTTAATTTTTGTGGCAAGTGAATTATTGAGTGCAAAAACCGAAAATTTTAAATCATATAATTTGAACCTCTTCTAAAAAAAAATGTATATTTTGAACTATGAAATTATGATTATTTTTAATTGTACCCGTGCATATATACGAGATTACACACTAAAAATAACTTAACAGTAATGACATGTTGTAATAAATAATCAATTTAGCACAAGGTTTTTTAGTTGTTGTATTTACTATTTAATCACTGGATTTGGAGTAATAAATTGTGTACTGGGGATTCCGAGTTAATCTGTATATAAATTCAATAACAAATCTTTTAGAAGTCCAAGAGAATTCTCGCATATATTTTTGTATTGTGCTCAAAATATAATATGCTCTAATTCTGAAGTCAAACTCAAATGCATGATTTTTTGTGCAAATCGTCTGTATTTGACTAAAAATGGCTACACCGCTTATCAAAAAAAGAAAAAAGGCTACACCGAATTGCCTAGCCAGCCATTTTGAATTTTTAACCCCACCTATTGTTAAAAAAAGCAAAAACAAAAACGATGGGAATTATTATTATTAATGAGAAACTATGTTCTCATTTTAACACCGCTAGATCGATCTTAATTAAAACATTCACAACCGTAGAGAAGAGAAGTGGCTTAGGTTAATTTACAAATGAGAATTTATGATAAATTAGGCACACCAACCTATGTCAGTGCCGTTGATGGCACATGAAGTTCATGCAAGTTTGACGTAAATGCAGGAAATTTAAGTCTAAGCGCAATAAGTGTCGTTAATTTAGGCAATACGAAAGCAACCCTCAATACCAAATTCTCGAAATTTGTCTATCACATACCAACGGAAAATGTATATATAATTGCGAGTAATTAAAAACAATATTATTTAGTATCTTGGGAGCAAGGTACCCTTCTATCATATTGCTGTGGTTTTAATAAATTAAATTTACGATGAGAACTACTATCCATTTAAGATGAAGAACTATTAGTATCAGGATATTGAATAAATCTCAATATATTGCACGATTGTCATAGATGAAAAAGTCCAACGGTGTAAAAAGCGCTCCTCTCTCTCCCACCATTTTTTTCCAAACCATTATCACATGAGCAGATGAGCTCTTTAAGGTCAATGTTATGTGTATAGACTCGGGATCAAATTATACCTAACGTAACTTTTTACAACAATTCATGCTCCGTTAGTTTCTTTGAAAAATATTTTTGGATTTTATAGTGTTTGGTCGCATTAATGAAAAAAGTTTCAAAAACATTTTAAGGTGTTTGCTGCAACATAAAATTGAAAAGAAAAAATCTCATCTCTCAATCTGATGCACCACCACGTACAACCCACCAGCTTAAAGGTCCTCTAACCCACCAATTCTCTCTTCTTCTTTTTATAATTGCTTTTAAATTTGAAATTGAGAATTTTTGGAAGGAGAGAGAGTGGAGCATGATGCGATTTGGAGGAAGAGATATCTAGTGATGAAAAATTAAAGAGTAAAATGCGACGAAGATTTTGTACTAATCAGAGAGGAAAGGCATCAACTCGTGCCATAGCTCGCCTTTGTGGCCCAACAAATGGTTGACTTATATCGCTCGCCTCGCTATGTGAGAGAGAGGAGGGAGGTCTAAGTGAAAGAGAGAATACAGGGGAGGGGTGGGGAGACGGGTAGTTATTAAAAAAAAATGTTTTATGGGTTTTTATTTTATTTTATTGTAATATATTTTGTAACTTTTTGTGTATATTTTTCACTTAAAAAAATGTTAGAATCACAAAAAACTACACAACTTTTGCCACAATATAAAATTACAAATGAACCATAAAATATTAGGAAGTAAAAAGGGGGAAAAGACAAAATACATGTTCAATTGAATTGATCGCTATTTTACAAGATGTCAAGATGTAAATAATGAATTTTTTGGTTGTAAATATTCAATGAACCTTATACCACGCATGTGTCACATGAAATACAAAACCAACAATATTCCTCACACGACCAAATAATCATGTAATATTCCATGATGCAGAGCTGTTTTAGTCCATTCTGTTGTGTTATTCCACTCAAAGTAAATATCCATAAAAATAAGAATTTTAATTTATCCTAATTTTATGTTTACTTATTTAAGTTTTTTTGTGTCCAATTATTCCATGAACGAGACTTTTAAAATCCCCACGTTACCATTTACCATGTTCCTTTTACTTTCCCTGCAGTAAATAGGTTCTTGGGAAGGAAAAGAATACCAACGTACTGATTCAAATTATTCGGAGGTGACATTTTAAGCCATTAACAGAAAATAAAAACAAGAAAAAAACCATAACAATGCAACAAACAAATCTTTATTATTGTAGACTGAAAGCAACGATGCATTCTGTCAATGCAGTCAACATAGTTTATGCGAGAGGAAGTACTTCGAGCTGTACGAAACTCTCTGTGCACCTCCAATCATTTACCATCATTTTTAACTTAAAATGAGCTATGCTACATAATAATAATAATTTGATCATTTGATCATTTTTTTAATTGTTCTCTTGGGCCTATTACTTACATAACTTTTATACCTATCACTAAAAAATTGTCACATTAACAGCTAATAAATTTTTTGTATTTATAGACTTTCTCATTCAAAATTCATAATTTTGATGAACTTAATGTTAGCACAAAATTTTTTCACATATTTTTTAAAACAAAAAAAATTATATTTTAAACTCTATATTTAAGGGTGTGACAAATTAAGTAATAATAATTTAAAAGTAAATAAATTTAAATCTTATAATTTAAAGACAACAAATTAAATTATGAAATTTTAAAAATAATAAATTAAACTTTCTATAAGTAAATAAGTCATCCAAACACACCCTAAGCCCTAATACAATGTCGATTTACTCAAATGAATGTAGTTAATTTATTACCTTGTGCAATTATAAAATTTAGTTTGTTAATTTTTAAATATAGAGTTTAATTTCTTAGTTTAGATATAAAGTTTAATTTATTGCATCTGAAGGGAAAATGTTAACTGATGACTTAAAAGTATTAGATTAGGAATTATTTTTAATAACATTTTATGAAAATTATAATTTAACTAATTTTATTAACAATTTTTTATTTTTTCCACGAAAGTGGTGTCGAATCTTTTCTAACATACTTTAATAATAATGGTTTTTTTTTTTTTTTGGGACGGAATAACAATCTACCTATGGTGTGAGTTTCATAATGATTGTTTTTTTACCCGTTGAGCTAATTGAAACCCACATAAATTTGTATTTTTTTATTTGAATAAAATAGCATATATAAATATAGGCCCTCTCTTTTGGCTGGTCCACGCAACGTTGTGACTTGTGAAGTATCAGACAAACTTGCTTCTATTATTATTATTATTATTATTTTTTTTTTTTTTAGTAGAACTTGCTTCTATTTGAAACAACTTTTAAAGGAGTCACCTGCCTGGCAGCTGCGTGGCATTTTCGGTAATTCAAATGAATTCCGGGGCATTAAAGCAATAAAGACTTCGTATAAAGTGGAAAATATGCAAAGCCATAATTGATTACATAGCTGCTGGGTTCAACTTTTTGACCATCTTACCCTTTACCCTCTTTATCTTATTGCCAATTAAAGCACATCACTTTAGTGCGCCACAAAGTTTGGTACAAAATTAGAAAGGCATTATTAGCAGCAAAATTAAAAGATTGTATAAGTGGGAATTAAAACTATATAATAAAAGTACATTCTTTAAAATTTTTTTGAGAAAGCTAGATTAATAAAAGTGACTTCACAACTGAACCATGTGTTTGGTTTATTGGGCCTCATAGAAATGATGATGGGCTTCACTCAAAGTCACAGACCCTTATCTTCTAGCTCCCCTCATTCTCTTTTCACTAACTTCATGTGTACTCTTTGAATCAATTCCTTGCAAAATACTCACTCTCTCTCACTCACTCTCACTCTAAAAAGTTCAATATTGAAACTTGAAAGGGAATGTGGCTCATGCAACCCATTCTCTCTTTTTTAACTAACTTGGATTGCACTCTTTGAATCACTTCCTTGCAACAGACTTCTCTTGCTTTCAAAAAAGTAGATTTAGGTAAACCCAATTATTTTTTATGGTAGTCAAGGATTGGGCTTCATGGACTATTATTATATGTTAGAGTAGTTGCCACCACTTGCCACAACCAGAGAAAGAGAGCAGGTTCTTCTATAAACAATAGGGTTTCTTTGGCCACAAAGCTTCTACTTTTTTTTTTTTAAATGTACTTAGAGTTTAGATAGTAATAATACTTTAACCTAAAACAGTGCTATGAAACGTAAAGGGTTGAGTTGTTAGCAACATATTGTAAATATCTCATAAAAAAAAGTTTTTAATGATTAAAATGTGGTTTGTTTTTATCAAAATGGTTTCATTCAGAGTAATTCAATTTGGGTATTTTTCTCGTTTGTATATATGACGTGCAAGTATACATTAAGATTATAACTATAATAATTAACGGGAGGGTTTTTTCATGCATTAATTAAGATTCTTGCAATTAAATTTATAGACAAAAAGTTTGAATATATCAATCCCTATTTTTCCTTTAAAAGAGAAAATAAAACCCATTTTAATCTTAACTAATTATCAAGGAAGTAGACATTTAGAGAAGTAATTAGCTGATGTTGAGGTAAGCACGTAGAAGAAAACAAAAGGAAAAGCAATAACACCGACGAAAATGTATGTAGCAAACAACAAGCCCTACATAAATAGTACATGATAGTGATGACTTTGAATCTAGAAAGTCAGAACCCATCAAATAGGACTATCATATAGTCATTGTCTAAAACCCACGCACACAAAAAATAAAAAATAAAAAATTAAATTTTGTATTTTGTATAAACAAGTGATGCTGATTGTGCCTTATAACCTTCCATTGTGTCGGTCATGAAATTATTGTGTCCATACTCCATGTACATCTAGGAACAAAAAATATTTTTTTTAAATAAAAATCACATGCTTTGAGTGCCCTAAATAATGGGGTGTACATGCATTTTTATCAGAAAATGAATATAGCAGTATATAGATCAAATCACATTTCTATCACTCGTATTCTCTAAATAATAGAGACAATATTGAAGTCATTGTAGCTTTGATTAACAGCAAATCCCATTAGACAAGGACTTGAAATTCATTGTCTTAGCTTCATAATCTCGTTTTGGTCGATTAATATTTCTGAACTATTCCAAATTAATTATCTGATAATCTTACTTAATGAACATACACTAAAATTCAATAATAGGAAGTTTATTGTTGGTCATTCACTGTCCTCTAACAAGGGAGCTTTGTGCCTCATTGCCTCTCAAGTGATTCACACGCTCCAATTGTGCTTCTCCTGAAATTGTTAATGTATATACCACGCGCCTATAATACATAGTTGGTACGTTTTTATATTTGTATAACATGTTGGTTGTCACGTACACATGGGTTTGATGTGCGAAATGACTCCGTAACCTTCCTAATACATCGTGACAACAAGATCAACCTCAAACATTTATTATACTAAAAATTATTTTGGCATGAATAATGATAGAGTTCGCAAATTTCTTTCTTTTGTGTTAATAGTATGTTAATACGGTAAGTTATGATTGAAACAATATTATTTCTTCTATATGTACCTATTAGTTTCAGGTTCATTCTTATTATAAGATTTTTGTTAATGGATGTCCTCATACACTCATTAAAGAAATTACCAAGAATCTTTTCTACATTGAGAAATGAAAAATGTTGTTAAAATTATTGATTTTTTTTTGCTAAATGAAAAGGGGGTTTCCGGATGGATTTATCGACCCTACGCCACTTGACAATAAGGGTAACACCACGTGTACTACTGTGGTCTTGATGTGACTATAGTTGTGGGCACAATACATGTATATTCGTTAAAATACCACTACTTGAACCACTCAACTCTTATCAAACATTACGTGAAGCAATTAATTTCAACTGCACTCGTAGTAAATATTGGTTCTAAATTTCATCTTGGCGACAAAATGTAGTAGGGTACCCATCCTGTTAGCTAGTTCCCTTAATTGTTACGCAATTCAATTTTGTACTATGTAGTTCTCACCAAATTTACAGTAGGTTTCAGTTTCATAATAACGTTGTAAGTTAGGGCTGATGTGGCAGTATTCTGCGCGAAAAGCGGGGGAGAGGGGGGCTATCATGTGCATCGTGCGTGCTAGGAGGTAAGTTAGGACCATGTTAATTAGTGGGACCCAATTCGCACGTTCAAAGCTACAGTGTACACGTTAGGCAACGTGGCAGGCATCGATTCACCGTGTTAAACAGTGGAGCCCACACAGCGAATCAACCCCACAATTCCAGCTGTGTATGTATGTATGCACTCTCTCAGAACTTAGAAGAAGAAGAAGATGAAGCACGCGACGTGGGGGCACCGGTCACGTGACTTTGCCTTGGAATTCGAATCTGTTCTTACACAATGTATTTAGTATTTTTTACTTTTGTCAACTTGGACTTATGATTCTTTGCCACGTTAGGTTCTGCTGACTTTTGTTGGACGAAACTGTCCCATCCCAATTAAAAAAAACTAATATACATGCCTTTTGGTCGTGATTGAGATATTTGGAGACGCATCATGTGGTTGTGGGACCAAGAGGACCAAGCTTTTGTGGGACCCTTTATTGCACAGCCGTACAAACTACAAAATAAAAGGTGGGTTCGGGACAAATTGTGATCTGAGGGACTTTTGTGGGCCATTCCGAGTATGGACTGTAGTCCAAAAATCAGTCCCCCAATCTAGCTAGGAAAACAGCAGTTGTCAGCTGTTCATATATTAGTCCAAAGTTTAGTAGTTAGAAGCTTAGAACTTGGAAAGTGTAAGGCTTTCTTCGGTAGCAAAAAATTTCTTAGGCCCACCCTCAATTTCACATTCATTTATGGTGATTGATCTTGAATGGTAAAAAAAAAAAAAAAAAAAAAAAGGGTAACGAGTTATTGTAAAAGTGACGCAACAACTAAAATTGATTGCAATCTTAAAATAACTCATTTGATAGACTCAAGAAGTAAGTGCAAAGAAGCTTAAGAAATCGAAAAACAATATGTAAATGTGTCTGTAACGACTGTTGAAGTGCATTGGTTAATGTTGAGTTTTATTTTATTTTATTATGATTGATCAACATTTTTGAGAAAATTGACAGCAATTAATTAAAGAGGTATTTGTTTATTAGTTTATGTTAATCTCCAATGTAGTAGAACCTGTTCAATTATTCCTTAGCAAGTTAAATCAAGCATTGGTTAACATATTTCGAATAAATCTATGATAAAAAAATGGATCGAATTATTTATAAATGCTTTGAGGTTGACTTAGAGTTCATTTGGAAACAACTTATTTAGCTGAAACTGAAATTTTTTTGTTGAAAGTACTATAAATAAAGTTAAAAAGTAGCTGAAATATTATAGTGGAGCTCATGAATAGTAACAAAAAGTGTAATAGGACCTATGAATAGTAGCAAAAATAAGCTGAATAGTAAAAAAAACTGGTTTTTTAAGCCAATGCGAAACATAACTTTATAAAAAGCATTTTTATGACTTTTATTTAATAAATAAGTCAATTATAAACCCAGTTTTGATTCAAAATATTTAATATGAAAAACTCAAAGATTGTTATTAATATGTTTTTGAACTCATGAGTATGAGACATGAGATATATATATATATATATATATATCTATGAAAATATACTAATATAATTTTTTTTAAACTAATAGTCATAGTTTTTGAGAAAATTTTGAAGCCAAGTTCTAATCTCAAACTCAACTAGCCAGAAATTTCCGTTTGGGGCCAAATCATTATCTTTCAAAATTTCAATGATTATATACAAAAGTTCTTTAGATCAATGAGTATACAAAAGAATTTATCATCTTTCTAGAGGGTCATTAGACAAGTTCAAATATTTTAGGAGGAACCAATAGTCTAAATTTTGAATGACCAAATTCTAAAAAAAACAGCTTCAAAAAATTACACCAAGGTCCGTACTGTCACCATGTGACAACACTCAACACAATGCCGCACCACATCAGCGCTAAAGGCCACGCACGTTAGCACAGCTCACGTCTGCCAGACCTTGAGGTTAAAATGGATGGGCCCTTCTTCATGCAACATGTAAATGCAGGTCTCAGGGATGGTGATTATTAGTGACACTGATGGCTAGGTTATTGCTGTACTTTGTGAGAAAGTACGTCCTATTTATACTGCTGATCAATAGGTAAAAGCGATGGCTATTTGACATGCTGTGCTGTGCTTTTTGCAGTACTGAAACTGTGAAATAGGCATCACGAATGCTGTTTATGAAGATGACCCATTGACTATAATGAGGGTATTAAAGGACACAACAAGTATGCGTGGTGTGAGTTTCAGCAAGTACTGAGAAGACACTGTAATACTGTAATGTAGCAGCTCACTAACTAGCTCGTTATGCTCAAGTTTTAGATAAGGCCCGAGTATGCATGAGTTGAAGAGATAGATCTCAACATGTATTGTGTGGCAAGTGCAAAATGATATTATTAAGCTATTGGGATGAAATTTTGCTTTTTTATTTTTATTTTTATTCTCATCTGATCTGAACAGTCATTCTCTCTTCAAATAATGTCGGAATGAACTATGCCCTCCAAATGAATTGACAAACGTTGTGTTGTAGGTTTGTTTTTTTTTTTTTTTTTCCAAGAGAATTTAATTTTAGTGCGTAGAGAAAATTTTATGAGTTGTTAAAGACACGACAATTGGCACACCAGAGATGCTACATTTGTAAAGAGACCAGAACGTGATAAACTAACATTTCCTGTGGTAGTAATTGGTAGGTGAAGTAAAGATCATGTGACATTAATTGAAGAAGTTTATAATCACTATTTAACACTATGACAAATTGTTCGTTCAAGCCCAACAAGAGAGGGAAATGTGGAAGGTATAACGGTCACTAATTGTCGAACACTTAAGTATATATGTCGAACACTTAAGTATAAATAGATGACTCATTCTCAAGAAAATGACACCACTTTCAATTAACT
The DNA here is from genome assembly GCA_030021035.2 of Notholithocarpus densiflorus. Lineage (NCBI taxonomy): Eukaryota > Viridiplantae > Streptophyta > Magnoliopsida > Fagales > Fagaceae > Notholithocarpus > Notholithocarpus densiflorus. Next base: position 4,777,534 of record JARYZH020000021.1, on the reverse strand, counting down.
TGTTCTTATAGAGATCATTATATTGTAATAGTGATTCCTCAGAGATCTTCTCGTAGTTCGTAGGGCTTTAGAATCATACTTATAAGTGCTTTCTTGTAATCTTGTTTATACATAATTATTTTATTTTGATTCAAGTTCTTATATGTTAATCCCATTTGATGTATAATGTATTGACTTCAATCTGATTTGATGTTTAAAATGTTTACTTAGGTTATGATCTATTTTTTGTCTTGCTTGCAAACAAAGTTTTTGTGGTCATGGATAAGTTAGCTTCTTGGAACTCCATGACTTTTGATCTTACTTAAAAATTAGTCCGAGTACTTGTTAACTTGTAATTTAGTTTACTTGTATGCTTTTCCATATTTTTTTGTTATTTGCATTTCCTCCTCCGAGCATTAAAATTCCTCTTAATTAAGGCAATACTGAACCATATTCCCTTATACATGAAGTCAAATAATCCATTCAAGTCTGTGGTAGGTGCTATAACTTCAGTTTTTTCATCAACTGATTCTCAAATCTACTTTGATATTTTTGATATGTTGAAATTAAGAGAAACTTGATTACACAACTATTGCTGCACAAATGTAGTGTTCTCATCTCTTAAAACCCTCTCTTAGGTCAACTTATAAAATCCATTTTATATTCCAACGAGTAGAACTTAAATTGGGGTTAAAACAAACAAGTTATTGGGTCTTTTACTTTATTGATTGACATAGTCACAATAAGTCAGGGTTGCTATCAATGCTCGATCGATTAGTTGAGATCACAAAAACTATGCTTTCTTGATATGACCTAATTTTGGGACTTTGATTTAATCTTAAATTACTACTCTAAGACACAAGATATAATTCTCACCAATTTTGCTCAAAAAAAAAAATCTCACCAATTTGAGATAGTTTACCAACACTAAAGCATATGACCTAACAATATCTATAAATATAACACGATAAACTTTTTTTCACTAGCACTTTATTCATATATAGAAAAAGTTGTTGCTCAAGGCACATCGAATAATGGAAAAATCCAGGGGGTTTTCCCTTTTCCCATTTCAAGCCAAATTGTTGGATAAAACAAAGTGGATAATGTGCATTTTTAAACTCTCTCGAATATTTATTGTAGTAAACGATTCACTGCACAACACTTGTTACTTTTAGAAACCCCCCTTGTCCTCTTCCCCTTCTCTTCGTTCATGCATGTAATTCCTTTATTATATTGAAGTCAATCATCTTAGCTCATCCATCAGTCCCATCAGCCCAAACAGAGAGATGGAGAGAAATCAGACAATATACAACACCTCATTACCAACACAGCTTTCGCTGTCTTCACGCAAATGAATGGGCCTATAAAATCCCACCACCTCCTCTAGTCTTAGCTCTTATGTATTTAATATTTACAAGGGTTTGAAAATCGTTATATATATATATATATTTTGTATAGTGCCATAGTCATGGCAGCAAGTTTGAGCTTTCAGTGACCAGAGAGCATGTTCAGTCAAAGTAAGAAAAAAAAAGTGCAGCATTTTAAGCTTAAAGTAATAGTACTAGCATCTAGCAACTTGAATTCGTGTTAAGCTTAAAGAAATTAAAAAAAATCTAAAGACAACATGCACTTTTTTTAAAGAAAACTTATTCACAAAAAGATCTCCAAACTCAAATCTAAATACTTTAATGTACTTTCCTATTCGTATATTTATGTGGGTTGTGATTCATTTATACAAGTATATAACATGAATTTTCTTTTTCTTTTTTTGGCTAAAGATTATGAAGAAGAATCTAGCTAGTAAAGTCACGTAGAGAAGAGTGACCAAGAAAGAGCAAGTACCTCTCACTTACGGAACTGAAAGAAAAACATGGTCTCCCACCAATCAATGCATTTATATTTTTGATACCCCACTATAGTTTTCCCATTTCGCTACGCACCCAATTGTAATACCATTTACCACTCTTCTCGTACAAACAAACAACGAAAAAGAAAGCACGTAGAAGCTAGAAAAGTACACACACACATACATACACTTGGGATTTTTTTGTTTTTCGTGGCTTGTAGTTGTAAAGGAAAAAAAGAAAAATATGGAAAATAAATGAAAATAATAACTACCGGGAATAAATCTTGCGTGTCGGTGCCGACACTCGTGGGCACCGACAGGGTTACCGGTTGTATCAGGTGGCACGGTGGATTCTTACCGGCTAAGGAAAAGCCTTACTGGACTGGACCCATAGTCCCATGCATGACGAGGGCTAACGTGTCGGTGCGTTTATTTTTGACTCTCGTGACTCCGTAACCCCAACGGTTTTCCTTTGTTCTCCGGATTATTTTTTTTTAATAGGATATTCACTTATTTATTTGTTTATTTATAAATACAATAAGATTTAAACTTATAGCATTATCAAGGTTAAAATGCAAGCTACAACCTTAAAGTCACTTTAAAAATTCAGAATTTAGATTTTATTCTTCTTTTATCTATATTTTTCATTAAGTGTTTAATTAGTTTGTCCAACAAAATGATCTCACAACATTTTTATAGCTTAAAATTTTTTAAATAATTAAAAATGACATGACATAATAAAAATGACGTAGTATCTTTCTATTGGATAAACTAAACACGCGTGGTAAGTTTATGTGGCATTTAATTGAAAATATGAATGAGAAAACTGCTGATGCAAACAGAATAAAACTTCAAAGAGTAAAATTAAAATTCTAAAATTTCAGGATGTAAAATGCAAACATCTACAAAACTTTAAGGATGTAATCTGTAATTTAGCTCATTATCAATGACACTTGATCAAAAAAATATAAAAAAAGTTTACTTTCACATGCTTATATTTCCTTCCACCCACTATGTAGTAGTTAATAAATCGTTATGTAGTAAGTCAGAGAAAATTCATTCGAATTGATTTGGAGGAAAACATTATCCAATTTATATAAATTGAATAAATATATAATAATATGTGAGGAAAAAGAAAAAGAAATTTTAAAAGTTATATTAATTTTTTTTAATAATTTTAAAAGTGATCATTTCTTTTTTGTTTATTTTGTGTTTTGAGACAAAACCGAAAAGAAAAATATTCATAAAACAAGCTTTTGAATATTATTTTTTTGATTTTCCCAATCCAATACAAGTATGCAACCCAACCCATTATTGTCTATACTGGCCTCCAAGATTTATAACTTACTATTATTCATAAAAAATTAAACCATTAGGCCAGTTATTACCTAAACTTTTATCCCCCCCAAAAAAAGTTATTACCCAAACTCTCTTGAATTTTCTTTTTCGAAAACATATTTTAAGAGTTTTGAACAGGCTGACACTTATTCATAATTTTGACTAATGAATGAAACCTTAAAAACAGAATGAATGTGACATTTTCATTTATTCGATTCTTCTTAAACCAATTTTGTCATTATATATACAAAAATATAATACAACATTACAATCATCTCATTTTGTCATTATTCACTTTAATTAATACTTGATAATGAGAATATTACTTACCCCCCTCCAAAAAAAAGAAGAGGAACGATTTGAATAAAATATATTTTTTTTTTCTGATCTTTTTTTTTTTTGACCGAATATTTTTCTGATCTTTGAACATGCTCTCCTGTAAATGTAAGAAGCGTGTTGGATCCCAAAAAGGAATTAATAAATTTAGAAGCATGTGAGAGAACAACGCAATCATACAATTTTCACAAAACAATATCATGATTGATTGTGATCTGGAAAATAATGTGCGCATTATATACACCATTATATGCGCCGGTAACAAGGATTAGATAGCGATGCTAACATGTGAGATTATATTTAGAGAACAACATGATATTTATTAAAATATTTTTTAAAATCTTTGAAAGCCAAATAAGAGAAAGGAAAAATATTTTTTCTTTTTTTGTTTTTTTTAAGAGAGAGAGTTTCAACTTATGGCGTCCGCTCCTGATAATAGCTCTATTATCAGACCAAGACACCAATTAGTTTTGGTGTAGGCGGGAATGTGGGTTCCAGTTAGCTCAACTAGTAAAGTTTCTGATGGTTGTATAAGAGATCTGGGGTTCAATCCCCGCTTACACCAAAAATTGATTGTGTCTTGGTCTGATGAAAAAACTCTCTCAAAAAAAAAAAAAAAAAAAAAAAAGAGAAAGGAAAAATAATGAAACATTGAAATGTAGCCATGTGCCACGTGGGTGCCTCAATCAGTGTACACCAACACAACGTGGAGACAACAATCGTAATTTAAATTTTTTTGGGATGTGGGTGAGTGACACATTTGACCATGGAATGCAAATGTATGGGTGTGTTTTGTGAGGGTATTTTGGGTATTAAGAATATAGGAGTTATTGGATTTCCTATTCAAATGTACACATCAAGCCAATATTGAAAATTATCTAACGAAGTGTGGCATCCCACACCTCTTAAAATCAAATTTTGGGAGACAATTCCAAGAACAGCGAGTGTTGTATTTAGCTAGTGAAGATTGAACCATGAGTTCCCCACAAATTTGTGGCCATACTTTTTATTTTTTTTGGGTAATGTTAACAGAAATGTGCCCGTTAAGGATGATTTATCGTGACGTCTACTTAATAAAAAAATTGGTATAAATTGATAAGGTGACTAAAAATATTATTAAAATGATAAGTGAAACTTAAAAAGATAGTTTTATTGACTCTACAGCTTATAAAGTTGGTCAAAAATCTGACATAAAGCAAAATGATTTGATATAAAACTATTTCTTAATGGGCATCTTTTGACAGTTAAAGCTACCTTTTATTTTTTGGGGCCATTTCTAAAGCAATGTCAATTTTTCTGTAGAGCCAAATTTGGCAGGCTGCAAATCTTCAAAAATTTGTCGGTAGTATTGCTACTATTGCACAATCTCTATAAACTTCTAATCAGAAATTTGAAATTTGAATGTTGCTATCCGAATATGTCGGTATGCATTATTGAATGTGAATATATATAATTTTTAATGAACGAATGTAGAATGAAGAATGTAAATAAAGTTATTTGTATGGATTAGGCATAAGAAATCACTTATCGTGTTAAAGTATTACCCCATTCCGTTTGTTTCAATGTTAATGTTTTCAGAAAAATTAGTCATTCTTTAAAACACATATTTTGAAAAACTATCTTATTTTCATGCGCTTGATAACAACCTTAAAAATGAGTTGAAAAATGATTTTTTTTTTTGCTAGATAGAGTTATTTTTTGAAAATTTTAGCGTAAAATCACCACTTAAAAGTAAGTTATATTTTTATATAGAGTTTTTTATTAACTAAAGATAGTTTTTTCTTTGATCTATACTGAAAAACGTAAAAAATTATTTTCGCATATGATTTTCAAATGAAAATTGAGCCTAGTGAAAGAGGACTTGATCACAATCCTTCTTATGGTTCTAAATAGTTTTATCAGCTACACTAGTTAACACTTAAACAAATGTTGAATTCAGAGTATGTCTAAGTTAAAATGGGATCAAGTACATTCATAGTATTTGTTTGGATAGAACTTATATGGCGTTTGCGTTTTGTGTTGCGTTTTGTGTTGCGTTTTGCTCTTTTTTTTTCTTTTTTTTTTAGCTGAAACAGCTACTGTTCATGCACTGTGCATGAACCGTAGCCGAAATTTTTGACTTTTCAGCACATCAGTGGGTCCCGTGTACTGTTCACAGGACCCACAAACTTCACTTTTCAGCAATATTTTCATTAAAAATGGGTCCCACGGCACTATTCACACATTTAAAAATTATTTTGCTACAGTATTTTCAATTTTCAGTTTCAGCAAAATAAGTTCTATCCAAACGGACCCTAGTGAGCATTTGGATCCGCGTTTGCGTTTCCACGTTCACGTTTTAAGCTTCCTTTTTTTTTTTTTTTTTTTTTTCAGCGCGTGAACAGTAACATCACATGAATGTATTGTGTAGGAGACAAAACACACTGTTCACGGGTCTCACGGCACTATTCACACATTTAAAAATTATTTTGCTACAGTGTTTTCAGTTTTCAGTTTCAGCAAAAATAAGTTGTATCCAAACGGATCCATATCGGCTATTACTCACTTTCTATTTTTGAAATACATTTGCTACATGCACATCTACAACTACAAGCACTACAATCCACACACCTCGGAGTAGGCTTGCAACATTGGCTTTGGGGCCCTCTTGTTGTGCTTATGTTTTGGTGATCCAGTACCCAAAGGGCCCATACTCTGGTGTTTGAACTTGGGCCTTCTTCTCAAGCCTAACCAATAAGTTCATTTTAACTTTTTAGTGCTCAAAATACAAAACTTTACCAACGCAAACCAGCCCAGAGTGGACCACTTTACTGACCCTTTTTTTTTTCTTACGCGTGGAAAAATTGAACAACAGTGAAAAAAATGTTAATATTTTTATATAAAATGTGACTACATTGTTTGTGAAGAATGACATGTACAACCAATAATGTGACCCAATCTCACATTTGTTGTATTAGATTCTATGAAGTGATATTGGACATTTTAAAAACGTAAATCAAAACATTGATTTTTTTAATCATTTGTATAGAGAGTTAACAATTTCGGGATCATTGCCATTGTTTTCTTAATCACATGAAACATAATTTATCATGTTCTTGACCTTATTTTCCATATCAAATATATGAAGTGGAGCGAATCTTGTTTGTGGCAAATTTTTTCCCTTTAAAAAAATTCGGTCCATTTCAGCCTATGTTGGTCGGTTTTGGTCCACATTGGTCCATTCAGTCAAATTTGGTCCGTTTTTGTCCATTTCAGTCCATTCAGTCCAATTTGATTATAAAAAAAAAGTGATTTGCAAGTGAATAGATAAAGACATGATCTAAGCCAAAAAGACCAAGATAGTAAGAAATAGATAAAGACAAACATGCATAAAAATGAAAATTGTAAAATTAAGTAAAAAATATATTGATAAAGAAATGATTAAAAATAATAAAAAGATGGAACATTGAAGTTATTGTATTGCAAAGTAATTAAAACTCACAAAGAAATTAATGCCAGTGCTAGCATCCCATGTTGGGTTAATTTTTTTGAGCTTGGTAATTTTGTTTTTGATTTTAGATCTATAAATTTTATAGTAGACTTTAAAAAGATCAATGATATTATTAAGGTTTTAAGGAGAGTAAAGTGTAGTTTTATTGAACCAAATTGCTAAAATTAGTATATATATATATACACACACTAGTATTTTTTTTTTTTAAATGGAGGCCATTGCCCCCTCAAGCCCAGGAAGAGCTCCATCCTTGGGATTGGTCATGTATATTATTCTTCATCATTCCATTATATAAAAAAAAAAATAATAATTTTTGTTATTTCTTAATTAACATGCCATTTTCTTACAACTTCTAATGGTTTTATTTTAGGTCTTTATTTAACTTTATTCCTTCAACTAGAATCACGTTATTTTTTTTTCCTATAATCATTCCGTACACATGAACAAATAATACATAAGTATCACTTCATAATATCTTTAGGACACCATTTAATTTAGTATTCATATTTTTTTTTTCTAATTCTTTCACATTATCATGTGAGTGATGTTGAGACCTATGGTGAATTCATTCGGATGGGATATACATAACATTAGTATATAAATATGATTTCCCAAAGTCTAAGAAATTGATTTTCTCTGAAGAAAAATGTGTATTAAATACTGAAAAAAAAATGTGCAATTAGTACTTCTTAAACAATGACATGAGAGCTTTTGTTAACAAAAGCCATTAAACTCATTTCAATTGCATCTGAAACATTGATGTATGTGGACCTAAATTCCAAACAACTACTGCTAGTGACATGAAAAATGACAAGTTCCATGAAGCTTCGAAATGTACCTAAACTTTACAATCATAAAATTATTATAGCCTTATCTGATCACATCAGTTTTGTATGCAGAAACACAGGCATGTTTGATGCATGTTTGAGAGAGAGAGAGAGAGAGATCGATGGTGGTGTGACAGAGATAACGATTTTGGCAAGTTGTGTTGTGCATGGTGATTTGCAATAGGTAATGGGCAAATGTGATATGTGATGGTGGTGGCAGTGGCATTTTAGAAGAGAATGGCAGTAGGGTCAGTAAGGATGGTGATTGAATTGCCAGATTCGAAACAGAGTCCAAAATATATTTTTTTAAATGTTATTACTTTAAAAAAAAAAAAAATTTACATTTTGAAATAGTGGTTTTTTAAATTGAAAGCAATACAAAGATTCAAATTAAATCCTATGTTCTTAAAGATGTTTCAATTCATATTATGAATCTATTACTATTAATAGAAAATTCTTAAACAAAACAACCATATTTGACTTGGAGGTGAAGTAGTGTCTATATATAATAGTAGTAGATAAGTGTTGAAATAATCATATGATGTCATTGTAAATAAGTTTATGGTTTCAATTGAAATGTTTATTAAAGTATAATGTAAAGTTACTAAAATCTTATCCATTTATTTTGAAATGAGTGAATTGGATTTTATCATATCATTTTTTTAGTATCTATTCAAATTATTAATGATGTTGCAAATCTAATCCACTAATTCTAAAATAAATGGATATATATTTAATAACTCCATAGTGGAGTTACTCTAAATCCACCACCGCACACCCTTAGTACAATGGTATCTTCACAAGTATAAGTACTTGTGGGGTGTGGGGAGACAAGAGCCGGGTTCAAGTTTCGAGGAGAAAGTTTCGCACACATATACACTTAGATTAGGCTAGAGTAGAATTTTATCTTGAATTAATAAAAAAACTCCAAATCCATTTGAATTGAACATAGTCATGTACTCATGGAATAAGAGGCAAGGAACATTTGAGAATAGGATATCTCCATTTCAAGTAAATTGGAGATAGTTCATTTCACCGGTTAATATTTTATTTTTATATTTAAAAATAAATATAGTTTCATTTATTTAAATTTTCTATAACTTGACACTAAATTTATCTTTAGATTTGTAATAATTAATTAAAGCAATGAAATTGATCTATTTGAAATGAGGGGGAATCCTTTCCCGAAAATTAGAGCAATGAATTTATCTGGAATTTAGACCTATGCCATTGCCTCCTATATATTGTTTCTCAACATGCAAAGTCATGATTATGTCTCTTTCCTTTGTTTGAAATTTAAGTGATATGATCATTAGAACTCATATTTTTCTATGGGGCTCGTTTATGAGATTGGTAATGTGATGGAAGAAACAAATAAGGGAAAAAAAAAAAGGAAAGGAAAAATAGAAACAAAGAAATAAAGAAAAAGAAGAATGATACAAATGCTTGCAATTGATACATAGGCTTCAATTAGTAACAACAATAGAGACAATATTGCTTCCCATGCCATGATACTGAACCCATATGCTAAAAGATACTTCCAATTGATTCATCAGGATAAATAGATAATATTTTTACACAAACATAGTTTGGGAAAGTTATACCACCACATTTTGTTCATGTAATTTAAAGAAAGAATTTGATGAGGTCTAATAAGTATAATAATAAAAAAAAAGATTGGTATTTATATATATTATCCCAATGAATCAATTGCATGTTCTACCATCTAATACTAAAAAGAGGTGGCTGCTTGATTTTTCCCTTTTTGATAGAATGAAGTGCGTTTGGATATACTTTGCTGATTTTATTTGATGAAAATTCTGCAGAAAATGAGAGAGAATTTTTTTTATTTTTTTGGTGTAAGGCCCACCAACTTAAGCTCAAAAAGCCCCAAAATTGGCTTTTGTAGGGCTTTCCAAACGCATTGGGCCTCATTTAGATTGGACTGCCTGAAGGAAAATATTTAATCCAGGACTTAATGTTGGCTTCAGCTGGGTTCACTTTCAGATTGGATTCACATATCCAAGTGCAAGTTCTTGTGCCCCATGACCAGTTAATATGATGTTTGCACGCTCTGTTGATTAGTAGTATGAAGAACTTTTTACATTATTTAAAATTAATGTTACACAAATATACCAATCACATAGGAATGCTATTGTATTTTACTATTAAAAGTTGAATTGTTCCACCTTATAATCATAGTTGCACATTATATTGCACCCAGAGTATTGGATTGGAAAAAAGGGCAGTGCACAAGTTGATTTCAAGAACATTGCAAGTCTCTCTTGACTTCATCTTCGTTCTGTGCTTGAGTCAAACTACATAACCTGTGCTGCAAGGATGTATGAGATTTTCTAGGTCAGAATCACGATTTTAGCCGGACTGATTTGGATGCATCAAGATGATTAAGTCGACATGTTCCAAGTAGTTCTTCTGGAAGCTCCTCATCTGTGTTGCCCTGCAAAATTTGGTTTTTGGGTCATACATGTGAATACTTTGTTCCATCAAGTGATTTCAGCTCATATAGATATAGTAAACAAAAAGCTACTTAATGCTCTCCCTATGTTGCTTTTCAATTGCTCATAATCCATTAATCCAAACTCAATGTAAAACTTCTAAGCTTTTAGCTTATTTTGATTTCTTTATTCAAATTTTGTGTCATTGATATAGTTTGTTCCATTGCATATTTAGTTTGAATGTTGCTTGCTAGTCAGGTAAAATCATTTGTTAGTAAATTTATCTGGATCCAAAATGGTTATCTATCTCCACATATATCTAATAAATAACTATGGATGTGTGTGTATACATATATATTATTGTGAAAGCTTGGTTGTTTTACCTGTATTAAGAATGCCATTTCTATGACCAAATTGTTCAGGTATCCAAGAACAAGACTGACCACCCCCCTTGCCACTGTTGAAGACCCAACATCGATTTCAAGCTGGTTTTAAACACAATGTAAGGTTAGCATTTCATCACATAACAACCAACCAAAGAACATCATTACAAAAGGATTCTAGTACGTTGCGTACCATACTAGTTAGCACATTTAGAGAGAGAGAGAGAGAGAGAGAGAGAGAGAGGAATTGGAGGAAAAAACATGATTATTGGTACAACTTACCTCCAAATAGTTTTCCCCACGAAAATAATTTATATTGAGCGCTTGACCCACCAAGCACGCTTTCTTCCCAACACTCTGCTTGACTATCCATGATCCCTGAGAAAAAAACAAAATTGCATGCAATGCAAAATGTGAAAAACATGGCCATGTGATTCTACAGTATATGCTTTTGCAAACTGAGTTCTTACTAACCTTAGAAATATATGGTATGAGTTTAAATCTTGAGTTCCTAAAGGCATCATCTCCATTGACGAAAGCATGTAGCAACGGATTGTCTTCCAAAGGAGTTTTCATCATGTAATATAGTGCCAAGGTATACATGGTCTTACCAGGGACCTGATGTGTGGAAGTTTATAGTAAAATTCTTAATCTTGACGATGATGATGATGAATAATTTGAATCAAACTCACCTGTATGTTAACGATGAAGAAGAATTCTGGTTCACCGCGTTCTAAAGATTTCTGGATGAATCAGTAACTTGTATGAGAAGAACTACTTTCCAATTATATGGCATGCTTTTGTGATTTTGTTCACGCAGTTTGTAGAGATGCTTATTATCCTTAACTCTTAATCATTGGAAAAGTATATGGAATGCCCATAAAAAAAAAAAAAAATAGAAAAAGAAAGAAAGAAAGAGAGAAAGAAAAATATATAGAATGAGAGGTCAAACCTGAACAATACTACCACAGCGGCTAGCAAGATCATCTTCTCGCCGGTCAGATTTTATCCAATCTGCACCAACCATTTGCATCAGCGTGCCTTTTGCTTTAATCTGGAGAAGAGAATCTTATTTAGTCCAGAGTAGGAAATAACAAAAACTGAAGCTTTGTTTCAAAACAGAACATTGATAATTATGATATAATGAGGCATTTGAATGTTTGACTCTGAGTATTAAACCAATATTGCAACAAAGAGTTTAATCTAGGTTCAGATTAAGAAAATGAATCTGTAGTGTTGGTCTGAATCATCTCTTTATTTACATTTTTTATGTTCAAAAGGTAAGCGAGAAGGAACCTTAATCAATAGTCACAACCCTTGTTCCACTTGTTAGACTTGTAATCATCTTTCTCATATATATTAGCCTATTAGCATAGGCCCAAACCTAATTCTACTTTGTGTGCAAGCCAAGCCTCCTACTTGTACTACAAGTCTATTAGTCCAGGGTTTAGTCTACTATATATACACATGTTATGGTTCATTGTAACACAGAATTTGTACTACACTCTAATATATTATTGATGTAACTCTTTAGGGTTTCCTTCGTAGATATAGACCGTTAGGCTGAACCACGTAACCCTCGTGTGTTATTGTGTTTTATATTTTATGCTTCCGCTTCCGCATCCATACTAGCATATTCAACATGATGTATCAATGCTAATATTTAAACACTTAGCAAGATGATGATGATCATGAAATATACAGTAATATAATTACATGCACGATGCAATGTAACAGATTCAATTTGAACCGACCGAATGTCTAAAGTCTTTGGAAGCCTTGTAAAATGGCACCATTCAACTCAAAGTCAGAGAGTAAAACAGGTGTGCAGCTACAATATATCTTTTTTATTATTATTATTATTTTTTTTTTTTTATAACAGCTACAATATATCTCTTTCTTCATGTATTGAGTAACGACGACTTCAGTGCAGGTCAATATTAATTTATGTTATAAGCTTTTCAAATAATCTAATGTGTGTCACATTCTCAGTTTCTTCTCAAACAATAGCTAGAACTGAAAGAATACCTTTTGATGGTCATGTAAATAATTTTCTCCGCGTATTAAAAATGAAGAAGGATCAGCTGCTGCCCAACTGCAAGGAGTACTACAACTTGGGTCTCTGTGAAGAGTGGTTCCATAGGAGCATGTTATACTGTCTTCCCTGCCCAAGTCAGGTAACCCCACATAACCCTTCTTCTGAACTGCACCAAGTTTCGATCCCATTCACAGTCGGAAAATAAGCTAAAGTCTAAACGTACAATTTACACATATGCTATCCCTTTATCTTGTTAAGAGCTCTGGCTACCATAACAAGACTTATACCTGCTATTTCATGCAATCTTTTCACAAAACTAGCAGCTGATGATAATCTAGGCTGGTATCTATTCTGCACATATTTTCAAGAACATTGTCATTAAACAATAATTTACGCTAATAGACAGAATGATATATAATTGATCATTAAGGGAAAGGTTAGAAAGTCCCAGGGAAATTAAGTGATTCCATCTTGCTGTAACTCTTGATAGCATTTGATTGCACAAGTTGGTCCCAAATGCTCTAGGGTAATGAATTGGACTGCCTGAAGTTTCATGAAAATCGATATACTTCCTAACAACATATAGAAACTTTGAAGTAACTCATGTCCAGTAGCGAAAATTTATAAGGCAAGCAGATCTTAACAGGAAAGCTTATCCCAAGACCAATTGATAACATAAAGTGAACCAAAAGTCTCACTGGAAGTGAACATAAAGATGACCACAAAGATAAATACAACTTTCTAAAATCTCTTCTCTAGAATATTCACCATACTTTAAATCTAAAGGGACATGACAACCAGATATTTTATAATCATCCATTTATGTTAGTCATAACAATTGTGAATAAAAAAGGGAGAACATCTTCCCATCCTTGCATTTTGAAGTACTCCTAAGTTTATTGAGGAATAATACCACCATTTAAATGTATCATACTAATTTTCCCCTACATAATACATAGTGACAAACATATATTATTCTAAAACACTATGGACATTACTACAAAAAAAAAAAAAAAAAAAAAAAAAAAAAAAAAATCCATTGGTGTCTTGGCAAAATGGTAAAGAGCAACAATCATAGAACGAATGCCATAGATTTCAAATCCTATCATATCTATCCCCCAAAAAAAAAAGCCAAGAGCCCTGTAGCTCAATGACATTGCTTGGCCTCTTTTATGAAGAGAACTAAGGTTCAAATCCCCATTCCTCCACTTGTTGTACCAATTGAATTAAAAAATAAAAAAAACACTATATGCATTTATGTCAGAGGCCCAAACCAGAGACCTAAGTTAATGTTCTCAAAACAAAAGTCCATATTATGAGGGACATGTTACAATAATTCTAGCATTACATAACAAAAGACATATATTCACCTCAATTATGCACATGAACAGAAGACATATATTATTCCTCTGTTAGCAGCAAATAATGCACATGAACAGAAGACAAAACTTGGGATAAGGAGACTAATAAAAGCAAAGCCCAAGTTTGTGAAGCTTATTTAAACTAGTATAGGAAAGTAAAATCTAGTTATAGTGACTATTAAGTACCGGAGAGTGCACTTCTACGCTCAGGCCAGAAGGCCACTCAGTTTCAATATGGGCACAGTCTGGTTCAGGAACATCAAAGAACTCATCAGAAGCATCATTCCATCCCATTAAACTTGCATGGCTAGAAGGTGGTTTTTCGAACTCATCCCCTATTGTGTGTTTGTCCTCCTTCTCACTTTGGGGCAACCCAATATCTCTTGTCGAATCTCCAGATGAGAATTCAAAGGAATGATTTCCTGCTTTGGCTTTAAACATCTCCCCTAATGCTGTAAAATGCACAAACAGAAATGGTCAGACCTATTTACAACAACTTAAATATGGAAAAGTTACAAGGAAGAAAAAGGGAAACTCTTATCAAGTACTAAAAAGAGTACCAGCAACTCTCTCAAGCATTCTGATTGTTATGGATCTTGAAATTGCAGATGATGGACGCAGATACATTTTCCAGAGCTTCCAATCAATAGCAAGCATGTGTTTTACTAGTGAATATTTCCCCTGGTTGACAGGAGTTATTACATATCCTCCACCTGAAAATAGTCTCATTCTTTAGTAATGTTATATATATGTTTGACACAAAATAAAATTTGATTAAAACACAGAAAAGAAGTATGGGAAGCTTTGCAAAATTAACTCTTTAATTTATCCACCAGTTTAGTGTTAAACTAAAAATGTTCTTGGACATATGTCGAATCCTAGAGCCATGCACGTAAAATATATGTTTTACAGAGAAAAAAAAGGGATTATTCCTCCAATTTCCTCTCATGCGTTCTAAATTAAGCATTGCTTATAATAAAATGTGATAATGTGACACAGACAAGAAAATAGCCTATCATAATGGTTAGCATCATTTAATAAACATTAATAAAAGGTAAAAGGACATGCTTTGGTTTCACATTCAATTTACAAGAGATGTCCAGGAGGGAAGATGAAGTGAGGACAACTAAAGATCTCCATTTGGGAGCATATTAGGTGCATTTGCAATCTTATTGAAAGAAGTTAAAAGAGATAACTTTTATGCATCTGCACATAAACGGGCAGTGTCACCAGGTATAAGAACAATTTAAATTTGAAATTCAAAGCATACATTACTTTTAAGACAAGCACGAACATAGCCTTTCTTTGGACGACACTTCTTGTGAGACACAGAATGATAAAGGATTACTGTGACAGAATTGGATAAACAAGGTTAGTGCTTTGGAAAATTTAGTAACGGCTCCAAAACTCTGATATATTCAAATCATTCAGAAAGTTACTACCATATGTGCCATCATCCTCCCTTCTCCAATAGCGCCGCAACAGTAAATCTCTTCTCCTCATCCCCCTGCAAACAATGATATGTTAACAACATCATATATTAAAGTGAATACTCTTTAAAGAGGTTCCAAATCTGACCGAGGTAGCCAATTGCTGTATAGCAATTTGTGAATAATATCTGTGTGTCCATCAATGTGCTCAATCACGCTGCCCCGATAAAAACTAAAGTCCCATCTGCAAGACACTCGGTAATTCAACCTCTGGAATGAAAACAGTCCATTATCAGGGGGAAAAAAAGTCTCTACTAAACAAATGGCAGTAGGGGATTAGTGTCTGCAAGTCACAACTGCCATGGTGATCATGCTGGAAAGGAATAGAAATGAAAATGAGAAGCCAATGGGAGTCTTGTTAGAATTGTGTTTAAGTGATTAAATTCACCATTTCCTAAAGTTTAAGCTTTTGGGAGAATTGGTAATTTAACATGATATTAGAGCAGGAAATCTTGAGTTCAATCTCTGTCTTTACTCTAGCTCTAATTTAAAATGTTAAAAATCCCACATATTGGGCTCCCACTTATTAAGGGGAAGTTTAGGCCTACATGTGAGGGGGAGTGTTGGAATTATGTTTAAGTAATTAGATTCACCATTTCCTAAAGCTTAAACTTTTGGGAGAATCGGTAATTTAACGAGTCTACCTAATTGGGTTACAAATTTTGGTGAGCATTGGCAACATATATATGATTTAAAAAGAAGGAATATTCTTATTACATAATTATTTTCAGTATTAGCATCAAATAATGAGAATTGACTATTGCAAAGCTTTTCATGACACTAGAACTTAAATGTAGGAAGTGGAGATAACATTTCAGCAGTCGTACTCTGATCTTGAGTGACCAAGAGACATAAGTGTTCGAAAAATAGCCTCTGAAGTTCCATCAATCACACTAACTGCCATTATTGCCTGATGATCATCCCAATGCTGAGAAGAGCAACATTTTCAGCCAAATAATCAATTAAAATAATCATGAACTAGTGAATCAAAAGAGCAACTCACCCTCCCATAGGAATCCCAATCTTTTGCTTCTCTGAAAAGCCGTAATCCTGCAATAAGTAATGAAAATTCAGAACATACACATGTAAGCCTTGAAAGAGCACATATGAAAAGAAGTCTTACCATTCTGAAAACCAAAAATTTTCCACGGTGAGGATGCAATAACATCAGATGTCATTGCCTCCAACAGCATGGATGACCAAATAGTCCAATCTATTGGCCTTTCATGTTCTCTCTTTGAACCATCCAATCTGTTGAAAGAAGAAATTAACTGATAGAAGGGGCACAAATAATATAACTTTAGAGAATATGTGTGTGTGTGTGTGTTTATTTGTGCCAATATACGGGGATGTCCATTCCAAATCAGTATGACATGATGATATCAACATACTTTTACCCAAACAATATCACAAACCTGAAATTCCTGAAAGGGTTCTTATTTATGATATATTTTCTTCTTTTGATGTAAATGTTTTATTAAATAAGCAGTTCATATCCGTTAAGTTATATGCTGAAGATCAATATACCTTAAAGATGAGCCCTTCCTCTTGGAACAATCCACACAATTCTTTGTTTGATTTGGCCACTCCTGAAAAATGCAGTAAAACATAAGGCTTTCATCACAGAAAAACCAGTAGACTCATAGGTTACAACTTAAAAGATTGTAACCTTTAAAGCAGAGTCTTGCAATGAACGTATCCATCTTGCTGCTTCTTCTGGACTACTTGCTCCCAACTATTGTGTTGAAATTGTAAAGATTATGCACCATATATTGTAAAATAAAGAAAAATATATTTGCATTGGGATTTACCACACCTTTAACCGATCACTTTGATTGGAAGTATTATAAAGTGTGAAAATGAAGATTACCTGCAGTTGCAAATAAATTTTAAAACAAATATGATAGGAAAAAATATATCTTTTGCGGGGCCATAAATACAATCCATATTTTCTGGAAAAAATAGAGAAGCTAAAGTTCATACTTTTGAATGAATGCTCTCTCTTCCATTGTCTGTAACCCGAATGCAGGAGTCAATTATTGCACTTCTAACTGGCTCCTGAAAAAAAAGAAAAAGAACAGCTATAGTTAGAAGCTGTAAATTAACAAATGACACCCTTCAATATGCTGTTCATGAAAGTAAAATAATTGGATAATTAGTCAATTTTTATTGCATTTCATTTACATAGCTATAGTTATTCGATAAAGTATTAGAGAATATCAGCTTCAACATTTGATAGCTGTTTGATCATAGCTTTCTGAACATGTGAACACCTTTTAAAGAGAGATTAGTACCAATCAGGCAGAATGGAACAAGACCAAGGGGAATCCCCATAGGAACTTCATTTGTTTCAAATTTGATTACTTCCAACTCTTACAGTTTTATATGAGGTAAAAATGTCATCTTGAAATAAAACAGAAGAAGGCTAGGGAAAACAAAAACTAAAAATAATGTAAAACATCCAGTACTAGTTAATATAATTCACCTACAAGGACTTCAAATTAAACAAATGCAACACCTTGTAAATGTGATACAAGTTATTAATATTATGAATCAACCAATCATGCAAAAGAACCACAAAACAATTTCAATAAAGAGAAGAAGCTAAAGCTCCAATAATTAAGCATTAACCAAAACTCAAACAAAACCACCTACTTGTCTTTGCTTAACAATGCTCATACATGAATAATATGATAAGTTGATAACCCAATTCATATATTCTGGAAAGACAGAAAAAGAAAAAGAGAAAAAGACATGAACCAAAACAACAACAACAACAGAATCACAATGTATATCTAATTCTAAAACATGGGTTCAAAGTTCAAACTCTCTGAGAAAACAGGGTTGGAATTCCATTAACATCATTAAAAAAAAGCAAAAGGAAACACACAAATAGCAAAAACAAAAAGAAGGAATACCTGTCTCTCAGAAATGGGTATCCCTTTGTAGCACCTGAGGCAATTGTCTTTGAAAACAAAGTACCTTCTGCGTGAGTATTTTATCCCAATCCGGTTGGACCGAATGAGATACAGCCAACCTTCCGTTATACCATCATTTTGCAACATACCCATTTGAGAGATCACACAAAAGTCAAGTTTTTTATGGTTCAAAACCGTGAACCCATTACAGTGTTTTGAGTTTTTTTTTTTTTTTTTTGCAAGTTATCTTACCAGAAGAACCAGAAGCCAAGGTGGCTATATATTGTATATATGTATGAGTATAATATATATATTTAAGAAAATATTATGTAGAAATATGAATGGGAAATTTAGAAGAATGGTTCTCTGATTCCAGTTAAGGGAATCAGAGAAACAATGGTGGGGAATTCCAGTTCAGGCACTGAAAATGCCTTTGCCTCGTTTTCTCTTTTTTATTTCTCAGGCTTTCTCTTCCCGTTTGAAATATAACTGATTTTGGCGTGTAAAAGAGACATTTGATAACTGAAAGTACAATGTTCTCCTTTGTTTATTTACTATAGGCTATAGCTACTATTTTTTTGGCTTAATTAAAAATTACACCATTTTAACTTTAATTAATACCTTTTAATTGATTCCCTCTTTTCATTTCAATTTTTTTTTTTTTTTTTTTTTTAAGTTTCCATTCTTTTCCAATGTAATCCTCTTATTTACCTTCAATCCATATCATGCCGTTAAGTTTACTAAAATGACATTGTTTTGAAAAGTGAAAAATACTTAAATTAACGGTGAGATTGGACAAAATTATATGAAAAGACTATTGAAAAGAATTAAAATTAAAACAACCAAAAAGAAAAAAAAAAAAAAAGTAACTTAAAGGAGTTGAAAACATATTAAAGTTAAAAATTGTAATTTATAATTTAGTTTAGTTTAGTTTTTTTAATTTTAATTTTCTCAAGCAATGTGGCAATATTTGAGGTTTTGCATTTTGATAGGCAAAACAATTCAGCTCTGCATGTAATATAGAGGGTGGGTGAATTTTGTTTATGTTTGAAAATATAATAATAGAGTAAGTTTTACAATTTGACATAAATGATAAAACACCATTTTTCAAGACAAAATGTGAAAGTATGATTTTAAAGTCAAAAGTGAATAAGGACTTTCATACTTTTAGAAATTTTATTGAAAATCAAAGATATCATCATCATCATTACATCTTTGTTTAGTCAAATGGGTAAAGTGCATAATATTTATGTAGTATTTTGGGGAAAAAAATATTGTATATAATGGGATTGCTTTGTGTTTTCTTTCCTTGCAAACACGATATAAGTAGATCAAGTTAGATATCAAATAATAGGATGTAGTAGACACATGAACCGATGTATTTGAGTTATGTTCATTGAGGAATAAGATGTAAGTCTTATAGCATGTAATATCATCTCATATAATATGTAATATAATAAAAGTTAGGTTTTACATGTTTGCTTGCACATATCACACATCACCCTTTACCACATAATTCATTATATATATATATATATATATATATATATATATATATATATTGTTCTGAGTACTAACAATTTCAAGTCGAAAGAACAATATGCTCATTTTGAAACTCCAAAGCCAGAAGTTCTAAAAGATTTAAAATACTAATTATTTTATTCCATTTGAAACTTTACTATAAAAATTATTACTAATGTGAAATTATTAAAGTGAGGTTTTGTTATATTTTTATTTTTTTAAAAGTTATATTTGTTTTATTAACTAAACTGTGTTAGCATATTATGATTTTTACCTGTTTTGCAATTGATTATGATTGTATCATGTTTTTTTTTTTGAGAAGGATGATTGTATCATGTTAGTTAAGAATAGCTGCATTCAAGATATAATATTTAAAAAAAGAAAGATATAATGTCTTTATTAGCTGACTGTCATTATGGAATGCAATTGGCAGTGATAATCATAATTGTTAATATCATAATTATTTTATGTTCTTGATCAATTTCTCTCACAAGAGCAATGAAAAAAAAAATTTATTTGTTACTTTTCTCCAAATTATAAAGAAATTCAATCAAACCCTATTAACTCATGTGCATAACAATGTGGAAATCAATGATTTAAGAAAAGAGAAAAGTAAGTATCAATGATATAAAGATCTTAGCATGCATATATTTGTAAATGGAATAGTTTTTGCACCTTGTGGGGTGGAAGATATATAGTTATGTTAACAAGTGCCCTTAGGGAAATTGTTAATAAATCATTTTAAAAGACACAATTTTTATGGAAAATATAAAAATGCATTAAAAAAATTAATTACTTCTTCATTTTTTAATAAAATGTTTCTAAAAATAGTTTTTAAACTAATACCTTAAGATATTTATTAACTTTCTCTATGTTTTGAAAATGAAAGCAACATAGTCCTTATTCATCAAATGATCGTATAGAGTAGCTTAAAATGACACCTAATTAAAAACACCATAGAGTAGCTTAAAATGATTAATATGAAGAAAGATGACTAGTAGTCTAGTAGAGTCATCATCTTTGTTTGTAGTAATGATTAATCATAAAAAAATTCTGTGTCTAAATTTTTTGTTGTTATTGTTTTTTAGAACTTTTGGAACACAATTTTAGTAATTGGTTAGGAAAGAAACATAACTGCCTTAGGGCCCAGTAGAAATGAAATGCTGTCTTATTTTCTTAAAATAAGATTTTGAGCTACAAAGGTGTCTAAGTGTATGGTGCCCTATGTATTTGATTCATTCGTCCTTCTAAAATTTTTGCCAAATTCCATGAATCATCCAAATCTTTTACTTGGTCAAACCAAAGTGACAAGTGACAACCCTAATTTACTCTCTCTTTTCTACATGGTTAGCATTACGAGGGCTGTCATGGGTTGAATTGGTTTCTTTTTACTATTTTAGAGCTTTTTAAAAAATTTTAAAAATCATATCAAATCAAAGTTCAACTTTATCGTGTGATAATTAATTTCCTAATATTTGAATGAATTGAGAGGGAATTCTTTTTCTTTTAAATATCTATATTCAGGTAGAGTAATGCTAGAATTTTTTTTAATAAAAAAAATCATAATTATTGATGTAATAAGTTGTAATTGAAATAACATCACTTTCATATGAAATTGTTATTAATTCAACTTTTATAAGCATCAATCATAATAGGCTATTAACTTACTGTTATGTAAAAGATTGGAAATTTTTTGTACATTTAAACTTACTGATCGTGATAGGTTTAGATTGATAATAGTTGGAGGAGTTCAAGCATAGCTTGGTTAGGGACTTGGGGTCTTTGATTGGTAGAGGGTTAGACTAAAAAAAGTTAAGAGACATTGGATAAAAAGTATGCCACAGGACAATTTTTATGCGCACTAGCATACTTTGATTAGCCTCTTATTCTTTTTGCGTCCCCAAGGCAAAGATTGAACCAAATAAGTTCCCACTTTTCCAAAAATTAAGGCAACAAATAGCCATTGTAACCATTGAAGTTTGTCTATTATCACCTTTAAAATGAATATGCTTAAGAAATGATTGTTCACATTGAAGTTGAACCCTATACCTACTATATGTTGTGCGCAGACTACACCATCAGTTCATTACTTAAAAGCTCTTAGATTTTTTGGGTTATTTCTGTGCCATTATCACTTTGAAGTAAAGGAGATAAGTGGCATGAGAGGATGAATAGCTTCGTCAAAGAGTTAGAAAGTAGCATATCCCAACAATTAATTTTTTTTTATCCCAACAATTAATTGGTTCCTATACTTCCACAATTTGCAATTACTTGCTGCTTACTACTGTATTGCTAGCTGTAATTCCATTCCTTATTACTTACCTAATAAAAGAGAGAAATTTTGGTAGCTGTAAACCCATTCTTCTCATGATTGCATATGATCAGTGAGACTAAAATTAAAATGGAAATTCATGTGAGTCAAAGGAAGTTTGAAAGAAGTACCAAGAAATAAGAAAATGAGGAATATGTTATATTGATAAGTTGTGTAAAGTATCTACTTCTATGATTGTCAAATCTAAATCCAATAAGTTTGTTGATAAGCTTTAGGCTAGCAACCCATGTGAAGCTCTATGATATAAGTTTTTGTAATCTTCGTAGCTGCTGCCAAATGATCGTTTGAGAAGATTGAACCCAGATTGAAATCCATTTAAAATTTACAAAATAACTTGTAATATTCTTATCCATACATTGCATAAACTCTGTGTCTTCACACACACAGACAATGGTCCAAACATACTAGTGACTATCAAGAAAGAAAAACTAGCATAATGAGAAGGGACTGAAGCTATGATGTGGTGTTTGTGAATGTAAGATTTGTTTGAAGCCAATTGGCAAAGATGAGAGGTCAAAAGTGTCAAAACTCTATAGTCATCTGCTGCACTCTTCAATTGACAATAAAGTCAAGGCACCGTGGGGCACACATAATGGGTCAAGAAATTGGTCTAGAAAGGCAAGAATTAAGGAATAAAGAAGATTAATTTGTTTTAAGTGATACCAGAGGTACTAAAAGTTTTACTAAATTAATCTTACAAACTGATATATCACCAATTAAATAGAGGCAATTTAAAATTTAGTTATGAGGTGGTTGAAACCCACCAATCACATTTATTATCACATCAGTTTATAAGTTTTATGTTGTCAAACTTGCAGTTACTTTTAACATTTTATATTTGTTTTAGGTGGGCCTATTCTACTTGATCATAAATTATAACAAAAGCTAACTAATCCAATTGACTGTTCCGGGAATAATATTGTCCATGGCAGTCAAACTTGCAAATTTACTTTAGGCATGGAGCTAATTGCCTAATTGTCTCTTACATGAGCCTATCTTAAGGTTGCCTATAGCTATGTGCACTGTAGGCTTTATTTTAATGTTTTTTTTAACAGTTTCACCTGAACCTTTATTTTCTGAACTCAAACGATGAAAGAGTCCCAAATTCATT
This sequence comes from Notholithocarpus densiflorus, assembly GCA_030021035.2. NCBI lineage: Eukaryota > Viridiplantae > Streptophyta > Magnoliopsida > Fagales > Fagaceae > Notholithocarpus > Notholithocarpus densiflorus. Next base: position 4,754,108 of record JARYZH020000021.1, on the reverse strand, counting down.
TTGCCAGCTTTGCGCTTGGAAGTTTTGTATTTGTATTTTTTTTTTTAGTCACACCAAATGACGAAAGAACTCCAAATTACAAGTGTTGGCCAAATGATATCTTGAAACAGGAGTGATTTTTAACATAAGAGCTCTCTGTGGACTTTGTCTGCACTCAAGATTTCTTTAAACCCAAGTCTTGCGAGACCTACTCATATCATTGGTCTACTGGTAAGTCAAATTTAGTTGCGACTTGTGATTGTGAATTGAGCACTTTTACCTTTTTCTGTTTAGAAGATGAAACCAAATACAATGCATTTTGGGCAGCTAAGCTAATCATAGCGAGGCCAAGTTTGCCTTTATTTCAGTATCTCTCATGTCTTGCGCAAATCGCAATCCTTTCTAGACCAGGCTGCGATACTTTTTTTGCACCAAAAATCATTATCGATTAAGTTCAACTTCAAAGTTCAAAACCCAAATAGAAAATTCCTGGCCTGTAAATTCATTTTTTTCCCCGCTAGCTTTTGGTTTTTTCATAGTTATACTTGTAGGGTACCCTTCTTCTTGCGCTTGTTAGGGCTCAGACCGCATAATCTAAAAGAGATATAATCCAAATAAAATATTTATATGGCTGCAAGTTAGCACTTAACAACCCAAAGCTAAATATAAGAAAATAAAAGCTATCAAGACTCATGTATCTCAATAGTATTATCTGGTTTTCAGCTGGAAGATAACTTGGGTTTGAACTTTGGTAACATGGTCCTAATAGGTTTTTTTTTTTCATCGGTAGTTTAATACATAATTAAAAATTTCCATGCTCATTTTGATGGAGGGCGGGCTCAGAACATTTTAGAAGTTAATCACATATTATAAGACTCGAGAGAAATTAAACACAAAATTGCAAAATTGTTGAGGTGACTGAGGTTTGAGATCCTTTATAGTTCTTTCTACTTTTGGGCTCTCAGCAATCTTTCTATTTTATTTACTGTGGGTTTTTAATCTCTTAGCTTTTATATGACTGCAGGCAGATTCAGAAAGCACATATTTCAATTTAAACATTTCAACCTCATGGTGCACACAGCCCAGCAAATTTGTCATCTACACCCCCCATCAAAAGCCCTGGACTAGTTCCTCTCTAATCTTATTCTTCTTTCAGAGAGCTACAGAACTAATCCAGTCACTTTCTCAAACCCTGATTGATTTTTTTGAAAGATGTAATGCACACAGTATTTCTGATAATGGTTTGATCTGTTCTTTAAATAATGGTGCACAGTAATCTGTCTCGTCAAGAAGTTGGAGGGATAAAAGGGTAGACAGAGAAAATTATCACCAAAAAGCCATGTGGGTTGCTGATTTCTCTTTCTTATTTCCATCTTCTTGCCCACCAGGGGAAACAAGTCCAGCCATTCCAGATTTTGAGAAAGATAAACATAAACTGAGAACACGTTCTCTCTTCAAGCATTTTTGAATCCTTATATTTCTTAAATTAAGACAACAATCCAACACTCCCCTAGTGGGGATGGGGCCTAAGTTCAACTTGCTATAACAATGCACAAATAACAAAATTTCTAAATCCAACCTATAGTCACCAAAAGAAGACAACCAACAAAATTTTCTAAATGCTATGCTCTCCAACATTCACTTACAACACTCCTAGCATCTTCTGATTTGGCTCAGTTACTGTGTGTTAACCAAGTTGAAGTGACTCACCTACAGAGCAAAGAAAACAGTTTCAATAATAGATATTGTATGCATATATAACACTACTAAGTTGCATAAGATTACCTCTGGCAACTCCATTAATCACTTGCGAATAGAAAGATCAATGTGTAGGTAAGCTATATAGGTGACGAATAAGAAGAAAAACACCGACGCCAACATCAATGGCTCTGCAAGCATGAAAACTTGGTTGAAGGTGTAGTAAACCTTCAAAAGAAGAATGGTTAATATCCACAGAAACAAATTTTGTTTTGTAATAAATACTATCTACTACAAGACATACTAATATCAAGAGGATACAAAAAGGATTCTCCTGAAAGCGAAACATAAAAGGGAACAGTGAACTATCCTTGCAGACATAAGTAACTGTTTTATATATATATATATATATATATATATATATATATATATATATATATGTATGGGTTGTAACTTTTAGTAATGTTACACTACCCGATAACTTGTTATTGAATTCATATTTTAAAAATCTAATTGTTAGAATGTTTTATATATTCTTAATATGCATGCCAATTTTCATGCCAATCGAATGTTATTTACCATTCGATCTATAAACTCATCTTTTATGCATTATTTTAAAATACAAAACCTTGAACTTAAACAATTAATTGATGACATGACTATTGATTTTTTATCATTTTGAAATTTTGTAAACATGGGGAATATACGATGAATGCAATCCAACAGTGAATTTGTCAAAATTCACATCCAATTAAAAAATATTGGCTAGTCTAACATTGTTTAAAGTTACACTAAGTGTAACTTACTATATCTATATATATATACTGGCATATTATCAGCTGAAATCTCATGGAATATTTTCTTTTAGGTCATTTATGCAATTAGTTTATTATGGGTCTTGACACAACTCTGCTATTCATGAAATGCCTGTGTTATCAGTTTTAATAATGCTTCATCCACAAGTATAAATGCTTGTAGAGTGTGGGGCGCAAAGGCCGGAGTTTAAATCTCCAGAAGGGAGCTTCACACACATATACACTTAGATTAGGCTAGAGTAGAAATTCTATCTTGTATCAAAAAAAAAAAAAAAAATGCTTTGTCCAATTGACTCTCATGTCCTTTACTTATCAAAAAAAAAAAAAAAACCTCTCATGTCTTGATAGAACATTTTTCAAGCCAGTAGAAACTGTATAATTTGTTTTAAAAAATTACCTGGAAAGGAGAGTTGTGCTCAGGAACTACATTTCTCTTTTCCATAACCACCACAGTCCTCCCAACGATGTCAAGGTATGAATATTTGGTCTGCGGAGATTCAAATGTAAATACATCTTAGTTGATGTGGTCCAGAAATTAATGATGCTGTAAATTTGGCTAGTTAATGCTCATAGAGCAACAGCACATGTTTGCAATAGCACACTGCGAAAAGTTCATTTAAAAAGATGGGACCCCCCTCTATCACCGGATCGAGGGGAGCCTGAGCGACATTAAGAATAGCTTATAAAAGGAGAACTGGCTAATGAAGCCTAGCTCTGGGGTACTTTGAAAATACTTGTAAAAAGACTTTGAAAACTACAATTCTTGTCATTGCTCATATTACATCATGGACAATGTAATAAACAAGACTTGAAATATAACACTTAGTAATCACAGTGTGTGTGTGTGTGTGTGTGTGTGTGTGTGTGTGAATTGACAAGTTAAGTTACCTCCAGATGCTGCTCCACTGGGAAAGGAACCACAGCAGAAGGGTCTTTTGATCCCTCTGGCAACACTACCTGAAATATAACACTTAGTACATGTATAATCTGGATTTTATACAATATGTGTAAAAAAATAGGACAACAACAATAGAAACACAAACTTATGTTACAGAACCCACTTTGATGGTCAACTTGTCTGCCACTGTCTCCACAAGAGGACATCCAAAACTGAAGTTGAGGTATCGTCTACCATCAGGTGACTCAAAGAGGAAGTCTTGCAATGGTAGCCCATATCCAATGATAAATGTAGATTTCCATCCTCCAAATAAAGGATAACGTGGTTCAATTTCAAGTTCTGACTGTAAAGAACAAGTATTAGTCACAAGTCACAATGTGAAAAAACATTTAACTTCTTCTTCTCCTCTCCCGCCCCCCAACACCCCCTACAATTTGTGAAAACACATTCAACTTTGTTATTATTTCATCTCCTTTTCACTTTCTTGGGTTCAACACTATCCTAAAGTGGTCTTTAGTTTTCAATTACCATAATATCACTTTTCCCTGAAATATGATCACCATTCTATTAAGATGGAAATACACAATCAGAAAACTCTGGCAAGCCTTAAGTTGCAAATCTTTTCATGTCGAACTTTCCCTAGTAAAGGTAGACAAATACAGGTTCGTCAAATTATACATCTTGATGGAGCTAGTTTTGTATTTAAGATAATATGAGTAAACTTCATGAGATAAGGCTTTTGATTACAAAAATACAAAACCTTTAATTTAAATTAGGAATTAAATCATAAGGCTTCCAACTTTTTGATAATTTGATAGTTACAATGGGAGAGGGGGATTGAACCATGAATGTCTCATTGGAAACACCACGAGGTGCCAGTTGAACTACAAAGCACTTGGCATAAGGCTTCCAACTTCATAATATGATTTGACCAATTGAGCATACTGGTTGCATTTATATTGAATTTAATCATACAAGGAAAACAGATATTCTGTAGACAAATATTTATAAGAATCTTCTACAATAGGACTGTAAAATTAAAGGTCACATGTTACCTTCCAGGGATCTGTACGCAAATGTGATGATGAAATATTCCCTATTTCATCTCGGTAGTAGGCAGAGTGAACCCCAGGTGGTAATCTTGCTAGAAGATTTTTGAATGAAGACACCCCGCTAAAAGATGGCTTAGATTGATATTCAACCCTGCCAAAAGGGAACTTTAGAAATATGGACATTCAAGTGAAGTAAAGATCAAGAGAAGGAAAATAATATTTTTAAAAAAGGGATTGAAATTTCTAAGTTTTACATTTATTTGTTGCTATCAAACAATAAATCAAAGAGAAAGGGAAAAAATTCTTCTTCATTTTTTTTTTGATAGGTAGATAGTGGGGGAGGGGGCAGGTGAGGTTCAAACCACAAACATAGGCATCACAAAGAATGTCGCTACCGTTGGGCTATCAATTGAATCCCAAGGGAAAAAAATTCTAGAAAAACTTAAGCTATTGTGATATAATATGTTAATAAAAAACTCTCTCAGATAATAAAATATTCTAAACCAAAGTTCAAAACATAAGTTACAAAGACATTAAAGTTAAAGCAATAATAAAGGAGACAACAATTTCATTCAAAAAGCATTGTGACAAAGCTATGACATATGACACAGCAATAAACCCTACCTTGAAAACACCCCTTTGTGTCGGGCACCGGCATGCATCAACTTGTAATGCTCAGTGATCTGAAGATTTCCCCAGTGAGATATCTCCACTTCGCGGACAAGCTCCTCAACAACGGCAAATGGATTGTTATTCTCAAAATGAACAATTACGGGTGAAAATGAATGTGGAGATTGATTTTCATAAGGCCCATACTTTAACTCTGTACCAGCACGGTTTGTCGGTTCCACTTTTGTGAATGATTCTAGTTTAGTACTTGGAGTCTTCAAAAAAGTTGTCTGTTTCTTAATATCATATGGTGATAATATTATTGCACTATCATGATAATAGACCAGCTGAGATTCTGACTGACTTATTTCAACTGGAAATGGTTCTAGAGAATGTGTCAATATGTAAAGCACTTCTATTGTTAAAGTTTCACCCGCACTTAATGGATTGACCAAAGATACAGAGAAATACTTGGTTCCATTTGGCGCATCAGGTAGCTCAGTTGGGTTTACCTCAAGGGGCAAATAACTTTTCTTCTTCCGTTTTCCAACAGTTGCTGCAGCTTTGACAAGTGCTAGATGATCAACTTGTGTTGGAGGAAATGCAAGATATATATCTGAAACAGGAGATGACCCAATGTTTTCAACCTGAAAAAAATAAAAATAAAAATCCATCAGTCAAATAGATGCACCAAACACATTTGCAATTTCTAGCACAAAAGGTAGAAATACATAAATATTTTCAATAACTTAACAAATGCTTACTAAGACTATGATTTCAAAGTTCAGACCAATTTACAAGATTCTGGTTTAAACAGATCCCCTGAATCAAATTGGGCCAACATTTAGCCATAAGCTTGCCGATATTATTTTATAATTTTTATTCATTTGAGGTTGGCTGACAGAGAAATTCAAGATAGTAGAAGATTACAGCAGAAATCTCTCTCTGTCTCTCTCAATACAGAGAGAAAACAGACCTTTTAAATGAATTCAGCAATAGAAAAAGGTAATTCCACAACCCTTAACCTACATAAATTGGATTGGGAACTATAATTTGATTCTGGTTAGAGCCTTAACCTCTCCCCACCTTAAAGTACAAGTCTATGGGGATGAAGTGTGAATTTAAGACACCAAACAGAAAATGCAGAAATTCAAATGAATAATTATAAAAATTTGATTGAGATTTTGTCAATTTTAGCTTAAAAATTTAAAAGTTTTTGTGACATCAGAACTTAATTTTAATTCAAGCTATCAGGAGAAAGTTTTATATGGGCGTAAAAAGTAAATCTAAAATATACGTTCTTTCAGACCATGATAAAGAAATACATAAAACCAAAGCTTCAAACTTCTCCACCCATTAAGTACAATTTCAACAATTCAACAAACACCTTCTTGGCACCTTGGTATTACAAATTAAAAGTAGTCATGTATTAATAAGCATTAGAAAGAAATACCTTCAAGGTTAGGAAAACCTTAACAATGTGAGAAGTCAAGTCAATCTGCAAGCATGACCAGCAAAATTAGTGGTGACAGTAATATAAAAAGGAGCATTTCATAGCAAAAAGTGAAGAAAAAGAAGGAAATTCTAGTACAAATCAATCAGAAAATCATGCCCATATATCCATATCTCGTCATTATCAACATAAGAATGAAAATTGTTCATTTGGTTTTGAATGATAAGTTATAAACACACCCAGTGGGTTATGAGAAAATATCTAGGATGCACAGAAACAGGTATGGGTACAATATGGCGACATATTCACATAAGTAACTTTTGAAAATTATAACATGATACAGCAGATAAGACGCCGTTACACAACACAGGTACAACACATATATATGACACAGGTACAGCACCTAAATGAAGCGTCCATGCATCCTAGGTAAATATCCCAGAAATACAATGCAAATTGAGAAATAAGAACAATACTATGAATATAGATGTGATGAACAAAGATATTTCTTTCTAAATATCAAGAACATCCTAGGAAGTAATCTATATCTCAAAGGTATTAAATTTAAGCTCAAATGAACCAAATAATTTGAATTAGGCTTAGCTGAGAGGACTTTTTTGCATTCTCATAATTTGAATTATTATGTTTTGGAAAATGCCTAATAAAATATCGTCACCAAAATTTTTTCCTTTTTTTTTTCTATCCTAATTTTCTTGGAAACTAAACAGAGCTTGAATATTCACATAAATTGTCCAAATCACTTAAAATCTGTAATTCAAATTCTGATTGTGAAATTTTTTAACCAGACAAACAATGAAGATGAACCTATATTAGAAAATCAAGATCTCATAAAATTATCGAAATGGCTAACAAGAATAAATTCGCAATTGAATGAAATGAATCGAAATACGAAACCCTAATAATTCAAAAAACGAAGAAAATTTTGAAATTTGGAATGATAAAGTTTAGGGAGAAATTGGAAGCATACTCTGCGCTCGGCGTTGACGATCTGAATGTCATGAGAGACGGAGGAGGATCTGGCGAGAAGTGAGAGAAGCGGTAAGAGAGAGAGAAGAAGGATCGCTCGGACACTGAGCTGAGCTTCCATGGCTTGGCTATTCTTCTCCTTCACAGACACAGTTGACGAGCTGTGAAGACTGATGACTTTCTATGAGGAGACTGCGGATGCGGACCTATATGCCTCTTTTGGGCTGGGCTCAGAATTGACCAATTAAAAAGAAGAGGCCATGATGGCCCAACCAGCCCATTTACACCTTGCCTAAAGGCCCAATTAGCAAATTGGGTGGGCAACTTCAATTTCTAGCTTTAGGAATTCAAGAAAGCTCCGAGGGTAGCTACTAGCTAGGCTAGAGATGGCAACGAGGCGAGACAGGGTTAGATCAAAGGTGTCTTGTCCCCTTTTCATGCTGATGGAAGCAGAGAAAATGGACCAATTGTGTTATAATTCACTCATTTTAGCAATTTATTCATTCTTCAAATAAAGCCTAATGTTAGTCCGGTGTTCTTTTGCCTGGTCACATGGCCTAAGAGAGAGAGACAAAAATGTGAGAGAGCTGAGAGAGAGAGAGAGAAAGATAAGTGCTTTTAAGGGATAATAAAATATGTATAAATAATTGAATTTGTATATCAAATAATTAAATGTGGGGTTTAATGGCCTGTTTGGATGGAGGTGAAAGGAGGGGAGTGGAGGGGAGTAGAGTAGTATTGGCTAAAAATAAACTAATTTTGAATTAAATCTATTCTACTCTACTCTACTCCCTCTTCCTCTCCCTCAATCCAAACGGACCATAAATGTTATCTTATAGGGGTATTGGCACCTTGCTTTGGTATTTGATATTTGTAATTCAAACTCCACTATTTACCTATAAATTATATATACACACACATGCATTCAGGGTGAGGATATGGGACAGGGCTAGTAAAGGTGACGCGAGACAAGGAAAGCAAAGTTGACTCAATACACTTAGGGCCTAAGGCGATAAATTTTTAGTGATTTTTTATATATTTAAATAATAATTATCCAACTTTTTATATTTTTTATTTCAAAATCGTTCTTACTTTTTGATATGCAAAATTGCTATAATAGTTTTTGTATTTTAGATTTTTTTTAATATATATTTTTACAAGTTGTTAGAAAAATTGATTGTTAATAATTATTTGGCACATTTATAGCAAACTCATAAATTTTTTTTTTTTATAAACAATTTAAGGTTTTAATTGTGTTGGATTTCTATTGGCTCAATATTTTTGGGGCTTTCTTGAAATGGGGAAAGAATGTCAAACCCATTTTTTTTTCTTAAAAAAACAAATAGTTATCATACTACAATTTTAGGAATTTGGGACAAGCAGGGGCTTAAGGCTTACACTAAACCATGTCAATTTATTTTCCGCTGCATTTTAACTTAGTGATTTGTTTGTGCTACCACGCTTATTGCATGCAAATTGAATTAATTAATTAACTTGGCTAATTAATTGGTTAATTCATCACAATGGGTCAATACATTCTTAGCCTATTAATCAACTTTGTATTGTTTGAGATAACCTAGACCATGACAGTTGAAGACTTCGTGTGATCGTGTCCATCATATCTTTCTGCCCACCACTATGAAAGTTCATTTTATTATTTTTTTTCCTAAAATTAAAAATAATAATAATAATTCAATTTCATTGAAGGAAAAAAATATGACTCCCATAATGCACATCTAAAACAGCAACTTAAAACAAACTCCATCATAGATCAATACTATATCATTTGAGACGGTAAAAATTCACACAAAACAAAATGGGATATGACAAGACATTTTTGTCCTCTGTATTGGTTACTCAGCCAATTGAATTACTACTAGATCTCTCCCATCCTCAACTATAAGAACAACTTCACATTGAAAAAAGAAAAGAAAAATTACAATATTAACATGGTCATCTAACATGGGTGCAGAGTTGCTGGAGATTAAATTGGATACGGAAGTAGCGGCCCTAATGCTAAAGGCTCTGCACCCAATTATAAATGACTGCAGGCTCTCATTGCTATGAGCTTTTTTTTTGTCGCTCGTGCTAAGAAACTAACAAATCTGTGGGCATGCTGACAAGAGTCAGTGGCTCCCAATCTAAAAAGCTTTTGTTATTTTGCATGAGTCCCGGAGCTATTGGTGTCCATTTTCACCTAAGCTATTGGTGACTATCACCCTTCGTGCGATGATCACTCCACAAGTATAAGTGTTTGTGAGGTGTGTGGGGTAAGGGCCGGAGTTCAAGTCTTTAGGAGGAAACTTCACACACATATATACTTAGATTAGGCTAGAGTATCACCCTTGGTGCGATGGTCACTCCATAAGTATAAGTGCTTGTGAGGTGTGGGGAATAAGGGCCGGGGTTTAAGTCTTTAGGAGAGAACACCCTTTCCAAATAACAATAAATATAAAAAAAGTTAGTTAGTTGTCACGTTTCAAAACAATGTTGAAAACTAGCATCTCGAGTGTCTAAAACTCGAGTTCCAAGATAAAACTCGAGTTTTTAAGTCTCGATTTGTAAGAGGATGGGTCTAATTTGGAAAAAAATTCACGTGAAAATCGAGTTTTAAAGACTCGAGTTCCATTAATTGCAGAAAAACGCCGCTATAGGGCTTTAAAACGTCACTATAGGGCTTTAAAACACCACTATAGGGCTCCTTAAACCTGGTATAGAGTGATCACTTATAAAAAATATTTTGCAGGAAAACGCCGTTATAGGACTTTAAAACGTCACTATAAGGCTTAAAAACGCCACTATAGGGAAAAAAAAATTTTGCATGGAACTCGAGTCTTAAAGACTCGAGATCTATGTTAATATAGATCTCGAGTTTCTAAAACTCGAGATGCTACTTTTTTTTATTATTTCAAACGTTGCCTAACTAACTATATACAACCTCTTTACACAGCTATTCTGCACATTCCCCCCTTTAAGAGAAAACTTCACACACATATATATTTAGATTAGACTAGAGTAGAATTTCTTTAAAAAAAAAAAAAAAAAAAAAGGTCATCTTTTATTACCCAAGAATAAAAGTTACAGTATTAATGAGTGATTTAAAGAAATGGTAACCTTCGAACGTAGAGGTCTATAATGGTCTTTGACAACATAAACTTTATTTGACTTTAAACCCAATTTTTGACTTTGTGCAATTTTTGTACTTGTATTTCTTGGAAACCTTGTGAATACTTTTGGTTGAAGAATTTTTTATTTTTTATTTCGAGAAGCAAAATTTTCTAAGTCTATGGACTACAATGTTTTCTTAACCAACAATTTGTGAGAAAAAAAAAAAAAAAAATCAGGTGAGCTTGGACCGTTCCTATTATCACGAGCACATTCACCAGGTCAAAATGCTTTAAATGGATAACCTTAATAATAACTGTAATATATATATACAAATTGGCTTGTAACAGTTTCTCAAAAAAAAAAAAAAAAAAAAAAAATTGGCTTGTAACAAAATCTAAATTTCCTAGGATACAATTATTAAATACACACAGATACAGTTGTGTTACACTTCCAACGTAAGATAAATATTAATTGCTAAAAACTCGAAACCCCGCAAACGCTGCCTTTTTCATGTAACAGCAGCAACTGATTTTTCTCCTAGATTTGCCTTAAGACTCGGGACCATCTTAGTTCTCCAAAGAGAGAAAGAGAAAGAGAGAGAGAGAGAACAAAAAACGAAAAAAACAAAAAACAAAAGCCATTGTGCCCATTTCATCATTATCCTCAGTGGTGTGTGTCATTGTTCTCTTATTCACTGCAGCTAGCTCGCTCTTTTCCATGGTAGCTAAACTGTAGTTGAGTAATATAACATGGCGTGCATTAGACTGGGATCCAAAACCGAAGTCTTTCACCTTGAAGGCCAAGCCTGGTCAGTCATTTATGTTCTATGTTATAATTGTAATTCAAAATTGTGTTTCTGTGATAATACTTGATATTACGTGATGGGTTTTTTTTTTTGTTTGGCATTATGAAATCCAAAACTTCTGGGAATGGTTACTGTGAATGCTTTAACTTTATGAACTTAATAGCTTATGTATCCAATTGGGTTCCATTCTAGGAAACCCTTTAAAGGTTCTATGTATTAATCAATAAATTACATTACTAATATTGAGGATAGGATGGTTGTTAATTTTGATTTTATCTGTAATTTAAGTTCAGTGATTGTAGTCTCTCAGTCTTGTCACCACCATTGTTAACTCTGTGTGAACTCATTGAATTGTCAGTAATGTACATTGCGTGTAAACTGCACTTTTAGGACTGGATTTTGTGTCTTTTTATAGACACATTTGGTAAGATTAATTAGGAAGCCTTATCTGTTGTTCTAATAGTAACCCAGTAGGTGATAAAATATGCAAATCAAGTTGGTTTAGAGTCTTTAGACAATTTAGAAGAGCACTAGTGATGAATGGAATGGGTGAGAAGAGGTGTGTTTCTATTAGTCTAAGGGTTTCAAAGGATGAGTAAGGCTGTAAAGGACGGACCTTGGGCTCATGGGGAGAGATTTATATTTCTTTGCTTTTAATGGACAATGGTAAAAGTATGAGTGGGTTTTGAAACTACATAATGGCACTTTTTGACCTCTAATAATTGGAATGTGGCACTGCCCCTCTAATGGGGTTTTAATTTTGTGTAGTCAGACTAGGAAAATTTGGCAACAGATCTAAATTATGGGTGTGTCTGGTAGTAACCCACTACCAAAAACGTGCTTTAAGAGCCTTAAGCTGAAAACAAATTTAAAACTAAAGCTGAAATTTAGAGCTTTTAGGAAAAAGTTTTACAATACATTCTTCATGCTTTATATATTCAAAACTTTAAAGCACTATTCACTATAATTTCTCAAAGGGAAATACTTGTTACACATGCAAAAATTGCACTGAAAACGTGAATTTAGTGTGTGCAACAAGTAGTGTGTAATAAACACTACTCTTTGTCAAAAACTCAAAAATGGTAAAAAGCTTTTCAAAACTCTATATTGCAAAAGCTATACTGTTAAAGCTCTACTTCCTACAGTAATGCCAAAAGGGTACTATGTATCCTGAATTGTCTTGTAACCTACTTGAGTATGCAATTAATTCTGCTATAGTTTAAAAAGTCTTTGATTGTTGGCTTGAACTTTTAAGGTTTCTGGAAACACATATTGGTTTCTCAAGCATTACGATCCCTTATCATGAAGAGAGTATTTGATGGTTAAAATTGTAAAGCTATTTGCATCCAGTTACGCACCTGCTCTTCATACAAGATTAACTCTAAGTGATTATTTGATAGTCATTCTTCGATAACTAGAATGAGAGTTGATAAAGGAATATGTTCATTCATGTTTGTCAACTGAATCTACACTTGCTTGAAATGGTCCCTACAATCACAACTAACTGAACTGGATAATAGTATCTTTAATTCTTCATAGAAGATTAACAGAAAACTTTTCATTCCTGATTAATAAATTGTAACAAGATATGTGTGATTACAATGGTTCCTGCTATTACAAGAATGGAAAAAGATTAAATAATATTTTACCAATTGATTATTGGTTGTATCATTATGACATATGATCTATAGTTACCTTGCTGCTATGTTACAAGTGTGGTTCCTACCTCTGAATTGTTACAGCATGCTGATTTTCTAATCATTTTTGTGTTGATGTCACCTCTTTGAGTAATATTTGTTTAGTTCTGTTTCAGATTTCTTTTAAGCCAAATTCTCTTTTGCAGGCTTTGCTCGACTGGGCTTCCTAGTGATATCATCATTGAAGTTGGAGAGACAACCTTCCATCTCCACAAGGTGTATTTTACTTGGCCAAGCCTTCTGCCCCATGACTTAATTTGTCATTATTTATGCCATCTACATGTCTAGACACCATGGTTTATAGAACCTTAAGTCTCTGTTCCTTTTGGCTGCTTGTTTTGTGCCTTGAAATTCCCTCAAGTGTAAGGTTCAACTAGAAACAATCAAAGCAGCTGGTTCTCATTACTGAGATTTTATCTTGTCTGCATTTAATTGTTTTATTTTGTGATTCAAAATTCGTTGAGAGAGAGAGAGAGAGAGCTCTTAGCTCATATCTAATTCATGAATTTCTTTGATGGATATAAAGAGGGAATTTTTGTAGATCTACTATTTGCAACTGTTTGGGAGTCTTTATTTGTAAAAAAATTGACGATAAAACTGAAATTTGAAAATGATCACAAAAAATTGATTTATCCATTAGATTTATTTAGATGAATTTATTAAAGTCATGCCCACCAAATAGAAGCTTAATATTGGACTTCTTGTAATTCGGGATGTATGAAAAATATGAACATGGAGCTCTCTATCATGTTATTTTCCTATTATGTTTATAATTTTTTTCAATTGTGATACTATTGCCTTGTAATTCAGTCTTGCCTTTCGGGAAGTGAAAAGAAACCTTGCTTCCTAAATCTTGTATAAGACATAGACAGTGTGCATATCTTATGTATTCTGGGACATTTCTACACATTAGTTTTTATTTCTTGTTTACTCATCAAACAACATTTCCTCCCTTTCTTGGAATACATGGCAGTTTCCCTTGCTGTCCAGAAGTGGAGTTCTAGAAAACCTTATCGGGGAGCTTTCTGGAGAGGATGAGAAGAAGTGTACTTTGCAGCTCCATGACATACCTGGAGGAGCCAAAACCTTTCTGCTTGTAGCCAAGTTCTGTTATGGTGTAAAAATAGAGCTCACTGCATTAAATGTAGTCAGTCTCAGGTGTGCAGCCGAGTATTTTCGGATGACTGAAGAATATGGAGAGGGAAATCTCATCTTGCAAACTGAAAATTTTTTTAATGAGATTTTTGGTTACTGGACAGACTCAATTAAAGCTCTTGAAACTTGTGAAGAGGTTCTACCACTTGCAGAAGAGCTTCATATTGTTACAAGATGCATTAATTCCTTGGCAATAAAAGCTTGTGCAGATCCAAGTTTGTTTAGTTGGCCAATGTCAGGACGGAGTGCTGTGCAAAGCCCAGATGAGACTGTATTTTGGAATGGAATACGCACAGCAACTAAGCCTCATCCTGTGAGTGAAGATTGGTGGTATGAGGATGTGTCCTTTCTTAGACTACCTCTTTATAAAAGATTGATTCTTGCTGTTGGATCGAGAGGCATGAAGCCGGAGAGAATTTCTGGGTCCCTTGTCTACTATGCAAAGAGGCATCTTCCCTTGTTGGGTAGACAATCAAGCTTCCAAAATGGGAACCGTGCAGGATCAACCATATCTGCCCCATATGATGTAAATCAAAGAAACCTCCTTGAAGATATTGTGGAGATACTACCTAATGAAAAAGGTATCATACCAACCAACTTCCTCCTTAGGCTTTTGCGAACGTCAATGATATTACATGCTAGCCCATCATGTCGTGAGAATTTAGAGAAAAGGGTTGGTGCTCAGTTGGATCAAGCAGCTCTTGAAGATCTTCTTATACCAAATATGGGGTACTCAGTGGAGACCCTTTATGATATTGACTGTGTTCAGCGAATTCTTGATCACTTCATGCTGGCAGATCATGAGCCTGTTGATCCTAATTCTAATTCTATTGTAGATGAGGGGCAGTTAATGGGAGGTTCCCATTCACTGACCCCAATGACAATGGTGGCTAATCTGGTGGATGGTTATCTAGCTGAGGTGGCACCTGATGTTAACTTGAAGGTACTGAAATTTCAGTCACTTGCTGCTGCTATCCCTGATTATGCCAGGCCTATAGATGATGGAATCTACCGTGCAATTGATATATTCCTCAAGGTAAATGAATGTTCACATTCGCTTCATCTCATTGATGATTTTCCTTGCAAAAACTTTTTTGGTTCTGGTCATCTTGGTTAAAGGCTAGAAGTTTCCGAAATAGTTTCAACGTTTTCTGATAACTTAGTTTATAATGGAGCATTTTTGCCTTTCTTGTGTTGGAATGATTTTACTGTCACTTGTCTCTCCTTAGATCTGCTTGCAAGTTTGAAAAGTACTCATTTTGGAGTGCTTGTCTTCACATTCACTCACACCACTATACTCAATTTTGGTATATTTTTGGAAATGGTTCAAAAGGAGAACCAACTTTTTAATTGCCATAAAAATGGCTGCTTTAGTCTTACCATGTCTATATATTATTTAGTTCATGTTTTGGATAAGTAGCATTGCAGATATGGTGCTTGGGCATATTGTTCTTTCTTTAGCAAGAAATTTTATTTATTTACAGTGGACATGATGCTTTCATGGTGGAATTACAATATCACTATGAATTGTGTTGAGAACTCATTTCATTGTCAAGTTCATTGGAGTCAGTTACATTATAATATACTAGAAGAGCTAGTTTCTTTTTCTTCGAAGTTACTTCCCAATGCACACTAAATTTCTTCCTGCTTTGCCTAAGAAAAGTGATGTGCATCTCAACTTCAGGCTCATCCCTGGCTAACAGACTCTGAAAAGGAACAAATCTGTAGGCTCATGAATTGCCAGAAGCTCTCCTTGGAAGCCAGCACCCATGCAGCCCAGAACGAGAGGTTGCCTCTTCGTGTCATTGTCCAAGTTTTATTTTTTGAACAACTTCGGCTCCGCACCTCTGTTGCTGGTTGGTTCTTTGTCTCTGACAACCTTGAGAACTCACAAAATCACAGTGGGAATCTTGCTCTGGCTAGAAGTGATGCCCCTATACAAGCAGGCAACTCATTGAACCACCTTGTGACAGTTGATGACATGAGGGACCGGGTGTCCGAGCTTGAGAAAGAATGCTTTAGCATGAAACAGGAGATCGACAGGCTGGCGAATACAAAGGGGAGTTGGAACACAGTCTTAAAAAGGTTTGCTGGCAAACTAAAGTCAAAGCCCTGCGATACTAATGCATCAGAACCCCACAATAATTCCAAAGCACCACCACCATCAACAGAACCAGTTGTGAATGGAGGAGAAAACCATGAAAATGGTGGATAGGGAGATTGAATTTCATTCTCTAAGTAAAAAAAATTAGAAAAAAAATCTTTTGTTTCATCTATTTTTGATCCCCTTCTGAAAACTAGCTAGTCAATTTGTTTGTTTCTGGTTTAGTTAATCTTGTAATTATATTTAGACATTAGATCATTGAACTTTTGATCCTCATTGTCTTCCTTAGTTATATTTGATTTTTTAGTTTTCATCTTTCAACGTTCGTTTTCTCGTACTGGCTTCTTTTCCCTTGGTCTTGATCACTCTATATTTTTCTGTGGAATCCAAGTTAATATAAGCAGGTCAAAATAAATTTTTGCATGGTCTGCCAGTCTTCTTGTAGTATGGTAATGTAAATGAAGCCTAAGTTTGATTCAATAACTTTTATAATTATACCACTTCTCCTTTCAAGTAACAAGGATTATTCTACAATCTTTTCTTCATTTCTAGTAATGATTTTAGTTATTTATTTTTAGTTTTATACATCTCCTATTTTAGGACTTAGGAGCAAGAATTCAGGATAAAAGTACAGTTGTTAAGAGTTAACTTCAGTGCATTGCATTATATTTTAGCAGTTGCAGACAATTGTCGCTCTTACGATATGATTGGCAGTATGAACAAAAGACTCATAAAGTTGTTGATTGAATCTACAAAGAATAGCCCAAAATTCTGTGGTCAGGTTTTAATGTCTCATTGTCAAACCAAACTTGAGAATGTGCCTCTTATATGTACATATTGATATTGTAGGCAGGGGGATGGTGCTTTGTCTAGTGCGGAGTAGGAAATCCTTTTGAAGGCAACAATATGTGAGAGGTTTAAAAAAAAGTTCCTGTAGAGGTTAGCTTCTTGAAAATGATACTTGACACTTGATTTTATCTTGAAAATGTAACCTTCCCTTTCTGTAATTCTTCAAACATGGAATATTTCTTATGTCTTTTTGCAGAAATAGGATGGATAAATTTTCTATGGCCAATTTCAATGTTCCAAATTGGGTCAGGGGTCAATACATGCAATGGGAGTTTGCTTTGTTATTTTGGAATGTTTCTCACATAAATAGGGAGACTAATATGGCTCCCCCATTCTCTAGATTCTTGGATTTCTATTGAGGTTTGAGAGATATCTAGTGCTTGGACAATGGGATACAAATCCCACCAGTCTCCTATCCCTATTATTAAATAAAAAAATAAAATTCAATGCAGAAAAGACTTTTTTTATGAGCAATGTTAGGACCACATAAAGTTTCACAACTTTTGCCACAACTCGCCATGTGACGAGCTGCCACCACCACACCTCTACCACTCACAACTCACTAAGTGGCGAGTTGTGGCAAAAATTGTAAAATTTTATATGATCCTAACATTTTCCATTTCTTTATACTTTCTTCATGCGTTGCATAGATTTTCCTTATTTTAGAAAAAACATAATCAAATGTAGTAAACCACGTGAATATAACTTTTCATAAACCACAATTATCAACAACAAAAAATTTCATAAACCACAAAATTCAATCGAATAGACAAGTAATCATAGAAAATAAAAATAAGTTTTCTAACTCTAGAACATAGTAGGAAAAAACTATACTAAGCATGCACCAAAGATTTCATATGAATCACATCTCAGCATCTAGTAGCAATTAACCAAAAGGGTGTGGATCTATCCTCCCAAAATCACATTGATATTATGTCTTCGAACTTCCATCTGTCAAGTTGAGCATGCCGCAATCATGATCGCCATACAAGTGATCTTCATTCATCTGGTCCCAATTATCATCAGTGTAGTAAACAGTATTGGATTCACACCCTTGAAGATCCTTAATGGACAATGACAGAGTGATTTCCACCCAAAAATATGACCCTATCACCTAAACTTTCCACCTTCTCCCATGTGTTCCGAAGAACCTAGCTTATAAACATGAAATCCCTTTGTTCTGAAAGGACAAATCAAAGGTTGTGTATTTTCCGTACCAAGAAGGTCACTCTCATCAACTGCTACCCCTCTGAATTAACAAAGTTCCCAATAAACCGATTGACAAGCAAAAGATCTCCCATTGATTCACCAAGTAACATTGAGTTGAAAATTTGTGTCTTGGGAATTCTTTGCCATCAAAATCTATAATAACTGGTCTAAAGCTCATGATCTTTGTGGGAAAAAGAGTAGGCAAGTCAAAGTCCCATACTTCAACTGTACCATTGTCTTTCAATGCACAAAGCTGAGTCTTGTAACATATAATGTCACAATAAGCTGATTCTGTAAGGTAATTCATTCTCAACAAAACAAAAAGAGTGCCAAACATTATTAGAACTTATTGTAATGGTAGTGCGGTTGACTACCATATTGCGTGAAATGGGGTAAGTTTTTCTGATTCTTATTATGACCTCCAAAATTTCTACGGGAACTTAGTGGTTGATTGAGTTTTCAAGGTTTAAATATTTTTGAGTGGTGATCATTTTTATGTGTTTGATGATGTATTATACCACTATACAAAATTTCATGGGCATCGCTCAAGTTTGCAACAATCCCTATAAAATTGAAAACAAAGCACACTATATAATAAAATCAATAGAACAAAGTTTGGCAACAAAGTGACAATTTTTTTTGTAAACTAAGGTTACAACTCTACTTAATATTTATTTTATTATATGTGAATTTTGACTAATCCATCATTGAATTACATTTTCTTATTATATCCTTCATGCTTGTAAAATTTCAATAAAATTCAAGATATCAATAGCTATACCATCAATCAAATGTTTCAATTTTGAGTTTTGTAGTCTAAAATTATACATAAAAAATAAGTTTATGAATTGAATAATAAATAATATCTGATTGACATAAATTTTGACACGTGTCTTAAAAACATAAATAATATGTAATTTAACGATTAAAATGCCAAAATATGTAGTCATATTAATTTGTTTAGTGAGAGAACCTTAAACAACAACTAAATTTATAGCTAAACTTTGTCCAAATCAATATAATATCAAAGTCAATCAAAATTCAAATTAACTTCTAATTGTAGTCTTATTTGCTCCAAGAGTCTATTTTAATTTTCTTAATTTTAATGTTATATAACCCATTTATAATACTCAGTACGAGATGACAATTCACAATTATTATTATTAAATGTTTCTACACGTAAACACAAGTTACAACATAATTAAGAGAAAGAAGGGACAAGAAATATAAAATCGAATAAAGCTGCAAATTAGACATTAAAAATAATACTAGGTTGCAAAATAAAGTAAAACAGGCAAGTGCTGGTACAAAAAGTTGATTATGTCTTGACTATATGTTATGCTGAATTTGATACCGAATATTCATTCACTAGAGAGAGTAGAAACACACTTTCCCTCAAAAAAGAAAAAAAGATGCACACTTTCACACACACCACACTTAACTACGTTTTTGCCACGGCAAAACTATGCCCAATCACTTCCCCTCAAAATCCTGAACCGGACACGTGTGACCCTACAGTACCCCCAATACACTTGGCTAAAAAATAAAACCTACTTTTTACAAATATATCTTAAAAAAAAAAAATGTTAAAAACTCGTCACTTTTTTCCATCAATCATGACACGTATTCTTCAAAAAAAAAGCCAATCATGACACGTAATTTTTTTTTTTTTTTTTGAGAAGGAATCATGACACGTAATTTAATTGCCACAAAAGCTACTAAAATGTGTGTTCCAGCATTGCTTACGAATATCTTCCATTTCAAATTCTTGAAACAGTGGGGAACATTACGTCAAAGCGTGTCTACGTATCACACTTAGCGCGTCTACTTATCACACTTCTAGTTCTTTCCTTTGCTCTTTGGATAAGTCCTAACGTCTATATATATGTCCAACTCTCACTCTTCTTAGTTCTTACTCCTTCAACAAACACAAACACCACCCATTGCCTACTTTTACATCCACTGCTACCACTTCAATACAAGCTAACTAAACTCAAAGTACTGAGAAACAAAAAGTTTTAAGACATACATGGATGCTTTAAGACATTTCTCAGACCCACAATATCTAAAGGGGTCTGATATTTCGTCCTCGGGGTCAGAGAGTGACAATGCTCAGATGGTGAACTTGTCATACGAGGAGGTCATGCTAGCTTCGAAGAATCCTAAGAAACGAGATGGGAGAAAGAAGTTCAAGGAAACAAGACATCCAGTGTACCGTGGAGTGAGGAGAAAGAATTCAAGGAAATGGGTTTGTGAAGTGCGTGAGCCAAATAAGAAGTCGAGGATTTGGCTTGGGACTTTCCCCACCGCAGAAATGGCGGCACGTGCACATGATGTGGCAGCAATTGCGCTCCGTGGCCGTAACGTGTGTCTCAATTTTGCCGACTCGGTATGGAGGCTTCCGGTTCCGGCGTCGGCAGCAGCAAAGGATATTCAGCGTGCAGCATTGGAGGCGGCTGAGGCATTTCGGCCAGCAGAGTTGGACGATGTTTCTGGAGATGACTTGACGCAGAGGTTAGAAAATGCAGCAGCAGCAGTGACAGTGGCTGCGGAGGCAGAGATAGAGCCTGAAAGTGTGTTTTTTATGGATGAGGAGGCGGTTTTTGACATGCCCGGGTTGTTGAGAAATATGGCGGAGGGGATGTTGTTGCCTCCACCACGTCATTGGTATGGTGGAGATAACATGGAAACTGACAGTGAGGTTTCATTGTGGAGTTGTTCAATTTGATTGTTATTAGTAATATTATAGCTTAATGCTGCAGTGTGATGTGAGGGAAAGTTGGAGATGGCGATGTCATGTCATACTGTACAAAAGAATTTGTTGTAACATTTGTTTGCACCAACAGAAATTATAATCCGTTTTGGGTTTTAGCTATATCAAACTTTAGTTGAACTGGGTGACTAGTCCATTGCTAATACTCTAATAAAGTAATTGGATTTTGTGTTTGATGAGTGAAAATAAGGAGGCGATTATAAAAAAAAATTAGAGAACTCCTATTTGAGAAAAAGTGTGAACACATTACCATAAAATAAAATGTTCTGAAGAAGAAGAAGTGGAGAGGTAGTGGACGAAGCTCAAGTGCTGCCATCTGAAACTCTTATCTTTGTTCTTCAAATCAAGCGTCTCTGCTCTGGAACTTTCAAACAGCTAAAGTTTGATGACTGGAGTGCTCTGGAAATAAAAAAGCATTGGATTAGAATGTGGATCCATATCCCGTGCAATACCTAGGGTATTGCACGGTGTGCAATTCCTCACATCCCAGCCCTTCATTTCATCTAATGGCTCCTTATTTTGACACCTCACCAAATGACAAATCAAGTGGCGGGTGTTTTATTTTTTAAGGGCAAAATGGTATTTTTGTCATTTGGTGAGGTGTCAAAATAAGGAGCCATTAGATGAAATGAAGGGCTGGGATGTGAGGTATTGCACAGTGGTATTGCACGGGATATGGATCCAATGTTAGAATGTGATAGTAGAAAAAGCAATGTCAGATAAGTGGTGGGACTTGGGAATGGGGCTTCTTGGAAGCTTCCTTATAAATACCCAACATATTTCTTAATTTATAATAAAATCCTCAAATTTTAATTTTTTTTTCTTAAGTAACTGATATAATCACTTTATAATGATTTTATTTTGTAACACTATTAAATTCAACAATTTATATCATTTGGCTTAATATATAGCCATATGTTTTTTTTTTTCATTGAGAATCCACATGTAATCTATTTATATATATATATATATATATATATATATATATTTGTACGGCCCCCAGGCCCATTTGGGCCTTAGGGCATAGGTCAAGGATATGGGCCAGCGCCTCGACTTTTACCAGGCCCAGAATACCAGCCCCCATTCGTGAAAGATGCGTGACCATGCTTGGAGTATTCCGAGAAAGGCTAACGTACGAGAAGCTGACGCCGGTCCTCTTTTAACCATGCCGTATAATTGTGCTCGGCATGTCGTCACCAGCCGTATGCATTTGCCCGGCCGGTCCGGGAAGCATCACTGCCGAGAATATATCACGAAGTGGGAGCCATTTCCAAAGCCACTCCCACCTAAACTCACTTACAATTAACCATATTGGACCCCCAATTGCACTAACTGTGACAGTAATCATGATCCTTCCACTAATCTGAGGCTATAAATATAATAAGTTGGGTATGGAAAAAAGGGAGGAAAGTGAGGGAGTGAAAGGTCAGCTTGGCAGAGTCTCTGTGCCGAGAACGACCCAAAGTAGGAAATCCTATACCCAGATTACAAATAGGTTGTGAGCCCCGTTGAGGTTGGGCCTACTACACCTCAAAGGCACGCACAATTGGCGCCGTCTGTGGGAATCTCCTACAACGCTGTGGTTCTAAAGAGACTCAACCTCGGGAGAATGTCGGAGAGGCGCTCGGGGGGCCACGCGGCGAGCGGTTCCGAGGGGGGTTCTCGGGGATCCTCCTGGCGAGAACGGAGGCAAAAGGGACGCGAAGATAGGGAGCATGAGGAAGAACGGTCGGGTCTCGAGGAAGGGTCATACCAGACTCAACAAACGGCGTCAGAGGCCTCGGGACGCCGACAACTTGGCGACGGAGATGAAGAGCTCGAACGGTTACGCGAGTTGGTAAGGGATCTGGAGTTGCGGGCAGAGGGCAGGCGCCAGAGAAGGGACCGAGGAGACCGGGATAGAAGGTCGGCTACGGGGGAAAACCGACACGACGCTGGATCCGGTCAATCCAACTCCCGCCGACGGAGGGACCGCTCGCCTTCGCAAGAATCCCGTCGTCACCGGGAACGCTCACATTCGCAAGAATCCCGTCGTCACCGGGAACGCTCACACTCGCAGGAATCCTGTCATCACCGGGGACGCTCACATTCACAGGGATCACGCCGCCATAGGAATCGCTCACGCTCTCGGGAGTACGCAGACCGGGGTTCAAACTCCCCCGAAGAGCGACGACCCCGCAACGCCGCCATGGATGCGATGAGTAGGGCTCTATGAAGAGCTGCCCGGTCACCTTTCTCGGAAGGTATTGAACGCGCCCTAATGTCGAGCCGATTCACGCGCCCACCCTCAACACCTATGACGGGAAAACGGATCCGGTGGAGCACGTCAGCCATTACATCCATATGATGTCTCTGCATTCGCACAATGACGCATTGATGTGCAAGGTGTTTCCCTCAAGCCTTGGGTTGACCGCTCTGAGATGGTTCAATGGGTTGAGGAAGGGCTCTATCCACAGTTTCGCCGAACTGATCCAAGAATTCGGCGTTCGGTTCATGACATGCAGTCGGGTGCCCCAACCCGTGGATGCCCTATTGTCTATGAAAATGAAGGTCGGGGAGACCCTTCGCAACTACGCCAGTCGGTACTGGGAGCTTTATAATGAGATTGGTGGGGGGAACGAGAAGATTGCTGCCAGCACCTTCAGGATGGGGCTACCTGAAGATTCCGAGCTACAGGAGTCATTAACGAAGAAGCCCCCCGAGGATATGAGGCAGCTCATGAGGCGAATTGAGGAATACAAGCGCCTAGAGGATGATAGGATGCAAAGTAAAGGTAAGGCCCCGTTGATGAACCGTCCTCGGCAAAGTGGTTTCCAGCTGAGGCCTCGGAAAGATTTGAGGGTCCAGGGACCGGAATGGCAGCTGGGCGAGGTAAACGTGACATTCAAAGAGCCCGTGCATAGAATTGTAGATCGGATCAAAGGCGAGCCTTACTTCAGATGGCCGAACAAGATGGGGGGTGACCCCCCTCGAAGAAACCAAAACCTTTACTGCACCTATCACAAAGACAAAGGACACACCACCGAGCAGTGCCGTGTATTGAAAGACCATCTGGAACAGTTGGTGAAGGCGGGACACTTGAAGGAATTTGTGGCGGATCCTGAAAACTGGGGCGCCGGGCACGGCGCTCAGTAGGGAAGAGTCCCTCTCCCACCGCCCTTGGGAGTAATTGAGGTAATACACGCAGCCCCGAGGAATACTACCACGGCCAAAAAGGGGATATTGACCGTCGTACCAGCGAAAAGCTCCCCAGATGGGACACCACCCGAGAAGAAGGCAAAATTTGCTCGGAAGATTCTAACTTTTGATGAGGAGGATTTGGAGGGAACAATTCAGCCACATGACGACGCACTGGTAGTCTCGGCACGGGTAAGTGGCTTTTTGGTCAAGAGGGTGATGATAGATCAGGGAAGCGGGGCCGATGTGATGTACCCGGACTTGTTCAAGGGACTCGGGTTGAAGAGCTAGGATCTGACGAAGTATGACACGCCGCTCGTTTCGTTTGACGGGAGGGTCGTGATTCCCGAAGGACAGATTTCCCTTCCCGTTAGCATGGAAGGGAAGGAGGTGATGGTAACCTTCATCGTAGTCAGTTCATTTTCTCCGTACACGGCCATACTGGGAAGGCCGTGGATCCACGTCATGGGAGCTGTACCGTCCACATTACATGTGAAGATCAAGTTTCCTACCGAACATGGTGTGGCAATAGTCCGAGGAAGTCAGAGGGTTGCCAGACAATGCCTGGTCACGGCAGTCAGCTGGAAGGACAAACAGGTTGAACAGACCGCGGAAGATGCATCGTTATAGCAATTACAGGAACCCCAAGGGAAAATGGGGGCTAGTTGTCCCGAGGAGTTGATCAGAGTCCAGATATTACCGGACAACGGTAGGTACTTTCAAGTAGGGGCAAGCATGGGGGAGCAGGATAGAGTAGAGACGCTGTTACTACTTGTACAGAATGCAGATGTATTTGCCTGGTCCCCGTATGAAGTACCCGGGGTTGACCCCGAATTTATCAGCCATAGACTCAACGTAGACCCATCAATTCCTCCTAAGAAGCAGAGACCGAGGAGATCAGCTAGGGAGCACATCGAAGCAGTTAAGTCAGAAGTTCACAAGCTGAAGGAGGCTGGGGCAATAAAGGAGATTTATTTCCCGGAGTGGTTGGCGAATACCGTCGTTGTAAAAAAGAAGAACGGCAAGTGGAGGGTGTGTGTAGATTTCACGGACTTAAACCGAGCATGTCCAAAAGATCCGTTCCCGATGCCAAAGATTGATCAATTGGTGGACTCTACGTACGGCCACCCGAGGATGAGTTTCCTTGACGCCTTTCAAGGATACCACCAGATTGCACTAGCGCCCGAGGATCAAGAAAAGACTGCATTCATTGCGCCGGATGCCAACTACCACTACACCGTGATGCCCTTTGGGTTAAAAAATGCCGGTGCCACCTATCAGCGAATGATGACGAGAATGTTTCGAGATAAGATTGGGTGCACGGTCGAAGTATACATTGACGACATGGTAGTAAAGAGTAAACAGGAAAGTCGGCATATTGAAGACCTCCAGGAGGTGTTCGAAGTATTACGGCAGCATAAGCTACGTCTTAACGCCGAGAAATGTGCCTTCGGGGTAAGTGCCGGTAAGTTTCTAGGATATCTAATAACTGGCCGAGGAATCGAAGTCAACCTCGAACAAATTGAAGCCGTGAAGCGCCTGAAGTCACCAAGCAATCCCAAGGAGGTACAAGTCTTGACCGGAATGCTAGCCGCCCTTAATCGGTTTATTTCTAAATTCGCCAATCGTTGCCGGCCATTTTACCAGCTTCTAAAGAAATGGAAGGGATTTCAATGGGACAAGGAGTGTGAAAGAGTTTTCCAAGATCTCAAAGCGTATTTGACCCAGGCGCCCATGTTGACAGCCCCGGACCCCAGAGAGGACCTATTCATGTATCTGTCCGTTTCCGATCACGCCGTGAGTGCCGTGCTCTTGAAAGATAAAGGAGTCCAGCATCCAGTGTATTATATCAGCAAAACCCTGGTCGATGCCGAGACCAGATACCTGCCTTTGGAGAAGCTGATGTTAGCCCTAGTTCACACCACGAGGAAGTTACCCCACTATTTTCAGGCTCATACCGTGTACGTATTGACGGGGTATCCTTTGCAATCATTGCTAAGAAGGTCCGACTTCACGGGGCGGATCGCCAAGTGGGGGACTCGGCTCGGGGCCTTCGACATAAGGTTTAGGCCGAGGAATTAGGTGAAAGGACAGGTATTGGCAGATTTCGTAGCTGAGTTTTCCCCCAGGACTGAAGGGGAGATGGTCTGCCGCGTAGAATGTCTCCCGTGGAAAGTGTTCGTGGACGGAGCCTCGAGCTCCCTAGGGGCTGGTGCTGGGATTGTGATTGTCATTCCGGAGAAGATACGATTGGAGCACTCACTCAGATTGGGGTTTAAGGCCTCAAACAACGAGGCCGAATATGAGGCTTTGATCGCCAGGTTAAATGTCGTCTTAAGTCTGGGTGCTCGGGAGGTGGAGGCTTACTCGGATTCGCGACTGGTTGTCAACCAAGTCCAAGGCAGTTTCGAAACTCGCGATCCACGGATGAAGGAGTACCTACGGGTAGTAAAACAGGTCATGGGCAAGTTCTCTATGGCGAGGGTGGTCCAGATTACCCGAGGGCAGAACAGGCATACGGACTCCTTGGCTACGTTAGCCTCGGCAATAACCGACAGCATCCCTCGAATGATCAAGGTAGAGCTCGTAACGGAGCCAAGTATCAGGGCCGTAACCAACGCCGACGTCAGCGGAATCAGTGTTACAACAATTTCGGCGCATGACCTGTGCTGGATGGACCCGATTGTGGACTTCTTGTCCAAAGATCGTCTTCCGGATGGCGAGAAGGAGGCCAGTAAATTCCGACGGGCAGCCCCTCGCTATTGGTTGTCGGCAGATAAGAAGCTCTATCGGAGATCCTTCGGGGGGCCGTATCTGTTGTGCCTACATCCCGGGAAGGTAAACGAACTACTAGCCGAACTACATGGAGGTGTGTGTGGCGGCCACGTGGGGGGACGTTCGTTAGCTCACCGAGCAATGACACAGGGATTTTGGTGGCCGAAGATGCAACAGGATGCTGCCGAATACGTGCGAAAGTGTGAAAGGTGCCAAAGGCACGCCCCCTTGATACACCAGCCAGCGGGACACCTGAACCCGGTCAGCAGTCCTTGGCCTTTTGCGCAGTGGGGGCTGGATATTTTGGGTCCGTTCCCCCGTGCCACGAGCAACAGGAGGTTCGTTCTGGTGGCAGTTGATTACTTCACTAAGTGGGCAGAAGCGGAGGCGCTGGCTAACATTCGGGACGCAGACGTCAAAAAATTCGTATGGAAAAATATAGTCACTAGGTTTGGAGTGCCGGACTCTCTTATTTCGGATAATGGCCTGCAGTTTGATAGCAAGGCCTTCCGCGAATTCTGCTCCAATCTCGGCATCAAGAATAAATACTCCACCCCGGCCTATCCTCAAAGCAATGGGCAAGCTGAAGCTGTTAACAAGACAATTTTGAGCGGGTTGAAAAGAAGGTTGGACGGGGCGAAAGGAAGGTGGGCCGAGGAACTGTATAATGTGTTGTGGGCTTACCGGACGACTCCCAGGCGCTCCACGGGAGAAACCCCATTTTCCATGATATACGGAGTAGAAGCTGTGATACCGGCAGAAGTAAACCTGTGCAGTGCGCGCGTGGGCGGATTCAATCCAGCACTAAACGGTTCGCGGATGACGGAGCATTTGGACCTATTAGACGAATTTCGAGAAGCAGCCACCGTACGACTAGCCGAGTATCAACAATGCATAGCGCGGCGGTACAACCAAGACATAAAGGCAAGGGAATTCAGCGCCGGGGACCTGGTGCTACGAAAGGCAGTGGGAAAAATGCGGGAAACGAATGCTGGGAAGCTAGCCCCGACCTGGGAGGGACCCTACAGAGTCACTGCTGTCGCAGGCGCAGGGTCGTATTATCTGGAGGGTCTAGACGAGAGACCACTCCCTCGACCGTGGAACATATATAATTTAAAGAGGTTTTACCACTAATCAATTGTAAAGTAAAGCTGGGGTCAGTTATAACGTGGAAGCATTTTGTCCTATATTATTACTGTTCCTCGTTCACATTGTCGTGTTTTACTTCTCAAATTCCATCTGAGCCGATAAGGACAGAAGCCTGCTTCTCGGTCCGATCCCCATCACCGAGCAGGTGGAAACCTTAATCTAAAAGGTCCTAAGGACAGAAGCCTGCTTCTCGGTTCGATCGCCATCACCGAGCAGGTGGAAACCTTAACCTAAAGCATTCCCACTAAGGACAGAAGCCTGCTTCTCGGTTCGATCCCCATCACCGAGCAGGTGGAAACCTTAACCTAAAGCATCCCCACTAAGGACAGAAGCCTGCTTCTCGGTTCGATCCCCATCACCGAGCATGTGGAAACCTTAACCTAAAGCATTCCCACTAAGGATAGAAGCCTGCTTCTCGGTTCGATCCCCATCACCGGGCAGACGTAAACTTTAATATAAAAGGTCCACACTAAGGACGAAAGGCATGCTTCCCGTCTAGAACCCAATCGCCGAGAAACCCTTTGGTCCGGAAGGCCCAAAGGACGCGAACACTATTCTCGGCTCAATCCCCATCACCGAGCAAGGGTAAACCCCAACGTTTGGACAGGGAGGAAGAGGCAAAGACTATAGACAGGCAAGCATAAAAGCAAACACAATATTTAACAGCCATAAAAGCAAACATAATATTCAATAACCATAAAAGCAAACATAATATTCAATAACCATAAAAGCAAACATAATATTCAACAACCATAAAAGCAAACATAATGTTTAGCAGTCATAAAAGCAGACATAGCCAAATAAACCGGGTATAAAGACAAATTGTCCCATCCTTAAAACTTGACGAAGTAAAAGTTAAACCTAGGAATTATATAAATTGTTTAGCCACCACACCCCGGTGACATAGGCAAATAAGCTTGGCAACAAAAATTAAACTCGGTTGTCAGACAGTCAGATCTACGGGCTGAGTCTCGGCTGGAACCTCGGAAGGCGGTTGCTCGGAGGTAGGGGGAGGGTTGCTGGTAACTTTCGTCCCATGTACTTCCACGTGGGCATCAATCTGCTCTACCAGCTCCCTCAGGCTATCCGTCTCCTCCTCATTAATCGGTCCCGCAGGGTTCTGCGCGGCAGGTTGGGAGTCCGGGAAGGGGATCAGGCCAGGGTCTCTCAGGTGGGAATCTTCGGGCACCCCTGAAGCATGCAGGGCAGCCATCCACCCTTCCTGGAAAGATAGCCATCGAGCCTCTCTGACAACCGGCTTCACACCCTCCTCAGCGTCGGCAAACCCTTCATTGTACCACTTATTTTCACAAGCCTCCAAAGCAGCTTGCAGGTCAGCCACCTTCTCGGTCAGGGCAGCATTCAGACTCACCGCTTCGGCCAGCTTCAGGTCCACTGCGTGGCGTTCCGTTGCCAGCTCCTCCAACCTTTTCTCCAACAGCTCCCGGGCCTTCCCCTCGGCGGCTGCTCTCTTCTCGGCCGCGTCAGCAACTTTTGTCTTCTCTTTCGCTGTTTTGACGGTAGCGTCCCTGCCAGCCTTTTCCCGAACGACCTCCTCGGAAAGGTCTTTCAACCGCTCGTTCAAGACGTGAGACAGTTAAGCGGCCTGGTCGGGAGAATAAAATTATAAAAGGCAACACGGAAAACTGTATACGAAAATAAACGGGGCATATGAAAGCAAAAAGTTTAAGAAGTTACCGCTATCGTATGCCACTGCAGCCTCCGCCCCATGGAATCATCCGTCCCATCTGCGAAGGCGCTCACGTCCTCGGGAAGAAGAAGACCGTGAGCTAGGCTCTGGGCAACGCGACCTCCTTCCCCCTTGTCCCATACTCGAACGCTGGCATCGGCAGGGAGCGACTTGCCGTCCAGCTCGAAGCTAGGCTGCCACGCCGGTGCTGATCGGGATGAGGACGCCACGAGTGTCCCCACCGGAACCTGGGGCTCCTGGATGGTCACACCCCTCGACGATGGAAGGGAAGTACGGGCTTGAGCACCGCCCGGACTAGCAGACGTCGGCTCTACGGTCCGCGGTCTCTTGCGAACCCGTGTACTGCTTGGGGGAGGGGGAGGAGCAGGTGGAGGTGGGCCGCGCCCTTGAGGGGGCTGTTGTTGTGCAACCGGGGAAGCGCCGGGAATGAACCGGCTGACTGATAAAGTACGGCGGGTCACCATCTCTTCGCCTGGGGCAGGAGGGTTCCTCGAAGAGCTGCTGGACTCGGCGGCCGCGTGCTCAGGTTCTTGAGCAGGAGCTTCAGGCTCGGCGGGCTCTTCGGGCTGAACGGCTTCGTGAGCAAGTTCCCGGAGGCGGCGAGACGCTACTTCGGCCGATTCGTCTCTTATGGGGGCTAGCTCATCCGAGCACGTGTAACGCCGGCCAATGTCCCGAGCTTCGCCTACAGTAAACTTTGGTGGAAGGAAGTTCGCTTGCCGAACGTCTATATAGGATAGCAGTGGGCTGTCCACCAGGAGAGTTTGGCCGAATGGCTGCCAAGTAGAATACACGGGGCTCACACCGAGTATGAGGTGAGACGCCCGGAGCTGCCCGTCCCAATGAACGATGATTTCAGACCTAAGAACGAAATTTAAGTCCCGTACGTGAACAGTCCTGATGTCCTGGGTAAACACCGAACCGTCTGCAAAGAAAGGAGAAACGGGTTAGTATTAGCACAAACACAGCAATTAATAAAGGAAGTAACGCAAACTATGAATCGAAACGAACCAACTTCACGCCGTGTGAGTGGGGGAGGGATATCGCTGACAAACCATTTGCCGCGCACCCGGACGAATTCCCCGGCCGAGTTTCTATTGGAATCCGGCAGGCATGAAATCAGCCGTACCCTCATGTCCCTAACCTTTAAATAGTAATTGGATTTCTTTTTCCCGCATAAACTGTACATGTGGTTTATATCGTGCTGGTCTAGTTGCAGACCGAACGTTTGGTTTAACCTACTAACGCAGCTCACTACCCGGTAAAAATTGGGGGGGAGTTGCTCGGGACTCAGCCCGTAGTATCTTAGGGTGTTTAGAAGGAGAGGATTTATGGGAAACCTAACCCCACCCTCTAAAATAGACATCAGAGGAAAAAAGGCGGTGCCCGCCCCTCTGTGGAGGATAATTTCACTTTCATGGCAGTACGCCACCTCCACGTCATCGGGGATGTTGTACTTTCGCCAAAAGGTGGCCAGAGAAGAACCAGCGTTCAGGAGGTAAGCATAACCCATCCTAGGGGATTAGAACTAGAAGAGAATTCGGAGAAATGAAATTAAAATAAGGGAAAAAGGAAGCAGACTTACTTTTGGCTCTAAGGGAGGAGAGAGTTCTGGGTTGACGGACAATGGCGTTGAGAAATGCTCGGCAGAGAGAAATTTCAGGGAAAGAAGAGTGAAAAAGTGAAAAGGAGAGTGAAAACAGGCTACTTATAGGGGCCAGGGAAGGACAGGCAACGACTAATGGACAATTAATGAGGATTAATTAGCGATGGGATTACAGAACGTTTCGGATACCAAAGACAACTGACACGTGAATCGACAGGCAATGATGGCAGCCGAAATGGAAGGTCAGGCACGACACGCCTTTTGAGAAATGCATTAATGGATCACTGAACTGTTTCGAAATACGCCCGTTGAGTTGCTCGGGTAACCGCGGCCCCGAACGATCCTTGATTCGCTCCGTGGGCCGAACACGAATCAAGGGGGGGCTAATGTACGGCCCCCTGGTACCTAGGCCCATTTGGGCCTTAGGGCATAGGTCAAGGATATGGGCCAGCGCCTCGACTTTTACCAGGCCCAGAATACCAGCCCCCATTCGTGAAAGATGCGTGACCATGCTTGGAGTATTCCGAGAAAGGCTAACGTATGAGAAGCTGACGCCGGTCCTCTTTTAACCATGCCGTATAATTGTGCTCGGCATGTCGTCACCGGCCGTATGCATTTGCCCGGCCGGTCCGGGAAGCATCACTGCCGAGAATATATCACGAAGTGGAAGCCATTTCCAAAGCCACTCCCACCTAAACCCACTTACAATTAACCATATTGGACCCCCAATTGCACTAACTGTGGCAGTAATCATGATCCTTCCACTAATCTGAGGCTATAAATACAATAAGTTGGGTATGGAAAAAAGGGAGGAAAGTGAGGGAGTGAAAGGACAGCTTAGCAGAGTCTCTGTGCCGAGAGCGACCCAAAGTAGGAAATCCTATACCCAGATTACAAATAGGTTGTGAGCCCCGTTGAGGTTGGGCCTACTACACCTCAAAGGCACGCACAATATTGATGATGCACAAAATCATCAGTGAGTTGATTGTCCACACGTGCGCTAATTAGGGTACCTAAAAAAAAAATAGAACAAAGAACTTACAGAGAGTACCTGCAGGGTACCGGCCAAAGACCCTCCAAAAGTTAAGTCAGTAATTGAAGAATCTCCAAGAGCTCAAAAGTGTGAGAGTTAGGAAATTTCACATACCTTGAAAAGATGGATACTTGGTGATTAAATAGTAGCGTAGAGCTAACCAAGATCCCTAGAATGCAGGATCTTTCCTTGTAGAGAAGATATGGAGTTAAGGCCCCGAGATCTTAGGGTTTTTACTTCTCATACTGGGAAGATATGAATGTGTAGTAGGGTCTTTGGATGTAGTGTGCAAGTTATTTCCATATAGAGATGCATGAGTGGGGAATATGCCAATAGCGTGGGGGGCAAGTATTCTTACAAATCGATATGCTTGTCACCCTGTCAATGTCCTTGCCAATCCGTCAGTATGTTTGTCATCTTGCCAGTTTATTTTTAGGCCCGACAAGCTACGAGAGTGATGGTATGGAAGGTGTCCTTGTGGTCCTTAGGTCAAAATGGGCTTCAGGCCTGACGGACGTCTCTACATCGATGGAGGGCTTAAGCCCAACAGATCTTAATGGGCTTGACGATTAAAAGAGTTAAAAAAATTTCTATGGTCAAAATATCCCTTATTTTATATATATATATATATAGAGAGAGAGAGAGAGAGAGAGAGAGAGAGAGAGAGAGAGAGAGTCCGAATTTGGTAAGGATTGGGTGTAAAACCAATATTTTACAACATCTAATAAGTGATTGTCACATCAGTATTTTACTTAAAATTCAATACATCTTACCGCACCTAATAATAACATCTCAATAAACTCCAAATTTAATTGGATTTATATATGGATATTAGAATTGATTAGGTGTGATTTTGCTTATTTTTAAATATGTGCTAAGATGATGTGGCATATTGGAATTTGAGGAGTAAAACATGAGTTTTACACTACATCCTTATGAAATTTAATCTCATATATATATATATATATAAAAGGGTAAATCACAAAACTATATAACAAAATAAGGCAGTACCAAAATATTTTATTTTAATAGAATAACTGAAACGAACACCAAACCAGTGTTCATAACATCAACTAAACATACGCAGATTTCTTTATTTAGTGAGAGGGGCAGAACCACAGAATGCCACTATTAGTCACCTTCATCTCAAACTTTTAATTTCATTAATATTAATTCCATTAAACAATCATAACCAGCTGTTTGATTCAACATCATCCTTTCTAACTAATAATAAATTCTAAAGAATCTATAGAGTAAAAACAAAAGCTTAATAGTATTGAGTTTAATTTAGCAACTTCTCAAAAAAAGAAAAAAGAAAAAAAGAAAAGCTGCTTAATTTAGCATATAGAATAGTCACTTATTAGGAAACGAATTTTTATTTTCCATGCTTATTGTTTTTGATTAAGTGTGGTGTTATAGGGAAAATGTTTTTGGAGCTAATGCCATGAAGGCATGAGCAAGTATGACTAGTGTTGAATTGAAGGAGCCCAAGAAATATGCTGCAGTTTTAGTGTTTGGATATGGCAAAAGCCACATTGTACAAAAGAATTATATTCTGTTTTCCATAATGTAACACTCCGACCCAACTTTATAATTAAACTATGTGTGAGTGGTTAATTACTATTTTAAGCCACTTTCTTTTTATAATTAATAGAAGAGTATTTAATAAACATATTATTTTATAATGCCATTGAATAAGAATTGTGAAGATTATAAATAATTGAATGGCTATTTGTATTATATATATATATATATATATATATATATACTAAGCATGTACAAAATTATATTTAGTGGTTTGAGTTATAGATACATAGTTGGTGTTTTAATTAAGCATGATGCATGATATAGTATAGTAGAAATTTCACCCACATGCAACCAATTGAAATTCAACACATGTAAAGCCAAAGTGTCTTTCATGTTGATAAACCCCAAAGACCAAGATTTGGCCGGCCATGCAATGAGCAAGTTCCACCTAGTTTCTTCTTTGACTTTTCTCAAGACAACTAGAACATCCAAGAACCTCTCTTTCTCTCATTTCCCACGGGTCCATGTAAATAAGAATTTCTTACCTCACTTCTCTCTCTTTTCTCTTAAGGAAAGAGCTAGAAGCTCTCTTGAGTCCACGGGTTCACACACCAAAAGAAAGATAAGTCTCCATCTCATCTCTTCTTTGACTCTTTCAAAGCAACTAGAACAATCAAGAACTCTCTCCCTCTCATACCCACGGGTCCAACACCAAATGAAAGAAAAACTCTCTCAAGCTCTCTACCTCTCATACTTTCGGGTCCAGCCACTAGGAAAGGGAGATCCTTTCATGCAAGAGTGATTCTATGTCTATTTCCCCTCAAGAACCATAAACTTGGTAAGGGTTCTAGCTACTCTCACCTTAGAATCCATGATTTCTTCAAGGAATTTTAGTAATGGTATTTGTGGTTTGTAAAATTAGGAAATCATGAATTTGTAAGTCTATATATATATATATATATATATATATATATATATATATGCTATTTTAAGAAGCCTTGAAACTGTGTTGGTGATTTGTTGAAGGTAGATTAGGGTTTTTACTAATTAATGATTGCATATGATTAAGGAAGTAAGAAAAAGTCAGGATGAGTAGTTTTGAGGTTACTGCTGGGATTTTTGTTGTATTTAATTTTGCTATAAATGGTTAAATGACTATATATATGTGTGTGTGTGTGTTTTCTAACATGTCTAATGAGTGTATAAAAATCACCATATGATAATAAGACTATTTGCAATCATTTTATAATTTTACAAGAAAATGTTTCAAAGCTACCTCTGTGACAGATTCTATGTTTATGCATGATAAATTATGTATTAAATGGTATACAGTGAATTTGGATGCTAGAGATATTTCCAATGAAATCTAAGACACATGTGGTTGTAATGAAAGTGGTCTCACATCATTTGGATTAATATAAAAATAATGGTTCAATTTCTAAGTTGCATGAAATTCTGTCAGGACATATTTGAGTATGCTGTATTGTATGATTTTTAGTAAATTATGGTTTTATGCTTTGACTTCGAAATTGATATGGTATTTATTAGACATCCAGAGGAGTTGCTCTGTTAAATTGCATGAAGTTTGGATGTGAATTGATAGCCCATTTTTATTTTATAAGTGAAGTATATGCTGCTGGAATAAAATAGTGAACAGTAAGGGACATGCCTAATTTTGAGGATTTAATTCTAAAGTTAGGGTAAATGATTTGAGCTATAATTTATTATGCTCATCATTTAGTATGTCTGAATCATAGCTAAATTTGTATACCTTAGTTCAAGGTTTAGTACTCAAAGGAGGGGTTCTAAACCATTCTACTGCTTTTTTATGTTGTCATATGAGTGTATATGGTTATATGACTATGCTTAAAAGAGTTTATGTTTATGCATGCATTATTGCCTTAATCTCAAGCACACTTTGAAATGAAGTTGGCACCTCTGGAGATATGATATAAACATGAGAATGATGGCTTTCTTTAGTTTGGTACATCATTTATTGATGTGTGCATAATATGTTTGTGGGAACCTCGTTGAGGTGAGATTATGATTTCCTTGATTATAAGAGACAGGCTTTGAGATAAATGTGTAAGTTTATGAGAAGGAATAATTGATAGTAATAAGCTTTGATATTTGGTTTAGGTGTTACCAGTTTCCAAGTCTAAGTTCCTTCGACTGTAGGCTTTCGGTTCCTCTGCTTTCAGGTAAGGGATAAGTTATATGAGTATTTGGTAAGTCATGAGGTTATTTTAAAGTATATGATGCATTAAAAGAGTTTTTGATTAGTGGTATGACATATAAGCATGTTTCAGACAAAGGTATGTTCGTGAGCTTTCGAAACCTTATATATATGATTTAAGCATATTGATGCTACTACTAATTCCACGAACATGATGTTAAAGAAAACAACGGAAATGCTTTTATTATGAAATGTTATGCAAACTATGAATTTTAGTATGATGTATAAGTATGAAATGTTTTTAGGTTATGTCCTCTGATGATCTGAACTCTGCCAGTAGGGGTTTAATTACTGGTTTTCCATGAAAAATGTTATCTGATTGGCCATTAAGTGGGACTGGCTTTGCTGTACCCGCCCTTATTGGTTACAGCCAACTTGTGGAGGAAGTCAACCGACCCCTATGGTTGAAAATATGTATTATGATGTGATCCCGGGAATACCTGGCATTGTGGGGAATGCTGGATGCCTAGCACAGTGGTGCTAGAAGTCTCACAAATAAGTACAGACTTATCAGATATGGACTAACCAATATGTTATGAATAGCTATATTATGTTATTGATCATGAGAGAATAATTTTGTTTAAATGCATTATGAAAAGTTTAAAGCTCTCATGAAAAGAAGAAGTTTATGATGAAAAGAAAAGTTGTTCTTTAAAATTAAAAGTTTCTGAAGTTCTGTTGTGCTTTAAAGATAAAACTTCTGATGAAAGTACAAGTTTATGTTAAAAAGTTATCAGATATTTGTTTTTTATGAAACGTTAAGTTTTATGACTATGAAAGTTATAATATTTTACGAGAAGAAGTTTATAAAGAAAAGTTTTCTTATTAGTCAAGATGTTTCTAATTTAAGACAAAGTTACCAATTATCTGATTTAAGTTAAAAAAATTATTTTGTAACAAGAATATATATATATATATATATAAATATATGTATATGGTTTTAAACAAGCAATATTATATTTGGTGACTTTATAAGAAATGAAAAAAATTCAATCCGAAAGGTTTTGGTAATATTATTCTGATAAGAAAAAAGAGAACAATTATTTTCCTATGAAAAGCATATAAGTTATTATTATGAATAGTATAAAATACTATGCATGAAAAGATATTCTCCTATCTGAATATTCATAGAATGAAATGATTTGATTTACATGCATTCTTATTAAATTCTCATGTATCTTACCTTTACTGAGCTGTGTAGCTCACCTCTTCCACTCTTTCAGTCAACATGTTTTATTTTGAAGCAGAGGGAGCCTTAGTCGAGTTTTGGAAGGAGCTGGTTTTAATTTTAAAAGTATAGATCCCGAATTAGCAACTTGATGTTTAGCTTTGTAGTGTTGTGTTTTTTAGGATCTAATGAAAGTTGTGTATCTTAAAGTATTAAGAGATGTATTATGTGAAATTTAGAATTTGAGTAATTGGTGGATTATGTTATCCTTTGAATATAGTATAGATGCTCTGAATGTCAAGTGAAAAGTTATATCATTTAAGTAAAGAAACAAAGATGAAAAGAAAGAGGGAAGCTTTTGTAAAAGCTTTTGGAAAAGTTTAGTTGGTTCTTGTTAATACCAGGTTTAGGTTTGATATTAACATGCCGGTCATGGTCACAAATCCGGGTAACGGGTTTGGGGCGTGACACATAATGTCTAAATTCTGGATATATTTGCAAAATAAGTTTGTACTTTAATATTTTAGTCTACCCTTTTGGGGGCATTTACATAAATCTAAGAAAGAAAGTTACTCAAATGTTTTATTTTCAATTTTTTTTATTCTTTCTTTCAAATTTCTAAGAAAGAAAAAAAACCACACATTTTTGTCTTGCATACTAGTTCAGCTGAAAAGGGAAGTCATCAAACAAAATTAGGCCACAAAGCTCCCAATTCTTAGAGAGAGAGGGAGAAAAATTATAGATTCTTGTTGTAATAAATAGAGAGAGAAGAGGTGTATCAATAATCAGAAATCTGGCAAAACAAAAGCCTAAAGGATAAAGTAAAAAGAAAAAGTCGAAGCCTGGAGTTTGTACTGTTGTTTCATTCAATATCATTCTTCCTAACTAATAAAGATTTTATAAACAAAACATTTAAAATAATGACACATTTAATATGGTAACAAGGCTAGTATGAAAAATTCAAGAATACGAAAAAAATGATACAGTTAATTGTGTTTGTTGGCTTGAGCTTCAATATGCTGGCTAGCTTCTTTAAGAGACAATCTCCAGCATGAGGGAGGCTAGCTAGCTTTGCAACATTCTCCTGCTGGATGTGTTCAGGAACCTATCAAGTATCATGTTGCCCGAAAAAAAAAATTTAACCATCAACAGGCTGCAACATACAATTCTATGTATAAGAATAAAAATATTGAATAATATTTGAAAATCGAATAAGAACAATTGATACTGATATGATCTTGCTGTCCCTGGCAATAAAACAGTCTCAAAGTCACCATTAAGCCTTTTCATTTTCAGGATATAGGCCTTATATTCTACGGGAACTTAGTGGTTGAGTGAGTTTTTAAGATTTAAATTTTTTTGAGTGGTGATAATTTTTATGTGTGTGATGATTTATTATACTATCATACAAATTTTCTTGTGCATCACTCAAGTTTGCGACAATCCTTAGAAAATTCAGAACAAAACACACTATATGATAAAATCGATAGAACAAAGTTTGGCAACAAACTTGACTGTAGACTAAGGCTACAATTCTACTTAATATATTTTTATTAGATGTGAATTTTAACAAATCTATCATTGGATTACTTCTTATTATATCCTACATACTTGCAAAATTTCAATAAAATTAAAGATCAATAGCTACAATATCAATCAAATGTTTCAATTTTGAGTTTTTGTAATCTAAAATTATACATAAAAAATAGGTTATGGATAGAATAGTAAATAAGATTTGATTGACATAAAATTTAACATGTGTTTAAAAACATAAAAAACATGCAATTTAACAGTTAAATTTTCAAAATATATAACCATGTTAATTTGTTTAGTGAAAGTTGTAACGCTACAACAAAGTTTGTAGCTAAATTTTGTTCAAATCAATGATATATTAAAGTCAAAACACAATCAAAATTCAAATTAGCTAAACATAATTTATTATTTTATTATTAAATGTTTCCATATATAAGTACGAGTTACAACCTAATTGAGAGAAAGAAAAAACAAGGAATATAAAATCAAATAATGCTGCAAATTAGACATTAAAAATAATAGTAGGTTGCAAAATAAAGTAAAATGGGCAAGTATTGGTACAAAAAGTTGCGATAATGCCTTGACTATGTTATGCTGAATTTGATACCTATATACAACCGAATATTCATTCACTAGAGAGAGTAGAAACACACTCACACACACCACACATACTACGTTTTTGCCACGGCAAAACTATGCCTAATCACTTTCACTCAAAATCCTAACAAGACAAATTCTCCACGTGTCACCATACAATACCCCCAATTCACTTGGCTCAAAATGAAAACCAACTGTTACAAATATCCTATTAAAAAGAAAGCATTAATACCATAAAAATTTACACAACTTTACCATTTTTACAATTCACCGCTTGTCAAGTTATAAGCTGTTCATTACTTTTTTTTTTTTTTTTTTTTTTTTTATGAATAAGAAGGGAGGCGGGGCGACTATATGTGGCTTACCCACTGGGCCACTCCTCTTGGGGCTGTTATTCATTACTTGTAATATGATGAAAAATGTTAAAAATTGTGTAAGTTTTTGTGTCTTAGCGTTGCTGACAAATATCATCCCTACCAAATTGTCGAAACTGTGGGGAACAGCACTTGACAGCCTGGCTACTTATCACAATTAGCGCGTCTACTTATCACACTCCTAGTTCCTTCCTTAGCGTTTTGCGTAAGTCCTAACTTCTATATATATGTCCAACTCTCACTCTGCTTAGTTCTTACTTCTTACTCCCTTCAACAAACACAAACTCAAGCACCTCCTTTTGCTTACTTATATCTACTGCTACTACTTCAATATACAAGCTAACTAAACTCAAAGTACTGAGAAACAAAGAGTTTTAAGACATATATGGACAACGCTTGCATGGTGAACTTGTCATACGAGGAGGTCATGTTGGCTTCGAAAAATCCTAAGAAACGAGATGGGAGAAAGAAGTTCAAGGAAACAAGAAACTCAGTGTACCGTGGAGTGAGGAGGAAGAACTCAAGAAAATGGGTATGTGAAGTGCGTGAGCCAAATAAGAAGTCGAGGATTTGGCTTGGGACTTTCCCCACAGCAGAAATGGCTGCGCGTGCAAATGATGTGGGGGCAATTGCGCTCCACGGCCGTTACGCGTGTCTCAATTTTGCCGACTCGGTATGGAGACTTCCGGTTCCAGCGTCGGCAGCAGCGAAGGATATTCAGCGTGCGGCTTTGGAGGCGGCAGAGGCATTTCGGCCAGCACAATTGGACGATGTTTCTGGGGATGACTTGACGCAGAGGTTAGAAAATGCAGCTGCAGAAGTGACAGTGGCGGAAACAGCAGTGACAGTGGCTGCGGAGGCAGAGATAGAGCCGGAAAGTGTGTTTTTTATGGATGAGGAGGTGGTTTTCGACATGCCTGGGTTGTTGAGAAATATGGTAGAGGGGATGTTGTTGCCTCCACCACCTCATTGGTATGGTGGAGATAACATGGAAACTGACAGTGAGGTTTCATTGTGGAGTTATTCAATTTGATTGTTATTAGTAATATTATAGCTTAATGCTGCAGTGTGATGTGAGGGAAAGTTGGAGATGGCGATGTCATACTGTACAAAAGAATTTTTTGTAGCATTTGTTTACACCAACAGAATAATAATCCGTTTTGGGTTTTAGCTATATCAAACTTTAGTAGAACTGGGTGACTAGTCCATTGCTAATACTCTAGTAAAGTAATTGGATTTTGTGTTTGATGAGTGAAAATAAGGAGGTGATTATAAAAAAAATTAAAGGAGAATTCCAATTTGAGATAAAGTGTGAACACATTACCATAAAATAAAATGTTCTGAAGAAGAAGAAGAAATGGAGAGGTAGTGGACGAAGCTCAAGTGCTGCCATCTGAAACTCTCATCTTTGTTCTTCAAATCAAGCGTCTCTGCTCTGGAACTTTCAAACAGCTAAAGTTTGATGACTGGAGTGCTCTGGAAATAAAAAAAGCATTGGATTAGAATGTGATAGTAGAAAAGGCAATGTCAGCATGTGGATAAGTGGTGGGACTTGGGAATGGAGTTCTTGGAGGCTTCCTTATAAATAGCCAACATATTTCCTAATTTATAATAAAATCCTCAAATTGGATTTTTTTTTCCTAAGTAACTGATATAATCACTTTATTATGATTTTATTTCGTAAAACGCTATTAAATTCAACCATTTATAGTATCTAAAATAATCAACAATTTATATCATTTGGCTTAATATATAGCCACATGTTTGTTTGTTTGTTTTTTTTTTTTTTTTTTTTTGAAGAATCCCACATGTAATCTATAAATATAAATATATATATATATATATAATGTAGGGATGATAGGTCCAATAATATATATTGGGCTGGGGGCCCGATCCAAAGATGCCTAGTAGTCCGAGGACGGTTAAACGCTGTCATGGAAGTCCGCGTTAGTGAATGAAGAAAGGGGGTTTGGTCATAAGAGTCCAAAAAGGTGGTCCAAGGAGCACAGCAAAGGTCCGAAGGTGTGGTCTGCCATCCAAGGCAACATTCCAGAAAATTCTATTGATAAGGATACACATCATGAAGGTACAGGACAAAGGAGAATTATGAAATATCTAAAAGAAAGCTATTACCACCGCATTGAATGCTCTATAGCTAACTCTCTGGGCGCATTAATGAGAAAGTGATACCTGAACAGTGATTTTCAGCCCCACAGCTACTCCCAAAGATTTCAGGAAGTTGCTGATGGGACAAGGATCACACCAGTAACCTGGTCTACATGTGGAGGGTGAAAATGAAATGAAAAGAGAGTATAAAAGAGAAAGAACACCCCGAGGGAAAGGGATTGAAATTAAGAGAGAAAAACACTGTAAGAACAAGAATTAGTCTTGTAACCATATTAAAAAGAAATATATTCTAGAACTGATCTCCTCGGATTGAGCCGAAGACATTTCTCTTTGAATTAAACTATTTTATCTTCATTTTCTTGTCATCTAGGTCAACTATAATTGCTGCATGATTCGTTAGAGCCTAGTTTTCAAACTCATTCTCTACAAATTCATTGTATTGGGCTCTTTGGGCCAAAATCCTTTAACTCTTTGGGTTGAGGAACCGAATCTTGCCCTTATATATATATATATATATATATATATATGATAGGCCACAAATTGAATTGACCCTTTGTGATAGAAAT
Source organism: Notholithocarpus densiflorus (assembly GCA_030021035.2). Classification (NCBI taxonomy): domain Eukaryota; kingdom Viridiplantae; phylum Streptophyta; class Magnoliopsida; order Fagales; family Fagaceae; genus Notholithocarpus; species Notholithocarpus densiflorus. The sequence continues at coordinate 4,711,338 of JARYZH020000021.1, read as the reverse complement.
TAATTAATTAATTAGCCAAGTTATTAATTAATCAATTTATCATGCAAACGTGTGGTAGCACAAACAAATCACCAATAAACTAATTATGCAGCGGAAAATAAATAACACAGTGATTTGTTTACGAATGGAGAAAACCTTACGGCAAAAATCCACCGGGTGATTTTCAGGTCACCACTCCCGAAACTCTACTATTATCACAACAAGCGGTTACAAGTAAAGAAATCCCAAGTACCTTACCAACCTACAGTTAAACCCTTACCCCAATACTTAATTGGACTTGTTCTGTAGTGACAATTTCCCCTTTTGATGCACAGCTCCCAAGTACGTGACTAACCAATGCGCGGATCCCAGTACGCGACTTCAATCACCAACTAAAAAGGTTGTTGGCTGCAAAGTTATTCAGTTCATCCACACGATGAAGATCAAGAAGATACTTGGTTACAAAACCCTACGGTGCAAATACACAGCAACTTCTCCAAGAGAAAGAGATGAACAAGGGCAAGAACTTTGTCTCCGGTCACAATTTGCTTGAACAGAGTTTGCTCAATACTTGTGCAACTTGTGAACACTTTGACTGCCCTTAAAACAATCCTTTTATATGTTTAGGGTTAGGAGAAAAGAAAGCCCAAAAACATAATCACGGATCCCAAGAAAATCAGATCAAGATTCTGAAATTCATAAACCTCGACAGATTGGAGGTGTCGAGAAGGTGTCGAGCACATAGAGCTGAAACAGCTTTCTTAAGCTCGATAGATGCAACTGTCGAGACAGTTATCGAGCTTTAATGATTTTGCACTTTCAGCTTGTTTTCTTGGACAGACTTGAAAGTTTCAACACTTGATCTTGAAACACAGTTTCTAGAAGTATTTAAACACATCCTAGATCTACCCAAATACAAGTAAAATGCGTTTTGTCAAAAGATTAGCCAATTACATAAAATCATGACATATATTCGTACCATGTGAAACACATATGTCCTAACAATATATATTTTGATGATGCACAAAATCGTCAGTGAGTTGATTGTCCACACGTGCACCAATTAAGGTACCTGAAGAAAAATAGAACAAAAAACCTACAGAGAGCACCTGCAGGGTGCCAGCCAAAAACCCTCCAAATGTTAAGTTAGTAATAGAAGAATCTCCAAGAACTCAAAAGTGTGAGAGTTAGGAAATTTCACGTACCTTGAAGAGATGGATACTTGGTGATTAAGTAGTGGTGTAGAGCTAACCAAGATCTCTTAAATGCAAGCTCTTTCCTTGTAGTAAAGATATGGAGTTAAGGCCCCGAGATCTTAGGGTTTTTACTTCCCATACTAGGAAGATATGAATGTTTAGTAGGGTCTTTGGACGTGGTGTGCAAGTTCTTTCCATATAGGGATGCATGAGTGGGGAACATGCCAATAGCGTGGGGGGCAAGTATTCTTACCCATCAATATGCTTGTCACCCTGTCGGTGTCCTTGCCAATCCGTTAGTATGTTCGTCATCTTGCCAATTTATTTTTAGGCCCGACAAGCTATATGAGTGATGGTATGGAAGGTGTCCTTGTGGTCCTTGGGTCAAAATGTGCTTTAGGCCTGACAGACATCTCTACATCGATGGAGGGCTCAAGCCCAACGGATCTTATTGGGCCTGACGATTAAAAGAGTTAAAAAAAATTATATGGTCAAAATATCCCTTAATATATATATATATATATAGAGAGAGAGAGAGAGAGAGAGAGAGAGAATTTGGTAAGGATTGGGTGTAAAACCCATATCTTACAACATCCAATAAGTGATTGTCACATCAACATTTTACTTAAAATTCAATACATCCTACCACACCTAATAACATCTTAATAAACTCCCAATTTGGTTGGATTTATATATGGATATTAGAATTGATTGGGTGTGATTTTGCTTATTCTTAAATATATGATAAGATAATGTGGCATGTTGGGATTTGAGGGGTAAAACATGAGTTTTACACTACATCCTTACGGAATTTAATCTAATATATATTTATATATAAATATATATATATATATATAAAAGGGTAAATCACAAAACTGTATAACAAAATAAGCCAGTACCAAAATATTTTATTTTAATAGAATAACTTAAATGAACACCAAACCAGTGTTCATAACATCAACTAAACATACGCGGATTTCTTTATTTAGTGAGGGGCGCAGAACCACAGAATGCCATTATTAGTCACCTTCATCTCAAACTTTTAATTTCATTAATATTAATTCCATTAAACAATCATAACCAGCTGTTTGATTCAACATCATCCTTTCTAACTAATAATAAATTCTAAAGAATCTTTGGAGTAAAAACAAGCTTAATAGTATTGATTTTAATTTAGCAACTTCTCCCAAAAAAAAAGCAGCTTAATTTAGCATATAGAATAGTTGCTTATTAGGAAACGAATTTTTATTTTCCATGCTTATTGTTTTTGATTAAGTGTGGTGTTATAGGGAAAATGTTAAAAGGGGGGGGGGGGGGGGGGGTACTGCTAGGGAAAATCATATTTTGGAGCTAATGCCATGAAGGCATGAGCAAGTATGACTAGTGTTGAATTGAAGGAGCCCAAGAAAAATGCTGCAGTTTTAGTGTTTGGATATGGCAAAAGCCATATTGTACAAAAGAATTATATTCTGTTTTCCATATTGTCTAAATTCTGGATATATTTGCAAAATAAGTTTGTACTTTAATATTTAGTCTACCCTTTTGGGGCATTTACATAAATCTAAGAAAGAAAGTTACTCAAATGTTTTATTTTCAATTTTTTTATTCTTTCTTTCAAATTTCTAAGAAAGAAAAAAAAAACCATACATTTTTGTCTTGCATACTAGTTCAGCTAAAAAGTGTAGAGTCATCAAACAAAATTAGCCCACAAAGCTCCCAATTCATAGAGAGAGAGGGAAAAAAATTATAGATTCTGGTTGTAATAAATAGAGAGAGAAGAGGTGTATCAATAGTCAGAAATCTGGCAAAACAAAAGCCTAAAGGATAAAGTAAAAAAAAAAAGTCGAAGCATGGAGTTTGTACTGTTGTTTCATTCAACATCATTCTTCCTAACTAATAAAGATTTTATAAACAAAACATTAAAAATAATGACACATTTAATATGGTAACAAGGCTAGTATGAAAAATTCAAGAATACCAAAAAAATGATACCAGTTAATTGTGTTTGTTGGCTTGAGCTTCAATATGCTGGCTAGCTAGCTTCTTTAAGAGAATCTCCAGCATAAGGGAGGCTAGCTAGCTTCGCAACATTCTCCTGCTGGATGTGTTCAGGTACCTATCAAGTATCATGTTGACCGAAAAAAAAAAAAAAAAAAAAAACCATCAACAGGCTGCAACATACAATGCTATGTATAAGAATAAAAATATTGAAATAATATTTGAGAATATATCGAATAAGAACAAATAAAAGTATTGAAATAGTGATGAGAGACAGACCATATTGTAACACTCCACAATTTGAAGGAAATGAAAGGCATATGTAAAACCCGGTGTTGTTAAGAGCCATGACCAAGAACCGAGAGCTAACGACAGAGGAGGAAGCTGAACTCTCCAGGAGCAAGAAGAAGGTTAAGGAAGGACATCACGCTGAGTTTAATGATGGCTTAAGCGAGAGTGGACATTCTCAGGGAGGCCAGAACTCTTGGGGGGCATCTAAGAAAACCTTCAAAGATAAATTGGCATTTGACTTCTCGGACCTCATGGATATGGAGGCGGATTCAGATGAGGAGGTGGAGGAGCTCCATGAGGGGCTAGCGGCGGTGAAGCTCACGAGGGAAACCAAACTTCGTATCAAAAGACTGTGGTCTAATGCATTGATTATTAAGTTATATGGCAGAGCAGTTGGATTCAACTTTCTCTAGAGTAAACTCAACCTACTTTGGAAACCGTCTGGGACAATGGACTATGTTGCTCTTGGTAAAGATTTCTACTCAGTCATATTCTCGTTGAAAGAAGACATGGATGCAGTTCTTAAGAATGAGCTATGGTTCATCGGGGGTCACTTTTTATCCATTAGGCCATGGGAGCCATTCTTCAAGCTGACTTGTGCTAGTGTCTCGTCTATAGCTGTCTGGGTTAGATTGCATGAGCTGCCTATGGAGTTGTATGAGACTGAAGTGCTTAAACAAATAGATGAATCCATAGGGAGAGTGCTTCGGATTGACACCCACACTGCCATGGAAGTCAGAGGGAGGTATGCTAGGCTTTGCATACAGTTAGATATTAATAAGCCGCTAATCAACATTGTTCTCATAAGAAGGTTTGAACAACCTGTGGTTTATGAAGGTCTCTATAAGCTCTATATCTCCTGCGGAAGGATAGGGCATAGGAGAGAAGCATGCCCATTCACCATTAAAAGACTAGAGATGCCGGTGGAGGGAGGTCCGGTGAAAAATGGAGCGGATAATGTTACGTACCAAGGAGCTAACCTGCGTGGAGTGCATGGCTTGTCATGTACTGAACCAGGTAGTGGCACGATGGACGACAGAGGTGCAGGTATGGAGGATGACAGGTACGGACCTTGGATGTTAGTGACACGTAGAAAATCTGGGCAGAAGAGGACAAATAATTCCGTTACCTGGACCATTCAAGCCACGGTTTGGGCCAAACTTCACACGGACCCAGGCAAGAGTCTAATGGTGAAATAAGGGGTTGGATTGAGACTAAAAGGAGTGCTGAGGCCATTGGGCCATTGAGTGTGGGCCTAGAGTCAAACCTTATTGTGAAAAAGGTGGATGAGCATCCGGGTAACCGAACCAGCCCTTCAGTCAAGGGCAAAAAAGACATTGCAAGAAATAGGGCAACTAAGTGGATGTCTAAGTTAGATACAGGGGGAATGGGAAAGCACTTTCTAAAAACTACTCATATTTGGACTTCTCGAGGTAACAATGGTGACGGTGAGCGCTCTAATGAACTCTTCCAGTTCACAGCTAATGGCCGAACCGAGATAGGCCATTAATTTTGACGGCAGGGTCGTGGAGATCCCGGAGGTGGTTATAGCGGAGATCAGAGCGAAGCCAACTCACGTGATGGGATGGTTCGACAGGAAGCTGGCAATAGCGTGGAGAAACATTTTTCCGTTGACGGCGAACAATGCAAGGTTGGGCTTTCTGCCACTCACGGATCCAACATGGGGAAAGATGTCGAATCTGTGGTGGCAATTCCTGGCCTTGGCCTAGGGCTTGTCTCTAGAGAAGGAATGAAGGAATGTATGGAGGGTGCTTCCCCAAGTGTCGCAGGTTCCAGTGTTGTGTGAAGAAAACCCGGCAGATACACTCTCGGAGCGAAGGATGTTAGAAGCCCAACCCATATCCACCTCCATAATGGGGAATCAGCACTGCACGAAGATTATCCAAGTGTTCAAGCCAACTCTAGAATTCAGCATCCATGCCATGGCGAGGGAGATGAATTTAAGAGTGATGGAGCATCTGTTGACTTTGTGCCCATGGAAGGGAGAGACAAAGGAGATGATGGCATTGATAGGATGGAATTTGAGGAGGGAAACAGAGATTTTGCCTCCTCCGGATGAATGTCCTACTCCTTTTCACCATTTAACCATGAGCATTATAGTGTGGAATTGTAGGGGCGCTCTGAAGCCCAACTTTTAGAGTCATGTTAGGGAGCTAGCTAGGAATCATAATCCTGCTGTTTTGGTAGTCATGGAAACATGGATTGGGGGAGACAAAGCAAAGGAGATTACTGACCGTCTCCCATTTGATGGTGCTATTCATACAGATACAATTGGCTATGCGGGTGGCGTTTGGCTATTGTGGAATTCAGATAGGGTGGTGGTTGTGCAGCTCGCAAGCACGGAGCAAGAAATACATGTCAAAGTCAAGGTATTACCATCTAACCTATCTTGGATTTTTACTGTTGTGTATGCTAGTCCTAGATTTGTTAAGAGGTAGGTGTTGTGGGAAAATCTTTCTAAAGTTGCTGACCTACATAATAAGCCTTGGATAATTGCGGGTGACTTCAATGAGCCCCTTGCAGAAGATGATAAATTTAGGGGTAAGCCGGTTAGTATAAACAGATCACTGATGTTTAAGGAATGCCTTGATAAATGCAACATGGTGGATATGGGTTTTAGTGGACCGAGATATACGTGGACGAATAGAAGGGAGATTAATAGTCTTATCCAAGAGAGAATTGATAGATTCTTTATGAATCCTAGCTGGTGTCTGCTCTACCCAAATGCTAAAGTGTCGCATTTAACTAGGTATCACTCGGGCCATTGCCCCGTGTTAATGGAAACCAACCCCAGAAGGCAGTTGCATCTTACTAGGCCCTTTAAATTCCAATCCTTTTGGTTGTCCGATCCCTCCTTTCCTAATGTGGTGAATCAGGCATGGCAACAACCAAGGAAGCTTATGGAAGCAATTGAAGTCTTTTCCAGTCAGGCCAGCCTATGGAATAAAAATCAATTCGGGAATATCTTCCATAAAAAGAAAAGAATATTGGCCTGACTTGATGGGGTGCAAAGGGCTTTGGCCAATCAACTGTCTTCCTCTCTAGTAGCATTGGAGAATCAACTATTTAAGGAGCTGGATGTTGTGTTAGAGCAAGAAAAAGATCTTTGGGCCCTTAAATCTAGAATTAATTAGATGATTTTGGGGGATAGGAACACTTACTTTTATCATGTTTCAATACTTGCTTGAAAGAAAAGAAATCTTATTACTACAATTAAGAATGATGCGAGAGAATGGTTGACTGAGGAAAGGGAGGTTGCAAATCACATTAGAGAAGGATTTATTAAAATTTATACTACATCTCAAGAGGCAGCAACCCGAGACATCAGTTATAATCTGCATTGGCAACCCAAGCTCTCAGATGAAGAGAATAATAGTATTAGCCACATGGTGACTGATGAGGAAATTAGAGCTGCTCTCTGGTCTTTAAAAGCCTTTAAAGCTCTCAGTTCTGACGGGCTACAAGCCGGATTCTTCCAAAGATTTTGGCTTGTTGTGGGAAGGTCGGTCAGTGAGGAGGTGCAGTCTGTCTTTAAGGAGAAAAAAATTCTGGAGTATCTAAATAGAACCAGCATTGTGCTCATTCCGAAGATCCAAAGGCCTGAATCCATTGGTAGTTACCGCCCCATAAGTTTGTGCAATTTAGTGTATAAGATAGTATCCAAGATTTTGGTTGGAAGAATTAGACCCTTATTAGATCAGCTCATCTCCCTATGCCAAGCGGCTTTTGTACCAGGTCGGAGGGGAGTTGATAATGCGATTGTCGTGCAAGAGATAATCCACAGTATGGGGAGAGCTAAGGGAAAATGTTGCTATATGGCTCTTAAAATTGACTTAGAGAAGGCATACGATAAACTCGAATGGAGCTTTATAAGGGGTATGTTGATTAGATACAATTTTCCTGACAACCTCATTGAGATCATGATGAGTTGTATATCATCTGTTTTGACCTCGCTTTTATTTAATGGAGGGAGTCTCGAACCTTTCAAGCCTTCTAGAGGTATAAGGTAGGGAGATCCGTTGTCCCCGTACAAATTCATCCTTTGCATGGAATTCGGTCAAGGCTTCTAGGAATGGCCCTTCCTTCTCCCATCTCTTTACACGAGGAATGCGTGTAAGCTGCCTAGCTCAAGAACTTGGAAGGGAATATTGCGAGGTGAAGAAACTTTTAAGAAAGGAACTAGATGGCTTCCTAGCTTTGAAAGCAAGCTGGATTTTTGGAATGACAATTGGACTAATTTCGGCCCCTTAAGGAATATCATTTAGGGTCCTTTGTCTAGAGAGGCCTCCAATTTGAAGATCAAGGATCTGGCGAATTATACTAGCAGGTGGAATTGGTCTTTAGTTCAAATGGTCTTTCTAGAAGAGGTTATTAGAGATATTAAGGCCACTCCAATTCCGCTTACTGCCAGATTAGAGGACAGATTGGCCTGGAAGTACTCGGCTAAGGGGGATTTTGATCTTAAAAGTGCTTACATGCTTGCCACGGATTCCATGAGGGACGCTTCTTTCAAAGGAAAGTGGATTTGGAAGTTGAAAACATTGCCAAGAATACAAGTGTTTGTCTGGAAGTGTATGCATCATAGTCTCGGGGTCAACTAGTGCTTATTAGCTAGAGGGCTGCAAGTTGAGGTTTGCTGCCCCCTATGCCATCGTGAAGTAGAATCCATCTTGCACATGCTGTGTGATTGTCCCTTGAGCTTGCTCACTCCCAAGTGCAGGAGATCGTAGCAATATAATTCTCGGAGTACCGAGGTCAAACCACAAGGAGCAGGGTAAATTCAAAAACAATATAATTAAATAACAATTTGGGTGAAGAAGAAAAATACTTTTGCTTGGCGATTGTTAACAAGAATAATAATAAAAACTTATTTAAATCAATAATGTAAATACTAGGGCATCGGGGTGTTTCCCTATATCGATATGAAATTCTTTGTGATCTAAGAAAATATATATTTCATAATTGATTATTCTTATACAATTAAACACTTATGATTCGGTTGAACTGAGACAATTCAAGAACGCATGATAACCTCGATTGATAATGCGGTTAGAAAAGTTTTCAGAAAAACCCATTCACTTTAAAACCTGATTTCTATTTGAAACTATTAGAAATTCATCTAAACAATAAGAAAAACATGATTGAACTTATTGTAAGCACGGAAGAACTAATACATCAAAAGAAATCTAATTGAACAATCAAATATGTCGTTGATAAAATCCTAGAAAGAATCACATTAAATATTCATACCATATAGAAGAAACATAACCCCTAGCCCTAGCAAAGAGTTTAGGCTACCATTAGAGAAAGAAAAATACAAGGTTTGCTCTCCCCAAAATTCGTACTATCTGCCTCCCTTCCAAACCCTAATGTCTAAGTGTCCAAAGAAAAGAAAACTTTTTTCTATTTTAATTTTTTCCCAGGTTTACAAAAGTAACTTGTGAGTTAATTTCGGCCTTTAAAAATTGAGAATTTAGAAAAACTCAAAACTGGAAAGTTGTAGGTATTTAAGTCACGGTTCCAACCCATCCAGTCTTGTGTCAATTGGAGTTTTGAGGAGAGAGATACGCCCAAAATATTGATCAGTGCTCAAATCAGATTTTTCCTTTTCAGATTTTGCCTCTTTGATTTCTTTCCTTATTTGTGTAGGGAATTAAACCAAATTCTCAACCTGTGAGAAACAAAAAAATAAAGAAAACACACACGCCAAAGAAAACAATCACACGCACAAGACAGTATTTACCTTGTTCGGCAATTTGCCTACATTCACGGAGTTGCAGGGATTTCACTATTATCAGGGAAGAATACAGAGTACAAGTTGCGGCAACCATACCACAATTAAACCCTAATCACCAAAGTTGGTTTCACAATGGGCTAAATGGGCCAAAAAAAATTTCCCGGGGGCGTTGCCCCCAGACCCCAAGAAGGCTTGTCCATAAGCGCTCCGACTTGGGCCTATCAGCCCAAATCTCCACTCCATGAACTAAGCCTCAGTAAATCTCCCATTAAAAACCACGCAACATTATTTGGGTCAAGTCGGATCGTCAAATCAGATCAAACAAAACTAGGCTCCACAAAGCCCAACAATTTGAAGCTTCCAATCATGGTAGACAATCCAAGCACTCCAACTGCACCTCCTTAGACATTTAAGCATGGTCCTTTGGCCTCCATTCTCTCACAAATTCCTGTAAACTCATCTTTCTCACATGATTAACTAAAAGTAGAAAATTACACACAATGAATAGCATCTTATTCAAGAAATTATGTAAAAATAAATAATAGGGACTAATACAAATCATGGCTTAATTATACAAATTAAGCATAGTAATAAAGAGATAACACCCACATAAATATATAACAAGTATACATTTTAAGGCGTTATCAGTAAAGCTTTGTGGCACCAACTAGGAAGGCAGGTAGACAACTCTAATTTTTTCACCTTAAGTCTTCAAGAATGGTTAAATACCAATGCCACATCTAATATCCACCATAGATCAGGTCCTTTGCCTTGGAATCATGATTTTCTATTTGGTATTTGGTTGCTTTGGAAAGATAGGAACTTATGCATTTTCAAAAATAAAAATCCAAATCCCAACTTGGCCAAAGAAATTGTTGAACGTGCCTCGGAGTATTTTTTTTTTTCAGTGCGAACAACTCTCTGGCCACCAAAAGGATGATTCTAAAGAGCAATAGATGGTAGAAACTAAGGATTGGTTGGCTTACGTTGAATACTGATGGCTCAGCGGCAAGCAGCTCAGGATCAGCGGGTGGAGATGGACTAATTAGAGATGAAAAGGGTGATTGGGTGACAGGTTTTGCAAGGAGGATTGGGAATACAACTAGTTTCATGGCGGAATTATGGGCTCTCCAAGATGGATTGCAACTGTGCTTACAAATTCATGCTCAATCTGTTATTATTGAATTGGATGCTAAAGCCATTGTGGATGCCTTTAACTCACAAACTTACTCTAATACTATTGTATCTTCTATTATGGATGATTGCAAGCACATGGCTACCCGGATTCCCCATACGAGTTTTAGACATATCTACAGGGAGGTGAACAAATGCGCAGACTTCTTGGCTAAACTAGGCACTTTGATTGAGAGTGATTTTATTGTTTTTTCCAATCCGCCTGTGGACTTATCTAGTATTTTGGAGGCTGATGCCAATGGTTTGTATGTTAACAGGCTCTGTCCTGAACCTTTATTTGCTGTTTAGTGTTTAATATATTTCCCTTTCTACCAAAAAAAAAAAATATTGAAATAATATTTGAGAATCAAATAAGAACAATTGATACTGATATGATCTTGTTGTGCCTGGCAATAAAACAGTCTAAAAGTCAACATTAAGCCTTTTCTTTTTAGGATATAGGCCTTAGAGCATTCTTAGCAAAGATGTCAAATGCTATAATTTAAATGCTAAAACACTAAAAAGCGGGTTACATCAAAGGTGCTATAGCTAAATGAAATAACACCTTAGCTACAGTAAGCTATTATCTTTGACAGCTTACTGTAGCTATATCTTATTAAAAAATATATATATATATATTTTAAAGCTTTCTCTCTCTTCTTCTCTTTAAAAAACATATTTTATTTCTCCCTTTTTTTTATTCTTTCCTTCTTCTCTGTTCAGACCTGCCATTCCTCTCTTCCTTTTTTTTTTTTTTTTTTTTTTTTTTTTCTTCTTCTTTCTTCTCTCGCTCTCTAAAATCGATCTCCCTGTGGCTTCCAATTTTTTTCAGTGGGTTTTGATGGTGGGTCATGGTAGTAGTGATTTGTGGGTTTGATTTGGAGGCACGGTGGTGAGATCGGTGAGTGCGTGGGTTGGATCTTTGGGTTACAATTTTGTTTTGATGGCTGGTTGTTTTTGCTACATGGTTTTGGTTTTGCTTTTTTTTTTTTTTTTTTTTCTTCTTCTTTCTTCTCTCGCTCTCTAAAATCGATCTCCCTGTGGCTTCCAATTTTTTTTAGTGGGTTTCGATGGTGGGTCACGGTAGCAGTGATTTGTGGGTTTGATTTGGAGGCACGGTGGTGAGATCGGTGAGTGCGTGGGTTGGATCTTTGGGTTACAATTTTTTTTTTATGGCTAGTTTTTTTTGCTAGATGGTTTTGGTTTTGCTTTTTTTTTTTTTTTTCCTTCTTGCAATGGGTTAGATCAGCCATCGGTGAGTGCTTGGCTGAGATTTTGTTTTTGTGGTGGTTGGGTGTTTATGTAGTGGCTGGTTCTTTTCTTCCTGCAGGTGGGTGTGGTTGCCATGGTGGTGCTGTGACTTGTGGTGGTCGTGGCTGTGGTGGGTTGTGGTTGCTACAATGGTGGTTATGGCAAGTGGAGCAGTGGTAGGGGTGGTGGAGGAGGTGGTTGCTATAGTTTTTTGTGTAATTGTTTTATTATTATTTTAATGCGTAGTTTATATTATTTAAATGAAATGGTAAAAAATATAGAAGTTTTGATGTTTGATGTATCTTAAAGTGGGGTGGTATAATAGATAAAGTAGGTTTTTGAAGTGTTAAATATTAAAATTTTTAGAATCCTTGATGGGAATGCTCTTATATTCTACGGGAACTTAGTTGTTGAGTGAGTTTTCAAGGTTTAAATTTTTTTGAGTGGTGATCATTTTTGTGTGTGTGATGATGTATTATATTATTATACAAAGTTTCATGTGCATCACTCAAGTTTGTGATAATCCCTAGAAAATTGAGAACAAAGCACACTATATGATAAAAGCGAGAGAACAAAGTTTGGCAACAAACTTGGTTGTAGACTAAGGTTACAACTCTATTTAATATATTTTTATTAGATGTGAATTTTGACAAATCCATCATTGGATTACATTTTCTTATTATATCCTACATACTTGCAAAATTTCAATAAAATTAAACAACATTATCAATCAAATGTTTCAATTTAGAGTTTTTGTAGTCTAAAATTATACATAAAAAATAAGCTATGGATCGAATAGTGAATAAGATCTAACTGGCATGAAATTTGATATGTATTTTAAAAACATAAAGAACATGTAATTCAACAGTTAAGTTTTCAAAATATGTAATCATGTTAATTTGTTTAGTGAGAGTCGTAATGCTACAACAATGTTTGTAGCTAAACTTTGTCCAAATCAATAATCTATTAAAGTCAAAACACAATCAAAATTCAAATTAGCTTCTAATTGTAGGCTTATTTGCTCCAAGAGTCCATTTTAATTTTCTTAAATTTTTTTGTCAAATGACCCATTTATAATACTCAATGTGAAAATTGAGATGACAATTTATTATTATTAAATGTTTCCACACGTAAGTACAAATTACAACCTAATCGAGAGAAAGAAGAGAAAAGAAATATAGAATCAAATAATGCTGCAGATTAGACATCTATATATATAATAATAGGTAAAACTGAGAGAAACTCAAATTAAAATTCCAAATTAGAGTTTCAATTTTGTGCCATGTATCCTAAATTATTTATTCTTAAAGAGTTTTATTTCTTAATTTTAGAATCAAATGTGAGACCACATCATAAATATTTATCCAAGTGAGTTATTAAATACAAAAACCAAAGAATCTAGAATAAATGAATCGAAAAAAAAAAAAAGTGTTTCACTATAATTTAAAAAAAAAAAAACATAGACAATTTACATTTTATACTTAATAATATCCTTACAAAATTTTTTTAAGAGTTAACAAAATATAAAAATAACTATAAATAGTATTTAAATTATATATATATAAATTATATTATGCATCTTATTGTATATTTTTAAATGTATTCATATATATGCATAAGTTACAAACTACTTAAAAATAATAGTAGGTTGCGTAATAAAGTAAACGGGCAAGTATTGGTACAAAAAGTTGCGATAATGTCTTGACTATGTCAGGCTGAATTTGATACTTATATACAAACCGAATATTCATTCACCAGAGAGAGTAGAAACACACTCTCACACATCACACATCACACATCACACATACTACGTTTTTGCCACGGCAAAACTATGCCTAATCACTTTCACTCAAAATCCTGAACAAGACAAATTCTCCACGTGTCACTATACAATACCCCCAATTCACTTGGCTCAAAATGAAAACCAACTGTTACAAATATCCTATTAAAAAGAAGCAATAATATCACAGAAATTTACACAACTTGACAGTTGTTACAATTCATCACTTTTTTTTTTTTTTTTTTTGACCAAGTTAGAATTCAACACTTGTCAAGTTAACCCACATATACACACTACTTTTTCTCTATTATTCGTAACTTGTAACAGTGGTGAACAACACTACACAGCCTGGCTACTTATCACAATCAGCGCGTCTACTTATCACACTCTTAGTTCTTTCTAGTTCTTTCCTTAGCGTTGTGTTTAAGTCCTAACGTCTATATATATGTCCAACTCTCCTCTTCTTAGTTCTTACTCCCTTCAACAAACACAAACAAAACCCTTTGCTTACTTATATCTACTGCTACTACTTCAATATACAAGCTACCTAAACTCAAAGTACTGTGAAACAAAGAGTTTTAAGACATATATGGACGATGCTTGCATGGTGAACTTATCATACAAGGAGGTTATGTTAGCTTCAAAGAATCCTAAGAAACGAGATGGGAGAAAGAAGTTCAAGGAAACAAGACACCCAGTATTCCGTGGAGTGAGAAGGAAGAACTCAAGGAAATGGGTTTGTGAAGTGCGTGAGCCAAATAAGAAGTCAAGGATTTGGCTTGGGACTTTTCCTACCGCAGAAATGGCAGCGCGTGCACATGATGTGGCGGCAATTGCGCTCCGCGGCCGGTACGCCTGTCTCAATTTTGCTGACTCGGTGTGGAGGCTCCCGGTTCCAGCGTCGGCAGCGGCAAAGGATATTCAGCGGGCTTCATTGGAGGCGGCTGAGGCATTTCGGCCAACAGAGTTGGACGGTGTTTCTGGGGATGACTTGAGGCGGAGGTTAGAAAATACAGCTGCAGCAGTGACAGTGGGTGCGGAGTCAGAGATAGAGCCGGAAAGTGTAGTTTTTATGGATGAGGAGGTGGTTTTCGACATGCCAGGATTGTTGAGAAATATGGCAGAGGGGATGTTGTTGCCTCCACCGCCTCATTGGTATGGTGGAGATAACATGGAAACTGACAGTGAGGTTTCATTGTGGAGTTATTCAATTTGATTGTTATTAGTAATATTATAGCTTAGTGCTGCCGTGTGATGTGAGGGAAAAGTTGGAGTGGCGATGTCATACTGTACAAAAGAATTTGTTGTAGCATGAAAATAAAGGAAATCTCCTATTTGAGATAAAGTGTGAACACATTACCATAAAATAAAATTTTCTGAAGAAGAAGAAGAAGAAGAAGTGGAGTGGTAGTGGACGAAGCTCAAGTGCTGCCATCTGAAACTCTCATCTTGGTTCTTCAAATCAAGCGTCTCTGCCCTGGAACTTTCAAACAGCTAAAGTTTGATGACTGAGACTTGGAAATAATAAAAAAAGCACTGCATTGGAATGTGATATTAGAAAAGGAAATGCCAACATGTGGATGTGGGTAAGTGGTGGGACCGGAGAATGGAGCTTCCTGAAGCTTCCTTTTATTTTATAAATAGCCAACATATTTGTTTATTTATTAAAAAAACCCCTAAATTTGAATATCTTTTTTCTAATTAACCAATCTAATCACTTTATTATCATTTTATTTTGTAAAACACTATCTTAAATTCAACAATTTATAGCAATTTATATCATATGGCTTAATAGCCATAAGTTATATATATAAAACGGTAGTCCCAAAACTGTATGTCAAAATAAGCTGCTATTAAAATATTTCATTTGTAATAATCAAACTGAAACGGACACTAATTCGATACTCATAACATCATGCTAAACATACATGAACTTTTTTTAGGGATGACTATTTATGCCCGACTCGTGAATCCGAGGCCCAATCCGATAAAAAATAGGGTCGGGTTTGGGTTTTAAAAAAAAAAAACCCGAAGCGGGTCCGAGTCGAGTCTTGGTTTTTACAAAAGCTCGGCCCGAACCCGGACCCGGCCCGACCCGGTTATATATATATATATATATATTTATATACACATAGTTACTAAGATACCCTCATGTATATATAGTTATAACCCTAAAATTTTCACAGCCTCACCTCACACTCTCATCTCTTTAGCCGCCTCTCATCTCTTTAGCTCACCCTCTCATGCCTCAACCTTACTCAGTTTCCAGTTTCCACTCTCAATCTCAACTTAGGCATTCAAGCCCCATGCAAGCCCTCCTTCAAGCGACCAAGACAATCCTTGCCGACAAGCCCAACCACAATCAAGTATCAAGCACCTCATCGACAAGCCCAGCCACCATCACGAAACTCTCAACCATCGTGAACTACCCCTCACTCGTTACAAACCCACAACCGGATGGGTTTGGGTTTTTTTTCTTTTTGTGTTTTTGTGAGCAAAATTTGGGTTTGGGTTTTGTTTTTGTGAGCCAAATTTGTTGGTTTTTTTGTGTTTTGTTGGTGGGATTTTCAGATTTGCTAATTTTATTTTTGGATTTGCAAAATTTCTGGGATTTGTTGGATTTTTTTGTACAGATTGGTTTGTTAGATCTTGGCATCCATTTGGATGCCTAGAAAATTGCCAAGAAAATGTTGTTTTGTGATGATTTGTGATTTTGGGTTTGTACCGATTTCTTTGTTTGTGATTTTGGGCTAGGGCCCGCGGGCTCTGACGGGGCGTGTTTGGGTGCAACAAAAAAAACCCGTTTATTAAACGGGCTGGGTTCGGGTAACGAGTATAGGCTCGCGGGTCGAGTCTGGGTATAAAAAAACTCGGCCTGAATCCAACCCGTTGCCATTCCTCATTTTTCTATTTAGTTGGGGGGGTGGGGGCAGAATGCCCCTGTTATAACTCCACACTTTCGTGGTGAGAAAAACTAAAAACCACTTTACCATAAAGTGGGATGGAGATGGGCATTCAAGTGTGCGTTTGTTTGGACTTTTTGAAGCCCAAAACGCGCATAAATAAAAAAGTTGGCAATAAAATGTGTTTGGCTGAGCCCAAAACGCAACTTTTTAAAAAAAGTTGCGTTTTGGGCTCAGGCAAAATAAAGCTCCGAAACGCGCTGAATTTATGGACCTCAGAGGTCCATAAATCAAAACGCGCTGCTGGGCATTTTGGCATTATTACCGTTGGTGTGTGGATTTACGAAAATGCCCCTAATATATCTCACACAAAACTCACAGCCTCATCAGTTCTCTCACACTCACCCATCTCATCTCTCTGCTCTTCATGCCGCACGCTCTCACCCCCACGCCTCCCAGCCTCGCTTGTATTTCTGCGCTCTGCTCCGTGGTAAGCTTCTTCCTCTTCTTCTTCTTTCTTTCTTCGTCTTCTTCAACGCGATTCTGATCGTTTTTTTTTTTTTTTTTTTTTTTTTTTTTTTTTTTTAATTTCTGTCTAATCTGATCTGAGAAATACGTTTTGAAGGTAGAGATTTGCTACCAAAACACCAAGCAACACTGATCTGCTACCAAAAATCACCAGGTACCAAATAATTCAAAAACGTTTTTTTTTTTTTTTTTTTTTTACTGAGTGTGGGAAAAAAATTTTTAGATCTTGCATGCTTTTGTTTTCTTCAGCTTCAGCTCTCTTTGATTTGTTTTCTCGCAACCCAGAAATAGATTAATGGGTATTGTTTTTGTTGATTGGAATTTAGTTGATTGGAATTAGTTTTTTTGTTTTCTCGGCAACCTAGAAATATATTAATGGGTATTGTTTAAGTTTAAGCCTTGGAGAACGGATTCAGTGTTTATACTATCTGTAACAATGTTTTTATTTCTTAAATCTTGAATCAAAAAAGTTCAATCCAATTAAGCTTTGCGTTTTGTTCTATTCTTAATCTAGAAAAGAAAAAAAAAATTGCAATTATTTTTTGTATAGAATGCATAATCTGATCAGGATGAGGGATTGACTCTATTAAGTCTTCTAAGTCTTCATTCCCTAGGATTACATCCCTGTTTTTCCTTTGACTCTTTGGTGCATTATGCCCTGCATCCAATTGCAGTCTTCCCTGCTTCTGTGGTGCAGCACAGGATGCACCCTGATGCTGCAATACACGCTGAGATGCACAGACCTGCTGCTTCCCCTGATACTGTGTGCTAATGTCCTGCTTGGAAGCTTGTTGCTGTAAAAGGCACACATTTGACTTAGGATTCCTTTTAACATGTCATGTTCAAGCTTAATTGGGTGTTGTCATTAGGATTGCTCCTTAAATTAATAGCTTTGAAGGTCACAAATTCCACCCCTTAGCTTTGATTGACTGTTTTTCTTTAAACGACCACCTGCAAGTCATATGACTATTAAAAATTGAATTCTTTATTTTGCCCTTACAATTTCTTAATATACTGAATATTTATAATCATGTGACCTGCACGCAATCGGTAATTTTAATCGTCAACTAGGCTATATGTATAGACATGAAAAGAGTTTCTTAGAGTGGCACAGGATTCTAGCTCATAACTGTTACATATCTAAGTTTCCTCCGAATTTGGTCAAAAAATATGATCAATGGGCTCCCTTTATAAAAGTTTGGTAATAAATTCTTGTAAATATAAAGTAGAACTTTTAACAGACTAAATAATTTCCATATGGTGAGGTCAATGTGTGATATAAAGTTGGATAATAAATTCTTGTAAATATAAAGTGGGACTTTACAGTTTATACTTTTAGTGTGATATAAAGTTGGATAATAAATTAGTGTCACACTTGTTTATACTTTTATCTGTAATTTTCTTTTTAATTGGGTCGATGCATTTGTAACTTGTAGTTTGTCTTCAACAGTGGCATGTTAATGAACAGCAGGTGCCAAAACTTGTGATCATGGGCTTTGCCGAGCTAGATGTGAGAAGTGCTTTGCAAGTTGTTTTTTTGTTTTTGGTACTAGGTTTGTAGGCATGCCTAATCTAGATGAGTATAAAGGTGCTTGATTAAGTTTGGTTATTCACTTTATTATTGAGTTCAAGATGAGCTTGATTAAGTTTGGTTATTCACTTTATTATACAAGTTTGATTTATATTGTATGCATTGTTCAAATATATGTGTATGGTTAGCATATGGTTTTTAGAAATTTGCTTGCAATATAGGTGAAGAAACTTGCTGCACAAATTTTGTAGTGCCCCTACAACTTTGCTTTAAGACATACCTTTTTGTGCATGCGTGAGTGTGGTGGTGGTGGGGGGAGGATACAGACATAGAGAAAGAGATAGATTTTGCAGGTGTAAACTAGTACTTACTAATTAACAAATTCCAACTTGCTCCTCTTCCAACGTCTCTTTTATTCTTTGTGGTCTCCCTTCCTAGATGCTGCATTAGTTGGTTAGGATTGTAGAGACAAAGTTTAATAATGATTAATTTTTTTGTTTGTTTGATATGGTTTTGCTAATATGCTTCAACCTCACTGGTTAACTTTATAGATGGGTAAAAACACCACTTCCAATCCCGAGGAAAAAAAGGCTAGAGCATTATGGGATAATGATCCAAGCTAGACAACTACTTTTTGTAACCTTTGTGTGGAACAGATTCAAATCAGGAATAGATCAAGAGGTGCTGCCTTTAGTACCGAAGGTTGGACCAATCTAGTGACCAAATTTTGTGATGAGACCGGTCAAAACTATGATAGGGATCAATTAAAAAGTAGGTGGGATGTATTAAAAGGTGATTGGAGAGTGTGGGAACAATTGAGGAATCTTGACACAGGTATAGGTTGGGATGCAACGAAGGGAACAATTCGTGCTACTGATGATTGGTGGAGCCAGAAGTTGAAGGTGAGTTGAATATTTTATTAATATGTTGGTAGTTGGAGATATTTTTTTTATATTATTGTTATATGAGTGAAATTACAATTACATTTTGTAGGAATTACCCAAAGCTAGAAAATTTCGAGAGAAAGGTCTACAGAATCTAGAACAACTTGAGATAATGTTTAGGGATGTTGCAGCAATTGGAGTAGCTGCATGGACCCCTTCTTCAAATACACTCCCTCCAACAATGCCACAAGAGGGTGCTGGTGATTTAGATGGTAGCTCCGAATTTAAGGATGATCAATGTGACATGAGTTTAGACATTGAAAGTTTGCAGTAAGGACATACTAGTCAATCACATAGTTCAGGACAAAAGCGAACTAGTGAATCAATACCCTCACAGAAGAAAAAGAAGAAGATAGGAGGAGCTGCAATGTTGGACAA
Source organism: Notholithocarpus densiflorus (assembly GCA_030021035.2). Taxonomy (NCBI): domain Eukaryota; kingdom Viridiplantae; phylum Streptophyta; class Magnoliopsida; order Fagales; family Fagaceae; genus Notholithocarpus; species Notholithocarpus densiflorus. The sequence goes on along the minus strand of JARYZH020000021.1, from coordinate 4,691,628 downwards.
TCGTATTAGTCAATTATTAACTGTATGTCAGAATAAGTCTGAAGGTACTTCTCGAGAGTCACCAAGTTCAATTGATAATGTCATGGCGATTGTGAGAGCACTTCCTGGAGTGGATAGTAAGTTCGTGGTGAAAGCTTCTGTGATCTTACTAAAAAGATCACGTAGGGAGATGTTCCTAACTTTCAAGGAGTCAGAGTCACAGCTGGAGTGACTACAAGAAATGATTTGTTGGAACCAAAAGAAGTGACCAACCTTATGTGGTACTTTGTATTAGCTTAGGACTAATATTAACTCTATGTTGTATTAGCTTAGAACTAATATTAGCTTTATGTTGTATTAGCTATGTTGTATTAACTTTAAACTAAGTTATGTGATATTTAGTATTTGTTTTGGACTAATATATGTGTAATGTAAACACATTTGAAGCAACTGTTACAGTGTTATGTACTTGATGTTTTTAATTGTGTTGGTATGCAACGTGTTTCTAGTCAACTGTTACACCTTTTGTTACTTTGTTGATTATTATGTTGATTTATATTAAGTATTAGCAATGGTTGATTATTTGTTATTTTGTTGTGTAGACTAAACCAATATGGATGATTATAATGGTACTCATGAGAGTAGCAATTTTATGGAACTATTAATGGATGGGGATTACAGAAATTACTGTGATTATCATGATGGTGGTGATTATAATAATGCTGACAATAATAATGATGGTGATAACAATGATGATGATGATGGTGATAACAATGATGATGATGATGATGATGATGATGGTGAGAGTAGTGACAGTGATGATGATAGTGACAGTGATTCTGATGATGATGATAGTAACGACGATTCTGATGAGGAGTTTTACCAGCTTGTGGCAGTTACCTATGAAGTCATAGTCACATATTTCAATAAGTACATTGATAAGACTCCTTGTTATGATTCTGAACAAACAGGGTGGGGTTGGGTGAGACGTTGTATGGAAGGTAATGATCAATTGTGTTACAACATGTTTAGAATGAAAAAGGAGGTGTTTCTTAATTTGTGTCAAGTTTTACAACGTGACTTTGGACTTCAACATTCAAGGAATATAAGGTTAGAAGAGTCAGTGGCAATCTGTTTACTGATACTTGGTCATGGAACATGTAACCGGATGGTTCAAGAAATATTTCAGCATTCGGGTGAAACCATAAGTAGACATTTTGAGAAGATGATCACTCTGTTGGGTGCTCCCTTTGCAGCTGCATATGTAAAACCTTCGGATCCAACTTTTAGTGAAGTTCCAACCAAAATACAAGACCATCCAATTTATTGGCCACATTTCAAAGTATGTATACTATTGTATATTTGAATAAGTGTTATTGTCTATAAGATAATACAATGCATGTGAAACTGAAAACGATTAATGTTTTTATTAGGATTGCATCGGTGCGATTGATGGCACACATGTGACAGCGGTTGTACCTACTGAGAAATCCATTCCATACTTTGGAAGAAAGGGATATCCAACCCAAAATATGATGGCTGCATGTGACTTTGATATGTTATTCACATTTGTTTTACCTGGATGGGAAGGTGCAGCACATGACACTCACATTTTTCTTGATACTATTCGTAAACAGAGTAACAACTTTCCGCATCCACCACCAGGTTTGTAATTGGTTAATCAATTATTCATTATAATGACATATTGTATGAGTGTGTTAATACAATTGAATTTTTTTGTTCTAGGGAAATATTATGTAGTTGATTCTGGATACCCAATGATGAAAGGCTATTTGGCACCATACAAGGGGATATCATACCATCTTCAAGACTTTCGAAGGAGAGGTGGAAGCCCTAGAACTAGACATGAAAAATTTAATCATGCTCACTCGTCTCTTCGATGTATGATTGAGCGCACTTTTGGTGTGTGGAAGAATAAATGGAGAATTATCAGACACATGCCATCTTTTCCATTCCATATCCAAATACTTATTGTATCTGCTACTATGACTCTTCATAATTTTGTTAGACTAAATGATAGGGATGATAGGAGCTTCATAAATGCCAATCGAGATTCAATTTCTAGAAGAGAACGTAATAGTGAAGCAAATAGCAGTTATGAGCAGAACTCAGGATCTTTAACAGACCCTGCGATGGTTGTTCTTCGTGATTCCATTGCTAATTCCATTTGGGGGGATAATAATTAGTAGTTGTCTTTTTATTTTATTTTATAATATCATGTAGTACAATTTAAATTTGTGTTATTGGTATGTATTTTATCATCTTTTTTTATATTTTGTGCTGTATAATTTAAACTTGGATTATTGATATGTATTTTATATGTTTTTACATATTTATGTAGAACAATTTAAACTTGAATTATTGGTGTATATTTTATCATCTTTTTACATTTTTATTTTGTGCTTCATGATGATAAAAATTATTTAGATTTAATTAATATTAATAAGAAGTCATTAATAATAATAACAAATAATTATGACACTAAAAAAGAAAAATTGCCCAAACATTATTAAAATAATACCAATAATATATATTTATTATTATTATTATTGTTTAGTAAGTATATGAAATAGATGATTTAATAAGTATGAAATAAACTCACATCCACAAAAAAAAAAAAAAAGTATGAAATAAATTCCCTTATATATACATTGTCCTTTTTGGTCATTTACCCCTCAAAAAGCCACTTTTATAAGTGCTAGCCAAACACTCAGCTTTTTCATTATGCACTTTTTAACAGTTTTTACCAAACACTCAGCTTTTTGAAACTCCACTTTTTCATTATGCACTTTTAACAAAACTCCACTTTTTCATTATGTACTTTTTCAAAAAGCTGAACCAAACTCACCCCAAGTATTACTGTTTACTCAAAAAAAAAAAAAATGTCACCTTCATCTCAAACTTTTAATTTCATTAATATTAATTCCATTAAAAAACCACAACCAGCTATTTGATTCAACATCATCCTTCCTAACTAATAATAAATTCTAAAGATTCTATAGAGGAAAAAACAAGCTTAATAGTATTGAGCTTAATTTAGCAGCTTAAAAAAATAAATAAATAAAGCTTAATTTAGCATATAGCTCAAATGTTTTATTTTCATTTATTTTTATTCTTTCTTTCAAATTTCTAAGAAGAAAAAAAACCACACATTTATGTCTTGCATACTAGTTCAGCTGAAAAAGGAAGTCATCAAGCAAAATTAGGCCACAAAACTCCCAATTCGTAGAGAGAGAAGGAGAAAAATTATAAATTCTTCATTCTTTTTTTCTTTCTTTTTTTGAGAAAATAGATTCTTCATTCTTGTTGTAATAAATAGAGAGAGAAGAGGTGTATCAATAATAAAAAAATCTAGCAAAAACAAAAGCCTAACGGATAAAGTAAAAAGAAAAAGTCGAAGCATGGAGTTTGTACTGTTGTTTCATTCAACATCATTCTTCCTGACTAATAAAGATTTTATAAACAAAACATTAAAAATAATGACACATTTAACATGGTAACAAAGCTAGTACGAAAAAAAAATATATATAAATAATTTAACCATCGACAGGCTGCAACTTACAATGCTGTGTATAAGAATAAAAATATTGAAATAATATTTGAGAATCAAATAAGAACAATTGAAGTTGATATGATCTTGCTGTGCCTAGCAATAAAACAAAGTCACCATTAAGCCTTTTCATTTTCAGGATATAGCCCTTCTATTCTAGGGTTCTAGAACTTCATTGCATAATCTTAATCATAAAAACTAATCTCAATGCTATATAACCAATGGGAAAATCAATACATTTTCTTTTCAGGATTAAAGTTTCAATTGTAACTATTAAAAAGGCTTAAAATCCAAAATCTACTGTAAGAGGAATATTTTGATCAGAGGTGATACAAATTTAGTTTGGTAGATGCTCATAAATAAGTCAACAGAAATACACGAAATTAATGACTCACTCATACACAATATACATAAGCTAATGAATTTTGCCTTTTTTTTTTTTTTTTTTGGCCCTGAAGAATGTAGAAATTTTCCTTTCTTTTGATACCAAATTCAAGAAATGCAACAACAACTAAGCCTTTTCTTTGATAATATTTTGTTTAATGTTTTGAAGCATTTCTCGCCCTCCCCAACATCATTCCCAAAATTTACACCATTTCTTATCATTTTGGCGTAAATGCACTTTTAGTCCTTCTATTTTGGTTTTTTTTCATTTTGGTCCCTACATTTTAATTTTACCACTTTTAGTCTCTAAATCAATTAACGCGTGCTATTTTCGTCCTTTCTGTCAGTCAACCGACGGAAATATTTGAGGTGGCTGACAGAGGAATTAAAATATTATAAAAAATGCCACATCAGTATCTAAATTTTTTTAAAAATAATTTATCAATTTTAACTAAATAAAAAAAGAAAAAACAGAATTAAAAACAATAAAATACATAAATTTAGATCTAATTCATTTTGAACAATAACACACAAGAACATGATCAGAGATTTAAACACTAACACAAGAACATAAGAGCACAAACCTAGAACCAAACACAAACTCAAATTTAAAAACACATCACTAAACACAACATCATCACTAAACACAAAACCCAGACAGGGTGCTAAACTCTTTATTCATTTTCCTATCTCTCTCTTCCTCTCAGGTAAAAAATCTCTCTCACCCTCTTGGCTTATTCTTATTTCTTTTTCTCTTTAAGTTTAGGTTATAGCTTTTGGGATATGGATTTGGTCTGAGTTTAGAGAAAGAGAGGCTGAGATGCAGTGGTTGGGATTTGGGTAGAGAGAGGGGCTGAGATCGGCGGTTGTTTGGATTTGGGTTTAGAGAGAGAGGGGTTGAAAGCGGCGGTGATTTGGAGCAAATCAAGGCGAAGGAATCTCCTTCTTCGGCTTCTCCCTACACCAATGACGAGCATAATATCAAGGGGTAAACTTCAATGACAAGTGGGTCTTGATCTAAAGAAAACGATGGGCAACATTTGGGTTTTTGGATTTTTTGGTTGATTTGATAATTTTTGGATTTGATTATTTTGTTTGGGTTTGAGAAAATTGGGGGTTTTGGTTTGTTTTTCCAGTGGGCATCTAACCCGATCTTCATTGACGATTCATTTTCTCTCTCACAATTCAACCAATCTGGATTTTTTGTGTTTGTTTCTCAAGAAATTTTATGGGTTTGAAGGTTAAGGTTTGATTTTTTGGAGATTGGTTTGCTTGTTGGGTTAATGGGTCTTCTAGGTTTGGTTGTTTTGCTGGAGATTCAGATTTGGTTCTAGGAGATTGATTTTGCAGGAGATCTGGCTTTGAGAGTTGTAGCTGTAACTGTAACTGCCAATCACTGGGTTTGAAACATTTTGCAAGAGATCAATTTTTCTTTGCTTAGCTATGTGTAACTTGATAAAATACAAAAATTACTTGAATAACCTGATGTTTGTTATTGTGTTCTTTGTGTTTTTAAATTTGAGTTTGTGTTTGGTTATGGGTTTGTGCTCTTATGTTCTTGTGTGGATGTTTAAATCTGTGATCATGTTCTTGTGTGTTCTTGTTCAAAATGAATTAGATCTAAATTTATGTATTTTATTGTTTTTAATTATGTTTTTTCTTTTTTTATTTAGTTAAAATTGATAAATTATTTATTAAAAAAAATTAGATGCTAATGTGGCATTTTTATAATATTTTAATTCCTCTGTCAGCCACCTCAGATATTTCCGTCGGTGGACTGACGGAAAAGACGAAAATAACACGCGTTAATTGGTTAAGGGATTAAAAGTGGTAAAATTAAAACGTAGAGACTAAAATAGAAAAAAGTTAAAATGTAGGGACTAAAAACACATTTACGTCTATCATTTTTCTACTGGTTAGGAGATAAAATGGCCAATGAAAGCAAAATTAAGACTTGAACGAAATAGTGAGGAAAAAAAAGAGGGTGTAAGTTTGGGGCGATGGGTCAATTGTCATTAATGGGGGTAATGGGCAAGCATTTATAGTATAAATTTTATACTGGGAGGCATGGCCGTTTCAGCAGCTTTTGCTAGTTCTCAACGTGTGCTTGGTTTGCACGGAACATTATTCTTGGGCTCAGTCTTGCAAGCCCATTTACAGTTTTTTTTTTTTTCCTAAGCCCAGAGGGGATGGAGGAAATCTCTCTTTCACCCTTCAAAACAAATCTCCCTAAATTCCCCCAAATGTCTTGCATTGCATGACTGCTTTAATTTTAGGCTAAAACACCATTTTGGTCCTTACATTTTGAGGTTATGGTCAATTTGATCACTACATTTTAATAGCAATCAATATGGTCTTTGTTATTTTCAACTTCCAGTCAATTTGGTCCCTACCATTAACTCACTAATAGAAAATGCTTAGATGGCAAACGGTTTGCATGATTGGCGCACATGTGGCTAACATAATAATATAAAATCAAATAATTAAACATCAAAAATCCACATAAGAATTTTAATGAAGAAAAAAAAAAGGCCATGTCAGATAAACAAAATCTAAAAAAATAATAATAATTGAAAGAAAAAAAAATTAAAGAAATTTTTTTTTGTTTTTTTTTTTTTTGGATTTCTTCTATTTTATCGTGTATTCTCGCACTTTCTTAGGTACACAATAATCAGAAAAAGTTCCTCTATATCTTGAACAAATACCAAACATAGAAAATGTAAAGAAACTGCAAAAAACTTATACAAGAAATAATTCAATAAAATTGTCCAAGCTAAGAAAAGACTCATCTCTCAAAACCCAAGTAATGAAAAGATTCAATACAAACTATATAGTACATTATTGAACATTCTGAAGTTGACCCAAATCCTAAAGCATCATATTGAAACAATTGGAGAAAAGTCTCGATCTTTGGAACGTTATTGGCCTCTCTCTGAATAACAAAAGTCACAAAATCAAAGGCCAAAAGGCTTTGGCTTGAGATTCCCAATGTCTTGCACTTCGATTAGACAGTTCACACCAACAGACAACCCAAATCAAATTCAAACGGCTTTTTTCCTTCAAATTCTTTGCATCAACGAAATCCACTATGGAGGCTAATTCGCCTTTGTCCTCAGCCTAAGCATGTCACACCGTCGCAGTTTAGCCTCGTTCAACTGTTGGGTTTTCTTGCTGTTGTTTGTGGCCGCAGAAATCTGAAGTTGCCCTTTCTCTCTTTGACTTTAGGGCGAGGGTTTGTGCAAGTGATGTGGATTTTGTTTTGTTAGGTTGTATTTAAGAATTTGGGTGAATGGTAAGGGGTCGGGATGAATTTGTGCAGCCTAATATTATTGTTTTTTCAGATTGTTGTGTTTTTGGGTAAGTGTTTGGTAGCTAAGAAACTGGAAGAGTACAAAAGAAAATTAAAATATACTGATAAATTTTGTTTTGAATTCTTTTTTTTCTTTCAATTAATTTTTTCAGATTTTTTTTATTTGACATGGCTTTTCTTTTCTCTTTAAAATGCTTATGTGAATTTTTGATGTTTAATTATTTGATTTTATATTATTATGTTAACCACGTGTGCGTCAACAATGCAAACCATTTGCCACCTAAGTATTTTCTGTTAGTGAGTTAACGGTAGGAACCAAATTGACTAGAAGTTGAAAATAACAAGGATCATATTGACTACTACCAAAATGTACGGACTAAATTGACCCTGGTCTCAAAATATAAGGATCAAAATAGTGTTTTTGCCTTAAGGATAATAATCTTGGGTTCATTTGGGCCAGTTGTTTGTAGTATTGGGCCACTTATTTTTGTTTGGGACATTTGTATTAGGCTATATTGGCTTATTTGTTTATTTATTGAAATATAACTTTTGTTATTATGGTTTTTTTTTAAATATATTAAATAACTTAATATCATATGTTAACAACTAAGATTAAAAAATTATAATATATTAAAAAAATAAAAATTTTCATTTTAAACCCTATACCTATAATTTAGGGGTGTAACAATTTCAAAAGTAATAAATTAAACATTGAAATGTTAAAAAATAATAAATTAAATCATGATATTTCAAAAAGTAGCAAAATCAAACATCAGTCCATTGTATATACATTATATTTAAAATGAAATTTCCCTTTGAATTTGTTACTCTTGGAATATATGATTTAATTTGCTACGCTCCTAAATTAATGGATTGATCACTAAAAAAAAGGTGTAGAGTCAGAACGGAATTTACTCGTAATAAGTTCTTATATTCTTTCCGGTAAAATCGGGAAGCATTAATCACAAACAAGATACAAAGTTACCCTAGAATTAATTTTTATTTAAAAAAAAAACATTTTAGAATTCTTCAACCTTTCTCTTTTACCTTGGAAACCTCTTTTAAGTTTTAAGTGTTAAACCAGTCGATATCCAAAAAAAAAAAAAAAAAAAAAACTTAACCCAACAATTAAAAAAGAAGAAGAAAAGAGTATTGTAAAAGTGGGAATCCACCAAAAAAATATGAGAATTTTTTGCACTTTACACCCCAAAATATGAATTCATACAATAACCACCCTAATTATAAGTAAACAATGCAAATAGCACCCCACCGTCAATCTTAATCTTAAGCTTCGTTTACTGATCACAGCTTTGAGCTTTACACTGCTTAGAATCAGGCCACTGGAAATCCGTGTGATCGACCGAATCGACGGCCAGCAAAGCCGATTTCAGATCTCCAACAAAATCTCTACCCCCAGGTAATCTCTCTCTCTCTCTCTAAGTTTTCATTATCCTTCATTTTCTGATCTGAAAATGCTTGTGCATTTTTATATTCTCTCGCATCTGTTTGGTTGCCGAGAAAGCGTAGGAAAATAAAAACAGGAACTTAGGTTTCTAAGAGTCCAATCCAAGCATATATAGTTCTATTGAGTTGAGTTTGAGTTTTTAACAGTTTTCGAGATATCAAAAATGTGGCATACTTATTGCCTTTCAATGCTTCATTTTCTTTCACTTTCTTGAAGTTTCCATGCTACCAAACAGAGGTGAGTGGTGGGTGTCTATCGAATTCTTTAACTTCAAAGCCAATTGTTGATTGTAGGTGTTTTTTTTTTTTTTTTTGTCCCCTTGTATTTTTACTTTTTGTTGCAATTCCACATATATATGTTGAATTTTGGATCAAATTCTATGCCATACAGAGTACCAAACTGAGGGTAAAAGGTTTAGTAAATTTGAATATGACTCTGTTGTTTACGGGCAATTGGGTTTGGAGGTTTTGAATGTGATTGGTTGGTTGTGGGAAAAAGTTGGATTGTGGTTGTTTTTCGGCTTAAGTGTAAATGGGTGGGAGTATTGTGATATTGATTGTTCATAATCACGACCGTCGGCTTTTGTAAAGTTATTTTTTTAAGTTAGATCATCTCTCATAACTTGATAATTGTAAACAGAGTTTCCTAAGATACGGATTAGTTATGTAGTTTAGATGATGTGTATGTTTAATATGACTTCATTATGCAGCTCTAAAAGATTTCGTTTGGCCTTTCTGCGATTGCAGTTGTTTGAATGTATTGGTGGTCATGAGTGATGTGATGTTCTTTTGCTGCAATTTAAATTTGGGGGGGGGGGGGTGAGGAATTTGATTTGAACCTTATACGTCTCCGTTGGAAACACTAGGAAACGCCATTTGGCCTAAAGGTCGTTGGTGAGTGATGTGAGAATTTTGTTTTGACTAAATTTTAGTTTGAAAGCTCCACCCTACCTTTATTTCTTTTTGGTAAGTTACACATACCTAATTAATCTTGAACCCACAACTCACCCTCCACCCCATTATTGTGGTAAGAGAAAATCCCATGTGATCTGGAGCTCATTGGAAAGCTATGTCTTCCTTAAAAAATGCCTTTAGGCTTTACTCTCTTTTCAAGATGTCTTTTTGCTATGAATGTGTCCATGGATAAAATCTGATGGTGGATTTTGGAATCAAGTGAATATATATTTATTCATACTTACCTATATGAGTAAGATTCTTATGAAGATTTGTATTGCCTTTGGGTTAGAAGGATTTGTGGTGCTCATAAACAGAGACTTGATCACTTAAGAGCTGCCTTGCATATGCCTCTCCAAGAGAGACTTAATTTCGTAGTTTACTCAAAGCCTTTACCAACAATGCTCATAAATGGTTGGTGAATTTAGAACAATCATTGGTTAAATTCAAAGCACATGTTTGTGTGTGTTTGCCATTCCTTGCTTAGTATGTACAAATTATCTTTTAGAGCAGGATTAGCCTGTCAAAAATAGTTATTATGAAGTACTGGTCTGGTTGTATTGTTCCTCAAGGTAGAGACTTTAATATGAAAAGTATTGGTCAGGTTATTCTTTTGTGTGTGAGGCTTGAGTCTTGCCCAGCAGCTAATAGTCATGCATCAAAAGTCCGAGCCATAGGATTCTTTTAGGTTAGTTTGAGGAATATGCTCAGTCTTGATAATTTTGTTAGATTCTTTTCATTCCAACTGCAGTAGGGGGATAGATATATCATACTCTGTCAAAAGATTTAAAATTGCAACAGGTATCAAGCATTGAACTCTTAAGAAGTTTTTCTGTCTTCATTTTTTGGGTGGTTCTAATTAGATGTTTAGACATGGATATCACCAATCAAACAATAAAAACAACAACCAAGCCTTAGTCCCAAAGCTTTGGGGGTCAAATATGGATTCTCAACAGAGTAATCAAGAGTGTCCACATGTGGTGCAGTTTCAGCTGTCCTCTCAAAAAGCCAAAACCCTATTTCCTCTCTCTCCCTCTCTGAGTCTCTCTTCCTCAAGCGCTGCCTCCTCCGGCAGATCTCCAACCATTTAATCTTACTCCTCCATACCCTTCCCTCTCCTCACCTAATCATCAAGAAAAGAGTGGCCACATGTATACATCCTAGCAAACCTTTGCCTACCTTTTTTGTATAAGTCCTTGCCTACTTTTCACTGCATCTAGGATCCAATGCAATGTACTGCTTGTAGGGGATGCCCCAATTTGTATTTGTAGTGGATCTATTCATAATTAAATGACTAAATTTTATGCTGGCTGTCAACTTATTGAAACCCTCCTCCTTTTTCTAGGCTTGGGACCAGATGCGTACAAAATATTTGACGCTTAACACACACACTGAGGGAGTTAGATGTCATCTTATTAAAAAGAAATTATCCAACATAGAAATCATCTATCTAAATATTCCATATAATGATGATAACAACTTTGATTATGTCTAATTGTGGCTGTTTTGTTGAGCCATTGCATATTTTATGAAGTGTTAAAACTTTTCTGGTTAAGTGCTATTGCCTTCTCCAATTTTGGTTGCCTTTTGTCATTGGAATTACTTATAGACAACTTATACTACTGGCTTTCTATTTCCTAGGTACCACTGAATAGTTCTTAGATATGAAATCACTGGTAGGAGGTTGGCTAGCAAGTATTCCATTTTTTTGTTGCATGATAAATGGAGTCTAGTATTCTGGAATTTAGAACCCATGATAGGAATATTATCTCTGCTACATTGACTAACAAGAATTTATGGTTCTCTTCAGATGTCTAATAATAATAATGATGCGGAGAATCCTAAAGTTAGTGACATCCAGAAAGGTCCAGAAGCTCCTACTCCCTCAGGTGAAATTCAAACAAACTGGTACAGTAGCTTACTCCAGCAAGTCTCAGTCTATGGTATAGCTGCTGGGTACTGCATATCTGCATCCTTGCTATCTATCATAAATAAATGGGCTGTCATGAAATTTCCTTATCCTGGAGCATTGACTGCTCTACAATACTTCACAAGTGCAGCTGGGGTCTTCATTTGTGGCTGGCTTAAGTTAATTGAGTATGACAGGCTTGACCTTTTGACCATGTGGCGCTTCCTCCCTGCAGCTATTATATTCTACCTTTCTCTCTTCACCAACAGTGAGCTCCTTCTACATGCCAATGTTGACACCTTCATTGTCTTCCGTTCAGCCGTTCCCATCTTTGTTGCAGTTGGAGAGACCCTCTTCTTGCACCAGCCATGGCCATCAATTAGAACATGGATGTCACTTGCCACTATCTTTGGAGGAAGTGTACTTTATGTGCTAACAGATTACCAGTTCACATTCATGGCTTATAGCTGGGCTCTAGCATACCTGGTAAGCATGACCATAGATTTTGTTTACATAAAGCATGTAGTCATGACTATCAGTTTGAATACATGGGGTCTTGTACTGTACAACAATCTTGAGGCTCTCCTACTGTTTCCTTTGGAGCTGCTTATAATGGGTGAATTGAAGAAGATAAAGCATGAAATCACGGATGAGACGGATTGGTACTCTTTTCAGGTGGTTTTGCCAGTGGGGTTATCATGTTTGTTTGGTTTATCCATCTCTTTCTTTGGGTTTTCTTGCCGGAGGGCAATATCTGCCACAGGATTTACTGTTCTTGGTATAGTGAACAAGCTATTGACTGTTGTGATTAATTTGGTTATCTGGGACAAGCATTCGACATTTGTGGGTACATTGGGGCTTTTGATTTGTATGCTTGGTGGGGTTTTGTATCAGCAGTCTACAAGCAAAAAGCCTAAAGATGTAAAAGAAGTAAAAACTCAAGAGACTGACGAGGAACAACAGAAGTTACTTGAAATGCAATGCAACAAAGAAAGCAACGGCAACCAGAAGGAAGCTGCTGAACCAGAAGTGGGAAAATGAAAGGGCTTTTATAAAGCAAAATCTATCATATTGCTATAAAATTCATTTCTTGGGTTCAGCTTTTCTAATTGGCAAATTCTTTGGTCCACAACTTGTTATTTGAACAGCCTAGACACTTCATTTATGAAAAGAAATTTCACAGTGCGATGGTTGGCTGTTCACGGATTAGCTGTACCTACCGTGAATACCAGTCAAAAATGAAGGTTAAGCGGAGGTTCAGACACGACTGATGGGATTGAATTGGCTCTTTGTTTGATCCCATCTCATTTTCACCGAAACTAATTCTTTCTGTGGACCTCTACAGTAGCAATAATTTGACATAGAAAATATATGTTTAGATGTAATATTTGCATTCTTTTGTTGTAAGCTTGTTAAAACTTTCAATGATCCAAATGGTCACAGTAGTAGTGCCTTTGATGTTGATACTGATGCTCTCCACAATGCATCCATCAGATTAGTGATTGGTAAATTTCTCATGGATCCTAAAGACCAATTAATCAACAATTGATTGTTCATTATTGTGGGTTTCCCAAGTATGCCAGTTGGACTTGACTTATATGTGGACTTAAGTTGTTACTAATCTGCCCAATTCTCTCCTCATTTATGTTTTGCCTGATGCCATGAGAGGGAAAAAGGATACCATCTTTTCTGAAGATTTTTTTTAAAAAAAATCCTTCTAAGTTATTTGGTGAAATCTTCCAGTACAGCCCAGAGACATTCCCTAAACGCAACCAATGCAAACAAACAACGCCTACTAATTAAGGTAAAAACATTATAAATTTGACCTTATGGTAACACATGTACTGTGGGTTCTAGTTTAGCCTTTTTTTTCTTTTCATTTTTTTTAATTTAAAATTAACAACCCAAATAAAGAAGAAACGTTTTGATTTTTTTGGTTTTATAGTTAAAAAACAATCATCTAGAACAGTCCTCTAATAAGGAACTTGGTTCCCTCAACATAAAAAGGAAAAAAGAAACCTATTAGTTTCTTGAGACTCTTGACGTAAAGAGCATGGAGAAAGAAATTAATTCATTGATGTCTTAGTTTGATAGTATTGAACAATCATAATAAAGTAATCTCATAGGTTAACAATAGATAAATATATGATGGACTTACATTTAAAAAGACCTATATATGGTCAATATTAACTTTCTTAAAATATTCCACCGGCCGGGTGGATGATTTCTTTTTAGAGAACAAAACTCATTCAGAGAACAAGAAACATCAACAAAAAGAATTCTAAGACTAAATCCTCAATGCTCATAGGCAATAAAAATAATTTTACTTGCTATAATTCATTCATAATTCAACATATAACTTCTATCATCTAAAAGAATTTCGGTGTTTACACTTACATTCACATCTGTTCTTATGTTTTTCTTTTTCTGAATTTCACAGTGACTATTTTACACAGTTGAAAAAAAAAAAACAATTTACACAGTTTTCTTGCTTTATAATGGAGAAGGACACAGCAAACACAACTTGAAAAGCTTCAAAAACTCGAAGCACTTTGTGAACGTGAACAAACTCTTGCGTCTTCTACTAGGTTTCTTTTCCCTTCTCATGCCTTCTAAATCTTCTCTGTACATAAAATCCACATCATCCCCAGTGTCAATCATGTCATCTGATCCAAAAAAGCTATCCCCCATGATTTGATAATTCTTCTTAGAAGAGATACATTGCTTTGTACTCGTACTTTCAGCTTCACAAGCACTGTCTCTATATGAAACACCCGAATCCATGAATGAAACAAAACTCAGAGAACTTTTTTTGGGTTTTGGTTTCCTTGCAGAGAATTTTTTTTTTTCTTTTTTCTGTGTAAGGTAGGGTTTTATACTGCATGCATGTGATTCGGAATGAATACGATTCCTAATACTACACGGATTACAGGCCCAAAACAAAAATAAATAAATAACAAATTTTTTTTGTTAAGAAGAGAGATAAATAAAAACGGGCTCTTAGGAAAAATATAGTTTATTTATATACCCCCCAATTAGACTACACCTATGTGTTGGAGAGCATACAATAGATAAATTGATAGGAAAAAGTTTGACCACAAAAACTTGGTTGTAGACTACAACTACACTTAATACTTTTTATTTTTATTTTTTATTATTGAATGTAAATTTTGACAAATCCACCATTGGATCATATTTTCTTATTATATTCTCATGCTTGCAAAATTTTAATAAAATTAAATACCAATAGCTATGTCATCAATCAAATGTTTCAATTTCTAATTTTTATAGTCTAAAATTATACATAAAAAATAATTTTATGGATCGAATAGTAAATAATATCAAATTAGCATGAAATTTGACATGTATTTTAAAAACATAAAAAATATGCAATTTAACGGTTAAATTTTCAAAATATGTAACTATGTTAATTTGTTTAGTTAGAGTTGTAGTCGTAGTTTACAACTAAGTTTGTTGCCAAACTTTGCCCAAATCAATAATATATTAAAGTCAAAACACAATCAAAATCCAAATTAACTTCTAATTGTAGTCTTATTTGCTCCAAGAGCCCATTTTAATTTTCTTAATTTTAATGTCAAATGACTTATTTATAATACTCAAAAGCTAAGATGACCACTCATCATTACTATTATTAAATATTTTAGTACGCAAGCACAAGTTATAACCTCTTTTTTTTTTTCCTTTTTTTTTTTTTCTTTTTTGAGATAATATAGACAAAAGACAGGGAATGAGAAAGGAGGGAGTGAGAAGACAAGATTTATAAAATCAAATTAGACACTAAAAATAATAGTAGGTTGCAAAATAAAATAAAAAAGGGTAAGTAGTTTTTTTTTGATAGAAAACACACAAACTTTATTAATAATTAAAAGCAGTAGATACATCATGGAGAAGAGCCTGTACAAGAAAACAGGAACTCTCTTCAATCCAAACAGAAAAATCAAAAATGCCTAAAGCATGTTTAGCTAACTGGTGAGAAGGTATATTGCCGTTCCTACGAACATGAGAAAATAAAACATTCTGAAACTCAAAAGAAGTAACCTGCATCCCATAAATCAGAGTAGCAATTGTTGAAACAACATGAGAATTTCCACTAAGAGCATGAACAATATTAAGTGAATCTCCTTCTAGAACAAAGTCCTGAATACCCATATCCTTAGCAAATTCCAAACCAGATTCAAAGGCCTTTGCCTCAACTTCAATAGCTCCTAGAGGACATTGAAATTTCTTGCTAAGACCTGCAATAAAATTTCCAACATGGCCTCGAATTACAACCCCCACTCCAGCTTCTTTTTGTTCCTTAAAAACAGCTCCATCTTTGTTAACCTTATAAAAAGGAAAAGCCGGAGGCTCCCATTTTGAAACATGAACTTGAGAAAGCTTCATTGGGACTTCCACAGCCGTCCAATACTCCAGCAGATAGTGAGGACACCATAGAATCAGTTGCTTCCCATTCTTCCTTAGTCCACCATGTTGAACTTCATTCCTATTTACCCAAAGTGCCCATAAATTTGTGATTGCAACAGCCTGATCTTTACACAACCAATCTGCCTTCATCAAGATAAACCATAGGAAATCCATAAAACACCTAAACTGCACAGAGGCAAAGTCATTGAAATTTTGAAATAACATCCATGTTTCACGTGCCTTAGGATATTCCCAACAAAGATGCAGTAAGGATTCCAAATTATCACCACGTTCCTCACAACCACCCTCCAATATAACATACCTATGTACTAGATTTGCCTTGGTTAGGAGAATATCACGGGCTGTCCTCCAAATAAAGTGTCGAATCTTATGAGGAACTTGGATCTTCCAGAGCTTTTTCCAAAACTGCCTCATGCTATCACCATCCGAGCTTGAAGCAGATTCGATAGGCTTACCCAAATCCATAGCAACTTTGTAGGCACTCCTAACCGAAAATAAACCATTTGAAGTCTCTACCCATATTTGTTTATCTTCAAGAAGCCAGGTACTCAATGGAATACCTCCTATAATTTTTGCCTTAAAGGGAAGGAAAATACGTTTAAGTAAACTAAAATTACATCCCTTATCTTCAACATCAATCAGATCACTAACCATAAAGATTTTTGGATAAATAACTCTAGGGGAGATAACCTTAGATGAAGGAGAGTTAGGAATCCACTTATCCTCCCATATCCAGATTTTTTTACCATTGCCAACAGTCCATCTAATCTCTTTTTTATCAATTTCTTGGGCTGCATAAATACTTCTCCACACGTATGAAGGTCTATTTCCCAAAGAGGCATGAACAAAATCACAATCTTTAAAATAACATGCCTTAAAAACTCTATAAGCAAGAGTATTATTAGCCATTTGAAGTCTTCAGCCTTGTTTAGCCAAAAGAGCAAGATTTAAAGGCTTAAGCAGTTTGAAACCCATCCCACCACATGATTTAGGCACACACAACTTCTCCCAACTCAACCACGCCATCTTTCTTTCATCTTGTTTTTGTCCCCAACAAAAATTTCTAATCATACTAGTTAGATCATCACAAAGGGAATTAGGGATTTTGAAGCAGCTCATGGTGTATGTTGGGATAGCTTGAGCAACTGCCTTGATCAAAATTTCTTTCCCGGCTTTAGAAAGCAACTTCTCCTTCCATCCAGTTAACTTTTTTACCAATTTTTCCTTCACATCATCAAAAGTATTTCTTTTATTCCTCCCAACTAAAGATGGAAAACCTAGGTATTTTTCGTGCTATCTAATAATCTGAGCTCCAAACCTTGTCTTAATTTCTTCTTGAAGTTGCTGATTTGTATTGCTTGAGAAAAACAGAGAGGTTTTAGCCCTATTCAATTGTTGGCCAGAAGCATCTTCATAAACTTTTAAGACATGCTGCAAAGAATCACACTCCTCCAAGCTAACCTTACAAAAAATAAGACTATCATCTGCAAAAAATAAGTGTGAAAGAATAGGAGCACCATGACAAACAGCCACCCCTTCCATCTTACCTTCCTGTATAGATTTTTCAATCAAAGCAGAAAGACCCTTTGCACAAATTAAAAAAAGATAAAGAGACAAAAGGTCCCCTTGCTGTAAACCTCTTGAGGGAATAATATTACCTCTAGGTTTACCATTAATACGTACAGAATAGGAAACAGAAGAGATACATTGCATCATCAAACCCCTCCACCTAGAATTGAAACCCAATTTTTCCATAATTTTATCCAAGCAAATCCACTCCACTCGATCATATGCCTTACTCATATCTAGCTTTAAAGCCATCTCTCCAATTCCCCCCCCCCCCCTCTTAGAATTGATGTGATGCATAATTTCAAAAGCTACCAAAACATTATCAGTAATTAACCTTCCATGCACAAAAGCGCTTTGGGTATCACTAATAATTTTTGGTAAAACTTTTTTAAGTCTATTAAGAGGATACATTTGTTTAAGAGCTTTATGAACCTCTATTCCTTGAAAATCACTTGTAAGTCTTTCATTCATATCTTTAGAGACCTTTGGAACAATTGCTTCCAATAATTCAGCAAAATCTAATGGGTAAGAAGACTTGAACAAGTCAGAAAAATATTTAAGCACCACACCCACAACTCTATCATCCTCCTGCCAAATACCATCTTCATCAAAGAGCCCCTCAATACAATTCTTTTGATATTGATTAGATGCTTTTGAGTGGAAATAACTTGTATTTCTGTCACCTGCTTGAAACCAGTTTAGGCAAGATCTCTGATGCCACATCGAGTCTTCTTTGTCCAGCCAACAAATGAGCTCCACCCGAGTATCCCTCATGGAGATAATATTTTCAAGAGAAGCTGGTTGCATTTCTAGCCATTGTAGATGCTTTTGAAGACGGGCAATGTTCTTCCCAACATGTCCAAAACAGTTTTTGTTCCAAACCTCCAGCTTTGCACGGCAATTTTCCAAGCAACTCTCAATTGGAAACTCAGTCCCCATATGTAAACCTTCCTCCCAAGCCGAGTTCACAACATCCTCACAACTTGTGTCTTTCAACCACATAGCTTCAAACCTGAAAATCTTAGTTTGCACTGGTTTTAATTTCTTCCTCATTAGATTCAACACTAGCGGATTATGGTCAGAAGCAAAAGAAGTTCTATGAAAAAGCTTTGCTTGAGGAAATTTTATCACCCAATCCACTGTTGCTACAGCCCTATCAAGCCTTTCTCTAATTTGTGTTCCATCAGATTGTTGATATAGCCGAGTAAATTTAGGACCAGAGAAGCCTAAATCACGAAGACCACACCAATTTAACACATCTACAAACTACTGCATTTGTTGAGCAAGATTGGTGGCACCACCTTCCTTCTCAGATGAACACATAAGTTCATTAAAATCACCAATAGCAAGCCATGGCAGCTGAGAAAGACCACTGAGATATTTTAATAAACTCCAAGATTCATATCTAAGAGAGGTCTCCGGTTGTCCATAAAAACCTGTAAGATGCCACCACCCGAAACCATCTCCACTATTCATCTCAACATCAATATTAGATGGAGAATATTTTATAACATTCACTTGTATATCATCTTTCCAAAATAAAGCCAACCCTCCACTACTACCTCTGCTGGGAACAATCAATCCTTGTTTGAATCCACAGTTATCACAAATCTTCACCATCCAATCTCTATCAGATTTTGTTTCCACTAGAAAAACAATTTTGGGCTCTTCTATCCTAATCACCTCTTTTAAGGCATTAACTGTGCGAGGGTTTTCAAGCCTCCGACAGTTCCAACTTAACAGACTCATTGGTCCTGGTGGAGCTGCTCAACAGCCTCCGCCGATCCAAAATGAGTTGCTAAGAGTTCACTTAGCTTCAAAGTTTCCTCCTCAATTTTTACTTTCTTCTCCTGAGATACAGAGAGCATAGTGCCACTAGTCTTTCTCTTGAAACCCAAAGCCTCCTCTTTATCTCCAACACTGTCTTGATACCCTTTGGAGGAAGTCTAACCCAAACACTTTTAATATTTTCCTTAATCTGACCCTTATCCTTCTTATCCAAACTTAAAACTTTAGATTTTACACTAGCTTTGCCTTTAGACCCACGGTATAGATTTCCTTCCCTTATCCACACTAAGAGCAATTACATCAGTTGATGTAAAATGGTGCAAAATGGAAAAAGGTGCTCATTTTACACAATATGAGCAAAAAAAACTCCCACATCAGGTCGTGCAAACTTGTGTATAAATGCAAGTTGCTACAGTACCCGTGCAAATATGCATGGGTACTGTAGCATGTGCATATAATTTTTTTAACAATTTCTCTCTGTACCTAACTCTCAGCTCCCTCTCTCTCTCTCAGGCGCACAACTCTTTCTTTCTCTCATCTGATCAATCTTTCTTCCTCTAGCTTCCGTCGATCACCACCGCCGCCGATCGCTCTTTCTTCCTTTGTTTCTCGTTGTTTTCGGGTTGAATGGGCTTGATCAATGGGTTTCGGGTTGAATGGGGTTGAATGTCTCTCGCCATCTCCACCGCCACCGCTTGCCTTTGGAGGCGTCGATCTTGTTTCTCGTTCTCGCCATCGCCACCGGAGGCGTTGATCTTGTTGCTCAAGGCGAGGCGTCGATTCCGGTGTGATACCATTTTGATCCATATTGCTCAAGGCGAGGCGTCGATTCCGGTGTGGGTTTTGATCCATTTTGCTGGGTTTGTTTTCTGGTTTTCTACCTGTGGGTTGTGTGGATTCCAGTGTGATACCGGTGTGGATTGTAGGTGTAGGTCGGTGGCTGTGTGGGTAAAGAAATGAATATTTTATTTGAATAAACGTGTATAATAGACAAACTGATGTGGGTATTTTGTAAAAATAAGTGTGTAAAATAGAAAAAGTAGATTTTAGACGTGCAAAATGGAAAAATTTATGCACAAGCTGATGTAATTGCTCTAACACAACCATTAGATTTTCCAAGATTCTCCATAGCCCCACAATTCATGGGATTAGAAACGTGAATAGCATGCAACTTATCCATTTTGTCAACTACCTCTTTATCTCCAACAATTTCGGAATTTGCATCACAATTGACCTCAAGAGGTACTTCTAAACTAATCGTATCAGACTTCCAAATATTCAAATTTGAACCTCCACCATCCTCGATAAACTCCCTGTCTATCTTCCTAATTTTTTGCTCAAAATTCGAAACTGCATCACCAACTTTTGAAATTTCAGTAACTTCCATTGACTCCATATCTAACTGCCTATTTCCAATATTAACTACCTTCTGAGACACCTCCCCCAACTCCTGATCAAAATTACCACCACCTTTCTCCATCTCCAATGAAATCCCAGTCACCAGCCTATGAACAGAACCAGTTAGAGTTTGATTAAACTTACGAGGATTATTCAACATTGAAGCTTCTCTTGATGGTATGAAGGCGTCTTCGCCAAAACCAGCAACTTCAACAACTGATTTTCTAGAATTATTGAACAAACTCATGAATTTGTTTATCATTTGAAAGAGATAAACTTTTTCCTTCTATACAAGTAAGAGAAAATTTATTCCACTTAAAGAGCAAGATCATCCATGACAAGAAGAAACTGTTTTCCCAAATCCCACAAAATAAACCCACAAGCCTTGACAGTAAACTTGTTACAGCAAGAAACAAAACAATTTCCCATAGGTAGTTAAGAAAACCAACTACTACAGCCTAAAGTTTAGAGCATCAACCTAGCGGAGAAACTCTCTTAGAATTTTCAACAAACACTTATCGTGTAGCCCACAAAATAAACCCACAAGCCTTGACAGTAAACTAGTTACAACAAGGAACAAAGCAACTCCCCACAGAAAGTGAAGAAAACCAACTACGTACTACAGCCTAAAAGTTGAGGGCATCAACCTTCATAGCCGACAACCACCCTGTTATTTTAAGGGCAAGTAGCTTGTGTCGTCGTATTGGTACAAAAAGTTGATAATATCTTGACTATATTATGCT
Organism: Notholithocarpus densiflorus; assembly: GCA_030021035.2. Classification (NCBI taxonomy): domain Eukaryota; kingdom Viridiplantae; phylum Streptophyta; class Magnoliopsida; order Fagales; family Fagaceae; genus Notholithocarpus; species Notholithocarpus densiflorus. Next base: position 4,670,113 of record JARYZH020000021.1, on the reverse strand, counting down.
AAATTTGAAAATACAACCAAATAGTTTTTCTAAAAAAAAAAAAAATACAACCAAATATTCATTCACTAGTAAGCGCAGAAACACTCTCACACACACTACGTTTCAGCCACGGCAAAACTATGGCCATTCACTTTCACTGACAAGTTCTCCACGTGTCACCATACAATACCCCTAATTTTTTTTTTTGCGTGAAAAAAGGAAGGAAAACGAGCTGCCACAATACCCCTAATTCACTTGGCTGAAAAAAAAAAAAGGAAAACGAGCTGCCACAGCAAAAATTGGTACGTCCACACAAATTTACACAATTTTGTAGTGGTTTTAATTCGACGTGTCATGTTACGAGTGATAAAAGTAGTGTGAACAAATATAGACCGACAACTTTTTTTTTCTACTACTTATAAAAATTGGGTAAAATTGTGACAAATTATGACAAAAATTGAGAAAAATTTTGTGGTCTTGCTTACAAATATCCAAATTGTTGTAATAGTGGGGAACATCACGCCACTTATCACACTAAAGCGTGTCTACTTATCACACTCCCAGTTTTTTCTCTCTCTCTCTATCTATATATATATATATATATATATATATATATATATATATCCAACTCTCACTCTTCTTAGTTCTTATTCCTTCAGCAATACAAACTTAAAAAACTAAAAGTACGGGGAAACAGAGAGTTTTAAGACATACATGGATGTTTCAAGACATTTCTCAGACCCACAATATCTAATGGGGTCTGACGGGTTAGAGAGTGACAATGCTGGCACGGTGAACTCGTTGAACGGGGAGGTCATGTTAGCTTCGAGTAATCCTAAGAAACGAGATGGGAGAAAGAAGTTTAAAGAGACAAGACACCCAGTGTACCGTGGAGTGAGGAGTAAGAACCCGCAGAAATGGGTTAGTGAAGTACGTGAGCCCAATAAAAAGTCGAGGATCTGGCTTGGGACTTTTCCCACCGCAGAAATGGCAGCGCGTGCACACGATGTGGCGACAATTGCACTCCGCGGCCGTTATGCGTGTCTCAATTTCGCTGACTCGTTGTGGAGGCTTCCGGTTCCAGCATCAACAGCGGCAAAGGATATTCAGCGGACGGCATTGGAGGCGGCTGAGGCATTTCGGCCGGCAGAGTTGGTCGGTGATTCTGGGGATGACTTGACGCAGAGTTTAGAAAATGAAGCTACAGTGGCAGTGGCTGCGGAGACAGAGATAGAGCCGGAAGATACGTCTTTTATGGATGAGGAGGCGGTTTTCGGCATGCCTGAGCTGATGAGAAATATGGCAGAGGGGATGTTGTTGCCTCCACCACCTCATTGTTATGGTGGAGATAACATGGAAACTGACAGTGAGGTTTCATTGTGGAGTTATTCAGATTGATTGTTATTAGTAATATTATAGCTTAATGCTGCAGTGTGATGTGAGGGAAAGTTGGAGATGGCGATGTCATGTCATACTGTACAAAAGAATTTGTTGTAACATTTGTTTGCACCAACAGAAATTATAATCCGTTTTGGGTTTTAGCTATATCAAACTTTAGTTGAACTGGATGTAGTCCATTGCTAATACTCTAATAAAGTAATTGGATTTTGTGTTTGACGAGTGAAAATAAGGAGGTGATTATAAAAAGATAAAGAGGAAAAAAAAATAAAGGAGGAAATCTCCCATTTGAGATAAAGTGTGAACACATTACCATAAAATAAAATGTTCTGCAGAAGAAGAAGAAGAAGAAGACGTGGAGACGTAGTGGACAAAGCTCAAGTGCTGCCATCTGAAACTCTCATCCTTTCTTCACGTGTGTGTGGGTTTTTGAAACAAGAGAGAGATAAAAAGAATCAGGGCAGTGGCAGGTTGTTCATGGAAGCATTCGGCCATGGCTAGGGGAGAGGAAGGAAGTAAAAGAAGACAGAGAAAGAAGCTGATGGGAATTGGGAAGTGACAAAGGAAAATTATTAGGCCACTACCTCCTTCTCACGTAGAGTGGGGCATAGTAATTAGATCTCCCCCGTGAAAAAGAAAGATACTCTCAAAGTACTCAATAATAATTCAGAGATAAAAAGATATGAAATAAAAAAGGAGTGTGCCTATTGGTGGAATAGATTTCTTTGGATATGGTTTGTGGGTTTTAGCATGCACTTGGATTGGAATGAAAAATTAAAATTATTTTACTATTTAACATTTTTTGATACTATTCATGGGTCCTACTGCATTTTTGATACTATTTATGGGTCCCATTGTACTATTTCAACTAATTTTTACTTTTATTTACCGTATTTTCAATAATAAATTTTTAATTTCAGTAAAATAAACAGTTTTTAAACATACTCTTAATCTTAGAGCAATGATATGTTCATAATATATTCATAACAACAAATTCTATGTGGCAAATTGTTATTGGTTCTCATTTAAATTATGCAACTTTTTACTTATCATTAATAGCTTTGTTATCTAGAATTTATTGTGAAAATATTATGTATATAGCATTATTTGATTTATTTTTAAATCTAATTTTTACTTCTTCTTTTTTATAATTTTTTTAAAAAAATAGTTTACACATGTGTCCTAATGGCGTACTTCAGTAAAACTCAATCATAAATACACTATGAATTGGTACGTATACGTACCATCTTTTGCACCATCATTTTGGACTTTGTGACAAGTTGATAGCTTTTTCTAAACTGTTAGCTTTTTTTATTTCAGATAGTACAATTTCAAAAAGTTGTACCAAATTCAAATAAAAAAGCATTGCATTCCAATGTGATATTAGAAAAGGCAATGCCGGCATGTGGGTTAGTGGTGGGAGTTGGGAATAGAGCTCCTTGGAAGCTTGCATATTTATAAATAGCTAACATATTTTTGTTTATTTATAATAAAACCCCCAAATTTGAATATCTTTTTTTCTAACTAATCAATCTAATCACTTTATTATCATTTTATTTTGTAAAACACTATATCAAATTCAACAAATTTTTTTAAAAAAATTATCAACAATTTATATCATTTGGCTTAATAGTCATAGGTAATATATATAACGGTAATCCTGAAATTGTATGCCGAAATAAGTCAGTATCAAAGTATTTCATCTTTATATATATATATAAAACCAAAACTTCTGAGGCTCTCATAATTTTTCACGTCAGCACAATATTTAAATACAATTATCATTTTATTTAAATAATATATAAAACTGAAACTTCTGAAGCTCTCACAATTTTTCACGTCAGCACAATATTTAAATAAAATTATCATTTTATTTAAATAAAATTATTTTTGTTTAATCCAAATTTAACAAGGAGTGAAATTCTATTTCTCTAACAAGTCCAACTTAAACTCAAATTCATCATTATCATTTTTTTTAAACAAAATTATTTTTATTTAATTCAAACTTAACAAGGAGTGAAACTTTATCTCTCTAATAAGTCCAACTTAAACTCAAACTCAAACGTTGATAATATATATAACTGAAGCAAAAAACAAAGACTAACTTTAAAAAAAAGAAAAAAAAAATGCAAGCAGTCTAATTCAACTTTCTTCTTTGATTAATGAATTTTATGTCGAATTTTTTTATATTGTTATTATGGGGTCATAAGGCCCAGTGATATGCATCCGCCTCTTGTACTGGGCCTGAGACCCATGCTGAGGCCCATAATCGCATATGAAGAGGACAGTGGTAACCGTGCCGAGGACACTCCGTCCTCGGCTAGCCAAAGCCGAGGTTAAAGAAATGTGATTTACCGACAAAGACAATCTTCCCAAAGCGCTCCAGGGAAAAAGATAAGTACAGCCGGTAAGCACACTGAAGCATGGCGGTAGAGCAATTTCAGGAAAAGCTGCTGCCTTCGCATTAAATGCTCCACAACTAACACTCTGGCCGCATTTATGTGGAAAAGACCTCTGAACAGTGCTGTCTTGACTACTACAACTCACAGAAGGCTAGAGAGGATGGCTGATGGGACAAGCACTCAAGTAGTGGTTTAAATAATCGACAAGTGTAGGATCAAGATGGTCCAAGAGGAACTATATAATGTAAGGAGTCTTCTATGGAAAGTGAGAGGAAATTTTACCAGAGAAAACACTGTAGCAATCTGACTTAACTTTGTAACCATTGTCACTGTTACTCAAGAAATAATAAGTGGAAGCTCCTCGAACCAGTGCCGAGGATAGAATTGCTTGCTCAAGTCCATATTCGTTTTGCTTATTCATTCTCTAAGTTCTATACAACTGTTGTTACACTCATTAAAGCCCAATTCTTTTACCTACTCTCTATAAATTTATTATCTTGGGCTTGCTGGGCTTGAATTCATCTGTCCCATTGGAACAGTGATCAAAACCCAGACCCTACAGTTATTATTAATAAAATTTCAATTCAACATATTTGGATATTTGTTTATATCTAAGATTTTTTTTCTATCTTATTTTTTTATTATGTTTAGAATTGATTTTCTTTTGAGTATCTGGGTTAATCTCCATATTTATATTGACATTGTTTTTGTGGGTTTGGTTTTTAGGTTGAAATTTCTATTAATTATTTTTTTGGAGAAAAATCAAAGCTGTAACCTATGTCTTCCAACCGAAGCCTCTGAAGTTCTTACAATTTTTCATGTCAGCACAATATTTAAATAAAATTATCATTATATTTAAATAAAATTATTTTTGTTTAATCCAAATTTAACAAGGAGTGAAACTTTATTTCTCTAACAAATCCAACTTAAACTCAAATTCATCATTATCATTTTTTTTTAAACAAAATTATTTTTGTTTAATTCAAACTTAAAAAGGAGTGAAACTCTATCTCTCTAATAAGTCCAACTTAAATTCAAACTCAAACGTTGATAATATATATATATATATATATATATATATATAACCGAAGCAAAAAACAGAGACTAACGTTAAAAAAAAAAAAAAAAAAAAATTCAAGCATTCTAATTCAACTTTCTTCTTTGATTAATGAATTTTATGTCGAATTTTTTTATATTGTTATTATTAATAAAATTTCAATTCAACATATGTGGATATTTGTTTATATATAAGATTTTATTTCTATCTTCTTTTGTTATGTTTAGAATTGATTTTCTTTTGAGTATCTGGGTTAATCTCCATATTTATATTGACATTGTTTTCGTGGGTTTGGTTTTTAGGTTGAAATTTCTATTAATTATTTTTTTAGAGAAAAATCAAAACTGCAACCTATGTCTTCTAGCCTAGGGAACGATAAATTTTTATTTGGTATGTTATATATAAATTTGTTGAATTTGGTTTGGTTTTGAAGTAGAATTTGGAGATTCTATAAATTTTGAAGTTTTAAGTCTTGGGGTTTTTGGTATTTGCGTCTCAGTAGGTTGATCTTAATCATTCACCTTAAATGCTTTTTTATTTAGGTTCATGTGATTTTTTGTTTTCCTATTAAAAGCTATGATTTTTGGTTGATTAATTATTTGTTTGGATTAATTTCAATTAATTATTTGTTTGGATTCAACATAAAAGATAATGGAATTAGGTATTATATTTTGATATTGTTTCATGCTTTGAATTGTCTATATTGTTATTACTACGAGAAGGTTATATTGCTACTCAAATTTGAAACTTCGTGTGTCTTCCTCACATCATGGTCTTTGTTTATATATTTGCAGTTTATATTAGTTTTCAGTGTGTGTATATATATATAACTATTGAGAGTTTTGCTTTATTAATTTAAGAATTGTAAATTACTTTGTAAGTTTCGGTAACTATGCACTTGCAACTCAATAACGTTTAATGTTAGATAACACTTCTAAACTATGAAAAAGTATAGAACTTAAATATTTCTTCATTTTTTTTAAAGAATACTATCTAGCAAAATGTCTATTTACTCATTGTTGGATTTTTTTTTCAAAGTCAATAGTTTTTTCATGCATAGCACAGGTTAGCTACTAGTTTTAATAAAAAAACTGAAACTAACACCAAACCGGCATTTATAACATCAACTAAACATACGTGAGTTTCTTTATTTAGTGAGGGGGGCAAAAAGCCATTGCTTAGAACATGATGGTGCTCCACACTTTCGTGGTGAGAAAAACTGAAAACCACTTCACCATAAAGTGGGATGGAGATGGGCATTCAGGGTGACCTTCATCTCAAACTTATAATTCCATTAATATTAATTCCATTAAACAATTATAACCAGCTGTTTGATTCAACATCATCCTTCCCAACTAATAATAAATTCTAAAGGAAAAACAAGCTACATCAGCTGCTTGCTTCATTTCATGGAGGTTGTAATCTCTGTTGCTTCATTCAACATCATTTTTCCTGACTCATAAAGATTTTATAAAAAAAGGCACACATTTAATATGGTAACAAGGATGGTATTAGGTGCACAAAAATAAAGTTTTTTTTTTTTTTTAGAGAGCTGCACAAAAATAAAGTTAATTGCGATTGTTGGACAGCCTATCATGTTGCCTGAAAAATAAAAATTTAATCATCAGCAGGCTGCAACATACAGTGCCGCATATAAGAATAAAAATATTGAAATATTTCAGAATCAAATAGGAACAATTGATGCTGATATGATCTTTCTGTGCCTAGCAATAAAAAGTCTCAAAGTCACCATTAAGCCTTTTCATTTTTAGGATATAGCCCTTCTAGTCAAGGATTCTAGAACATCGTTGCATAATCTTAATCATAAAAACTACTCTCAATCCTATAGAATCAATGGAAAAACAATACATTGTCTTTTTAGGTTTAACGTATCAATTGTACCTAATTAAAAGGTTTAAAATCCAGAATCTACTGTAATAGGTATACCTTGATCAGAGGTAATACAAATTCAGTTTGGTAGATGCTCATAAATAAGTTTACTCAACAACAATATGCGAAATTAATGAGTCGCTCATACACAATATATAGAAGCCAATGAATTTTGCCTTCATTTTTTTGGGGCTGAAGAATGTAGAATTTTGCTTTTCTTTGATACTAAAAACAACAGCAACGAAGCCTTTTCTTTGATACTTAATCTTTTGTTAAATGTTTTGAAGCATTTCGCGCCCTTCCCAACATCATTCCCAAATTTTACACCATCTCTTATCGTTTTTCTCCTTGTTAATTGGAAGGGCCTCTTTGTTGGGCTTTGTGGAGCCTAGTTTATGTTTGATCCGGTTGACGACCTGACCCGGCCCGAATAATGTTGTATGGTTTTTAATGGAAGATTTATTGAGTCGTAGCCCATGGACAAGCCTCTTGGGGGTCCGGGGGCAACGCCCTCGGGAAAAAATTTTTTTGGGCCCATTTCATATATAAACCGACTTTGCCGTGATTAGGGTTATATAAGATTGTAGGTTGTTGTTGCCGCCTTGTGATATAGTGAGAGAAAAGTATTGTAGCCGCAATTCTTGTACTCTGTATTCTTCCCTGATAATAGTGAAATCCCTGCAACTCCGTGGACGTAGGCAAATTGCCGAACCACGTAAATACTGTCTTGTGCGTGTGATTTTTTTTTTTTTGGCGTGTGCTTTCTCTATTTTTTTTGTTTCTCACAGGTTGGGAATTTGGTTTAATTCCCTACAACTGGTATCAGAGCTTAGGGTTAGGTTTGAGTGGGAGCAATGGCAAAGGAAGCAGGAAAGGTGTCTGGAATAGAAAAGTTTGATGGCACAGACTTCGCGTATTGGAGGATGCAGATTGAAGATTATCTCTATGGGAGGAAATTGCATCTGCCTCTTTTGGGGACAAAACCTGAGGCTATGAAGGCTGAGGAATGGGCTCTTCTTGACAGACATGTATTGTGAGTTATCAGGTTAACTCTGTCTAGGTCTGTTGCACACAATGTTGTAAAGGAGAAGACCACAGTAGATCTGATGAAGGCTTTGTCTGGTATGTATGAAAAGCCGTCAGCAAACAACAAGGTGCATTTGATGAAGAAACTGTTCAATCTGAAGATGGCAGAGAACGCATCAATAGCACAACATCTAAATGAATTTAACACTATCACAAATCAATTGTCATCTGTAGAAATTGATTTTGATGATGAGATTCGTGCTCTAATCGTCTTGGCTTCTTTGCCAAACAGTTGGGAGGCAATGAGGATGGCAGTAAGCAATTCTACAGGAAAGGAAAAGCTCAAGTACAATGATATACGAGATTTAATTCTGGCTGAGGAGATTCGTAGAAGAGATGCAGGCGAAACCTCAGGATCTGGTTCTGCCCTAAACCTTGAGACAAGAGGCAGAGGTAATGACAAAAATTCAAACCGGGGTAGATCAAAATCCAGAAATTCTAATCGAAACAGAAGCAAATCTAGATCAGGCCAACAAGTACAATGCTGGAACTGTGGGAAAATAGGTCACTTTAGGAATCAATGCAAAAGTCCGAAGAAGAAGAATGGAGATGATTCTGCTAATGCTGTAACAGAAGAGGTACAGGATGCATTACTTCTTGCAGTAGATAGTCCACTTGATGATTGAGTTTTGGACTCAGGAGCTTCGTTTTATACCACTCCACACCGAGAAATCATACAGAATTATGTTACAGGTGATTTTGGTAAGGTGTATTTGGCTGATGGTTCAGCCTTGGATGTTGTAGGTATGGGAGATGTCCGGATATTGTTGCCCAATGAATTTGTTTGGTTACTGGAGAAGGTTCGACATATTCCTGACCTGAAGAGGAATCTGATTTCTGTTGGACAACTTGATGATGAAGGGCATGCAATACTATTTGTTGGCGGTACTTGGAAGGTTACAAAGGGAGCTAGGGTATTGGCTCGTGGAAAGAAAACTGGTACTCTGTATATGACCTCAAGTCCAAGAGACACAATTGCAGTTGCTGATGCAAGTACTGATACAAGCCTATGGCACCGCAGACTTGGTCACATGAGTGAGAAAAGGATGAAGATGTTATTGTCAAAAGGAAAACTACCAGAATTGAAGTCCATTGATTTTGACATGTGTGAAAGTTGCATCTTAGGAAAGCAGAAAAATGTGAGCTTCTTAAAAACTGGCAGGACACCGAAGGCTGAAAAATTGAAGTTAGTACACACTGATTTGTGGGGGCCTTCTCCAGTTGCATCCCTTGGAGGTTCAAAGTACTACATTACTTTCATTGATGACTCAAGCAGAAAGGTATGAGTTTATTTTCTGAAAAATAAATCTGATGTATTTGAAACTTTTAAGAAGTGGAAGGCCATGGTTGAGACAGAAACAGGTTTGAAACTAAAATGTTTGAGGTCTGATAATGGAGGAGAGTACATAGATGGAGGGTTCAGTGAGTATTGTGCTACACAGGGAATTAAGATGGAGAAGACCATTCCTAGGACACCACAGCAGAATGGTGTTACTGAGCGCATGAACAGAACTCTCAATGAGCGTGCTAGGAGTATGAGGTTGCATGCTGGACTACCAAAAACTTTCTGGGCTGATGCTGTTAGTACTGCAGCTTACCTGATAAACTGAGGACCATCAGTTCCTATGGAGTTCAGACTTCCTGAGGAGGTTTGGAGCGGTAAAGAGGTAAAGTTTTCCCATTTAAAAGTTTTTGGTTGTGTTTCTTATGTTCATATTGATTATGATGCTCGTAGTAAACTTGATGCAAAGTCTAAAATATGTTTTTTCATTGGCTATGGTGATGAGAAATTTGGCTATAGGTTTTGGGATGAACAAAACAGAAAAATTATCAGAAGTAGAAATGTGATATTTAATGAACATGTTATGTACAAGGACAGGTCAACTGTAGTGTCAGACGTTACAGAGAGAGATCAAAGGAAATCTAAGTTTGTCAACTTAGATGAATTGACTGAAAGTACTGTCTAGAAAAGGGGTGAAGAAGATAAGGAGAATGTAAATACACAGGTAGATCAGAGTACACCTGTTGCTGAAGTTCGCAGATCTTCTAGGAATATTAGACCTCCACAGCGTTATTCACCCACTCTAAATTATCTCCTGTTGACTGATGGTAGTGAGCCAGAGTGTTATGATGAAGCCTTGCAAGATGAGAATTCAAGTAAGTGGGAGTTAGCCATGAAAGATGAGATGGATTCCTTGTTGGGGAATCAGACATGGGAACTGACTGAATTGCCAGTAGGAAAGAAGGCTTTGCACAACAAGTGGGTATACAGAATAAAAAATGAGCATGATGGTAGCAAACGTTACAAAGCCAGATTAGTTGTTAAAGGGTTCCAGCAGAAGGAGGGCATTGACTACATAGAGATATTTTCTCCAGTTGTGAAGATGTCAACAATCAGACTGGTACTGGGAATGGTGGCTGCAGAAAACTTACATCTTGAGCAGTTAGATGTGAAGACGGCATTCCTTCATGGTGACTTGGAGGAAGACCTTTACATGATTCAGCCAGAAGGGTTCATTGTTCAGGGACAAGAGAATCTAGTCTGCAAACTGAGAAAGAGCTTGTATGGCCTAAAACAAGCTCCTAGACAGTGGTACAAGAAATTTGACAGTTTTATGTATAGAATTGGTTTCAAGAGATGTGAGGCTGATCATTGTTGCTATGTTAAGTCTTTTGACAATTCTTTCATCATATTACTGTTGTACGTGGATGATATGCTTATTGCAGGGTCTAGCATTGAGGAGATTAATAATCTGAAGAAGCAATTGTCCAAACAGTTTGCAATGAAGGATTTGGGAGCTGCAAAGCAAATCCTTGGTATGAGAATCATTAGAGACAAGGCTAATGGTACATTGAAGCTTTCACAGTCAGAGTATGTGAAGAAAGTTCTCAGCAGGTTCAATATGAATGAAGCCAAACCAGTGAGCACACCCTTAGGTAGTCATTTCAAACTAAGCAAAGAACAGTCACCGAAGATAGAAGAAGAAAGGGACCATATGAGTAAGGTGCCTTATGCCTCAACTATTGGCAGCTTGATGTATGCTATGGTGTGTACAAGGCCAGACATTGCACATGCAGTGGGAGTTGTGAGTAGATTCATGAGTAGGCTTGGAAAGCAGCATTGAGAGGCAGTGAAGTGAATTCTGAGATATCTGAAGGGTTCATCAGATACATGTCTTTGCTTTACAGGTGCAAGTTTGAAATTGCAGGGTTATGTAGACGCTGATTTTGCTGGTGATATTGATAGTAGAAAGAGTACTACTGGGTTTGTTTTTACCCTAGGTGGTATAGCTATATCATGGGCTTCAAATCTACAGAAGATTGTTACTTTGTCTACTATAGAAGCTGAGTATGTTGCTGCAACTGAAGCTGGAAAGGAGATGATTTGGTTACATGGTTTCTTAGATGAATTGGGTAAGAAGCAGGAGATGGGCATTCTACATAGTGACAGTCAGAGTGCAATCTTTATTGCCAAAAATTTGGCTTTTCATTCAAAGTCGAAGCATATACAGACAAAATACCATTTTATCCGTTACCTTGTTGAAGATAAGTTGGTAATACTTGAGAAGATTTGTGGATCTAAGAACCCGGCAGACATGTTGACTAAGGGTGTCACTATTGAGAAGTTGAAGCTGTGCGCAGTTTCAATTGGCCTTCTAGCTTGAGGATAGGAGGATGAGTTGCAGGGATGAGGGATTGTTTCTTGGAGGATAGCGGTTTGATGTTGGTGATTGAACTAGTCTCCAAGTGGGAGATTTGTTGGGCTTTGTGGAGCCTAGTTTATGTTTGATCCGGTTGACGACCTGACCCAGCCCGAATAATGTTGTATGGTTTTTAATGGGAGATTTATTAAGCCGTAGCCTATGGATAAGCCTTTTGGGGGTCCGGGGGCAACGCCCCCTGGAAAATTTTTTTTGCGCATATTTCATATATAAACCGACTTTGCCGTGATTAGGGTTATATAAGATTGTAGGTTGTTGTTGCCGCCTTGTGATATAGTGAGAGAAAAGTATTGTAGCCGCAATTCTTGTACTCTGTATTCTTCCCTGATAATAGTGAAATCTCTGCAACTCCGTGGACGTAGGCAAATTGCCGAACCACGTAAATACTGTCTTGTGCGTGTGATTTTTTTTTTTTTGGTGTGTGCTTTCTCTATTTTTTTTGTTTCTCACAGGTTGGGAATTTGGTTTAATTCCCTACACTCTTAAAATCCATCAGTAATTTAGAGGGAGAGAGAGAGTAGCAGAATAATTTCTCAGGAGCATTTTAATACATAGACACACATACTTAACCACATGGCTACAAAGACTTCACTAATATGAAACGTACAATACAAAGGGCAAAAAAAATCAAATAACATCATCTTGACCAAGGATTGAATACTTGGACTGAGCTTGATTCAGAAGGAACATTAAATTTTAGATATTAGCTTCACTTGCTCTAGCCAAAATCAGTATAAAAAGAAAAAAAGAAAAAGAAAAATGACAAAATTTAGTTACAAAATTGATTGTAATCTATGGTTACAACCTACTCAATATCTTTTTATAAGGGGAGAGGAGGGTAAGGTGGGTTCAAAACTCATTAACTACAATAAAAAAATAAAAGTTCATACGAATGAAACTGAGTTATGGTAAAATTCTAATTTTCCTTTCCCTTCTTTCGGATCAAATATAGTGCCCGTAATTGTACATATGCGCAAGTTTATGTTAAATTTATTTGTATTTGGCACCATTAAGTTTTAGCTCAACTGACACCACTTTCGCTTGTAAAATAGTTTGTGTTTGTAACATTACTCTTTGTTTTATTGAAAATTACGAGATCCCCTGATTACGGCTATGATTCTTCTGTCTTCAGGCGACCGGCTTTTGTGCTTTGCAGAAATAAAGTATTTGCAAAGATTATTGACGGGAAATTATTACTCTTGCCACTTTATCTACTTTAGCGGTATGTCGAAAATGTTGCTCTTAAAGTGGCTCTTGTACATTCATGTATGAGACAGTTTTTACAAAAAAAAAAAAAAAGATACACACGCATTTGAGACATGCTTTCTTCTACATATTGAAGTTCTCAACAATCAAGCGTATGCATGCAAAGCAGTTTGATATACCATAGTGACATGTTTTCTTTAAAACTTTAGCCATTCTTAGATCATTTAGTATCCGGAGTTGTAAAACTCCGGATATGCTAAATTTTAGCATCTAACCATTAAAATGATGGAATACTTGGACTTGTAAACGTTAAAGATTTTACAAGTTTGCTACAGTGGTCTCTTACATTTAGAAGTTACTGTAGACTATTGTATTTAGTTTTTTTAATCTTGTTTATTCTTTCTCTCTCCTTTGTGTCAAACTCCTTTTTTTTTTCACTCTCTCTTTCCTCATCTCAATATCTTGTCTCCCTCTCACCCTCTCTCTGACTTGCTCTCGTCTCCCACTCTCTCTCTTTGTGCTGGTGTTTGGGCCTCCACGTCGGTAAGAAGTAGATGCTATGGGTTGCGGTCTAGGTCGTGAGTCGAATCTGGTGGGTCAGGTGATGGGTTTGGATCGGTGGATCGGCTATGTGGATCGTGGGTCAAGTGGTGGCGTGTGTTTGGATCGGTGGGCTGTGTGGGTTGTGGGTCAAGTTGGTTGTGGTGTGGAGATTAGTGGGTTTCTCTTGGTTATTTGATGGTGGTTCTTCTGGTTTGGGTGCTGTGTGTGTGTGGCTACATTGGTGGCTCCATTGGTGGTTTTTTAAAATGGGTTTGTTAGGATATGTGGGGTTTTGGTTTGGTTTGAACGGATGGTTTGATGGTTTTGTTTAATGTGGTTTTGGTTTTGGTTTGATGGTCCGGTCGGTGGTGCTAGGATATGTGGGGGTGGCAGTGTATTGTTATGGTTGTTTGGTGGTTTTTTTTAATGGGTTTTGGTGGGTGGCATGGTGGTGGCGTGGTGGCGGCTATTGTGATTGTGGTGGCTGATGTGGGCTATTGTGGTTGTTGTGTGTGTTTTTGCTAGGTTCTTATGGTTTGTGGCCAGTGTCTAGTGGTTTTTGGTGTGGTGGCGTGGTTGTTGTTTTTGGGTTTGTGTGTGTGTATGTGTGTGTGTGTGTGTTTTTTTTTTTTTGGTGGCCAGTGCCTAGAGGAAAAGGGAGGAAGAGAGAGAAATAGTAAAAAAAAAATGAATAAAAAAGAATATTTAAATAAACTGGGAAACGAAATAGAGATTGGGATGTTAGGTGTGTTGTAAAATAATATCGTATAATTGATAAAGTAACTTTTGAGATGGTAAAATGAGATAATTCTTAGAGTTCCCATACTATGCCAAAATCTTGAGTGCTCTTTTATAAATTGGTTTTCATTTTTTTGGAATTGAAAAAAAAAAATATATATATAATATTATTTAGGACAAAGTTTAGCTACAAAATTGGTTGTAGCTTAAAGTTATAGTCTTACTCAATAAAATAAACATTACTAAATATTTTGAAAATCTAACTGTTGAATTACATGTTCTTTACGCTCTTAATACACATGTCAAATTTTGTGTCAATCATATATTATTTACTATATGATCTATAAGCTTATATTTTATGTATAATTTTAAATTACAAAAACTTGCAATTTAAAAAATTTATTGATAACATAACTATTGATCTTTAATTTTCTAGAAATTTTCCAAGCACGAAAGATATAAGAAGAAGATGTAATCCAACGGTAGCAAATTTTGACAAATCTACCGTTGGATTACATCTTCTTCTTCTTATATCTTTCATGCTTGCAAAATTTCTAGAAAATTAAAGATCAATAGCTATGTCATCAATAAATTTTTTAAATTGCAAGTTTTTGTAATTTAAAATTATACATAAAATATAAGCTTATAGATCATATAGTAAATAATATATGATTGACACAAAATTTGACATATGTATTAAGAACGTAAATAACATGTAATTCAACAGTTAGATTTTCAAAATATTTAGTAATGTTTATTTTATTGAGTAAGACTGTAACTTTAAGCTACAACCAATTTTGTAGCTAAACTTTGTCCTAAATAATATTATATATATATATTTTTTTTTTCAATTCCGAAAAAATGAAAACCAATTTATAAAAGAGCACTCAAGATTTTGGCATAGTATGGGAACTCTAAGAATTATCTCATTTTACCATCTCAAAAGTTACTTTATCAATTATATCATATTATTTTACAACACACCTAACACCCCAAACTCTATTTTGTTTCCCAGTTTATTTAAATATTCTTTTTTATTCATTTTTTTTTTTACTATTTCTCTCTCTTCCTACCTTTTCCTCTAGGCACCGGCCACCAAAAAAAAAAAAACACACACACACACACATAAACCCAGAAACAACAACCACGCCACCACACCAAAAACCACTAGACACTGGCCACAAACCACAAGAACCCAGAAAAAACACACACAACAACCACAATAGCCCACATCAGCCACCACAATCACAATAGCTGCCACCACGCCACCACCATGCCACCCACCAAAACCCATTAAAAAAAACCACCAAACAACCATAACAATACACTGCCACCCCCACATATCCCAGCACCACAGACCGGACCATCAAGCCTAAACCAAAACCATATTAAACAAAACCATCAAACCATCCGTTCAAACCAAACTAAAACCCCACATATCCCAACAAACCCATTTTAAAAAACCACCAATGGAGCCACCAACATAGCCACACACACACAACACCCAAACCAGAAGAACCACCATCAAATAACCAAGAGAAACCCACCAATCTCCACACCACAACCAACCTGACCCATGACCCACACAACCCACCGATCCAAATGCACGCCACCACTTGACCCACGACCCACACAGCCGATCCACCGATCCAAACCCATCACCTGACCCACCAGATTGGACTCACGGCCTAGACCACAACCCATAGCATCTGCTTCTTACCAGCGTGGAGGCCCAAACACCAACACAAAGAGAGAGAGTGGGAGACGAGAGCAAGTCAAAGAGAGGATGAGAGGGAGACAAGATACTGAGATGAGGAAAGAGAGAGTGAAAAAGAAAAGGAGTCTGACACAAAGGAGAGAGAAAGAATAAACGAGATTAAAAAAATTAAATACAATAGTCTACAGTAACTTCTAAATGTAAGAGACCACTGTAGCAAACTTGTAAAATCTTTTACATTTACAAGTCCAAGTAATCCATCATTTTAATGGTTAGATGCTAAAATTTATCATATCTGGAGTTTTACAACTCCGGATACTAAATGATCTAAGAATGGCTAAATTTTTAAAGAAAACATGTCACTATGGTATATCAAACTGCTTTGCATGCATATGCTTGATTGTTGAGAACTTCAATATGTAAAAGAAAACATGTCTCAAATGCGTATGTATCTTTTTTTTTTTTTTGGGTAAAAACTGTCTCATACATGAATATACAAGAGCCACTTTAAGAGCAACATTTTCGACATACCGCTAAAGTAGATAAAGTGGCAAGAGTAATAATTTCCCGTCAATAATCTTTGCAAATACTTTATTTCTGCAAAGCACAAAAGCCGGTCGCCTGAAGACAGAAGAATCATAGCTGTAATCAGGGGATCTCGTAATTTTCAATAAAACAAAGAGTAATGTTACAAACACAAACTATTTTACAATATTTTTATAAGCGGAAGTAGTGTCAGTTGAGCTAAAACTCAATGGTGCCAAATACAAATAAATTTAACATAAACTTGCGCATATGTACAATTACGGGCACTATATTTGATCAGAAAGAAGGGAAAGGAAAATTAGAATTTCACCATAACTCAGTTTCATTAGTATGAACTTTTATTTATTTATTGTAGTTAATGAGTTTTGAACCCACCTTACGTACCCTCCTCTCCCCTTGTATGAGATGAGAAACAACGAGTGTTGCTATCGTCTTCTTGGTGAGCATGAGCCATGGAGTGGAATGAGATTGTGGGGTGTATGAAAGAGAAAAGATATTGGAAGGAATAGGTACGTTTGTTGTGCATCAAACTCGGATGAATAAACGACTGCTTAATTAAATAGATACATTTTTTTTAAACAATTAAATAAATACATATTAAGAACCCTTTCCACCCCAATTCAGTTTAGGAAATTATTAATAGATATTAAGACCTTTCCTAAGCGGAAAAAGTTATTCTCAAAAAAGTTTTTGTTTTGTTTTTCAAATGTTAGACTTAAATTGTGAAACGGTTAGAACCCATTTTCCTCTCCCTTATGTGTGTGTGTTTGTTTCTAAAAAAAAAAAAGAATGGGTAATTGTCCCACATTGCTTAAGAGAGTGTGTTGTGTGTAGTATAACTTACTCCACCCTTCCTTAAAAGTTATCATGGCTTTTAAGTGTAGTTGTGGTGTGCTTTTGTGTTAGAACCCCTTTCTCTTTCCCTTGTGTGTGTGTTTTGACTTTTTGTTTCTAAAAAAAAAAAAAAGAATGGGTAATTGTCCCACATTGCTTAAGAGAGTGTGTTGTGTGTTGTATAACTTACTCCACCCTTCCTTAAAAGTTATCATGGCTTTTAAGTGTAGTTGTGGTGTGCTTTTGTGTTAAAACCCCTTTCTCTTTCCCTTTTGTGTGTGCGTGTGTTTGTTTCTCAAAAAAAAAAAAAAATTGTGAAACGGTTTGATTGAGACACGAATATAATGGGTTGACTCAAACCTAGAGTCATGGGTTAAACCCATTAGACCCAAAGTATCCAAGTCCTTGCCTTTCCAATAAAATTCCCAAATAATGATTCAACTCCAAAATAAATTTTAGGCTAAAATGCTATTTTGGTCCCTAAATTTTATCAATTTTTTTTTTCATTCCTAAACTTTAAAAATATTATTTTCGCTCCTAAACTATTGAAAAAATTTATTTTTAGTTCTTAAACTATTGAAAATGTTTTTCTTTCAATCCTTAAATTTATCAAAAATTTGTTTTTCATCTTAAAATATTGAAAAAAGTTTTTTTTTTTATCCCTATTTTTGTATCTAAACAATTAAAAAAAAAAACTCTTTTCAAAGTTTTAAGATGAAAAAAGAATTTTTAAATGTTTAGGGACGAAAAACAAATTTTTGGTAAAGTTTAGGGACCAAAATAGTATTTTACCCTAAATTTTATGTTTAATGTTTCATTTTGCATAAAAGTTTTTCATTTTCATATATATATATATGGAACAAGAAATTTATAAACAACTTAGCTTGGCTTTACGAAAAAAACTTGTTTATGTTCATTTATTTAGCAAATTAACCAATCTCAAACCTATGTTTAGGCTCACCTATAAAATAAATTGAGTTTAAACATAATAATGTGTTCATGAATAAGCTTGTAAGTTAAGGCTTGATTTAAGTAACATAATATTATATATTTATAAGTATACATGTATAAAAATATACCTACATAGACTTGAGATTTAGATTGTATAAAATTGTAAATAAGTTTTTAAAATATCAAATTATTATTTATAATTTATTGGTAATATAAATTAATAGTACATTTTGTAGTAAAAAAATATGTGCAATTTTAACAATACAAGGTTGGTGAATCTAATTTTCACAAGCTCATAAATGAAAATATTCTATCCAATTAAATCAAACAATATAATTTCAATAAAGAATGTTGAGTATCTAATTCCTTCATGGACCGAAAGTCTGTTTGGATTGAGGGGAGAGGGAGGGAGAGTGGAGGGGAGTAGAGTAAAGTTAGCTGAAAATAAGCTAATTTTGGGCCAATTCTACTCTACTCCCCCTCCCTCCCCCTCAATCCAAACAGACCCTGAGAGTATGAGACACATTGCCTCCATATGCAGCAAAGAATGCTGTTAACAGCAGAATGAGGAACCTTAAAATCAGTCAATCAATGCCTCAGAAGCTCCTTAATCTGATGAATTGACTCTTCCTCTCTTTTAGCACACCTAACAAAATCAGGAGCATTCCTCTCAAACCAGGCATAATAAACCAAGGCTACAAAGAGTAGTAGTAAGTTTGTTTTTAATTTGGAATCATCCTGAAACGATTCATCATGGTCACCCTCACTGAAAACAATTCTAAATAAGGCTATAAGGGTCAAGTAGTTTCTATGAAGGTAAGTTAGAACACTAAGAGATGGGACTTATGTATTGCATATTGACAACAAGGGTCAAGGATTACACTTCCTAAGTATCTGTTTGAAACAGCTTTATTTAGCTAAAACTGAAAACTTTTGCTGAAAGTGTAGAAAAAAAGTTAAAAAATAAGTTGAATAATGCAGTGAGACCCATGAATAGTATCAAAAAGTGCAGTGAGACCCATAAATAATAGCAAAAATTAGCTGAAAATGAAGATAAGCTGAAAAATTCAGCTCATCCCAAACGCACACTAAGTGTACCTATTCTCTCAATACCAATTGAAAATCTTGGATTTAGATCCCAAACAAGTAAGAAGCTGATTAATGATCCAAGTTATGGTTAATTCCAACAGATAGCACAAACAATTATGTCAACCACAATAATCGATCCTTAAATCTAAAAGCAAAATTAATGAAAGAAGTTAAAAGGCGCACAGGTTTGGTTATAGAGTGGAAAGGCAATGAATAATCTGTTCAAAGGAAAAATCCAACTCCATAGAAAATTCACCATAGAAGAAAAGTTACAGTAGCCTACTACAAATTCCAGCTTGCCTTCCCACTACAATGGTCACAAAAAATTCTGGAAATCTTTTACATGAACTTTCTCCCCAAACGAATCTAGTCCTCAACAGCAGAACTCCAGTGCTTCAAAGAACTTTTCTAGAAGGTAACAAACTTTGTGGCTTCAAAGAATCTCATATTAAGCTCAAGGAGTGATTTTCTTTATAGGCTCAAAAAGGTTCACTCTTGTAATCTTGATATAGTAGTCTCTCTCCTCTCAATCTGTGCAACAAGGGTATATAGAAAATCATCAAGTTTTCAATAATTAAATTTTGGTTTAATGTTTGCCGCAATTCAGCTTGAGTGAGTGTTTAGCAAGTGCCGAGAGAACTCTCCTAGACAACATAATTGTTCCAACCTCAAATGGTCATATATTACTCATTTTAGCTCTAAATTGGGTCTAAATGTTCGTTTTGATGTATCAGATGTCTGCTTTGCAACAAAACAAGTTTTACCTAAAACTCGTTACGGTGTAAAATTTGTTATGGTGCAATAAAAAACAAGTCTAGGATTTCTACTTTGCAATAAAATTCCTTACTCAACCCTACTACAATTCTACTGATACAATTTAAATTTGATATGTTTGACAATAAGATTTGCCAACACATCTACAAAACCTAACACTGGTCCAACAGTGTAAACGTGAGATGGTTTGCGAAACTACCAACAATAAATCAAAAAAAAAAAAAAAAACACTCATAAAATATTTGTTTGAGTAATAACTTTTTTTTTTTTGACAGATGTTTGAGTAATAACTGATTGCTACTACAATTAGCCCATTTTTTTACAATTCCAAATAAAAAGTGTTAATGCATAAAATCACCACCAATTGGGCCACTAGTCCAAAGAAGTGATGATAGGCTCTAGAATGTCTTCCATGCTTGCAAGAAAGATAGGGTTGATTGGAGGGTATTGCTCTGACACCGACCTAAGGGTCCTTTTGGTTTGAAGAGTAGAAAAATGGAATGATAGAAAATGGAGAGGGGATAGAAAAATAGGAGGATAAAAAAAAATTAGTTTTCTCTCATATGTATTTGATTGGGAGGGTAGAAAAATGGGAAAAAGGAAAACTCTTTTATTTGGTTGAAAAGAAAAATGAGAGGATAGAAAATAGAGTTTGTATAAATTTACTATAATGTCCAAATTAGGTGAAACAAAAAATAATACATTATATTTTTATTAAAAAATTATGTATGAATGATTACTTCATTAAGAAGATAAAATAAAAAGAGAATAAGAAGTTCAAAAACCCAAAACATTTTTCTCAAAAAAAAAAAAAAAAAAAGGATAAGAAGAAAAAAACATTAAAAAAAGATAAGGATCAGCACACAACTTCCCATAAATAAATAACTATATAAAGACCACATATAGATATAGGACGTCAACTTGGGTGGGGGGAGGGGGGGTAAATGTGTAATTCAAGAAGTAAGCCCCTATTTTCTCCTCTTTTTTCTTAGTTTTCCTCTGAAATTGGGAGGATAAAAATTTGTGGGCCCAATGGATTTTTTTCCCTTTATTTATTTATTTATTTTTGGTAAAAAGGAAGCTTCATTAAAAGAAACTAAACAGAAGAGATACAAGACGTGGAATGACTATAATATGTCCCAGCAAAGTCCAAGCTAATTAACAGAGCAACATCCACAAGGGGGTTGAGAAAAAATAATAAAATCTTGAGAGAGAAGAGCCCCCCTTCTAGCAAGTGCATCAACACACTTGTTAGCCTCTCTAAAGCAGTGCTGAATTTTAACAAAAGAAAACTTCTTAAGGCCTTCCCTACAATCAGCAACAATGATATCATTCCCGTTGGGGTTGTCCCCATCCTTCTCCAAAAGATCGATGACCACCTTAGCATCCAGCTCTATCTCGATTGCAGCTAAGCGCAGAGAAAGACATAAATTAATCCTATCTCGAAGCGCCCACAGTTCAGCTGCTAAACTGGTTGTGGTACCTATAACTCTAGCATAACCAGTCACCCATTCATCATCTGCATTCCTAATAATACCACCTCCCCCCGCACGGCCTGGGTTGCCCAAAGAGGAGCCATCATAATTTAAGTTGAACCAACCTGCAGCAGGCTGGCTCCATTTAACTTGGATAATGTGCTTTGGGGTTCTTTATTTTCCATCCTTTGTATTTTCTCTCCTGAACCAAATAAGGGAAAACATCATTTGCTCCCCTATTTTCCTCTCTCATATTTTCACTTCAACCAAGGAGTGGAAAAGTGAAAGGATAGAAAATGGGGAAGGGATAAAAAAGTAGGAGAATAGAAGAGATTTAGTTTTCTTCCATTTGTGTTTAGTTGGAAGGATAGAAAACTTATTTGTATGGTTGAGAAGAAAAATGAGAGGATGAAAAATAAAGTTGGTATAAATTTACAATTATGTTCCAATTAAATAAAACAAAAAAATTAACACATTTTTTTTATTAAAAAAATTGTGTATAGACACTTCAATTTTTTTTAATAGCATAAGCCAAAAAAAAAAAAAATTGGACGAAACCCATGTGCAATTGCACATGGGCAATTAAGCTTTCTACCCATCCACCCCTCTCCCAGTTTTCTCCCCACTTTGGGGAGAAAACATTTTGGTAGGCCCAAGTGTTTCCTCTCACCCTCCCAACCAAACACCCGCTAAGAATACTCTCTTTACTTTTCTCTTTGTCAATTTTCCATCATCCCTAAAATCCTTCCAAAAAAACATATTCTAAGGGTCCGTTTGGTTAGAGGAGTGAAAAAGTGAAAGGATAGAAATTTGTGGGAGGATGGAAAAGTGAAAGGATATAACCATCATATTAAGTACATTGGTTGGCATTTCTCCTCAAGTGCCAGGTCTTTTCCATCTTTCTTTGCAACTCCAATTATTTTAGAGTATATTGAAGTCTTACATTTCCAATCGGATGTCAAGGTTGCAACTTACAACTTTAACACATTTTTGATTCCTTACATCTATTTGAGAAAATTAAAAAAGAAATTAGATAAAACTAGATGTGAACGCCATAAAGTCATTAGAAATACAATGAGAGAAGTCATTAGCAAGCATTTAGATTTCATTCAATTTTTCATCAGGTCTAACATTTTGATCCTAAAGAAAAGGAGAGCCCAATAATTAAACTGTTTTTATTTGCCTATTCTTGTTCATAATAACAAATCTAAATCTGTGTATAAAATGTTCAATCTATAAACTATGTTTTGAATATTTCCTCAGCCCAGTGAAGCTAATGGAGCCTCAAGCTGCTCTGCCATGAGATATAATCCTAGACTTAATTAAAATGAAGGTCATTAAAACAAGGTACAGGTTGAGTTTGATGTTTATGCCTTTTCTTTCTCACCTGAAACAAATATTGCTAGCTTACATAACAGCAAGACTAATAATACAAAACCAAGTCATTTAAAGCCAAATTGGATCAGAAAAAAGGATTAGCATAGACTCCGGCATCTACCAGCAACAACCCCACCAGATTGAACACAAAGCACATATCACATAATCATTGGGACAATTTACCAAACAATTGGAATGCACAAATAATGAACCTAAGTTGGGAACTCAATCGACCATGGAATTCTAAAGACCCAACACAAAATTCGTTAAATCTACATCATTTGATCAATATCTAACCATAATCATCACAAAAATCCACGAGTATCAAAGGAACTAAAAAAAACCAAAAAAAAGTGGAAAGAATTTTACACAGCCAAAAATTCCATGGGCCAAAACATCTTAAAATTTCATCTTCAAAGATAAAAATAAAGAAAAACCTGGACTCACCCAACCTTGAAAAATAACAACCACTATTGAAATAGAGATACCGGCATTTGTTATTGAGGCAGTTAAAGAACTACCTTAAAGGTACAATATACTCATAACCATTTACTAGTAATTCCATCATTATAGCAAGTAAAAGTGCACTCTTTTTTAATAGTCCAAACAAGAACTTCTAAATTACAAAATGGTTGCCCGTATAGAGTGAAGCATTCTACACAACCAAAATTGAACCCGGTAATAATCATTAGTGAAATGGAGCTATAAACACAAAGTTTTCCTAAAAAATATACAATCTAAACAATATAGAGGGTCTATAAGGCCTACAATTAAATGGGTATTACTAGTTCCAATAATACACAACCACTCAAACAATGATCTCAAAAAACAACAAATTCAGCTCGATAACCAATACCGCCACACCATTATATATGCAATTATTCCTATCCCTCCATATTTCCCACATTACACCTACAAAACTCTTGTTCAAAACACAACTAAAGATAAAAAATTTTGCTTTGATAAAAAGAAAAGAAACTTACACTAGCGCCATACGCAGCCGATTAAGCCGCATACGATTGCTGCCCAAACGCATTGCTCCCTCTGGAGGAGTACATGGTTCTTTCACAAACACAGAGATATAATTTACCAAATAAATATTAACCTGCATTAAAAATTTGCACCAAATTAAACAATATTAAAGAACGAAAATTTCCTGATTCTTTCCTAATCAGATTTCAAAGAAAGCAAAAAAAAAAAATCAAAATCGAAGCTGAACAAAAAAATAAAAATTTGTGCTTTGCAATTGAGAGATGAATTGCAGTGTGAAATTACCAAAGCGGAAGATATAAAAAGCGAAACCCTAACGAAGATTGGTGGTGATGGAGCTTACCGAAGATAATCGAAGATGAATTTTTTGTGTGTGTTCGAGGTTCGAGTAATCTGAAACCCTAATTCTCAGAGAAGAGAGAAAATGATGACTCAGAAAAGACTAAATATGAGAGAATGGATGAATGAGAATGAGAAAGTCGGGGCACCGTGACGGTGGGACGAGAGAGAACCTTGGAGAAGAGAGTGAGAAAGAGAGTTTAAATTTGAAATGTTCAGATGGGTTTGGTGAGAGAGAAACTGTGGTTTGTCCGGTTGAGTTAAACAGCCTCTAGTTTAAGTGTAGTTAAGTGGGGTTTGGGTTAAGTGGGTTAAGTTATGACGTGACACGTTTTTGGCCCTTGATATAATGCAAAGATGATCTTGTCCGTGTACTGGACCCTCTCCATTTCAAAGGGATATGGAGAGGATCCGGATCCATAAATGCGTACTTCCTTCTCTCACATGAATAGTGGGTCTCACTAATTAAATTCATTGTAGAACCCACCATTTATGTGAAAGGGGGAAGTACACATTTACGATACTCCGGGAGTATCTAATAATTTTTCCCTTCGTATATGGAAGACCTTGAAAGTCGCGGTCCTAAATGGAAGACTCTCTTGATTTTTCCTATATCAACAAAAATATGAATCTAAATTAAATCATCAACTCATTGGTGGTGGGACTTTTTTTTTTTTTTTTTAAGAAAAAGAAATTTCCAAATTTGAGTCATTTGACAAAGCTCATTTCGGGGAAAGAGAAAAGTCTGTTGTGCCTTTGTAGGAGCAACGGGAGGAGTACGCCCCAGTACCATTTCTTTCCACATCAAATATTTATATATTATTTGACTAGACCATAATTGTCCGTCCACTTCTCCCAACTTTTACAACTATCCACCAAGGAAAAAAAAACACAACAATTGCAATTGCAGAACTCAGCCCACACCTCCAAACTTTATAAGGATGATGAGATTGAAATAGTGAGAAATATATAGGGACCAAAATTATAGTTTGGCCAAAAATAAGTGTATATTTGTTTAGACCCCTCAAACCAGATTACTTAGATTAATTATTCAGATCTAGATTAAACACAAATAAATCATATCATGCAAAGCAGCAGAAAATAAATAATACCACGATATGATCACCCAAGAAAACCGATGAAACGAACCATTTCAAGGTAAAAACCTGGAGAGGATACCTAGCTATCCTCAAGGTAAACCAAATCCACTATAAGAGAATTGAAGTTTTTACAAAAGATTTAACCCTAAATCTAATGCTACCTCCAGTAGTAACTTACTGACACGATCACGTGCATGCTCCGAATCCACGGACTCCTTCTCTTCTCAGATTTACAGCAACACAAGCCACCTTGCTTGTGACTTTGAGATCCCACTCAAAGGTCAAATCACCCTCAATAATGATTTTGATGCAGCAACTAAGTTCTACTAATGCTTGATTGTAGTTTTGGCTCCGGTAGATTCTTGTGTAGTTAGAAGGTACAAAACCTCTCAAATCTCACAAAGAATAACACACAAGTCTTATTCAGCACTCTCAAAATATGGCTAGGGTTTCCCTTTTATATGTGGAGAAGTTTAGATGAAACCCTAAACATTTTCGCAGGCTTGGGCCTGTTTAAAATTCTGCAAAAAAACCGTGCCTTTGATTTTTGATCGATCGAGCCTAATTCTCAATCGATCGAGCAAGATAGAACTTCACTTCCTTTTTCTGCAATCAGCTGGACTTGAACCTTGAAACACGCACATTTAAGCATTGCCTAAACACTTAGACTAGACATGTTTTGTTCTCGGTTTGCCAACACAATACAACAATGATTCTAAATATTTAAGTCTAAATCTTTAGAACCTAAAAATAAGTTAATCCATCTTCCCTAACAAGGTCTCTTTAGACCAAAAAAAAAAAAAAAAACTAACTGAGAATAGTAATAAGAAAATTTTCACAAACTCTCTCTTTTGATTTTGTGTGGTAGACGCAAGTAACATGAATGAAACCGTATATGAGACGATTTTGGAATTTTCGGCATCTCTGGACAAAAAATTCTTCTTTTACATTGTAATTGCAATTAAATTTCCATTGAAATTAAAATGTGAATATACAAAGATCCTTGATATAACACAAAAACACGTATCTTGGTGTGAAAACTCCTTTCGTGGAAAAGTGACGAACCAATGTGACTATCAGGCCCACTAAGATACGCGTTTTACAAAAGTGTACAACATTTGCCACTTTTTATACATCTACAATGAAAATTTACATTGCTAGTACAAGGTAAATATATAAAGGACTTTGAGATAGCATTTGACTGGACTAATCACAGCACAAAAACACGTATCTTGGCATGAAAACTCCTCCCATAGAAAAGTGAGGAACCAATGTGACTATCCAATCTCTTTCCTTGCCCACCGATTTTCAAAATAAACTAGACTTTACCACTGAATAGATCACGTTCATTCAATGGCACTTATTTGAAGTTGTGAACGTCTTTGTTTATTTATACCACTCCTCCCCAACATTTCATAACCAAATCCAACTAATAGAGATAAATCCCAAAGCAGACAGATCCAATTAACGGAGGCGATCATAAGTGACGGAGTCGTCAAAAGAGACGTCGTAGTTATTCTACCAACCAAAGAATTAGTAGACGGACTCATAACCTAGACGGAGGGGCAGGGCAACGGTTGGACTCCTTAAAGTAGACGGATCCAAGGGAGACGGTTTGTTGAAGCCACGTGGCACCTACGTGGCATGAGTGGTCTCCAAGAATCTTAGTATGGAAATATCTTGCGTTCTATGCCCAACCATAATTAGAGGAATCCCTACAAGGAAAGGATCCCATAAAATAAGGGTATTAATGAGAATCTTCTCTACAAGGAAATACCTTCTCCGCCAAGAAACGGAGGTCAACTCTACGCTACTATAAAAACCCCAAATCCCTCATAAATCAAGGTACGCATGATTCCCCAACTCTGGCACTCTAGAGTTATAGAAATTCTCTCTCTAACTTAACCTTCGGAGGGCATTTGGCCGGTGCCACACCGGTACTCTTTGTAAGGTCTTCTCTGTGTTTTTGTTTCACAAGTTCCGTCAAGAGCACGTGAGGATCGTTCAACTCACTGAAGATTTTTTGCATCATCACCAACAAACAACAAATTAAGAAACACCACAATGGCCAAACTAATCCTCGTACTTGCCCTTGCAGTACTTGTCATCTTCTTCACCCCTAGCTGTCTATGTTGTCCTAAAGATAAAAAACAGGCTCTTCCCCAATTTAAAGCCTCTCTTTAAAGCCTCTCTCCTTAAGGCTATTGGTTTTTCTTCATCAGAAAGCCAGTCTCTTAGGTTAGAATAATGGAATTCTAGCTCAGATTGTTGCAAATGGGAATACATCGATTGTAGTTCTCGCTTGGAATCAAGCCTTGTGATTGGTATAGACCTTTCTGGTATTGTCGTTTTCCATGATTCTAGGGTAAAATAAATTGATCCAACTCCAAAAAAAATTTTAGGGTAAAATACTATTTTAGTCCTTAAATTTTATCAAAATTTTGTTTTTCATCCTTAAAATTTTAAAAGGTTCATTTTTAGGCCTTAAACTATTGAAAATTTTATTTTTAATTCTTAAACTATTGAAAATGTTTTTCTTTCAATCCTTAATTTTATCAAAAGTTTGTTTTTCATTCTAAACTGTTGAAAAAAAGTTCTTTTTTTAGCCCTATTTTTGTCACTAAACTATTAAAAAAAAACTCGTTTCAAAGTTCAAAAATGAAAAAAAAAAAAAAAAAAAATTTAATGTTTAAGGATGAAAAAAAAAATTTGGTAAAGTTTAAGAACCAAAATAGTATTTTATCCAAAATTTTATGTTTAATGTTTCATTTTGCACAATTTTTTTTTTTAATTTTCATATATATATAGGGGACAAGCAATTTGTAAACAACTCAACTTGGCCTAGGAAAAAAACTTGTTTATGTTCGTTTATTTAGCAAATTAACCAATCTCAAGCCTAGGTTTGGGCTCACCTATAAAACAAATTGATTTTAAACATGATAATGTGCTCATGAATAAGCTTGTGAGTATAAGGCTTGATTTAAGTAACATAATATTATACCTACATAGACTTGAGATTGGATTGTGTAAGATTGTAAATAAGTTTTTAAAATATCAAATTATTATTTATAATTTATTGGTAATATAAATAGTAGATTTTGTAGTAAAAAAAATATGCAATTCTAACAATACAAGGTTGGTGAATCTAATTTTCATAAGTTCATAAACAAAAATATTCTATCCAATTATCTCAAACGATATAATTTCAATACTTAAAAAGCACCTGTCTCAGTATCTAATTGCTTCATGGACAGAGACAAATTGCCTCCATATGCAGCAAAGAATTCTGTTAACCTAGGAAGCACGGACACTTCATTTAGGATGTTGCACGGACACTTCATTTAGGATGTTGTACCTGTGTTGTACCCGTGTCGTGCCAGTCGTTTCCATGTCATACCCGTGTCCATGTTTATGCTTCCTAACTGTTAACAGCAGAATAAGGAACCTTAAAATCAGTCAATCAATGCCTCACAGGCTCCTTAATCTGAATCTGATGAATCGACTCTTCCTCTCTTTTAGCACACTTGCCAAAATCAGGAGCATTCCTCTCAGACCAGACATAATAAACCAAGGCTACAAAGAGTAGTAGTAAAATTTTTTTTTTTTTTTTTTTTTTTTTAATTTGGAATCATCCTGAAACGATTCATCGTGGTCACTCTCACTGAAAACAATTCTAAATAAGGCTATAAGAGTCAAGTAGTTTCCATGAAGGTAAGTTAGAACACTAAGAGATTGGGACTTGTGTATTGAGTATTGACAACAAGGGTCAAGGAATGGTTAATTCCAACAGATAGCACAAACAATTATGTCAACCACAATAATCGATCCTTAAATCTAAAAGCATTATTAATGAAAGCAGTTAAAAGGCACACAGATTTGGTTATAAAGTGGAAAACCAATGAATAATCTCTTCAAAGGAAAAATCTAACTCCATAGAAAATTCACTATAGAAGAAAAGTTACAATAGCCTACTACAAATTCCAGCTTGCCTTCCCACTACAATGGTCTCAAAAAATTCTGGAAATCCTTCACATGAACTTTCTCCCCAAACGAATCTAGTCCTCAACAGCAGAACTCCAGTGCTTCAAAGAACTTTTCGAGAAGGTAACAAACTTTGTGGCTTCAAAGAATCTCACATTAGGCTCAAGGGTGAATCAAATCAACGAGTGGTTTTCGTTTTAGGCTCAAAAAGGTTCACTCTTGTAATCTTGATACAGTAGTCTCTCTCCTCTCAATTTGTGCAACAAGGGTTAGTTTTATATAGAAAATCATCAAGTTAAGTTTTCAATACTTTAATTTTGGTTTAATGATTGCTGCAATTCAGCTTGAGTGAGTGCTTAGCAAGTGTCGAGTGAACTCTCCTGGACAGCATAATTGTTCCAACCTCAAATGGTCATATATTACTCATTTTAGCTCTAAATTGGGTCTAATACTCTAATTTATATTCATTTTAAAGTCTCAAATGTCTACTTTGCAAAAAAACAAATTTTACCCAAAATTTGTTATATTGTAAAATTTGTTATGGTGCAATAAAACAAGTCTCGGATGCCTACTTTGCAATAAAATTCCTTAATCAACCCTAACACAATTTCACTTATACAATCCAAATTTGATATGTTTTGACATTAAGATTTGCCAACACATGTACCGACCCTATGAAATGGCCCAACAGTGTAAACGTGAGATGGTTTGCAATATACCAACAATAAATGTTTGCAAAAAAAAAAAAAAAAAAAAAAACTCATAAAATATTTGTTTGAGTAATAACTGATTGTTACTACAATTAGCCTATTTCTTTGCAATTCCAAATAAAAGTGTTGATGCAGAAAATCACCACCAATTGGGTCACTTATCCAAAGAAGTGGCGATAGGCTCCAGAAAGTCTTCTAGGCCTGCAAGAAAGATAGGGTTGATATGAGGGTATCAGTGTGACACCGGTCTAAGGGTGTGTTTGTTTGGAGGTGAAATAGGATGGATGGAAAATTTTGGAGAGAAAATGAGAAGAAAAACTTTTTTAGAGTGTGTTTGATTGGTTGAGGAGGAAAGAAAATAAATGGTGGGACCTAGGTATTTTCTCCCTGGACCCACCAAAATGTTTTCTCTTCACCAAAATGGAGAGAAAACTGAGTGGAAATGCATTTTTCTTGATTTACAAAAATGCTCATGTGCATGTGCACATGAGCTTTTTCCAATTGCCTCTTTTTTCTTTTTGGGTGATTGCTTTTTTTTTTTTCTTTTTTTTTTTGGTTATTTTTCACTTTTTTGTTTTAATTGGGCATCATTCTTTAACAAGGGTATATGAGTAATTTATTCAAACTCATTTTTTCCATTTCTTCACTTTTCCACTCCCAACCAAACAAAAATAAGAGAAATTAAAACATTTTCTATCCTCTTACTTTTCCATCCTCTCACCGTTTTTTATCCTCCCACTTTTCCACCCTTCCAACCAAACGGACCCTAAGGGTCTCCGATATCTAAGTCAGGAGAATCTCTTAGAGCTAAAAGAATGAATAATGCTAGAAATATAAACTATTTTACAAAAATTTTTACAAACTACTAATGTGGTGAGTGATTATTGGTAAATGAAAAAGTGATATTAATGGTAGGTTTAGATGAAAATCAATAAGAAGTTGACCATATCAACATTTTATAAAAATACTGTAAAATAATTTGTAGTTGTAAGACTACTCTAAAAGAATAGCTTAGAGAGTCCAAAGCAGTCTAATTGTCTTATACTTCGAAAAATGAGGTGTGTGGTGCCTATATAGGGGTTTAAGATGACCTTTTTGGTTCACTATTGTTCCGTCTCTTAATGGGGAATGATTATAGCTCTGAATCTAATGTTTTCTGGCTTAATGGGCATTGACACATTGTAGCTGTTAAATATGCCCCCATCAATTAGGCGTTTTATTTATTGTTGGATCGATGGTGGTGGAAGGTTGTCTTCTTGTATGGAAGACCTTTATAGTCGTTGTCTTAAATGGAACACTATCCTGATTTTTTTTCTGTATCAACAAAAATATGAATCTAAATTAATTCATCAACCCATTGGTGCTGGGACTATTGTGAAGTTAGCACTATTTTTTTTTTTTTTTTAAGAAAAAGAAATCTAACAAAGCTCATTTCGGGGAAAGAGACAAGTGATTGTGCCTTCCATTTCTTTCCCACATCAAATATTTATATTATTTGACTAGCTCATGATTGTCAGTCCACTTCTCGGAACTTTTATTACTATCCATCAAGAAAAAAGAAAACACAACAATTGCAGAACTCAGCCCACGCCTCCAAATTTTATATGGATGAGATTGAAGGAGTTGGTTTAGGTCTAGTGCACTGGATTTGGTTAGACGATGATATGTGTCTAAAAGTGGACACGTGTTACCATCTCAACGGGTCTAACAAAGTCTAACAAAGCTCATTTCGGGGAAAGAGACAAGTGATTGTGCCTTCCATTTCTCTCCCACATCAAATATTTATATTATTTGACTAGATCATGATTGTCAGTCCACTTCTCGGAACTTTCATTACTATCCATCAAGAAAAAAGAAAACACAACAATTGCAGAACTCAGCCCACACCTCCAAATTTTATACGGATGAGATTGAAGGAGTTGGTTTAGGTCTAGTGCACTGGATTTGGTTAGACGATGATATGTGTCTAAAAGTGGACACGTGTCACCATCTCAACGGGTCTAGTGCCACGGACATTGGACTCAAACCTGACCCGAAATTGAAATGGTGAGAAATATATTCAGACCAAAATTATAGTTCGGCCTAAAATAAGTTAATCTGTTTTCCCTAACGTGGCCCAACAAACCCGCTTCTCTCTTTAGACCAAAAGAAAACGTTAAGAAACTACGAACAGTAACAAGAAAATTTTCACAAACTCTTATAAAAAAAATGGATAATTACAGTAAACCTACCTAAGATATGGCCCGTTTTCACTTTGCCTACCCGTGGTTTAAAACTTTACACTTTGCCCACCTGAACTTCAATCCGTTACCCATCCTTTACCCACCTCTGTTAAAATCAGGGGTAAAAACGTATTTTATCTTCAATTTTATGTCTCTCTCCTCTAAAAACAAAAAATAACAAAAAAAACTCAAACAAACAAGATCAAAGAGGGGGTTTTGTAGCTTGGCTTCAAGAACACACTTCCTCTTGGTATGAACAGTCTTGAGCCAATCAATCCAAATAAAATTTTCATATTCGCACAAATCCTAAAAAACATTTACAAAAATCCTACACTTGAAAGTGCTCTACTCTAATTTCACAAAAATCCTTTCAGACACTTTCAGTCATTCACAAAAATCATACACAGCTTCAAAACCCAGACCCACCACACCTAGCAACACAAACACAAACCTACAAGAACTAACACTCAAAACCAAAACCAAAACCAAAACCAAAACCAAAACCAACGGCGTCCTAATCTGAATCCCAACTCCAACCCCCACCCCAACCCCAACAGCAAGAGCAAGAAGAAGAAAGGTGGACCCATTTCCATGGATCACGTGCTTCTGGCATTGCAGGAGACCAAGGACGAGAGGGATCTCAGAATCCGAGCTCTGTCTACTCCATCTTCATAACTCTTCAAACCCCTAGCTTTTCTTGGAGGAGCTCTCCTTCGATTCCTAGTATCCAAAACCTCGCCTTTCTCAACTTCTTCTGCCTCTTTCAAAACCCTACCTCTCCGGCCCCGAATCTCTGAAACCTGTTCCACGGAAACTGTCTAGGCGGCTCGGCGCCTAGGGTTCCGTCTGAGTTGGCTCTCATCGTGGCTAGAAATGATGTTGACAAGGATGGAAGTGTACTTGCCGATCTTGATAGAATCGCCATCGGAGAGATCGTGAGGTGTGTTTGGTTGTAGCTTGGTTCCATTGAGGATAGTGCCATTTGAGGAGTCGAGGTCGCGGAGGATCCATTTGGGCGACCCGGATCTGAATGAATAATCGATAGAGAGGTGGTTGGAAGAGATGCCGGAGTCTTTAATAGGGAGGTTCTCGCATATCCAAATTTGTGGGTTGATTACTTGGTTTAGGTTAATTCTTTGGTTGATTTTTATGGGTTGATTTGTTTGGTTTGGATTGATTTTTGTGTAGTTGGGTTTGTGTTTGTTATGGGTTGGGGAATGTTTAAGGGAATTTCAATTAATCTGGGTTTGAATTTTTTTTTTCTTTGGGACTGAATCTGGGTTTGTTGTTTGTTACTCCAATTTGTTCTCATTGAAGTTCATGAGCAATGAAAAACCCTAACTTTTTTATTATTGTTATATTTGTTTTTGCTTAAAAATGTGTTTTTCTAACGGCAAACGGAGAGGTGGGTTACGGAAGTAACCTCAGGTGGGCAAAGTGTAAAATTTTAAACCACGGGTAGGCAAAATGAAAACGGACCATACCTCAGGTAGTTTACTGTAATTATCCCAAAAAAAATTCACTGACTTTCTTCGATCGTGTTGTGGACTTGTGGTGGACGTGGACCCAAGTAACATGAATGACACCGTGTATGAGACGATTTTGGAATTTTCGGTGCCCGTGGCATCTCTTGACAAAAAGTCCTGAGACACTTGGAAAAATCATCTACTTTTTCCCATCTTTTTCATATAATATTTGAGTGGAAATTCTTCTTTTTACATTGTATTTAATGGAAATTTACATTATAGACACACAAAATGTGACAAATGTTATATATATTAGCAAAAATTGTAAGTGTATACAATATTTACCACTTTTTGTGTGTTTACAATGAAATTTTTGCAAATATGTATAATATTTACCATTTTTTATGTGTTTACAGTGAAAATTTACATAATAAGTACAATATATATGTATAATCCTTGAGATAACACTTGTGTGGACTAATCACAACACAAAATCAAGTATCTTGGTGTGTAAACTCCTTTTCGGTGGAAAAGTGATGAACCAATGTGAAACATGTGACTATCAGCCTGTTTCCTTGCCCATAGAGATGCGTATTTTACCCGTTTGCAAAATGTGGTAAATGCTGTACACTTTTTGCAAATGTGTACAACATTGGTCACTTTTTATGCGTTTACAACGAAAACACGTATCTTGGCATGAAAACTCCATCTGTGGAAAAGTGACAAACCAAGTGACTATCCAGTGTCTTTCCTTGCCCACCGATTTTCAAAATAAACTATGCTTTACCACTGAATAGATCACGTTCATTCAAGAGTACTTACTTGAAGTTGTGAACGTCTTTGTTTATTTATATCACTCCTCCCAACATTTCATAACCAAATCCAACAAACAACAAATTAAGAAACACCACAATGGCCAAACTAGTGATCCTCGTACTTGCCCTTGCACTTGTCATCTTCTTCACCCCTAATTGTCTATGTTGTCCTGAAGATCAAAAACAAGCTCTTCTCCAGTTTAAAGCCTCTCTCCTTAATGCTACTGGTATTTCTTCGTTAAAAAGCCAGTATCTTGGGTTAGAATCATGGAATTCTAGCTCAGATTGTTGCAAATGGACACATATCGATTGTAGTTCTCACTTTGAATCAAGGCTTGTGATTAGTATAAAG
Source organism: Notholithocarpus densiflorus (assembly GCA_030021035.2). Lineage (NCBI taxonomy): Eukaryota > Viridiplantae > Streptophyta > Magnoliopsida > Fagales > Fagaceae > Notholithocarpus > Notholithocarpus densiflorus. The sequence goes on along the minus strand of JARYZH020000021.1, from coordinate 4,635,354 downwards.
CTTTCTTCTATTGTCGCTTTCTATAATTCTATGGAGGAGTCGGTTCCTTCTACCATCTTGACACCACTCTTTCGCATTAGAAGCTTGAAGCGGCTTGAAATGAACTTGAATAACATACAAGGAGAATTGTCAGGCAATGGCTTGGCCAATCTGAGTGAATTATGTTATCTTGATTTGGGGCAAAATGAATTCAATGGCCATATTCCCTCCCAAGTTTTCCAATTGAGGTATCTTCAATATCTTGATTTAAGTGACAATTCATTCCATGGTATTCTAAGCGGGGAAGTGAGCTATCTTCAAAACTTGCAGTTCTTCAGCGTGCTTTACAATCGTCTTACAGGAAATATCCCTCAAGAAATAGGGAATATGACAAAGTTGGTGCAATTGCTTCTTGGCTGGAACAGTTTTTCTGGCGAAATTCCATCTTCAATTCCGAATTTGAAGGAATTGGAAACATTGGACTTGGGGCATAATGTATTGTCAATGGAGATTCCTATTCATATTGGCAATCTATATTGCTTAACCACTTTGGGCTTGAGCAACAACAAGTTGACAGGTGGAATCCCATCATCCATACAGAACTTGACAAAGTTGACAACGCTTGAATTGGAAAACAACTTGCTCACTGGAGAAATTCCATCCTGGTTGTTCAATATCTATGGCTTGGAGAATCTTTTTCTGGGAGGGAATAATCTAATTTGGAATAACAACGCAAAGATAGTGCCAAAGTGTGTGTTAGTTCAGTTATCTATGAAGTCTTGTGGTCTCAAAGCAGAAATCCCATATTGGATTTCTATGCACAAGACTCTTAGATTTCTGGACTTGAGCGAGAACCAATTAGAAGGAATGTTCCCACAATGGCTTGCGGAAATGGAAGTTGAATTCCTAATTTTGTCAGATAATAGTCTTATGGGTTCTCTTCCGTCTTGTCTCTTCAACTCTCTAATTTTAGGAGTCCTTTCCCTGGCCCGAAACAACTTTTCTGGAGAATTGCCAGACAGCATTGGTAATGCCACTGGAATTGAAATTCTTATGTTGGGTAGAAACAATTTTTCAGGGAAAGTTCCTGAATCCATCTCAAATATGATTTCCCTTCAATTGTTGGATTTGTCCCATAATAGATTTTCTGGAAATACTTTACCATATTTTAGCTCTCCCATGCTCGAAGTCATTGATTTTTCTTCAAATGAATTTTCAGGTGAACTTCCTACAATCTTTCCACCATCTATTAAATTTCTTTCATTGGGTGAAAATAATTTTTCTAGCAGCTTGCTGAGAAACCTGATTAATATGAGTAATCTTGTACACCTAGATATTCATGACAATAAAATCACAGGCGAATTGCCAGAGTTTATTTGCCAAATTTCCAACCTTCAAGTATTAATTTTACGAAACAACTCCCTACAAGGTTCAATCCCTAACTGTATTTCCAATCTTAGTAGCCTCCAAATTCTTGATTTCTCAAGCAACCATCTTGTTGATGAAATCCCTGCAACATTTTGGAAATCTTGTTGGTATGACTGAAACACCCCACACATTTTTAAAACTCCTTGATCTTTACTCAAACTCAATCGAGTTGAATGATTTGATGATAAATTCGTTGAATGATCTGATAATAAATTGGAAGAAGTCACAACAAGGCCTCTCAAACCACAACCTCGATCTCTACTTTTTGTTGGACTTGTCAATGAACCAACTTTCTGGTGAAATTCCAAATACGTTAGGTACTCTAAAGGCTTTAAAGCTTCTCAACATCTCACATAACAATCTTTATGGGAAGATACCGGCAAGTCTTGGTGATTTAAAGAGTCTTGAGAGTTTAGACTTGTCACACAACAAAATATCATGCTCAATTCCACAATCACTAACAAAGCTGCAACAATTGACTGTTCTAGATGCGAGTAACAACAATCTCACAGGTAAGATTCCTGTTGGTGGGCAAATGGACACAATGAACAATCAAAACTTTTATGCCAACAATAGTGGGTTGTGTGGAATGCAAATTCGGGTGTCGTGTCAAGAAGACTTGTCACCAGCAAAACCAACGGAGATTGAGAGTAGAGAAACTTGGTTCTCATGGGAAGGAATAGTGATTGGATACTTGGTTGGCCTCTTTGTTACGGTGGGAAGCATGTATCTTATTGGGTATATTGTCCCTGTGCTACCTCCAAATTGCTGTTGACAATAAAGAAGGCCAAGGATTTAATCGCTAGTCTCTTATAAGCTGCTTCTTTTCTTTTTCTTTTGCTTTTTTTTTTCTTTTTCTTTTTTTTAATTTTTAAATTTGGTAGGAACAAGTCTCTTGTAAGCTAGACAAGATCTAAATTTCAGTATTGTAAGAGCTTTCAATTAAGTGAATAATGGTTACAAATAGTTATTTCTAAGTATGATAAGTAATACATGTTACTAAAATATTGTATAAAGTGAAAAATATGTAAGATATTATAGTTTTGATGATATCCACCTAAATTGTTCTCCTTACCATTTTTTTTTTTCTTTCTTTTTTAGACAAAAGAAATAAAAACTAGAGTCATTTTGCAAATATTTAACAAAAAAATTATTTTCATTATAGCTGACATATCCTCACAACTTTGACTGTTATAGTCATTTTGCCTTTTCATCTTCAAGATCGATTGTAAGTATTCAAAATTTCAAAATAGTTACACATTGACAATGTTTTATCTAATAGATCAAGGATTTTTACATTTTATGAAGTCACTATTTAATTATTTTTTGAAGAAATAAAGAAAACAAAAATTTATTGAATAGTACGTCTCTAAGTCTATTCAATTGAAATTTGAAATTACATTCTTTCATCAAATGAATATAAAAACCAAAAGAGTTTCTAATTTTGTGCCAAAAATAAATAAACTAAAACCATTATTTTTTGCGCTCATTTAGGCCTTAGTAAGCCCTCCGGCCCAAATCCTTCTCTTTCCGAACGAAAACTAGAGGCTTCTCTGTCTGTTGCCAAATCAAAACTTCTTAGTTTTGCGTGTTTTTTTGGATTGCTCAGTGAATTCAAAGCTCCTTTCGTTTCAACGATCTTAGCCAGGTACGGACACAGAGATTCTTCTTCCTTTCTCTCTTTATTGCTTGTTTGTATGTTTGGTCGCTGAAAACAATGAAATTACAATTCAATTCTCCAACTTTACCCTCAATTTTTAGAGCTGAGCTTTAACTTGTTATCTGTTTGTTAATAGACTGGAAATTGGAAATTGGAAATATTTATGTATTTATGTATATATATAAATATAAAGGGGTTTGAAAAATATATGTGATTGTTGTTAAAAATGTTTGCTAATTTGATTACATCTTATCTGGGGTTTTGGGAAATTAACCGACGCTCATAAAGTGTTTGATAAAATGCCGAAGAAGAAAGTTGTTACTTGGACCGCTGTTATTGATGGGTACTTCGAATTTGGCATTTGGGTTTGGTCATTGTTGGACAAACTATATGATCATTTCTTGTGGGGCAAATTTCTCCGGAATTTTGGGATTTGTTTATCTGGGGTTCCTTGTTAAAATAAGCACATCGTGTAGTTGGGAAATGCCTAACTCTTCCTTATAATAATACCAAGTCCCACATGCGAAAATTAGAAAGAAAGAGAAAACATATTTGGGTCGAATGGTTGATATGGATAGACTGGCTATAACCCATGTAGAATTAGACTTTGTGTAACTAGAGCCTAGAGAAAACTGATACTTACCGTAGTATGCAAATTAAATTTTCACTTGAGCCTTGTAAAGGTAGTGACTTTTTGGTTGGTGTTAAGGAGTTTGGATTTGGAGGAGGGAAGGAAGGGGAGTGTTGGGGAATCAAGTGGCGATAAGGAGTCTGATGAGAAGATGAATTCAGGAGGGGATTTTGAGGTGGATAAGAAATCTGTTGAGGTGGTGGTTTCGGAAGGGAAGGCTAACTCAGGTGAGTCTTGTAAAGGTAGCAACTTTTCGGTGGTTTCAATTCAGCCCTCGATGCCTGAGGAGGAAGGCCTTGGGTAGGATGAGAGGACCTTAGAAGCATTGATGAGCGGAAGTGGATGAGTGCTGCAGAAGAAGAGGAAGAATTTTTACATCATTTCACATTATATTCTATTTTCCTTGATATGTTTATGAAAGTGTGATATACAATTGGGAAGTTATGAAGCTTAATTTATTTTATATGTGTGTGTGTACTTTTTCTCTCTCTCTCTTTTTTTTTTTTTTTTTGGGAAATTTTGGCTTTTCCTGTATTATCTAAGCAGTCAAACATAGGGCAAACATGCTTGAAGTTAACCATTTACATCAATTAAATCATTTTATTTCAAAATGTGTAAAGCTTTGATGAGGAAATTATTGGGTTTTAATGGATTAATGGACTTTATGATCTCATTTAAAAAATGAGAGAGAAAAAAAAAGATAGTAATTAGTGGATACTGCTTGGGTTGTTATTGCATTTACCAGATGATTAGTCAATGGTAGACTTATATTCAAATTTTCACATTATATGATTGCCCTTTAAAAATATATATTTTTTTTTTTTTGGAGACTTGTGCCGCATTGCTTGATGTGGTGTATTTGGAGTGAAAGAAATGCTAGATGATTTGAGTGATGCGAACGGTCCTTGCTAGAGATTAAGTCCTTTTTCTTACTTACTCTCCTTGTTTGGAGTGTGGCTCTGTCACATTTTTCTTCTATATCCCTTCTTGTTTTACTTGATCATTGTAATTTTGGTTCTTGATTTTTGCCCCCACAATCCATCCCCAATGTACTCGGGTTGGCTATTTTTTCTTAATAAAATTTTTCGTTATCTATAAAAAAAAAAATTAAATTAAATGAATAAACTATGAAGCAAAAAGGTCAGAAATCTGAGCTGTATGGCTTGTTCACTAACCCAAGAAGTCATCTTATGCATACAAATAGAAGTGATCTTGATGTTGCTATGCAGGTGCTCTTATGGTGTGCAGAAATGACAAGTATTGAGACAGCAACGGGTCAGTCGCATAAAGCTACTAATGTTTCATCTACAACCTCTAAGATTCAGAATTCGGGATTGTCCTTCAAAAGATGGGGTAGAAAAAGCCCATTTATCAGATATGGGCTTCCAATGATCTCGCTTGTGGTGTTTGGGGCAGCTGGTTTTGGTCATCTCTTGCAAGGCAGGTTAGTGCTGTTGTTGCTATAAATTAGTGAATTTATTTATTTCAAGTCTTCTGAACTTATATTTAAAGTTGCAATTCAAGTATTATTTCATGAAGTGCTGTTCGATCTTGTCAAACATTCTCTTTGATTTTTCTGGTTAGACATCTGTTATGTCTTAGTGTCTGTTTGGCTAGAGCTTATAAGCTCGGCTTGCTTTTATGTACAGCTTTTTAAAACCTCACTTTTTCTTACAAGTATACTTTTAAAACCTCAGTCCAAACGGACGCTTAGACTGAGCATGGTTACTGGAGTGTGGATGTAAGAGGGCTGTTTTGTTACCTTGTGGACAGATAGTTTTGTTTGTTCATAGGCAAGTTCTTGTGGATCGTGGAGTAAAAATGAAGACTAAAGGGATCAAAAGTGGTTCCTTTTCTTTTTGTTTTCAAAAAGTAAAATTTAGACTGGATAAACAAAGTAAAGGATGGGGGATTTCTAGGAATCAAAATTGGGACCTCTGAGGATGTTGATTCAATCAGATTCGATGAGTAGTTTTACATCAAAAGACCAAAAAGGGGCTAAAAATGGAGGAGGACATTGGTGCTGGTTCATATAAGCATTCATGATAAATTTTGGGGTTTTATTTTTTTGGTTAAGGGTGTTCTAAAATTTTAAGTTAATGGCTTTAGGTATTTCATTTATGGATCTAAAGCTTGTCCAAGTAAGTAAGTTGGAGTACAAGTGTTGTAAGATTATATAGTCTCGATTGCTGGAAACTGTACAATAAGAGTTAAAATCAGATCTTCCACCTTTTCAGCCATAGAGTGTTCTGGTCCACTACAACTTGTAACCCTTGAATACCTGTGCCTATAGCACCATGTGTTTTTTCTATCATTTATAGTAGGATGCAAGCAATCAAAGTTGATTTTTTTATTGGACCGTTTTGGTAAAAATGATGTGAAGGCCCCTCTATTTCTAAGAGTCCATTTGTCACGTGCTTTTTGTTTATGTAAAACTTCTTAAAACCTCGCTTTTTTTAAGGTCTAGACACTAATTAATCCTAATTTTAGATATAAATGAAGTATCTGGTCATCTCTTTGTAGGTTGTAATGCAGTACAGAAACCAACAGTGGACAAACTGATAGAATATAGTTGTTTTAGTCATTTTCTTTAGCCATTTCCTACCTTGATGGCTTGATCTTGACATTGAGTCTTGAGCTTAATGAGTAGCTTCGCATTGAGCTCATGATTTCTGAGTATATTTGGGTGTCCCCCTGTATACTTGACCATTTTGAAGGAATTAATGTTGAAAACCCAGTTATTTGTGTATACACTTATTTTTGCTAGCTCAAGCTTGTTGTGCTTAATAAGTTCCTTCAAAAGCTATATTGGTAATGAAAGTGATGTACAAGCCTTACATTCATTACTGGTACATATCTCAAAGAAATGTATTGAAGACAGTTTGTTTGTGTCCTTTGTGCTTGCTCTGTAACATTGGAGTTTGTTGGTCATTTCTGGCATGTTCTTATCATGATCATCACTTATTTATATTTTTTCCTCCTCTTCTTCTAAAGTGTGGTGGAACTTTGTAGTTCAGCAAGGATATTGCGAAGGTGAAGGATGATAAGGAGTGGGAGATTATAGAGACAAGAAAAGCACTGTCCAGAACGGGACCTATAGAGTATAAACCAAAAAAGATTTCATTGGAGGAGGAGCTGAAGGTAAAGTGCTTTTTCTGGCATAATTCAATATATAGTCAAGGGCATTTGCAGCTGACCTCTCTGTTTTTCTGTAATGTAGGCTTTGCAAGAGAAAGTGGACATAAACAACTACGAGTACAAGAAACTTCCTAGACCAAACGACAGCAAGTCAGTCTAGTTTTTGCTTTCTGCTGGCTGGATAATCCCAGCGTTTGATTGTTTTTGGTTGTCAAAACAATATCTATTTTCTAGACTCACTAGTGAACTCCTTCCTACCCCTACTACAATTCTCCAGAAAGAAGCATATGTTTTGTATTTACCCATTTGTAAGCTGAATATGTTGGTCGCTTGTGGTAATTGATTGGGTAATTCTGTTATGCGTATTGTTATTTTAACAGAATTACAGGTGAGGAAAACACACAACATCAAGAAATAAACCATTGAGAGAGGAAAAAAAAAAAAAAAAGCTTTTTTGACCAGAGCAACCGCATCAGTCTAGCCAAATTTTTCCGTTTATTTTACATTAAGAATTTACTTTTTCTATTTTACACTACCACTTTTTCAAAACACCCATATCAGTTTATCTATTTTATAATTTATTTTATTTAAATAATAATATTTCTATAATTTTTTATTATTATTTTATCCTTTTCTATTGTCCTTTTCTCTTTTTCTTTTGTACTTATCTCATTTCAATTGATATGATTTTTTCACTCTCATCTCCACTCCTCTGCCATTTATTCCCAAGACTCTCCACTCTCTTCAAAAGCTGAACCATCTTCTTATTTTTCCTCTTCCTCTCACGGTCAAATTAGCTTTCCACCACAACCATCTTCTTTTTCTTTTTCTTCCTTTTCTTTTTTCTTCTTTGTCTCACGGTCAGATCAACTCTCCACCACAAGAACCAATCTCCACCACAAGCACCGATCTCAAAGATCTGAAGAAATCCCTCTCTGTCGAAGCTTGCATTGTTGAATCTCTCTCATCTGATTTCAAGCGTTTTGCCACCATTGGGTTTGTATTTTGATTCTGATTTCGGGTTTGGGTTATGGGTTTTCAGTTGATGGTTTAATTTTAAGTTGATTTTTTGTGGATTTTGGGTAGATCAGGTTTGATTTTCGTTGTATTTTGGGTTTCTATTGTTTTAACGGGTTTTGGTGGTGGTGGTTGTTTTCACGGGTGATGGTGGTGGTGGTTGGGTGGTGATGGTTGGTCGGTGTTGGGTGGATGGTGGGATTTGCGTTTTGGTGGTGGTGCTCTTGCAGGTTCTATGTGGGTGTGTTTGTGTTTGTGTTTGTGTGTATCAAAGGAAGAAGAAGATGATGAGTTTGAGTTGATTTTGCAGATGGAGAAGAGAGAAAAAAAAAAAGAGCCAAATGTGAAATTAATAAAATAATATGATACACATCTATAGTAACCGTGTATATATACACCCTTACTGTAGTAAATGTGTAAATATACACAATTTTAGAAGGATTGATGTGGAATATTTTTGAGGCAAAATGTGTAAAATTTGTTACTTTTTGCATTTTGCAAAGTTTTACATCCACTGATGCAGATGCTCTAAGAATTGTATTTAAACCAAAAGGGACCTGCAAGCAGGTTACAAGAGAAGGCAGCAAGCTGCAGCTACTCAAAATACCAATTCAACTATATCACGCTAAACAAAAAGAACGGTAACACAACAGGGCAGAAGAACATAGATCAAATACAAAACGAACCCATATCTAACTCCCTTATGGACTGAGACACAGCCTCCGTATGCAGCAAAGAATACTGGTAACAGCAGAATGAAGAACCTCAAAATCAGTCAATCGATTCCCCGCGTCTTTAATCTGATGAATCAACTCTTCCCCCCTTTTAGCACCCTTAACAGAAGCACGAGCATTCCTCTCAAACATGATAAACCGAGGCACTCCTAGCCAATCTACAAAAAGTCACCTTTAAATCCCCCATCCATTCTAAGATCTCATCCCATCTCCTAATAGAGATATCAAACATACACAGTCTCTTCAATTACACTCTTGCAAAAATAACAAACAGGATCACCAGAAAAGCCCCTAAAATAGCCTATCTTATGAAAAATTTAGGGACAGCTCATTTTGACCACACAGCCTGCCTCTAATCATCACCCATATCTCCTTGCAAGAGTATTCAAGGAAACCAAACTGGGTCATTCACATCACCCAGCTTACCTTTCAGACCATGTTGAATTTTTTTTTTTTGATGACGAGGAACCTCCTCAAGGTATGGGTCAGTGGGACCATCTTTGAGGGGTAAAACCCTAGATGCCTATAAATCCCCACTGATCAATTTAACATAAAATAGGCATCCAGGATGCCATAAATCATACCAAAGAAAGCTAGAGTCGCCCGAGCCAACCTTGCACTGAATTAAGGGCCTTGCTACCCTTGAACTGAAGCAACAAATGTTTTTTGTACTTAATCATGGTCCTTGTCTCTTTGCATCTTTTCTCAACGAACAAAGAGTTGAAATGCAAATGAAGAACCGGAGAAGGAAGGGGAGAGTAATACGTAATCAAAAAAATGTCTCACAATGGAGGTGGTGGTCCTGGTTGAAACCAAAACGGACAGCAGCTTGAAAAGAAACCACAGCAGCAGAGAAACCATAACCTGCAAGTTCAAAGATCAAAGACATAATAAGAAACCAAAACTATGAGACAGGAACTACTACTAGCTAGTATGTTTTTCAGGTTCTAAGAGTACTAGGAAAACATGGAAATTAATGTCTTACCATGACCCTAGTGGTCCATCATGCCTTTCTTCACCTTGTGGGCCTGGAGCTGGCAGTGGTTCCATCACTCAATGGGAAGCAAATAAATATTTGTGGAGATGGTGTCAGTCAGAGATTGAGGATGCTATTCTGGTTTGGTTTTTGCTTCTGCTAGATTCAAAGGCTATAAGTAATATTCACAAACAACAGCCAAATCCACACCATGCATCTAAATAGAGGATCATGATGTGCCACATCATAGAAAGAGATAGGAGTACATTATAAGATTTTCTGAACGGTGTCGTGTTGGAGGGATATTCTTAATCTCTTGTTAGTGTTCAGTTGCATGATTTGCACCTTTTAAAGTGTTGCTTACAATAAAAAATTTTAGATAGCGCCAGGTTCATCTCATAGTTTTCATTGTTTCTTAGCAAAAACACATTAGGAAGACTTTTGCCACAAAAAAATAATTCAGAATTTAAACTAACAAGGACCCACCAGCAAAGCCTCCCTCACACTTTAATAATGAGTTATAATATTGCAAGCTATCTTTGGGTCAAAAAAAGTTTGGTAGAAGAAATGCTGCACTAGCTTCTAGTTCACTGAATGGTAGGTCTTAAACTCCTAACTATAATCAGGAAGACTTGCAATCAATTTCAAGAGAAGACCTGCATTTTCTTCCAATTTACTGATTGTGCCCTTTATTTTGTCTGCTTTCCCTGCCAATTTTAAGCAAACCTCATCTAGTTTAGCAACAAAAAACCTGTAGAATGTAGTAGAAGGCAACACCATGCTATGCAAATCTGTTTTAGATAAAGAGAGGTTCAAGCTTTTTATGTCTCCTAAGTTCGAGACTTGGAGTCAGGTAGACCAATATTGTCCTCACTCTGAGCCCATGCCCCAGCAGTTGCAGTGAATATCTTTTTTTAAGGAACCCAAGGGTAGCAATTAGTTTAATGCAAACTCAACCTGGATTGTCCATAGAGATCGACGGTAGATCCTCAGTTTAATTTGCATTTGAAAATTCTAATTGAATGGTGTGCTGCATGTAGGAATGGCAAAGAACCATGTTCCACCCGGATGACCTGTCCATCCTGTACATAAGTTTTTTCCACTTTAAAGAGGAGAGGGACGAGAATAGATTTTACCTACCCGCCCCACGTACATGTATTAGTCGTCGCAAAATACTCATTTCTCTTTTAGTACTCTTAGTAATCACTTCTCTTTCTCTCGCATCTCTTATATTTTTATCAAGATCGATGCCACCTCATTAGACATGGCAAAATGCCTTTCACCCTATCCCATCTTGACTTGCCCTGCTCCCGTCCTCGAAAAAGAGGACAGGACAAGAACAAGAACAAAACACCCATGTTCCAATCCCCCACCCAATTGCCGTCCCTACATGCATGGTAAGAAATTGTAAGTTTCCTTCAAAAATTCTATTTGTTTGATGTAACTTTTTTCGTTTTCTTTTAGGCTTATTTGCTTATGTATAATTCATTAAAGCCTCATTTTTTTTTTCTTAAGTATAACCATACTTTAACCACCTTTTCAGCAACTAAACAAGAAACAAACAGCAAAAAGCAACATGGCTCTGGTTGGGGATGATCCCATTCGCACTTCTCACTTTTTCTTACTCCCAGGGAGGAAAAATGAACTTTAGTGGTTCAATGAAACTTGACACTTCCCATCATACTTTTCCGTCCATATGCACTTCATTTCTTTTTGTGCACTCGTTATGTTCTTTACGTGCATCTGTTTAAAAGTGCACTTGCAAGTTGCAAAGAATTGTTTGTACATACAGCACAGATACAAGCATTATAAAGAGAGAGAAATTAACAGAGCTCTGTGGAAAGAATCGAGAGCAGGTGAATTATATATTAGGTGAAAGAGTTCATCCAACCATTTTTTCACAATTACAAACTTATACCCAGGTCTCTCAAAGAGAAAAACCATTCCTCTCTATGTACACCACCCCCAACACAACACAAAATTGAAGAACATAATGTTGTAAACTCTACCTAGTGTCCCCTTTTACTCCCCAAATATATCCTTTCGTCCTTTCCCCAATCTTTATTCATTTACACATATTAGATAGGAGCAAAACCCACAGCCCAAAAAAAAAAAAACCCTCTTCTTATCTCTCCAATTTATCACCCTCCCCAGAATAAAATTGAAAATAAAGGGAAATGAGAAAAGCAACCAAAAAAAGAGCTATTTGAAGATGACCCCCAAAATGATCCTGCAAAATTTACCTTGGCTTCGGTTGTGAACCGACTGACCATAATGGTTGGACAAGCCTTTGTGCTGATGGACTACCTAGTAACATAGCCTGAGATCGAGTAAGCATCTCAACCATTGACGGAGTTTGATAAGATTGAACAAGACTTGAACCATCAGTGGAGTCACCTCTTGCTGTTGCTCTTTGCCATGAGTGAGAGCTTAGTCCAGAAAGAATATATGCTCTCCCAGATGCCTCATAAACATGCCTACTTGCCATCCTCTCTTGCATTTCCTTGAGCTCAGCATCCAATGCAATACAAAGTCGGTCATGAGATTTGGCTGACACAGTTTCTGACAATACTTTCCGGCAACTTTCAAGGATTGAAACTGCACCAGCTAAGTCTCCCTGCTCAGCTGCAACTCGTGCTTGTGCCATAGCCTCAGCAGCTTGGAGCCTGTTACGTTGGCGGTCCACTTCTATTGACACCACCACTTGTCCAGCTATTTCAGGCCTTGCAATCCTAACTTCTTCACTTTCCAATGTTGTCATTTCTTTAGTTATGGGATCCTTGAAAACACATCTCACCTTAAGCAATGATGTTTGATTGCTGGAAGACTGTGCAGGGACATTAACGGAAACCAGAAAATCCCTCTCTTCATCAGCATACAAATCTCCGACATCAATAAATCCAACACGTCCATCAGCCATCACACGGCTGGGGTAACTTCCTGCTTTTAGTGAGCCAAGTCGGGTTTTTGGGTGCACACACTCAACTCCCACTTGAAGCTCCTGCACCACAACACTCAAAAGCCCCCCAATGCATTGTGCAAATGCATCCTGGATCACAGCTTCAGTCTCAATGAAAGAAAAGGTCCCGCCAGAAATCTCTGAAATTGAGTGCATTGATGAAGCATCATGATCCGCACCAAATCCAAAAGCATGCACTGGAATCTGGAATCCTGTAGTATCACCACCATGAATAGACAAAGGAAGGAGCAACCGGTAATTTGGTTGCAGCTGGTTATTGCCTGAACCACTGACAGTATAAGTGTCCTGCCCATCAGATAACAGTATTATACTGGCCACTGGATTCTTCTCCTTTCTCTCTTCCATTATCTTGGCACCCTTTCTCAGGCCTTCAGCAATATTGGTCCCACCATTTGCAACCAAAGAGTTAACAGCTTGCAATGCCTGTTGCCGACCTAGTTCAGACATTCGACGGAGGGGAAAGAGGCGACGGGCTGTGGAGGAGAAGGCAATAACTGAAAGCCTGTCACTGGAGCCAAGGTTCTGAATTACAAACCCCATAGCTCGCTTAAGTAATGCAAGCTTGGTACCTGCCATGCTACCACTTATGTCAAGCACTGTGACTAGGTCAACAGAAGCACGAGGAGTCTGAGAAAATTGTGGCAAACTAGCCTGGTTTCTGCTGGGAGTTTTGCTTGTAACTGCCGCAGAGGCTTTGAGATGGACCAAGACAGTGAAGTTATCATGAGTATTGGACTGAGGGGCAGCTGAAACTTCTGGGTATGTCTTGATCTCTATTGATTTAAGAGACATGTTATCTGAAGCATTGTTATCGCAAGAACAGTCTCTTTCAGAAAATACAGGCTGGTGATCTAAGGATTCATCATCATCAAATATAGCTGGATCCGCAGCTTGATATAGTGGCATGATATGCCGCCGATTCAAGTCTCTTCGCGGGGGAGGTAGTCGGCGGACCACCGTCATCAAAGCATCATTTTGGGGCCAACCTACTGGACCATTTGATGCCCTCCCAGGGGAAGGATTCAAACTAGGACCTTGCACAGGGATTTCTTTCCATTTTGCTCTGCAAACTGGGCAGATTTGGTTGCCATGTTTGACATTTGATGCAATGCATTGGAAATGAAAGGAATGTGAGCATTCTGCAGTGAAAATAGCCTGACCACCCCCTTGTTTCATTTTGGTTAAGCATATCGAGCAGGTTTGCTGAAAATGTGAAAGAAAGTAAGTAAGCAGAGTAACTTAGGATTATACATGCATAGAGAAACAAAAATTTCACAGAAAGTACTTAAAAATAGAGATAAGAAAAAACATCTTGTTACAACTTTTACAACAAACGAAAAACCAAATCAAATATTATGAAAATTTTGTAGCTAGGTTTGAGCTCCATAATTCATAATTGACAAGTTTAGGAACCTACAACTTTTTCAGACAATCACTTTCAAGCATAATTATTAGCTCATAAGTAGAATCGGCAAACTGCGGATAATTGTTCTTTTGAATATACCAAAATCTCAAGTTCGATATTTGTATATTTGAACCACAAGTCATTATAGAACTGAGCTAAAGGAAAAGGATTGCAGAAGAGAAGGATGCCCACCTTAATATGTTTAACTTCATTTAATATTTTGAAAACAACTAGTTTTGTTCTACTCAATAGAAGCCCTTTTCTAGTCTTTCCTTTTTTTCTTTTTCTTTTTTCCATGTGATGCACGTATCGTTGTGTTTTCGTTTTTGGTGTCACTTTCACATATTGAATTAAGCTATGCATCCACGTCCAAAATTTTACATATGAATTATCATGAAACATAGTGAATGGCAGAAAAATAAACAGAGTTATTACTAAATACTCTTCCTTAATATACAGGATTGAGAAGAATCTAAAAGATGATCCCATAAGGTGTCTTTGCCACCAACTATTTTGAAGCTCCAACCCTTTAGCCAACTTAAGGGTTCTTACGTTACAAAAAGTTGTTCATTCTTATGATCTTATAAATAACCAATTTTTTTTCTTTGGAAACGAGGTAACTAGTACTTTCTAATATTATAGCATGCATGCAGCAAAAGTCTTTTTTTTTTTTTTTCCCTTTTTTGTTATATAAGTAAGCTGATTGAGAGATCGAAGAATTAGATTTGTTCTCCCATTTTCCCATTGGGCATAGGAGATTGCAAATAGCTGTTTCCACCAACAGCAATTAGGTGTAGCTGTGGATGGTTTTCCTATGGGCTTAGCATTAAAAGAAGTTTACTTATCACATAAAAATAATTAATGATTGACAAATCAGCTAAGCTGAAAAGGAAGTCAATGTTAGGTATCCCATATATAGAGGGCATAGTAGGAAACAAAAAAGCCAAAAAAATCAAAGGTGTCACTTTTGAATGATTATCAAGAAACTATACATGGTTACAGATGAACCAAGGCTCTTAAAAACAACCACAGAAAAGATTGCAAAACCCATCATCAAAGAGAGAGAAATCATTAATTTTTTTATGATAATTCTTAGCTTTCCTTTCCTCTCCTTTACCCCTTTATTGAAATTCCCTGCTAGAAAGCTTGCAAATTAACAGTCAAACAGAAGGGTCATCAAACAAAGTACTTTTATTCCCTCCAAGGTAAGTAAGAAGGAAAAGGAAAGGTAAAATCTGTAGTCTTCTTTTACTAGCAATGCAAACAAGAATGGTCCTGAAAGGGACTTATGACAACTCCACAAGCCTAATTAAGGAGGGGAAAAGCAACATGACATCATATAGGTACCCAGCTAATTGATTTCTTAGACCTCAAAACCTGTTTAAAACATTATTAGACCAAAGAGCATACACAGCAATAATTCAATTACACAAAAACATTTTTATCAAAAAGAAAAAAAAAAATGAGATAGGTACAAAAATTCACATGGTCATTTATAACAGGGAAACTGAAGCAAACAAGAAATATTCATATAATTGAGAAGGTACATGTAATTACATCATATGTAGATATACAGAGGAAAACGAATATCCACTCATAATTGAGGTAGCAAAACTTCCAAATCAAATCACATGTCAAAATGGTACCAAATACAAATAATGCTTAAAAGAAAATCCTAACTCCCAGTTTTATTAATCTGAAATTTAAATAATAAAAAATTTTATTTTTCCATTATTGAGCAAAACTCCATTAAAGCATCTATCTAGCTTAGTTGTCCTACCAAAACTGAAATTTCTTTTTGCAAAAATTATAACTACCAAAACAATATAAACTCACAAGATCATCAAAAACCAACCAAAACTCACACTCACACACACATACAAGCGTAGAACTACTATATATAGTGAACAAGTTGGTACCTTTGATGATTTGCTACCACTTTTGGACAACCATAAACCATGAGAAGACGGTGAAGGTGTGGTGGGCCGAGAAGAATTGGCTGGTGAGAGCAAAGCAGCATCAGAGTGCCTCTCAGAGGCTTCAAGAACAGAGGGTGAGTCCTCTAAAGTTCTTGGAACAACCACACAAAGATTAAGACCCAGTGCCAGCTTCGCTTTCCTCCATTTGCTTCCCATTTTTTTTTTTGGTTCACTTTCAGATCTCAAACAAGCAAAACCCACCAACAGAAATAGAAGTAGAAGGAAATGAAGGAAGATAAAAATGAATACTTTGAGAAATCAAAGCAAAAGCAAGAAAACCCAGATCTCGAAGAAGCCCTTATGTTGAGCTAAGCTAAGCAAAGCAAAGCTTAGAGTTCTCGGAATGAGAGAGAGAGGTAATGGGGATGCTTTAGCAAAAGTGGCAAATGAGCACGAAAACCAAGAGAGACAGAAAGAAAGAGAAAGAGAAAGAGAGAGAGAGAGAGAGTTGAGAAGGTTTCAATGTAAAAGACGTGAACTTTAGAGGTTGAATGTAGGTGGCGAAGCTTAAAATATGTCAGAGTGAGGGACTGAGTCGCAGAAGATTGGAGGGTTTGAGCGTGTATTAGTATTAGTCTTCTTATTAGTTATTTCGGCCGCCATGGAAGATAGAGAAAGCAAGAGAGAGAGAGAGACGTGGGTTTTTGATGTTGAGGATTTTGACCTGCACTGCTTTGCTTTGTAGCTGTTGGTTTGAGTTTGAGTTTTTGATGAGAAGTATAAAAGGACATAAATAAAAGCACGTTTTGGTTGAATTGGGAAAGAAAAGGCAAAGCTACTTGCTTTGCTTTCCTCTAATTTTTGTGTGCGTCTCTTCCACCTTGTCAACTTTCATTTCCTAGTATACCCCTCCTATTTTTATTTATTTATCATTCAAGGATCTTCGGGAGGGGTGGTAAAATTGGACACAACCCGCAAACCCGATACGATACAAAATTAGTAGGTTATGGGTTGAAATTTAATGGGTTCGTGTTATATTCTGGTTGACATGACTGACTCGTTTAATAAACAGGTTGGGTTAGTGTCCATCACATGAAACTCATTTGACATGTCTGACTTGTTTAATTAAATGATATTTTACTAATATACCCTTCAAACCCTAAGTATATAAACTTATTAGTTGTTGTGGTTTTTTTTTTTTGAGATATTATGATTGATTATTTGTGACATTGAAATATGTTTTAGTTTTGAATGATTATTTTTAATGCAGTTACTCGTTAGTTCTGAATTTTATATTAAAAATATTTATTTGTTTGGATTTTCACAATTCATATTAATTTGGTTAATACTAAAATTAGTTTTTTTTTTTTTTTCATTTTGATAAAATCTAATAAACAGGTCGACACGAATGACCCGTTTAATAAATGGATTGTGTTAGGGTTGAAGAATTCTGACCCGTTTAATAAACATGTCGGGTTAGGGTTGGCCCATATAGTCGAATACTCATGAGTCGACACGACACGAACCCAACACGCGAACACAAATTGCCACCCCTAATCTCCGGCCACCGACCCGCCAAAACCAACCTGCCGGGTTGGGTCGGTTTTTAGGGGTGAGTGGGTTGGGTTGGGTTGGGTTATGAATTTTTTTTTAATAATGGGTTGGGTTGGGTTTGGGTCATAACAATTACAACCCGCCTAACCCGACCCGACCCACCTATATATTTAAATTTTAAATTATATATATTTAAAACTATATTATATAATTAATAATTTTTTATTTAATTTTTTCTCCTATTCAGCTCTTCCTATATAAAACTCAATTACTTCGCAAATTCTAACAATCTTATTTCTCTCTCTGCCGTCTCTCAGTCCCACTCTCTCACTCCGCTCTTATTTGTTTATAACTGAGTTGGGATACTAGTTCATATATATTTTGTTTATAACTGAGTTAGAATACTAGTTTATGTATTTTGTTTATCAATTCAAGTGGCAAATGAGATATATTTTTTTTTCTCAATTTAATAATAATAGTAATAATAACAAAAATTGTCCAACCCATGGGTTCAACCTGACCCAACCCGATCCATGTGGGTTGGGTTGGGTTAGGTTGAACCCCTGTGATGGATTGAGTTGGGTTGGATTTTTTTTAACCCACTATGGTGGGTTGGGTCGAAAAATTTCCTTAACTTGACCCAATCCGACCCATTCACACCCCTAGATCTCCCTCTCTCTCTTTTCTGTCTCTCTCTCTTTCTACTCTCTATTGCCTATGCAATTTACTCTAGGTTTCTTTTCTGGGTTATTTTTCCCAAATTTCAATCTTGAGAGACTAAAAGAAATTTGATTTGATAAAGCATTCGTGTCAATGCTTTTGTTTTTTGGTTGATTTAGGTTAAAAGGTAATTTCACAAAGATGTTTTATCATCTAAGAATGTGCTTAACTATATCGAAAAATGAACCGTCGGTAAGTTTTATTGAAATAAACAATTACGTGAAAACTAAGAATGTGCTTAATTTTCACAAGATGTTTATCTAAGAATGTGTTGTTTCAAGGTTTTTGACTTGAAACACGAAAACTAAATCCACATGGATAATAGTCATACCCCTAAAAGTTCGCTAAGACGTGATGCATGCCCTATAATCTCACCCACAATTGTACAATAAGCATGCTCCATAGCATTAATCGTGGAAGTTATCTCGGAACAAACGCCTAGCAAATCTAGGTCTGATATATACGGCTAATCCTAAAGACCCCAAGTGTATTAAAAAGAATAGCAAGACTCGTTATAGTATTTAGATGTTGTTTCTTAATTTCTCTTTTAAGATTCAGTCATGTGAATTTTTTCTCATAGGATGGAAATGTATTTTTTAATTAAGTAGCAACATAGCTAAATTTTAAGAGGAGAACATAAGAAACAGCACCTAAAATATTGTACTTTAGTTTTGTCCTAAAAAGAAAAACTACAAACAATACTCTTATTAGCGGAAAATATAGCGAGTATTGACTTAAGTATCAAAGAAGCTTGAACTAATATCATACCAGTGTCACTTGAGTTATCTACTTCTCCATTATGCAAGTTGTCCTAAATCTGGGTTGGATGTGTGGTCACTAATACTTCCACCATTAAATATGAAATAATTTTGATTAACAAGTTGTTTTTTTAATCAATAAATTTATTGATGTCTTGACCTAATGATTATGGCCCCTTGGCTTTTCAAAATCCCCGCTCCCTCTAATGTTTTCTTTATTAAAAATTACCTATTCCCCCGCCCCTGCCCCCACCCCCCAAACAAAGTTTAACAGAATCGTAAAACAATAATGAAAATTATTTATGTACAAAATTTGTTTCTCTCTTATTACTCTAATACCAAACATATCCCATTAAATCTATAAGTGTATTCAAATGTATATTTTTGATGGTCCCCTCCTCCCACAAATTCTCTCAAGGTTAATTTTGATGGGGCATTGTTCAAAGATATAGGCAAAGTAGGTTTAGGTGTGGTGATTCGCAATAATCAAAGTTAGGTCATAGCTTCTCTATCGGAACAAATTCCCCTCCCCTTCTCTTTGGATGTGGTAGAAGCTCTTGCAACAGCACGGGCCATCTCCCTTGCTCATGAACTAGGATGCTCTTCCTTTATTTTTGAAGGTGACTCTGATGTGGTGATCAAGACCCTCATCAGTGAGGAGGAATCTCTTTCACCATTTAGTCATATCCTCACTTCAGCCAAAGCCAATACAGATGCCAGTTGTAGTATTATTTTCTCTCATGTCCGAAGAA
This sequence comes from Notholithocarpus densiflorus, assembly GCA_030021035.2. NCBI lineage: Eukaryota > Viridiplantae > Streptophyta > Magnoliopsida > Fagales > Fagaceae > Notholithocarpus > Notholithocarpus densiflorus. Next base: position 4,615,703 of record JARYZH020000021.1, on the reverse strand, counting down.
TTGGTAATTCTTTTAAATATGCTCGACATGTTAGAGGTTTTTTTGTGTGGATAAAGGTGTTCTTCCACACCTTTATTCTGTACTCTTAGCTGATTATGGTTGATTTTCTTTAATGAAATTCTAAGGTTTCATTCTCAAAAAAAAAAAAAAAAAGTATGTTTTTCCTAAAATAGATATGTTTATAACTTTACATAAATGATTAATTCATTATTTTTCCTGTTATTATTTTTATACCATACAAATCTCATTAAACAAAAACATATTCAAGATATATATTTCTATAAACAGATAAGTAGATCTCTTTAATTGATGCATTCTTTATTTATTTATTTTTAAATTATTTATTTTGCATTTGGAGAATAAGAGATATAAATACCATAAAAAAAGACTGTAGGGATGATAGGCCCAGTAATATATATTGGGCTGGGGACCCGGTCCGAGGATGTCTAGTAGTCCGAGGACGGTTAAACGCTGTCAGGGAAGTCCGCGTTAGTGAATGAAGAAAGGGGGTTTGGTCATAAGAGTCCAAAAAGGTGGTCCGAGGAGCACAGTAGAGGTCCGAAGGTGTGGTCTGTCATCCAGAGCAACATTCTAGGAAGTTCTATTGATAAAGATACACATCATGAAGGTACAGGACAAATGGGAATTATGAAATATCTAAGAGAAAGCTGCTACCATCACATTGAATACTCTATAGCTAACTCTCTGGCCGCATTAATGAGAAAGTGATACATGAACAGTGATTTTCAGCCTTACAGCTACTCTCAAAGATTTCAGAAAGGTGCTGATGAGACAAGGATCTCACCAGTAACCAGGTCTACACATGGAGGGTGAAGATGAAATGAAAATGGAGTATAAAAGAGAAATAACACCCTGAGGGAAACGGATCAGAATTAAGGGAGAAAAAGATTGTAAGAATAAGAATTAGACTTGTAACCATATCAAAAATAAATATATTCTAGAACTGATCTCCTCGGATTGAGCCGAAGACGTTTTTCTTTGAATTAAACTATTTTATCTTTGTTTTCTTGTCATCTGAGCCAACTATAATTGCTGCATGATTCGTTAGAGCCTAGTTTTCAAACACATTCTTTACAAATTCATTGTATTAGGCTCTTCGGGCCTAAATCCTTTAACTCTTTAGGTTGAGGAACCGAATCTTACCCTTACAAAGACAATTGCGGATTTCTTAGTTAGGAGTTTAATATGCTTCTTGAATTTGTCATTTTTGAAAAATAAAATTTCAATTTTCATCTTTGTTATTGATATATCTTATATCTTTCTTACATTGGCTTGTATAAGCTTCTGCAAGTAAAGCGGCGGTTATTATTTAAATTTGTACATGCTTCATAATTTTTAAAATTGTTAATATACTCTAACTGTGTAATCTTTAAATCATTTAAAATATAAATATATTGATCTAAAAATGTTTGAAAAATATGAATTATGATCAATATTGTGGGGACAAATAACCAAGATTCACGCATCTTGGGCCGTGGGCTTGGTCCGAGGAGGTCTCATGGGCCGAGCAATGTGGCAGCTATCAAAGCATTCTACTTTCAAAAGATTCGCACATAGGACCGGCGATTCCGTCCGAGGAGGGTATAGTCCTCGGATATAAAGTCTTCGGTTCAAGGAAGAATCCTAGTGGCTAAAGTAATCTTCCTGGAATCCCCTATGACAGAAACAAAGTCGATGAGCTTACTGGGAAGGAAAAGATCCCCGAAAATATCTGAGGAAAAGCTGCTACCACCACATTAAATACCCTGCAACTACTTTTCTGGCCGCATTTATGTGGAGAAGACCTCTGAACAGTGCTACCAAGACTATGACCTCTCATAGGGAGGCCAAAGAAAAGATCTGGTGGGATAAGTATCAAGGGGCACCTTAGATGGATGACAAGTGTAAGGATAGGATGCTTAGAATATGATTATATAATGCCATTCCTCCTCCATTGGAAGGGGGACGGATTTCTGAGAAAGGAAAGGGAGAGAGAAAAACAAAAGGAAAAAGGAAGATCTATAACCTGAACAACACAATAAAAGGATTCCTCATCGGACCTAAATAAAACAGAATTATTCCAAGTTATTTTGGTGTGCTTCGGGCCTTCTAATCTGCTTCTTAGTTTATCTTTGAGAATAGGAAAAACGCAGCCCTCACCATTCGAATCTAATTCTTAAGCCCACTCTCTACAAATACATATTGCAGTGGACTTATTGGGCCCGGGTCTTGCGTGCTTTGGACTGGGGTGTACTAATTCGTTACACTACAATTGGCGCCGTCTGTGGGAAGAATTTGTATAATAGTGAGCGCGACGTTTCACCATGGTAGGATCAGGTCCCCACCCACAGGAATCCAGGGGCTCCCATCAACAAGACGCCTTCCATAATCTTGAGCGTAGGAGAGATAGGGAGGGTAGCCCACATACCACACAGACTGGCGGAAGTCATCCGCAAATGGGGAATCACTTTCCTCAGGAACGAAGTAACAGAGCCATGCAAAGGGAGATCGATGATTTGAAGCGGGAGCTACGCCATGCGCGTCGACGACGAGCCCCTTCTAGTTCTGGTGTTTCCTCAAATGATGAAGATGATGTTACGTACAAACGCAACCCTAGGACACCGTCGAGCGAGCCTTTCTCCTATCACGAGGAAAACGTTCGTAAGCGAAAGCGTAAGAGTCCACCTCTGAAGGGGCTGGAGAATGACGCCATGAGCAAGGCGTTGAATCAAATTTCTAGGTCCCCCTTTACGCATCGCATCGAAAGGGTAGAGCTTCCTCGGCGATTCCATCAGCCCACTTTCACCACTTATTACGGCCGAACGGATCCAGTAGAGCATGTAAGCCAATTCAACCAGAAGATGGCCGTCTATTCTAAGGACGAGGCCTTGATGTGTAAAGTCTTTCCTTCCAGTTTGGGGCCCGTGGCCATGAGGTGGTTCGATGGGTTGAGACCTAACTCCATAAGTTCCTTTAAGGAGCTTACGCAGGCTTTTGGTTCTCGTTTTATCACATGCAGTAGGGTGCCTCGCCCTTTGGATTCTTTACTGTCTTTGTCCATGCGGGAGGGGGAAACCCTGAAAACGTACTCGGACAGATATTGGGAGACGTATAACGAAATAGATGGTGATTTTGAGGACGTGGCCATCAGCACTTTTAAGGGTGGCTTGCCTACTGAGCATGGATTAAGGAAGTCTCTCACTGGTAAACCGGTCACCAGTGTGCGTCAGCTTATGGATCGAATAAGCAAATACAAAAGGGTTGAAGAGGACCAGCAGCAAGGAAAGGGTAAAACAAAGATTAACCCTCAAGAGCGTAGGGATTTCAGGTCGGACCGATTTAGTAACAATCGGCCACGGAGAGACTTTGTCGGGCAGTCAGATTCCTCCAACGCCCAAGCTGTCAACGCGGTATTCCGAGAGCCAGTCAGTAAGGTTTTGGAAAAAATTAAGAACGAGCCATTCTTTAAATGGCCGAACAAAATGGCGGGGAACGCGATGAGGCGCAACCAAAGCCTTTATTGTCAATATCACCAAGACCAAGGACATACAACCGAGGACTGCAGGAACTTATGGGACCACTTAGATCAGCTGGTCCGAGAAGGAAGATTGAAGGACCTGTTGCATTCCAGCAGTCAGGCAGGACAGACTGGGTTTGATTCCAGAAGAGGGGCGTCCTCGGGCCCACCCCTGGGAACGATAAACGTCATTTTCGCTGCCCCCAGAAGAACAGGGTCCTGTCCGTACAGAGTGATGTCTGTGGCTCAATCGTTCGCCAAGGACAGTAAGCACGAACCAAAAAGAATCAAGATGGAAATAGAACCAGTTCTGGGTTTTTCGGAGGAAGATAAGGTCGGAACTATCCAACCCCACGATGATGCCTTGGTGATCACGCTCAGGATAGGAGGGTATGATGTGAAGAGGGTGCTGGTGGACCAAGGGAGTGCCGTGGAGGTAATGTATCCTGACCTGTTTAGAGGTCTGGGGTTAAGGTCCGAGGACCTAACTGCCTATGATTCTCCCCTGGTCAGCTTCGAGGGAAGGACTGTTATGCCAAAGGGTCAGATCAGGCTACCTGTGCAAACCGGTCTTGAGGTAGTGGAGGTCGACTTTATCGTGGTGGATGTTTATTCCCCATATACCGCTATCGTGGCTAGACCTTGGCTTCACACACTGGGGGCTGTCTCCTCCACTTTGCATCAAAAGGTGAAATACCCTTCCGAGGGTCAGGTCAAAGAGATCGTCGGAAACCAGAACATGGCTAGACAATGCCTGGTAGAGGCCATATCACACCAACCTGAAGCTGAATCGCTGATGGCCGCGGAGGCAAATTCATAGCAATTAAAATCTCTCGAGCCGCCTATCGAGGAGAACTCCGAGGAGGTGAAATGTGATGATTTAGAGAGGATCATTATAGGGAATGATCCAGAGAAGTATTTCCAAGTGGGGTTCCAGTTGCCGCCTCGCGAGAGGGAAGAGTTAATAGAATTCCTTAAGAGGAACGTCGATGTATTCGCCTGGAGCGCTTACGAGGCACCAGGGGTGGACCCCACCTTTATATGTCACCATTTGAATGTTAATCCATCCATTACTCCGAAAAAACAACCACCTCGGCGCCCGTCCAAGGAGCATGCCGATGCCGTTAAAGAAGAGGTGAGCAAGCTTAAGCAAGCAGGAGCTATCAAGGAAGTGTTCTACCCTGAATGGCTGGCCAACACGGTGGTGGTAAAGAAAAAGAGTGGCAAGTGGCGAGTGTGCGTAGATTTTACTGATCTAAATAAGGCTTGTCCGAAGGATCCATTCCCCATGCCACGAATAGATCAGCTGGTGGACGCGACGGTGGGACACCCTCGAATGAGCTTCTTGGACGCCTTCCAGGGATATCACCAAATACCTTTAGCCTTGGAAGACCAGGAGAGGACTGCATTTGTCACCCCCATCGGAAACTACCATTACAAGGTGATGCCTTTTGGTCTAAAAAATGCAGGATCAACCTATCAAAGGATGATGACGAGAATGTTTGAGCTTCAGTTAGGGAAGAGCATTGAGGTCTACACAGACGATATGGTGGTCAAAAGCAAGGTGGTGTCCGAGCATGTTGATGACCTCGGAAGCATTTTCGAAATCTTGAGGAAGCACAAGTTGCGCCTAAATGCATCCAAGTGCACGTTTGGTGTGGGATCGGGCAAATTCCTGGGATACATGGTAACACACAGAGGAATCGAAGTCAATCCCGATCAAATTAAGGCGATTAACAACTTACACCCTCCTCGTAATCCTAAAGAGGTTCAGAAACTTACTGGAATGATTGCCGCTTTGAATCGTTTTATTTCTCGTTCAGCAGACAGGTGCCGGCCTTTCTTCCTCTTGATGAAAAAGTGGAAGGGATTTGAATGGTCCGAGGAGTGCTCTAGGGCTTTTCAGCAGCTTAAGGAATATCTCTCTCGGCCTCCAATCATGTCCAGTCCTCAGGAGGATGAGGTCCTATTCGCCTACATAGCCGTTGCTCCCCATGCTGTGAGTCTGGTGTTAATTCGAGTTGACAGTGGTGTGCAACAGCCGGTATATTACGTTAGCAAATCGTTGCATGAAGCCGAGGTGCGTTATTTACCATTGGAAAAGGCCATCCTGGCTGTAGTCCATGGTACGCGGAAACTCCCCCACTATTTTCAGGCACACTCTGTCATTGTCTTAACTCAACTCCCGATTAGGGCTGTACTCCGAAGTGCTGACTATACCGGCAGGATAGCTAAATGGGGAACTATTCTAGGGGCTTTTGACATCAAGTACATGCCTCGCACTTCTGTCAAAGGCCAGATCCTAGCAGACCTGGTGGCTGAATTCGCTGAAGCCTCGTTAGAAAATGTTCCAGCATCGCAGCACATGGATGAAAAATCGGTTGGCGTGATCTCGCTCCAGGAATCCCTATGCTGGAAAGTCTATGTTGACGGTGCAGCGAACCAAAGAGGTTCTGGATTGGGGTTGGTTTTAATCTCTCCTGAGCAACTAACAATAGAGAAATCGCTGAGGTTGGATTTCTTTGCCACCAATAATGAGGCCGAGTACGAAGCTTTATTGGAAGGGATGAATATGGTTCAAAGACTGGGAGGAAAAGAAGTAAAAATGTTTTCAGACTCCAAATTAGTCGTCGGTCAGGTAATGGGCGAACTGGAAGCAAGGGATGAAAGAATGCAGAAGTATTTAAGTCAAGTTACACAGCTGCGATTAAAATTTGAGTCATTCAGTCTGCTGCACATCCCAAGAAGCAGCAATTCGCATGCAGATTCTCTAGCTACACTTGCAACCTCCTCGGCGCAGAACCTACCTCGAATTATCCTTGTAGAAGACTTGTACAAGCCCACGGATGCAGGGGGAAAATTAACTCAGGTTTCTCATGTCCGAGTGGAACCTAGCTGGATGGATCCAATCATATCATTTTTAACGGAGGACATCCTACCGGGAAATAAATTGGAGGCTGAAAAAATACGAAGAAAGGCACCCCGTTTCTGGTTGTCTGAAGACAAAAAGTTATACAAGCGCTCTTTTGCGGGACCGTATCTATTATGTATCCATCCTGAAGCGACAGAGGTCATCTTAGAAGAGTTACACGAGGGGATTTGTGGGAGCCACACTGGAGGCAGATCTCTATCTCTCAGAGCTGTCACACAAGGCTACTGGTGGCCAAACATGCAAAGAGAAGCACACGAGTACGTAAAGAAGTGCGACCAATGCCAGCGATTCGCCCCAAACATTCACCAACCAGGGGGGATCCTTAATCCGATAACCAGCCCCTGGCCATTTGCTCAATGGGGCCTGGATATTGTCGGGCCTTTCCCCAAAGCAGCTGGAAACAAGAGGTATCTGCTGGTCGGCACCGACTATTTTACAAAGTGGGTCGAAGCCGAGCCCTTATCGAACATCAGGGACGTGGACGCTAAAAGGTTCATTTGGCGAAACATCGTTACTCGGTTCGGGGTCCCTCGTACTATTATCTCGGACAATGGTCTTCAGTTTGACAGTAAGGCCTTCAGGGGATACTGCGGCGAATTAGGAATAACGAATAGATACTCCACCCCAGCTTACCCCCAGGGGAACGGACAAGCCGAGGCCGTTAATAAGGTCATAGTAAACGGACTGAAGAAGAAGTTAGATGATGCGAAAGGAAGATGGGTGGAAGAACTGCCGCATGTCCTGTGGGCCTATCGAACCACACCGCGTCGATCAACGGGAGAAACCCCATTTTCGATGACTTATGGTGTCGAAGCTGTCATTCCTTTGGAAACCGGGTTCCCAACGCTAAGAAGCAGTTCGTTCAGTTCGAATAGTAATGATAATCTTCTGGAAAAAAGTCTGGATCTCACTGAAGAGAGGAGGGAGAGTGCACTGGTTCAATTGGCGTATTACCAACACAAGCTTAAGCAAGGATACAATGCTAAAGTAAAGCTAAGGCCACTAGCACCTGGTGACTTGGTTTTGAGGAAAGTTCTGGGCACTGCAAAAAATCCAGCTTGGGGAAAGCTTGGGCCCAATTGGGAGGGACCATATCGCATCACCTCGGAAGCAGGAATAGGGGCCTATTTCTTAGAAGACTTAGACGAACATGTAATCCCTCGTCCTTGGAATGTAAACAACCTGAAAAGGTATTATTACTAATAAGAATTTTCTTTGTCCTTAAATTCGTGCGTTGTGTGACAAAATAACTTATGTTTATTATAAAGGTGTTTAAACAGAACCTTAGTTATGCCTGATGTCCTCGGACCAGATGCTTTGGGGAAATTATTACACTTATGTTTATTATAAACGTGCTTAAACTGAAAGTCAACACACTTATGGGTTATCAGGCAATGACATTCCATTTGCATGATCCAATAAAACTTAAGTTATTGTAAAACCCTCTGGCCATGTACAACCCAATTAATTTCTTAGTGTGTGAATAAAAGTTATCTCAAACCTTAACAAAAGCAAGTGACAAAAATATAAATGCAAAAGGTAAGAAAGACAAGTCTATTCTTTAGTCAACAGAAGAATAAATACATCATAAGTGTATACAGAAGCTACACTTCAACAAAAAAAAGGGTGGCTACACTTAAACAAAAAAAAAAGAGAAAAAGGAAATTTCTACAGCTATTCTTTCAAAGGCTGAGAACCCTTCTCGGGAGATTTAGCTTTGGCCTTGACACCTCCAGCATCAGACTTCTTCTCAGTCGCCTTGGCTTGAGAAACCACGTCCTTGATGATAAGGGAATCCTCAGCAGATTTGTCTTTAATGACCCCCTTGGTGGCCTCAACAGCTCCAATAGGGGCACTGGCAGTAGCTGTCTGCTCTGGAGGAGGGAGAGGAAGACTAATCGCCATCGGAGGACTGGTCGGAAGTTCCCTGATGGGTTCAGGGAAAAACACGTTCTCGGATATCCTTAGCTCTGAATCTGCAGGGACCCCTGCACGATTAAGTGCCTCCATCCATGTCTCTGTGCAGTATTCCCTGCACAAATCAGCCACTTCTTCAGCCAACCTCTCATCCGTTTCCCTTACCCCACGTTCGTAGGCCGCTTCCTCAGCGGACTTAGCAGCCTCTGTTGCTTTTTGTGCTGCCTCCTTAGCCTTTTGTAGTTCAGCTTTCAGGGCTAGCACCGCTGCTTTCTCAGTGGCGAGATTCAGCTGGGTCGTATAGAGTTGCTTTCTCTGGTCCTCGGCCTGGGCTTCGACGTTTTTCAACCCAGCCTTGGCGCTTGCGCATTCTCGCTCTGCAAGTTTTAGCTTCTCGGCCAGCTGCAACTTCTCCTCTTTCAGGCTCCCTAAGTTCTTCTCAACTTCACGGCGAGAGTGGGACTCAGCTTCGCATCTGTTCTGAGCATTCCGAACCCACTCTTCGGCCACATAGACCTGTTGAGTGACCTGCAAGTAAAAGCGAGTGTGATAATATTGATTAGATGGATAACCTTGTTTGGTTTAAATCATTACCTAAATCTAACTTACCAAGGCAAGATCCTTCTTCAAGGACATGAAGAGATCGGGCTGCCTGGTGCGCCGAAGGGCCTCCATGTCTCGTGGGAGCAGGAGGGGTTGCTCTAAAGCCTGGGCCAGATGGGCTGAATGACCTCTCTGGGCCTCCCGGATCGTGGCACCCCATGGAATTTGAGCCCCATCCAATTCAATCCGAGGGGCCCAGAATCGCTGTTGTCTACGCACCTCAGCCTCCTCCCTGCTGTCAACAGAACTTGCCCTATTATCTTTGGGATCTTTTGTCTTCTGTTGTTTGGAACCCCTCGGAGGGATCACCTCGCCTTCTTCGAGCTCCTGCATTGGCCTTTTCTTCTTCAAATCAGGAAAGGCACGAAGTGCTAGATCAGCTGGAAGAGGAGGCGGAGGGGGTAGACTGGCAGGAGCCAAGGCCTGGGATGGACCCTTCGTGACTCCCTTCTTGCCTCTGTTGGCCACCAAACCTTTCAACGATGACCTCTCCTTTGGACTCATTTCCCCGTGTTCTTCTGAACTTGAATCTACTCGGGAAATGATTAAGGCTGGCTGGATGGCTACGGAGAGCCTGTCTGCGTCGTCCTCCGAGTCCGAGAGCTGCATCGGCTCCTCTTGTCTACCCTCCTCTCCTTCAAAGTGGAACTTGTCTATCTCTTCGTCTAAAGATGCCCGCGAGGAAGCAATTTCTTCTTCCTCGGCTACTTCAACTCCGAGAGGGACCTGTCGTAGTGGAAGCACAAGTGGGGGAGGGATCTGAGAGACGGGTAGAACGACAGGAGGCAGGTCTTCTCGAGACAGAAAATCTGGTTTTGATACGTCAATACGATTGATCCGACGATCACCAGCTCTGATAGCGTTGCCAACCTCCTGGAAAATCCTTGAGATGGGTTCGAAATCTAAGATGAGGTGGACAGCTCGTAGTTGTCGATCCTCGCTCACAAAAATCTCCGACCTAAGAAGATAGTTGAGGGCAACCACGTTTGTATGACTCAGCCGAGGAGCAACGAGTGTCCTATCTGCAAAAGTAACCAAAAGGTCAGGTGCGATTGAACAATGAAATCTACTATCAAAAGAGATTACAATGCGGAAACATGGATGGAGGATAAAGACTAAACCCTATGTTAAGAGATCTAACTCTATTGTACCCCACCTGTCTCTCTCTCCCGAGTTGGGCAGGGTCGACCATCGTGCCATGCCCCTGAGGCGACGAGGTAGTCATCTTTCATCCCTTTATTGGACTTGGGGAGGCACGAAATGAGCCTCACAACGGATGACCTGGACTTGAGATAAAAGCCTCCGTCGACTTGTGAGTGGCACTCGTACAGGTGAACCACATCATGCCAGGTGAGGCCCAAGTGGAGATGCTGTTCCAGAGCATCGATACACCCAAGAATCCTAAACATATTGGGTGCGCATTGGTGAGGGCATAACCTATGATTTATAAGGTACTCTCGGGTTATCCTACCCATTGGAAGGGTCATTCCCCCTTCTATGAAGGCTATTATAGGAATAGCTACTTCTCCGGCCTCTCTAGGTATAACAACCTCTTCTGAGGAGCAATACCGCAGACCAACCTCCTGAGGTATATGGTATTTCTGCTTAAAGGCCTCTATTTTGGCTGGGGAATCTACTAGATGCTCAAATCTACCCATATTTCACAACCTAAAGACAGAATGGACGATTTTGGAGAGTAAGAAAAACAAATAAGGTAGCCGAGGAGACAGACCGACAAGCAAAATCTAACACAAAACTAAATAGACTTACGGGATTAAAAGTGCTAGTATCTGAAAGCCTACTGAGAAGACCTTCGAAGACCTCTTACGAGAAAGAACGACAGAAATTTGGGAGTTGGTATTTTTAGAAAGTCAGGAACGTTAAAGGTCTCTGGAGCGCTTGAAGTTTCTTTGGAGAAGAAGGCGAATGATTTCTCAAAGCTTTATATTAGCAGAGAGAGAGGGAGGGGAAATTATCCCGCTCATAAATTCAAGGGAAATACCAGCCGTTGGATCTGCGCATCAACCGTTGGATGTGGGAGACAAGACGCCTCCTGGAGTAATTAATAACTGCTTCGGGGATTGCGAAGCGTCAGAAGTTATCACGAAATGCAAATAAGGCGCACCCCCCGCACGTGCGAATTAAATGTTCAGTCTTTATCTCTTGAAAGTCAAAACCTCACTTTTTCTCCTCGGATGGGAGGGAAAATTGAAGTTTTGAGGGGCTATTGTGGGGACAAATAACCAAGATTCACGCATCTTGGGCCGTGGGCTTGGTCCGAGGAGGTCTCATGGGCCGAGCAATGTGGCAGCTATCAAAGCATTCTACTTTCAAAAGATTCGCACATAGGACCGGCGATTCCGTCCGAGGAGGGTATAGTCCTCGGATATAAAGTCTTCGGTTCAAGGAAGAATCCCAGTGGCTAAAGTAATCTTCCTGGAATCCCCTATGACAGAAACAAAGTCGATGAGCTTACTGGGAAGGAAAAGATCCCCGAAAATATCTGAGGAAAAGCTGCTACCACCACATTAAATACCCTGCAACTACTTTTCTGGCCGCATTTATGTGGAGAAGACCTCTGAACAGTGCTACCAAGACTATGACCTCTCACAGGGAGGCCAAAGAAAAGATCTGGTGGGATAAGTATCAAGGGGCACCTTAGATGGATGACAAGTGTAAGGATAGGATGCTTAGAATATGATTATATAATGTCATTCCTCCTCCATTGGAAGGGGGACGGATTTCTGAGAAAGGAAAGGGAGAGAGAAAAACAAAAGGAAAAAGGAAGATCTATAACCTGAACAACACAATAAAAGGATTCCTCCTCGGACCTAAATAAAACAGAATTATTCCAAGTTATTTTGGTGTGCTTCGGGCCTTCTAATCTGCTTCTTAGTTTATCTTTGAGAATAGGAAAAACGAAGCCCTCACCATTCGAATCTAATTCTTAAGCCCACTCTCTACAAATACATATTGCAGTGGACTTATTGGGCCCGGGTTTTGCGTGCTTTGGACTGGGGTGTACTAATTCGTTACACTACAAATATAATTTAAAATATAGTTAGCAGTTTACAAACCAACTAGATGAGAAATTATTTTGAGTTATGTAAATAATAGTAACATAATGTAAATATTTTTGTTATATATGAGAAAATAATATGTTAAACCATGTTACACTTATATTTTATGCGTAATTTTTTAATTCAATAGTTGAAAAGGTGCATATTTGAACCATGAATGTCTCTGTTAAAAACACTAAGAAATGTTATTTGAATTACAAGACTTTTGGCATTTATTTGTAATTTTATATATATATATATATATATATATATATATAGTTGAGTTCAAGTTACACCTAGTGTAACTTTAAATAATGTTATACTACTTAAAAACTTGTTATTGAATTTATATTTTAAAAATTCAACCGTTGAATTACATGTTCTATATGTTTTTAACATGCATGCTAATTTTCATGCTAATCGGATATAATTTATCATTCTATCTATAAACACATTTTTTATGCATTATTTTAAATTACAAAAACTTGAATTTAAACAATTGATTGATGACATGTCTATTGGTCTTTGATCATTTTGAAATTTTGCAAGTATGAAGAATATACGAAGATAATGTAATCTAACGGTGAATTTGTCAAAATTCGCATCTAATTAAAAAATATTGAATGGTTAATATTGCTTAAAGTTATACCAGGTATAACTTGAACTCAACCCATATATATATAACAGTTAGGTTATTTTTTGTATTAAAATTTTTTTAATGTAAATTTGGCTAGTTCTTCTACGAAAATGCAGACCAAGCAAGATTTTTTTTTTTTTTTTGGCTGAAAGACCAAGCAAGATTGAAGCAAAAGAGCAAAACTATTGTTCATGTTTTCTCTAATCTCTGTTCTAGTCATTGTATAAAAGGCACGATTATTGACTCTCTCATATGAAAAAAAAAAAACAAAAAAAGAAGACAAGAAAGAAAGATCTTTAAGTTTTAGGTAGTTGAATACGGTTGTTTAATTAGGACCACTTCTTCAATTCAATAGCAGAGAACTTGTTCCACAAACCACAACGTTCCAAATTATAGGACAAGTATAAGGTGATTTTGAACCGTTCCCATTTCCCAAGCTTGTCACTGTTGCCTGTTTGGTCGGACTTGTGAACTCACTTCAATTAACCTCGAGCTGCAGTGAATAATGTCAGCGATGCAATTGCCAGCTCTTGGTCATTGATATCAATGAGTTTGGTATAGAAAATCGCGGGAGATGGAAAAGTAAAAAATAAAAATTTTAATTTTCTTTTGTAATAAATGTTTAGTTGGAAAGATGGAAAAAGAAGAATGATAGAAAAAATTATTTTATTTAACTGAAAAGAAAAATGAGATAATATAAAATATAGTTCATATATATTTATTTTTATGCTCTTATTATATATGATAAAAATTTAATAGTCTAAAAGAAAAATAAAATGGTGTTAGCATTAAAAAAAAAATTCAATTATGCTACTACTACTATCACCCTAATTAATTTTTTTTTTTTAAATAACATATTCTTTCACAAAAATACACTTCAATTAAGAAGTCGATGACAATTTCGAAGTTACGAAACTTTTCAAAACTTTTAAGCTCAGAAACTTGTATAATTCTAGGAACACATTTAATTTCACAAAATGTTGATACATGCAAGAGTGTTAAACACTTTATGTCAAATCCTATTTACAGGGACCCACCACTATTGATCTATTACTCATAGTCACAAAAATCAGCAAATTATGAAATTGGGTGTTAAAATGAATGCGTCCATAGTATTATTGTATGTAATTACCGTTTTATTTTCTTTTGCTGTTTCAAAATAAAAATTGATTGATTGATTTTTTTTTTAATGTTTCGGCACTGCCACTGAAGAACATGTAGTCACAATCTCAACTTAGAACATTCACATCTAACTCGCTAGATGCTGCATTTAGCAAAAAATTACCTAATCCAAAAAAAATCTCGCATCATACTCAACAAAGTAACAATTTTTTTATTAGCAATGAACAATACCTCAATATTGTTATTGAGCAATGTTCATCGTCAATATGAAGACAATTTTTTTTAAAAATGTTCTTTCTAATCCTCTCTCTCTCTCTCTCTCACCACCGCACACATGCCTAACCTAGCCACCAGCCAATTCAATCTCCTCCACTGCTTTCTGTCTTTAACAACCACTAACAACCAAAAGTCACTTCTCAATCTCGTCGTTTGGCTATCACAATCATCACCTTGGATCGGGGAGATATTTGTCATCCTTTGATAATGGGTCGGTCTTACATGGATATTTGGTGGTTTGGCTAATCTTGTCGTTTGACCATTACAACCACCACCTCCATGGCTAACATTGAGAGAGAGAGAGAGAGAGAGAGAGAGAGATTAGTGGGTAGAGTCAGTTTGGATTGAGAGGAAAAGAGATGGAGGAATATAAAAAAAATCAATGACAAAGTATGATGTAGAAGTATCTACAAATGAGTTAGTTAAAATAGTTTTTCAAACCAAATTTGACAAAAATAGTACCAAGCTTGATACGAATTATAGGATAATTTCCGTGTTTTTTTTATCAAAAACAAACATAATTTAGCGAAGGGTTTAACATGACACTTTCCATGTTCATGACCAAATGACCCATTTAAATGATTCTTGGACTACTTTTCTAGACATTATACGTTAGGCTGATATTCTAGATGATGCGCCACTTTTCTCACTCTTGAATTTGTTCTTGGAATTATTCCCTCCCATATTTTAACTACTAGATTTGATTCTAAAATTTCTAAAATGTCAAACCTGAATAATAATAATATGTTATTGCTTAGAAAACCATGGAGTTTAGCATATTTCATATTTGTATTGGTGTATAATTGCTGTTGATTCTCTCTCCCAATCATGTATATAGTGTATGCTTGATTTCAAATTTAGTAATTTACTACTATGCTCTTGGTTTGGGCTAAAATACCCATGAAGCCCCCCCTTTTTTTTGTTTTAACTTTTTGTAAATGGGTAAAATAGTAGACAGTATTTTTGGTGTTTAGTGCTAGGTTGTCAAATCTCTTTATCTCTCTCTCTAAAACATATCTTTTCTTTGACCAATAAAATATTGATAATGAAATTGTTTAGTGTATTATGGCCTAATCCCTTTTCTCTAGAGACCCTCATAATATATAATTGAGAAAAAAAAAAAGGGATTCTCCATTAGTACATGTATGACACAGTTTTAATGAATGGGGCTGGTCCCTATGCATCATGATGAATCATTGTTGGCCATGAGTCAAAATGGTGGGATTTTCATTTTCTTAATCATGCTACTATTCTTTTTTTACTCCCACAGGAGAAGATGATAAGTATGCCGCACGTGCACATCATCACAGAGTAGCCTTGTTGTGATTCCATGTCAACCCTGTTGACAATTATAACATCTAGATCTCTTATCCCATGAGTTGGATTTCCCTTTTATTTCTGTTTTTCTTTTTTGTTCTTCTTTTTCATTTCCCTTTATTTTGACTTTACAGGTAAAGTCCTAGAGTTTAATCATGGTTTCGAACTAAATAATAAAGTGACAATTGGATCAATTTGAATGTTATAGTTTTAAAATTGTTTCAATTTTAAACTCTTAATAAATAGTATATTTTAGACAAAAAAAAAAAAAGGCAATTGGACAAAGGCATCGATAATTATTGAAGAAAGCGACTCAAAAGTGGGTTCCAGTTAGTTTAACTGGTAAAATTTTTTATGGCTAAATAAGAGATTTGAAATTCAATTCTCGCCTACACCAAAAATTGATTGATATCTTAATCTAATAATAAAAACCTATTATAAAAAACGAAATTCATAAGTCGAAACTCTTAAAAAAAAAAAAAAAATAGAAAGAAAGCTACTCAAAAGAATGCATTGAAGTTTAGGAAGGGAAGCAAGGTGTTGGTCACGTTTGACCGAGAAGCTATTAAATGATGCAATAGTTTTATTACCAAATTTGGAGTCTGTTTTATCTGAATATATTGGATTAGAATAGAAGCAAACAGTACTGCTTGCTCTTTGGGAAAGTTGACCCTTCATTGGCAATATTTTGGGTGAATTCTGTTGCTGTCGCTTGCCTTTTAAGTTATCTCAGTGTGATGGGACTTGGGAGGGATTTTTGTAATCCTATTTTCTGCTCTGTTAAATATTTAATAGCCCTCCACGTGAATTGCGGATTTATGGGCAATAATAATTTTATGAGTTTTTTTTTTTTCCTTCTTCTTCCTTTTTACACGAAAATACTACTTTGTATTAATTTGATATCAACCCTAAAGTAGATGGAAAATATGATTGATTAAACTAATTTGATTTTGAGAATTCCTCATTGTTGAGTTATTTTTAGCATTAATATTTTTTTATAGAGAGTTTTAATCTATGACGTCCGCTCTTGATAATAGCTTTTTATTATTAGACCAAGACACCAATAAATTTTTGGTGTAGGCGGGGATTGAACTCCATACCTTTTAGCACTAATATTAGGTGCTTATGTTTTAAAATATACTAGGAAAAAAATGTTTGACCTTTCATAAAAATGAGTTTTTTGTGAAAGCTTTTTTTTTTATAAAGATAAACATCAAGTGGCCGCACAAGCATGTTCTCTGACTCTAATTTTTTTCTTTCCGGTGTTAGAAAATAATATTCATTTATGCTATTATACTGCTACTATCTAATATTAATAATTTAATACTGACCATTTCTTAAAAAAAAAATTGACCATATGGAGAGGTGGTGTAGTGGTTTAAAATCGTTGAACCAATCACACGAATAAGTCTAAGAATTATGAATTTAAATGATAGTAAGTTCTATTATTGTTCAATTGGTCTATGTTATAACGCAACACGAGGAGTTTAATTGAGTTCGAATAATGACTAAATCTCTAGGACCCGAGTAGTCCCACTCCAGGACGAGAGTTTAAGCATGGGTGACAATAACCATTCCTACCAACCCTTTCCTTTTCTAAAATCCAACCAATAAAAATACTAATACTGTAATAATTTTTTTTCTTCTATATTTTATAGATGTATCTGTTTCTTCTATATTTTATTTATTTTCTAAAATAATGAAAAAAAATGGGGGATTTACAGCATCATGGGACAGAGACAGAGTAGGCTCCTTGCCTCCCTCCCTAGTCCCCAAATTATTATTGGGGTTCGTTGATTTGCAGCAGGCTATTGGTATTGGACAACAATGTTTGAACTTTGATTGCACCAACAACAAAAATGTTTGGACTTTCCACCTAAAATGATGTGTTCAACTTACAATTTCGAGTAATAAGTACGATTTCCCATTTTTCCTTTTAGAACTTTCCAATGCAACTTTATGATATTCGTGCTCTAATTTTGTTTTTAATCACTTAGGTGCGTGTAATGTTCTTACCTTATTATTATAGTGCTTCTCAAAAAAAAACCTTATTATTATAGTAATGCCAATAGCCAAACAAAACCTTGGTTTGATGAACCCAAAGTTTAGCATTCAATGGTCAAAGAGCTTGATTTTCTAGAATTTTCCTTTTTTTATTATTAATAATTGGAATTTAGAATTTTCAATTCAATAATGTATGCCTCGATTTTGAAATTATTTTAACCTACTATATAGTCAATGAATGCACCGGCCCCAAGCATGCGGTCCAAAAATACCTCTCTTTTATGACTTATGAGATTTTTTTTTTCAAAAAAAAAAACTTTATTTTATAATAAGTGGGAACTCTTGACAGTTGACACACATTCGCTTGTCCAAAACTCAGAATTACAATGTCCATGCGTATACCATTTTCTTCGAGGCCTTTATAAAATCTCTCTTTTTCACAATGCTGTTTTTTTGAAATCCAACTTAAAAAAAAAAAAAAAAAATCACTTATGTTAATGCCAGTTTTATTCAACTATATCAAACATAATATATTATAATAGAAATTATAGAATCTCTATTCTGCTTTTCCTTTTCACATTTCATAGCTTACCAAAAAGTCACCTAAGTACAACTGGGTTTTGCTTAAATTTCAATGCCAGTAGTGATTTGTAACATAACAAGGACTAATTAGTTTGTAGGTGCAGTGTGAGTGTATGACTAGGACCTAGCTAGCCAGGTTCAACAATGTCAAAGGTTCAAAGTTTCTTTTAGGGGCTGCAGGGAGCAATATATATTGGGTTGGTGCCCTTTTTAAGGCTGTGACGTTTCTACAGAGTACCGCCAAAACAAAAGAAATTAAAATAAGAAATCAGTATTAATTCCATGTCTTTAGGACAAATATTTAGGTGGGAGAGAGGATCTAGAGCACATGCACCCCTAACATTAGACCATTAAAATCTATTTTAAGTCACCAATAAAAGCCAGAATCTGTTGATTTTAGGTCCAATATTCGTACCCATTATTTTTAGGAAAGCATAAACATGGATATGATGTATGCGACTTTGTTCCACACACACATATATATATATATATATATATATATAAAGAGAGAGATGGGTTCAAGTTACACCTGGTGTAACTCAACAAGAGTTACACCTTTTTTAAGCCGTAGATTTATGAGAGATCCAACGGATAAAAACAAAACACTATTATCCATTAAAACATTAAATACTTACTTAATTAATAGTCTCTTTATTATCTCTCTCCTCATTAAATATTTCTTATGTTTCTTTTTCTCTCTCCTTATTAAGTCTTTCTTTCCATTTTCTTTGCAATTTTTCCTACGTTTCTACTTTTTTTTTTTTTTTCCTCCCTGAATATCACTTTCTTTATACCTGCTTTACAAAATGTTTTAAAAAAAAAAATTCCTAACAAATTCCTAACAAGGAGTAAGTACTATTGTATCTAAATTCCTAACAAATTTTCAAAAAAAAAAAAAAAAAAATCAATTACGTTCAAGGATGCCAGAAAGTGCAGAAATAAGGAGAAATAAAAAATATCGGTAGAGAAAAATGAATGAAGACAATAAACCAAATTTTATCAGATTGTATAGATTACGATAAGATAGAAACTACCCAAATTTGATCCAATTAGAATTTGTTTGTAATTCAAATTCATCCTAATTAATGTTTACCCTCATCGTATAATAATAGTATGGCTAGAGGCCTATAAGTTCTTACAATCTTAAATACCTTTTTCTTTATTAAACGTTTGAAGATGTAATATATAATACAGCAAAACGTTTCTCTTTATTAAAGGCATCAAAGAATTTAGTGTTTTAATGTGTGCATTAGATTTAGAACCATATCTCCGAATAATATGTAATATATAATACAGCAAAACGTTTCTCTTTATTTAAAGGCATCAAAGAATTTAGTGTTTTAATGTGTGCATTAGATTTAGAACCATATCTCCGAATAAGACCTATTGGCAATGCCTCCATGTCAAACCGCCACAGACTCTTACAATAGTATGCCTTTAAATACCTTTCTCATAATAGTATAAGGAAAGTGATATTCAGGGAGAAAAAAAAAAGAAAAAAGAAAAAGTAGAAACGGAGGAGAAATTGCAAAGAAAATGGAAAGAAAGACTTAATAAGGAGAGAGAAAAAGAGACATAAGAAATATTTAATGAGGAGAAAGATAATGAGGAGAGTATTAATTAGGTAAGTATTTAATGTTGTAATGGATAATAGTGTTTTGTTTTTATCCGTTGGATCTCTCATAAATCTACGGCTTAAAAAAGGTGTAACTCTTATGGAGTTACACCAGGTGTAACTTGAACCCATCTCATAAAGAGATTAACGAATGTCTTAAGGGTATCGGTTTATAAACTATTTTTAGAAGTATTTTATAAAAGAATGATAAAACAGTTAATATTTCTGATAGCTTTTTATATTTCTTATAAAAGTGGTGTTAAAAACTTTTCTAATATGATTTATTAACAATTGCGCTAAGGGTACCTGTTAACATGACCCATTAAAAAAAACATTCTTAAACTCAACCTCTATCTAATGGCATATTGAGAGTGGAATTGGAAGTTTGAAAATTCGAGTGCTTTTGAGTGGTGGAAGAATTTCTCTCCATTTCAATTGTTTGGCATTGGTCTACTAGGGCATCAAAATGATTTCGCAAGCACTCTCACTCTTTCACTCTCTCTCTCTCTCTCATTTAAAGTTCAACTATCTTAAAGCCAAGACACCTCAGCTTTGTTCAAGTTGAAGTGCACTATCCAAGCATCCGTATATGTGTAAAAACACACACTACATGAGCATGAGAGACTAATATATAAAGACTTATAGATGATCCTTAAGTGGAGTTTCCTATTCCCACTTTACTCTCCTCAAAAGACAACCTTTTAAAAGGAAAAAAATGCTCTACATCTTTTTTATTAGAGAGTGCAAAAGTTATTCCTCTCCCCCACAAAAAAACATCAATAAGGAACCAAGACAGTGACTCCTTTTCATTTCACACCTCCTTTTGAGATAACACATGCCTCACACAACTCTCTCTATAGAAAGAGAGAGTAATGAGGGCTTCTTCAAAGCAATGAGTGGAGATCCATTAGCAAAAGAATCCTCTCATAAAAACCTTTGTGGGCAGGGGATAGGATTCCCTTTACTACCTCTTAAATTTGCCAGACTTTCTGGGGCAAGTCAACTAGAAAAGCTGACCTTTTTTTTAATTTATATATATATATATATATACACATATATATATAAATATGAGAATATGCTAAGGGAACCTCCCTAAATATTAATGGTGCCCCCCACTAGGGTGGTGAACTGGTTTTTAAGGGGTATGGGATGTCTTGCACTTGCAAACTCACTGTACAACATTACTTAGTTTTCTCTCTTTTTCTCTTTTCCATGATACACCTTTCAATTATCTAATACCAATCAAATCATCCAAAGCTTCACAACCATCAAAACATTATCTTATCAATATGTGGTATATATGCAAAATATTATAAAACAAAAGCAGATAATTGTTTCAAGATACTGTATAAACTATCAATTTTGATTAGTTATAGTACAGATGTATAGCATATTAACATTACTTTACAAGTCAGTTTTTTCATTATATTCCATGCAAATATTATTTAAGTACGACTAGAAGAGTATAAACCATGTACATCCAAGAGCTAGTAGCCAGAAGCTTTTGTTAATTATGATGTCACATGAATTGATCTTTGATCTTAGCCAAGTCAAACCTAATCCATGCGTTCAGTGGGCTCCATATGTTTATTATCATGTCCAAAATCATGCATATCCAAGTGATCTTTCTGGCTCTTACTTTTTTTTCTTTGCTTTTTTAATTGATTTTTATATGTGCACCTATGCTAGGTGCCCATGTATGCGTGAGAATATGACAAATATAAGCAGGTTTACATCAAAAGATTTGCATCAAATAACTCGTTTTTTTTTTTTTTTTTTTTTTGGGGGTGGGTGAGATGAGCATCAAATAACTTATTCTTTTATTATTTTTTTGCTGAGAATAAATACTTTTATTTACAGAAGATAACAAAGGAAGCATTTGCCTCAATTACATTCAAAACAAAAAGATGAACTATACTGGGATAAAAAATGCCAAAACATTTATTAGAAAGGGACCAACGGCTAAGAACTTGAGCAATCTTGTTAGCCCTCCTAGAAACCCAATTAAAAGAAGAAGAAAGATACATCAAATAGGTTTATATATTTAAGAATTCTGGAGTTTAGTAGTTTATTTGCTCTCATGTATACTAGAAAATTATTCTATACCCTTAATTAGTAGACTATGCTCACTCTCGAATAAATGTATATTCTATATATATATCTTTGACAAACATTTAACTACCACAAAAAATATAATACAAATATATACTTTATTTTTATTAATTACTAAAACAATTGGCCTATACAACTCTTTTTCCTTCTCAACTTTTAGCTTTTATGTACATCTTTTGGCATCAGATTTAGCTTTTAACTTTTAGCTTTTATTTTTTATATACAATTTTTTGAAACCTCACTTTTTCTCATATTTCCTCACTTTTTTTAAGATACAAGTATACTTTAGCACATTTTCAATTAAAAGTTTTTAGCAAAATGTTAAATAAGCTGTTCTCAAACGGACAAATATTTCATGATTTTCTCATTCTTGATTCTCTTGAATAGACTCTAACAAAAAAATATGGGAAAATTACGTCAACCTTTCTTGAGATATAAGGTAACTATACTGACCTCAAAGTTTGGCAAAAATAAGCATGCGTTTGCGTAGCTGATTTTCTACGTGCGTTTGCGTTTGCGTTTCACTTGGCTGGTCCCATGGCACTATTCATGGACCAGCCAAGTGATGAAAAACGCATGGCACTGTTCCGCAATAAAAAATATTTTGCTACAGTGTTTTTAGTAATAAATTTTCAGTTTTCAGCAAATAAGCAGTATCTAAATACACTCTAAGTTTCCTCGTTGAGGTATGTAATAATTATTACAATAAAATATCTATTTTACCCTTGAGTTATCCAATTCAACATTCCTAATTTTTTATAAATATAGTGAACCAGAAAACTCAAGAATAAGGATTAAATCAATAAGTGAAGGGAAAATTAGGAGCACTATAGCTTAACAAAGACCAAATTAATCCACAAAAATATGGTAATCAAAGGGTAAAAAAAGAAATTTAGTTGTATTTCTTATATTTATCACAAACTTTAAGGGGGAACGGTCATTTTAACCAAATTTTGTGGTCTTTGTGATTTTCCATATCTTAAAAGGAGGTTAATATATTTTTGGGTAAATTCTAAATTACATCCCTAAAGTTTGGAAGTATTTAGATTTTACACCCTGAAGTTTAAGAATTTAGATTTTGCCCCCTAAAGTTTGGAGGTGTTTTGATTTTACACCCTAAAGTTTAAGAATTTGGATTTTACATCCCTAAATTTTGAAACTTCAAGGTGTAAAATCCAAACACTTTAAAACTTTAGGAAGTAAAATCCAAATACCCCTAAAATTTAGCGAGTCAAATTCAAAATTTGAAACACCAGAGTGTAAAATCCAAACACTCTCAAATTTCAGAGGGTAAAATCCAAATTTGAAATTTCAGAGTGTAAAATTTAAACACCATAAACTTTAGGGGTGTAATTTGTAATTTACCCTATATTTTTTTATAAAATAAATAATAATGCAAGTTATACTTTTATTGAACAATCACCAACTTTTTCTATAGGAAAACTAGCACACTGTGTAATAATAAAAATAAAGAAGAAACTAAGATTATGTTTGGTAACAGTTTTTGTTTTCTATTTCCAAAAACTTGTTTTTGGGAATATAAAGAAAAAACAATTTTCTTGTATTTTTGAAATCAAAAACATGTTTGGTTAGTTGAAATTAAAAAGATAGTTTTTTGAAGAAAAAAAATAGAAATTACTAAAATATGTTGTTACTAAGATTTGAACTCTAATGCTAATTCATTAAATGAGATAGATTCATTAAATTAAATGCGTTTTCATTAACCTTTGAAAATTAGAAACTGAAAACAGCATTTTACATGTTTTCTGTTTCCTTCACAAATTAAGTTTTGAGAACAATTTTTCTTTTCTGTCTATTTTGGGTTGCCAAACAAGTTTTTTAGTTTCAAAAATAGAAAATTGTTTTTGGAAACAGAAAATAAGGGGAAAAAATAGTTACCAAACAATAGTTTTTTTTTTTTTTTTTGAGAAACAGAAGAAACTAATAGTAAGTAGTAATAACAAGTATATATTATCAAGTTTCTCAAAAAATATATATTATCAAAAAACAACTAAATGTTAGCATGATTCTCAACCAAAAAAAAAAAAAAATGTTAGCGTGTTTCTAAAAAATAAAAAATAAAAAATCATGTTAGCGTGACAAAAGAAACAGAAATTTCTTATTTCTTAAAAATAATATGCAGCTTCTTCTTATTTCTTTTTTCTTTTCTTTTTTCACTTTCTTTTTCAGTTTCCTCTCCCAACCTTTAAAACTATGAAAGACAAGGGGGAAAAAAAATCCTTAAACAGAAATTTACTTGGAAATAATTTAGTTGTCTATTTTTGACTTTCAACTTGCGTATTTAATACAAATTTTCCATCTATAAAACTCCACGCTTTATTTTTCATTTTTTTTTTTTGAGAAAACAATGACTCTCAAATTTATTGTTCTTAAAGACTTATATGACTTAGGGGCAAAGATATTAAAATGAGAGTGAGCTATCATTTTAAATATTAAAATATTTTAAGGAAATGCAAGACTACAAGGTTTAGAAAGTCGGACTAAGGTTCGACTGAGGATAAATCGTGATGATATCATAATTAATTTAATGATTAAGAATACAAATAAAGTTATTTATTTTTTTTAGAAAGATACAAGTCAAAATTTAAATTTGTAAAAGTTAGCAACATTTACTAAAAAAAAAAAAAATCTAAAGAGCAATTTAAACAATTTTCAAATGAATTTTCAGAATTTTTATAAAATTAATAGAAAATAATAAACTATAAACAAACCTAAAAAATTGTTTTTAGTAATCTATCAAATAAAAAGCATTTTGATATAAATAAAACCATTTTCCATATAAATTTATAATTTGCACATTCACATATTAAACATATATAATCCTTAAATTACTATTAAATTTAGTAAATAATAACATATTGAGAGAGAGGTGATATAATAAAATGAAAAACTATTAGTCCTCTTAAAAAAAAAACAAATATAATAGGAATTCAAAATTTTTTTGAGAAAGTTTCAACCTATGACGTTCACTCCTGATAATAGCTCTTTATTATTAGACCAAGATACTAATCGGTTTTTGGTGTAGGCGGGGATTAAACCCCAGATCTCTTATTCAACCGTCAGAGATCTTATTAATTGAGTTAATTGGAACCCACGATAGGAATTCAATTGATAACAAAAAAAATTAGTTAACTTAATAGTTGGCATGCCAGACACCCCTTAAGAGTGTGGGGGGTTCTCAAATTCAAAACCTAATGCCATCCATTCTTTGTAAAATTTGCATAAAATTGCATTCCATTGAACCAGATGAACCATGAATGATTCAATGATTTTAGAGCATATATCAACTCATATATCATATTCAGTTGTACTCCTAGAGTACTAAATAATTACTCAAGATGGGGAGGATGCTTTCAATTTACTTTGAAATGGAGATAGTTCATCTCATGATAAAATCACTTATCCAAATAGAGCCTAAATCTATGAATATAGTGTCAAACTATTTAAAACTAGTTACTTTTTCTTATTGGTTAGAATGAAATCACTTCTAGATTCATAAAAACTAAATCTAAACTATAAAATGAAACATTTTCATTTTGAAAAAGAAAAAAAAAAACACTCTGATATGGGAGCAACTTCAATCATTTATAGGGACAATTTATTTTCTCAAGGGGAGGGGGAATTGCCCTTAAGTATACCATGTCGATGGATTTCCTTTACAGCGAAAAACTATATAATCTTCTAAATCATAAATGATAAAAAAAAAATATTTAAAAGATCTATTAAAAACAAGTAAATAGATACATTTGAATTCTTTTGAATATGATATTTTTATTAACACTATTTTTGAAAGTTTACAAAGAAAATGAATCAAACAGAATTGATAAAATAAAAATGAATTAAATATTTATCTCTCTTGTTTGGATGTTTGAAAGTAAACAAATCGAATGAAATGTGCCTTGTTTGGAAGTTAAATAGAAATGATACCTTTTTTTTTTTAATATAACAAGACTACTATTATAGGCCTTTAATGAAGAAAGGAAAAAAGAAAAGAAAAAAAGATACCATAAATACCATTGCAATTATCAAATTATTTTTTAAAAAAGGGATAACCCATTATTTATACCAAGTAATTGAAAAGGGTTGACAAAAATTCCTCTATGATGATTAAGTCAATATTTTCCATTATGGCATAATGGAAAATTGAAATAACAACCAAAAATATTTAAATTTAAAAAAGAAAAAAAAAAAAGATTTCAATTCAAAACTATTATGATTTGATGTGAAAATTGAAAGCTCGAGAATGTGTGAAAACACAAGAGCTGTTTAGACCCCCAAATTAAAACTTACAGCTCGGTTGATTTTACTCTAACTTAAACTAAGTGCGGAATAGAGTAAATGCGAGTGAACAAACAATATAACTACTCTAAGCCATATTCATCAAATCACAGCAGTAAAATGAAAGCTAAAAAAGTAGGGAAGAATAATGCAAACATAAGATAACACGTCGATGTGTTATCGAAGAGGAAACTGAAGTACTTGGCGTAAAACCTCTCTGCCGCTCTCCAAGCGGTAAATCGATCCACTAGACAATAA